>QRFH01000003.1:1542500-2742500 GCA_025389075.1 Sclerotinia minor
ATAGTGTCAAGACAAGCTCACAGAATCCACAGTAAGCACCGAGCTTCCTCTACTGTGAAATATCTCCGACCAGCGCCAATCAAGCAAACAAAGATGTCAAATTGCTAACACTTACAAAATATGGAGACAAGAAGATGCACAAAGTTCTTGATGTCCTATATATATCGACAATCACTTTGACAGCTACAGACATGTTGATCAACTAAAGACTAATTTCTGTTCGTCATTCTCATCCTCCCGTCTTTTAGTTATTGAAATTTGGAATTTGCTTGCATGCTGACCTCTAGTAATGAACCAGGCTACAACCAGAACTCAAACGTCCAGACTAAGATCGCACTAAATCCTTGATGCTGTTGAACATCTAATCCAGTGCAGTTTAGGGTGAACTAACCATTCCTCGCGTCTTGAAATCCTCTCATATAGATAACAATCAATTCAATATTCTAAATCGCACGATCCTGACGCCTCACACCGGCCTGAGTAAATCTTATGGTAGTTGGTGTCAGAAACCCCGGGTAGGGTACGGCCACTCAGCCTAGCCTCACATGCCTAGCACGAAAACCTCATGTCGTATTCTATTCCCTAGGCCATGCTTTCTAATTGCGAGTACTCACACAGAATGAGATCATCCCAACTCGCGCAGGCATTAGACAATAAAGCAATAATAAAGCTGGAAATAAGTGAACGGACATGACACGGATGATTTTAGATCTGTAGCCATGAAATAGAAAGAAAGAAAGGAAAGTGCTCAGGGCTGTAGAAAACGAAATCTTCCACTAGAAAGCTCATTAGACAGTCGATCTGCATAGGTGACTAGAATCTAGTATTTACGAGTAAGGACCAGCACCAAACCAAACCAAGATCATCTCTAGTAAAAACAATCAGAACCTCCTGCTAATCCATCCGCTTCCGGTAGCTAGTAGCCAGCTAAAGATTGAAATTTCTGCTAGAATTGTATATCTAGCAAGAGTATTCGTACAGCCACTATCGCTGTATAACAATATATCTGCTAATTTCTATGTATAATTAGAAAGAAGATATTTCAAAGTAAATTCTCATCTTACATAGTACCTTGAGAACTAGACTTCCCAGCTGTATTCTTTCCTCTGAATCATTGTATTTAATCCGTATTAATTAGGAGATTTGCACGGAATATATATATATACGTAAATACTTACACGTAAATATCCCTTCAAACGCATTTCTGGAAGAACGATACTTGGGTATAAAACACAGTGACTCTCATGAAGTTATAATACAACGAACGACAAGGAAAGAGATACGAAAACCTTCCAATTTAAACAATCCGAAAGATCTCGGCTCGGCTTCTGCTCACAATTGCAAAACAAAGAAGGATAGATACCTATCCCATGTACCTATGTACCTATGTAACCTATAAATTACGAGTTCCCCGCCAAGAAAATATCCGACCTTCTTTCTGCACATATTATGCTTATTCATCGCGCATACATCAAAGTATCTTACATACCTAAGATCTCACTACCAAGTACCTACTAGCTAGGTATATACGGAGTACATCGTATTATAAGCGTATATCCCTATTGGTTCGCGTAACCTTGGTATTTATTCTGTCGTGTCAAAATCTTACGTCGTGTTGCTACAAGGAAGAATAATTACTTACTTGTGTACGTATGTATGGATGGATGGATGTATGTATCACCATTGCAGCTATACGAAAGAACCATGTAAGTTACATCTGGTATTATCCTTCGTATATGTATGTATGCCATGTATGTATGCCATGTATGCCCCATGGAAAGAGTACCTAGCACAGTAGATACCCCGTAAATACTCTAGATCCATGACCACGTTAACCATACCCCTCCACTCTCAGATTTTGATATTGAAGTTTGAGAAGTATAAGAAGTACAAAAACTCAGGTTTCCCCTCTAAGAGAAATACAAGAATTGCTCAATCAATCTTCCACCATTCCATCATCACACAACACATATCCCAAAACGCAAAAATGCACATCCCCCATATTCTATCCCCGCACCTCCTCCTCCTCCTAAGCGTGACCATAACACCAATCACGAGCTCACCCCTCCTCTCATCCACACCACAATCCGTCACTCCACCCTCAGAATGCGACGTTATTCCCACATGGGAAGTAACGAATTTTATCTGGTTCAACTCGTCGCATAATTTAGATTGTGTGAATCAGGTTGATGTTCGTGAGTATATCTATATTTACTTTGTTTATCTCTTAACACCATCTCCAACACTATCTACCATGAATCCTCCCCCTTCTCAACTCCTCGCTTCACTCCCAAGAAACCCCCAACTAACACAGCCTCACCACCCCCAGCAAACGTCTGCGTAAACAGCACCCCCACCGGCCTCACAGGCTGCGACAGCAACCTAGGACCCTGCACCGAATGCGGCCTCAACGCGTGCCTCACTGGACTGCCCCTCCAACCAGCCGGTTTCGGGCCCCCCGACGACATAAAAATCTCCATCAACACACCCACCGAATACAACTACTGCGAGGAGACCAACCCGGCCGGATTCCGTCGCTACGACGTAGGAAACGGGATTGTATTTTGCGCGGGGGTAGCCTATCGGGTGACGTTCATCGGGGATAGTAATCCCAGTTCTGCGGGGAATGTGGGACGGATTGATTATGAACCGAATTATCAGTGGGCGTGTACGAATGGGAGTGTGATTCAGGGGAGTGGGAGTGTGGAGTTTGAGATGGATTGCTCGTATGATGCGGGGAATAATGCAACTTGTGTGATTCCTGATGGGGAGAAGGTTGTTATTCCGCTTTTGGCTTATCAGATTATTTAGATTAGACGGCCTTTATGGAATTGGTTTTCTGACAGAAAGGATAGATAAGAGGAGTCAATATCGTATCCGATAGATAGTCCCATGATCCAAAAATCTATCTACCGCGTTGCGTTTCGGAAATATTTGAGTGATTGACAAAGATGGTCACTGGTAATAGGCAGTGAACCGCTGTAAAATCTTTCCTAATTTTCCTATGTATTAATGTATATATCTCTATTACTAGAATCTCATGAACTTAAAGATCAAAAAGCTGTCTAATATCCCTCATGGTATCATCTGGATTCTTCACACTGTGACCAATTGTCCTCTTGTCCTCATAGATCTCAAAATCATTTCCTCCCTTATAAGTTTTATCTCCAAAGAAATGAATAGTCGTATATTCGATACCACCTGGGCGTTTCCCATCGTTCTCAAGATGTTGAAGACAGTATGTCTTGTCCCAACCAGTAGGGAAGACATCGAAGGAAATCTGACCACCAATTGAGTAACTGTATTTCAAAATATTAGCCTGGTCCATCCTATGAATTCTAGAATCCTCAAACTCACGTCAAGTCCAAACTAGTGAACTTCTCCTTCAAAGCCTCGATAAACTTCTCTCTAATACGATGTTCCTTATCATAAACCTCATACTCATTTCTCTCCACCACACTAGCATTTCTGCCAATAGGACTAACATTGATCATGCCATTTCTGAATTCAATAAAGGTACCTCTCTTTACTGGAATATCCAAATCCGCCACATAATGCAAGATAAACTTAACCAACTCCTTGTATTGAGTCTCCCCGATCCATTTAATGAAGCTATTCGATTGAAGTGGAACACCGCTCTTGAAAGCTGTGAGACCATTTTCGGCGAAGCAGAAATCGAAGAGCGAAGTAACGGGGATCTCAGCCGTGCCGAGTTGTTCTTGTTGCTTGGCCATGTCGCTACCACCTACATACCCGATGGCGCATTTTTGGCGGAGGGCAGCAAGAAGAGAGAGCATTTCAGCGGAAGCGGACTAGAGGTTTCGTTGTTAATTGAGACATAGCAAAGGATATAGAGAAATTGGGAGTAACGTACCAACCGCGCAGGAGAGAGAGTTCCATCGACATCAAAGAGACAGATAGTGTTTTTGATGGGGCGCTCTGCGAGAGGGGGAAAGCTGGCAACTATTGCGTCTGTCATTTTGAAATATGTTATTCTGGGGAATAAAGTAAGAAATGAACAAGAGGAATGATATTGAGGTTCTTAAGAAAGTTGACACTTTGGCGGTCTGCTTATTTTACCAGGGGGAACGAGGGGCATTATGTGGATGGCAGGGGTGAGCTGGTTAAAGCGCTAGCCTAGCGAGAACCACTGGGGCCGCCAATATAAATTGCAGGAGTTTATACTGACCTACTCCGTACGTTCTTAGAATAATAGACAGTTTAAATTAAATAATATAACTCTATAAAAAAATATACCTCCTGTATAACATTTAGAAGATCCTTGACCGCATATATATTACAATGTCACATTATTGAACTTTAAAATGTCCAAGTTACATCTATACACACACACATATATTCATTCATACACCCATCCATCTGTCCATCTATCCATTCATCCATCCACCAAATCCAAAGAGCAATACTTACTCTTCCATCCAACTATTACATCCACTATCTAAAATATCTTATATTTCTTATTCAAGATACCTAGCTAACCTCATCTAGATAAAAATATAAAACCTCACTTCCATCCCATCCACCATTCCCAACAATCAACCCGCAACAACCAACTCCCTCATAAACTAAAATACTTCCAAAGCCATCGAATAATAATATAAGATAGATAGATAGATAGATAGATAGATAAATAAATAATCCATTAAATATATCAATCGTTAAATAAATTATAGCAAAGTATATCTCATCCAATACATTTCATCACTAATACCTCTCGCCCCCCCTACACCTAGTGCACCGAATCAATACATGCAACTATCCATCCACCACCACCACCACCTCCTCCTCCTCCTCCTCATCATCTACCAAACTCCAGGCTTGGTATAATAACAGGACCATATTTAGTAGGAGGACTAAACCCCCCATCCCCCTGCACCACAAAATCAACCGCCAGACTCAACTTTGCCAATCCAGCATTTCCGCTATGCATACTTCCATTTGCACTCATACCTCCCATAATTGCATCCGGGTCGAAAGCTACAAAAGCTACGTAGTTTCTCCTACCCATTAACTTCTTCATATCTCGTGGCCCACCATTAGTGTCCGTTTGGAATATTTCCATCATATCTTCTTTGGTGTCGCTGACTAGGTTTGTGGTTTTGACACCATTTTGAGGGACGTAGAGTGGTTTGTTGTTGTGGAGCATTTTGAGAACATATGATGGAGGTGGAGCGGCGACGACTGCAGATGCGATGATTTGGTACATGGTTTTATGGTTAGAGGGATGAGAAGGATCGTGGACGAGACCTGCGCCGCAACAGTTTACATCTAGGTGGGAATCAGTAACTTGTAATACTTTAAATAGATGCGGAGACAACTTACCGCCGGATAAGAACGTCATCCTAATCCCTTTTTGATGGGCAATTCCTTGCAACGTCCGTATCAAATATGTTCGCTCCAAATCCTTACTCTCATGTGTCCACATATCTCTCAACTCATCCGCAATATCAATATCACCAAATGTATTCAGCACACCTCCCATCAATCCCGACTTTCCTACAGCCTTTTTGACGTGGGAAAAACCAGTTGCTACCGCTTCTTTGCCTCCCACCACTCCAGCCACAGAACTCGTGACTTTGCCGAGTAAGTTGTATGTGCTATTAACCGCCTTCTTACCCGTGGCCATGGTGTGTGCAAGACTTTCTACGGCTTCAAGTCGTGGATATATCAGAGGCACCGATATCATCCATATACAGTGCTGTACACTTGGAGGTAGAGTGGCTACTTTTGGGAGGATGCCTTGATAAGTAGGACCAGCGAGAACCTGGCGTTGAGTACGTTCGGATCGACAATCTGGGCCTACCACAACAACCGAAGGTCCTAGATATTTAACAAAGTGCCAGCCAGTTCCCGTGATTGTAAATAGATCAATATCTGTGCTAACATTTCGAAGAATATCGACTGTAGTGTGGTGTTGGAATAGGAGATACATCTCAATACCAATGCGACCAATGTTTCTGAACATATTGGAATTTTGCATATATTCTGGATAAGAGCCGTATCCATCAAAACTTAAAAGTATTAGTAAAATCAAGGAGGGGCAATGGCGAAAACTTACATATCATGATCATCAATCTGTAGTATGTGAGGAATTTGAGCAAATGCCTCCCTCAAGTATGGTTGATCAAAATGACTGGTGTAATAATGGAAGTAAGCATGTGAGACTTCCTCCTCGTGTCTTGCTGTCCATGCTGCACTTCTTCTATTCTCCTTGCCACTCATAGCAAGCCATTGCTTCAGCAGAGGGATGTCCTTCCATAATCTATCACCATAAATTTGATCTCCTAATCCCAATTGCACATGGAAACCACCACACTCTACATTTTTCTGCAGTATGTCTTTCCACATAAACCCGATGCCGCCAAGTTTTGAACGCTCGTTGACTGTAGTATTCATAGCAAAATCATTACCAGAATGTGCGATGAATCTCCAATTCGTCTCGAAACGTCCGGCTACCAGAAACTCATATCGCGTGCAACCTAAATGCGAGGTTATAGCATAAGTCCATTTATCACCTAGACCTTCTCCCATCTTCAAATCTATATCATAACGGTAGAAGACCCATCTTCGATGTGTATAAATCGGGTTCGGTCTGAGCTGTCTGGGATTTGGCGACAAATCAACACTTTGATGGATGTGAATAGTTGGAGGTTGTGGAGCATCCGTTACAAGCATTATTGTACCCAGCCATATACCGTTCTCCATATCCATATTTACGTATCTTAGATAAGGACCAAAATATACTCCATTCGTGGGTAACACTTTATACATGTCGACCCCTGCGCTAGGTGGTGGCCCAGAAAAGCCAGCAGTAGTTGGCGTGCCTGACGCCATACTCATAATACTTTCCGCGTAGCCAGGGGTGTGTGGAGGAAATCCAGGTGAGGCCATCCCTTGGAAGCCAGGAGAGGCAAGGGATTGTTTACTGAACATACTTAAGCCTGGTGATGCCATGGGATTACCATATCCACCATAAGTTGACAGAACTGGTGAAAGCGGAACATCGTTCAATGGAGTAGGGCCCTTGGGAAACTCCCATTGAGTGGCTTGGGTAGGGAGATGGATATAATAATATTGACCCGAGTTCTGATCAAGATGGGCAATCCAGCCCTCTGGAAGTGGTGGTGGAGATGTTGGACCGACACCTTGGAATGGGGAAACATTAGCAGGCTGAGCCAAGGGGCCGGCTTGAGTAGGCTGCTGTGGAATCTGTTCCTGTCTTGGCTCATTTGCAAATGCAGGGTGGTCAGGATTATTCGCCGGTGTCGCTAAAGGTGGTGCAATATTCGGTTTTGGGGTAGTGTCTATAGCAGCCGGAGGATTCGTCCGCTGTTGTTTCTCGGCCGGATATGCTCGGGAGTTGCCACCAGGAGTCACACTAGAATACGCTGGCGGAGGCTCTTCAGCTGACATTTGCATCCGCTGAAAGTCTTGTTCTAAAGAGTTGACCGGTGGTGCGGAACCTTGTCTTTGCGGCCGAGTTACAGCAGGTGGAGATGTCGACGGGGTAATCTCATTCAATCCTTGATACACTCTAGGTGGTCCATGCGGGGCATTTTCTGGAGATTCTGTTGGAGTCCAGGGTCTTGCGGGAGGGGATTGGGGCATTTGTGGGACAGGTGGCGGCGCATATTGGTTAGCACGCTGAGCAGCGGCTGCATTATGCGCTTGAAGACTACTCAAAGTTGCAGCACCTGCAATTCCAGATGCTGCATATCGCGCCTCTATGCCACCTCCTGCAAGCTCGGTTGGCGGCTCGATGGGAGTTTCTGGTGGTGGGGGGGATCCCCGGGTTGCCCTAGTCGTGGAGGTTGATGCCGTGGAAGCGAATCTATTCATGTCATTTTTCGGAGTTGGTGATAGTATTGGAGGCGTCGCATTTGACGACGTGGGTTTAGGGATGGGTGGCGGATAATAATGCCTGTTACCCTCTGAGTACGCGCTTGCGCCAGCTTGAGGGATTTGTTCCTTTGGCGGTAGTCTGCCAAACATTCCATCTCTATCGGAGGAGCCTATCTCCGGGGAAGCGGGCAAAGGCTGCGGTGCATTCCCCCTTCTTTCAGATAGACCTGGGCCAGTCCTCTCTGTAGGACTTGTAAATCGTGGTGCAGTATCATATGTGGCTGGCCTGCCACTTCCTCCAGGTGTTCTATTTTCTTGATTGCTCAAGTCAATTCTCTGTGGGACTTTTCTTCGATCGTCAGGATAAGGGGGATTTGGTTTTTTCTGAAAGAGGTCATCATCATCGTCGTCATCAGGATATGGTAAAGGGCTTGCGGAGCTCGAGGCACCTGGTGGTAAAGGAAATGTATGCTTGTTTGCAGGTGGTGGGGATGCAAATCGACTCGATGAGCTGGATGCTGCTCGATTTCGGGGAGGACTTGTCGGCTTTACAATCCTCAAAGGTTCTATGGCGACCGTAGGACTATCACAACCGTCGCCGGGACGTTGCATGAATAACTCATCGCTGGGTTTCCCGGTACGCCTAGCCATCCTATAGGAAAAAGAAAGGTACCGGCAAATAAACTCGTTAATATGGTGCAGAGCCTTCTTGATATGCTTTTGTATTCAAGAATTTGCTGAATAGATGGTCGAAATAAGAGCCAAGCTCTTGCCGGCAAGGCGGGGGGTAAGTTGCGTCAGATAATAAATATCAAAGCTTGCGGCGGGCCACGAAAAAGGCCTGTAGGGCAGGAACAGATAAACGATAAGAAAGCCTGTTCCGTCAAGAAGATTCAACGACCCGCTGGAGATATCTTCACAGCATGAAATGAGAAATGAAAAAGTTCAGAGATAGAAATGAGTGCGGAGTGACAAAATAAAGAAAAAGGGCCTACAAGCAGGGAAAATCCGAACTTGGTGAAGAAAGTTTAACAGGTCCGAATATTGTATCGAAATGAGAAATGAGTGAATCTGAACAAATGACGAATAGGAAGGGCGGGGGGAGCAGTCAAACCCGCAGCTTCACCCTGAAAAACCAGTAATGGTGGAGAGTAAGGCAAACACCCTGGCACAAAGATGGGCGGCTATGAAGCCCGATGGGGGGGTTTTTGAAGTGCGTAGATGGTAGTGTGATGGATGGCCTTGATGGGGTATCTATCTACCTATCAAAAGTAACAAGCTTGGAAGTAACATGTTTGAAATACTTATGAGTGTATCCGACGTTATATTGCTATGATGCACTCGTATTGCGATGTGATCCTAGATGCGACATTATGATATTAACGTCAAGGAAATATGAAGGATGTGTACCTAGTGGCTATATATACTCGTATGTAAACGAAAGATGAAAGAAAGTAAAGGGTCTGTTCTGACTTGGTTGCCGCCCAAACTAATTCATTAAGGTTAATGAATGAGTGACTAGATTAGATGTAGATAGTAATGATGCCAAGCATCAAACTTGATTCTTTTCCTCCCGAGTCCCGAGATCATCTATCTATGCATTGTGATCTATATAAGGTTGTCTCGTTCTAAAGTGAGTTACAATACTTGGGGTACTAAGCTTAATGTTACTTCTACCATGGTCATCAACTACTCCATCGTTTGGATGTTGATTTCGAAATAGTAATCCTACATCACAACTAGTTAGCTCATCACATACGGCACGTTTAGCTCATACTTCTATAACGCTTCAGGTTAGATACCACAATCAATCATCATTGTCTTCGAGGATAGGATGCCCCGAGTCAACTTCCAAGCAGTCGAGTGTTGCATTGTACGTATTAAACCTCAGCAGCCTATATCCGCAGTCAAACTTTGATAATAAAGCTTTATAGACAATCTCATAGCCATCATCTAATGTGAGATTAGATAAATATAAATGTAGATATAAATATCTAAATAGATGTAACATTACCACAACTTGCGTCTACTTCCTACATATATTCTCCTGTGATGTACAGGGACCAACTACAACTTTGTCCGCTGCGGTACCATTGTTAGCTGTACGAGAATTATGAATTTCAGGGGTTCACTATAACGCGCTAAATCCACTATACGCGAACGCGTCCACGCGAATTTCTACATAATCTTATCCATCAATACGACCCATTGATTTTTACTCACCATTCCAACTTCCTCAATTCCTTCAACTTCAAGTAAAACTTTTGTAATCAAGCAAGAACATATTTGAATTGAGTTATAATTTTCTACAGACATCTTCAATTATGCCTTCTGTATTAGGAAAACGAACGAGGAGTACAACAACAATAGCAGGTACGAACCATCCCCAGATCCATTTCAAAAACTTTCTAACTTTCATTCTATAGATTTCAAAGTCCAATCAACACGCGCAAAACATCAAACGGGAACAGAAATATACAATGATGAGAATGAAAGTCCTTTCATCACCCGTAGGAGGCGCGATGAGGTCGACGACTCTGATGCCGAGTCTATGGAAATTGATGAATTATCGGAACATATACCAGTCAAGCCTTCGCCCTCGAAGCATGGAGTCGCAAGCAGAAGAATTGCATTACCGAGAACAGTAACAGAAGAATCATCAAAGACGGCCCAACCTCCTACTCCTCAAACACCCCGACATCGAGATGCGCTCTCCAAAAAAGTACAGATAACTCCTCGACATCGTGTCACTGTCACTGGCAAGCCAATGACTCCTAGAACTCCTCGGACTCCTGTAACACCTGGCGGATCCATCGCAACAGTATATAGCCAAGCTCGCCAAATCTTCACACGCAGTTCGGAGCCCGGACGACTTGTTGGTAGAGAAGCTGAAAAGGACGAATTGAAAACTTTTGTACAAAATTGTGTCGATAAAACGAATGGAGGATGCATATATGTTAGTGGTCCACCTGGAACTGGAAAGAGTGCTATGATCAACGAAGTTACGACGGAGTATGAAGAATCGAGCATATTACACAAGACGTATGTCAATTGTATGAGTATGAAAACGTCGAAGGATTTATATGGTATATTGTTAGAGTCTTACTGCGGCGAGGAAGAAGTTCTGGAGGGTGATGAAGAAAAGACTCTGCAGAATATGTTTGTTTCGAGGAAAAAGACTAAGGATGTTTATCTCATTACCCTGGATGAAATTGACCACATCCTTACTTTGGACCTGGAAATTTTATACAAACTGTTCGAATGGTCGTTACAAAAATCATCACGCCTCATTCTTATCGGTATTGCGAATGCATTAGACCTTACGGATCGTTTTCTACCAAGACTCAAGGCCCGAAATCTACAACCACAGCTACTGCCGTTTCTTCCATATGCAGCAGCACAGATCAAAAATGTCATCATGACACGTCTTAAGTCACTTGTTCCCGCCGATAGCGCGACTCCAAATTTTGTCCCATTCCTCCACCCAGCAGCCATTGAGCTCTGTTCTCGAAAAGTGGCAAGTCAAACGGGGGATTTACGCAAAGCCTTTGATATCTGTCGAAGAGCAATCGATTTGATTGAGACAGAAACGAAGCAGAAGCACGAGCAAGATTTAAAAGAACAGGTCCTACTGGATAGCCCTTCCAAACGCATCCTAGAAGATAATATCAATCTGTCCTCCATTCCAAACACCCCTAGCAAAAATGGCCTGCGTCCAAGAACCCTAGCCCAATCTCTCGCAACCCTCACCGTCGAAACCGCTCCCCGCGCAAGTATTTCCCACGTCAACAAAATCACAGCCTCCACATTCGGCAATGGATCCACCCAACGTCTAAAAACTCTCAATCTCCAACAAAAAGCCGCCCTTTGCGCCCTCCTCGCCCTCGAATCCCGCACCCGCTCCCAATCCTCCAATCTCCTCGCTACCCCCTCAAAATCTCACAATCTCGCCCCAACAATAAAACAATTATATATCACATACAGTATGCTATGTACCCGCGATGCAATCCTCCATCCATTAACTAGCACGGAATTCAGAGATGTAGTAGGAAGTTTAGAGACTTTATCACTGGTCGCAGCAGTCGATGGGAAAAATGGTTCGTTTGTGCTAAATGGTGTCAGAACGAAAGGGAGACCGGGGAGAAAAGTCTTTGGTACGGGGGTGGGTGTTGGGGATGAGAAGAGAGTCGCTAGTTGTGTGGGTCTGAAGGAGGTTGCGGCTGCGGTGGAGGGTTTGGGGGCGGGGATTTTGAAGAGTATTTTGAATGGTGAGGGCTTGGATTAGGGCGTTTGGATGTGTTTTGGTTGTGCTGTTGTATTGCGTTGTTTACTGCATGGCGTTGCGTAGCGTTGTGTTGCGTTGCGTTGCGTTAACCAGTTTTGAGCGCTTTGTTTGGATAGCTCTGCTGTGTGTGTAGCATGCTGCTATGCTAGTTATGCTATGCTATGATGAAGCATTTCTTTGGAGTATTATTTCATATTTTATTATATTATTACATGGAATGTTCGATCTATCGGTCGGTCGGTCGGTCGGTCGGTCGGTCGGTCGGTCGGTCGGTCGGTTTATGGTATCATGATCATGGCAAAAATTCACGCATTGGGAGAAATTATGGAGTAGGATAGGAATAAGAGTAGGAGTAGATTGTACACTACTACCTACTACTTATTTGTCTAGGTATAGGTATAGGTATAGACAAGAACAGTTATAGGAATAGGAATCAATCAATAAATCATTCATTATAATAAAAAATATAACAAACAATAACCTGAGTATCCTTATCCGAGTAGCTTTTCTGAGATCTTATATGTGTGATTTGATTCATGAGTTTTCTTCAAATATGCCTTTTTTTTTCCCTTACGCATCTACGGATGTATTCGTATACGTATTATCATTACCTACCTCCCTACCTACGTACGCAACCACACCCCAAAGATATCAAATCCTCTATTTATTTATTTATTTATTTCCCACTCTGCTCCCCCATCGCACCCACACCCGCACCCACAGCTCCAACCCCGCCCACACGCCCCTTCCTCACAACCCTCAACCCCGCCCCCAAAAGAAGCAAAGCCTCCACGCCCAGAACAACACCCAACGTAACCATTGCCCCAATCACACCCGCTACCGTTTTCGAAATCCCATTATTCCTTCCCCCTGCATTTCCATCTCCATCCCCATTCCCACTCCCCGAACTCGAACTCGAACTCGAAGAAGCGCACACCCCCCCAGACTCCCCACAAATATTACACCAATCCGCCACATCCCCCACCGCAAAACGATTCATTTCCTCCACAAACATCTCATACGGAATCACGAGGTTGTTTTGTCCGAAGAGTGGGTAAGCTACGGGGGGATTTTCGGACGCAGGGCCCGATGCGAAGGAGAAGCGGATGGAGATGGAGGAGAGAGGAGGGTAGGATGATGAGGTGTTTGTGAGGGTGGTGTTGGTTATGAGTTCGAAGATCATGGAGGAGGCGTAGGGGACTATTTGGGTGAAGGGTTCGGAGAGGGTGGAGAGACCGGAAAGACCGAAGAAGGAGAGGAAGGTGGCGTAGGCGCCGAATTGGATTGTGAGGGGTGTGGTGGAGTGGCTTGTTAGGGTGGTGTTGAGGGATTGGAGGCTGTGGGTGTTAGATGGTGGCTTTGGAATGTTGGGGATTGAGTGATGTGGGTTGGGATTGAGAAAATGGATATGAAATCTCGTTTGATGATTTTGGGTGAGTATACTGAATGAATAACAGACTTACATTTGGCCTGCCAAAGTCGATCCCGCAATCGCACGAACTGGCTCTGAAGCATTATACGCAAGATTAAACTCATGATCGCTAGCTAGAGTTTGCAATTGGGAAAGTGTCTCATTCGTAAGAAGATCATCGGACGGAATAGACGAATTATGAATAGTAGAGACGTGAACATAATCATAAACTAATTTCGTTAACAATACGCACGCATCTTATAAGATTAAATGGCTCTTACTCGTATAAGCATTCTTAAAGGTATTCGTAGCAAAAGTGAACGTAGTATTGACTACAGGTAGAATACTCTCGTAGAAACTCCTTGTCGAATTCAAGAGCTTTGTATATTCATCCGAGTAGAAATAATTATTAGAGCTCGTAATAGCATTTCCACAACCACTTGAGCCCTGGAGCCATGTCGAGCTCTCGGAATTAGCACTGCTAGATGCCGTAGAAACAGCATTTACGGGAATGAGTTGAAAACCACCCAAAGGTGCTTCAACACTTGTGCCATTTGCGAGTATTTGACTTCCTAACGTTGCACCCACAGGTGGATATAAACCTTGCAGGAATCCCGCTGCGGAATTTTGAAGCACATTATCGACTGGTGCTTGGACATTCAATTGAGAGGCTTTAGCTATGTCTGGACTGATTTTATAGATAGGAGATGAGGCGTTGGAATCGATGTAGCGGTTTCGATAGTAATTTCCTGAAGCATGTACTTGAGCATAACCAAGATCTGTGAGAGACACAGGGGGATAGCTTTTTGTCGTGCGATCTCCGTGGCGATGGTATATATAAACACCTAAAACAGTTTCTGAGGTGGATTCCTGTCCTTGAATTAAGGGCAAAAGTGCAGAAATAAAAAGAGCTTGCTTGGTCAACATCTTGAAGATTGTGGTACTAAACGAAGACGATCGTCAATTAAGCTGACAGGCCAAGCCTGAACCGAGTATTTACAATACTTTGAAAAAGAAAAGAAGTAGAACAGGACGTTGAAAAAGTTGAGAAACTTTAGGACAAATGCCATGTTATATTAGCTGTTTCTACACGTATTAGCCGGGCCCTTGTTATCATACATACCTAC
The DNA here is from genome assembly GCA_025389075.1 of Sclerotinia minor. Classification (NCBI taxonomy): domain Eukaryota; kingdom Fungi; phylum Ascomycota; class Leotiomycetes; order Helotiales; family Sclerotiniaceae; genus Sclerotinia; species Sclerotinia minor. Next base: position 1,557,187 of record QRFH01000003.1, read on the forward strand.
CTTCCTTATCTTTCAAGCACATCTCCTCACAGAATCTTTTGATGTAAACAGTAAGACTATCAATCATCCGGAGATACATGGATATCTAGTAATCAAAACAGCATCAAAAGGTGTGATCGATATCCTAGTTCCCCTTAGACTTCCGAGCTAATTAACCAATCAATAAGGTTACCTGTACCTATGTCTGTCTAATTCTTGGAGGGGTTTGGAAAAGAAGCTCCACTCCCACTTTTCCCCTCACTAGAAAATTTGTAAGAATAGTTCCCCACCTAGGTAGGTTATCAGAGCTCCAGAATCCAGATGTTCCAGAGGATATTGTAAATTCTTCTTCTTCTTCTGTTTTCGACATCAAATTGGTGTACTTGTCCTGTCAAATTTGTCAATCTCTCTAGTGTCACAAATTGATATGAATGACAATTATTTCCCATTTTGCTACACATGAATACCACGGAGTCCGCCTACACTTTCAATCACAAGCGGGGTATCCCTTTAGATGAATATGTACTGTAGTTCGTTCGCCGATGCTATTAGAGTCATCGATCGATAGCTCCAATAGTTCCCGTTACCTTATATCAAGCTTTAAGCCGCGCCGATTGGTCGCGGTTAAAAGCTCTTGGAAAAAGAACTACCCGTACCCGCGCTAGGTATTGTCCGACATGCAGAAATCTTAAGAGAGTTATATTATGTAATTTATCTAAAGATTGAATACCAGTCTCGTTGAAATATAAGAACATGTTCCCAGCAAAACCCGATACCATGGATATCCTCCCTCGCAATACTTTAACGCCGAAATCATATGGTATCTCCCGCTCATGAAAATTTCCTACAATGAAAACTCCAAACCAACCTCCATTACATCAACGCCTAGTAGTTGAACTAACAGACTGTTTTGTATACTCGTTTCCACTTTGGCCATGCTGCTTTTTCGGCTCGCTCTTCTGCTATCAGCGCTGGTAAATCTAAACCGCGCATTCCAGTCTTTAAATCCATATCCATCGACCTCATGATAGAAGTTCTGTACCAAACCTTATATCCAACATAGAAAACAATTACGATGGGTGCTGCTAAGTAAGCTATGAAAAAGCTTTGACACTGCTCAAGTGCCGTCATTTCCTCGTAGCCTGTAGGCCATGCACCCGTCCAGAATTGTGCGAGAAGAATAAGAACATTGAATAAAAATCCAATCCAGGAACCTATGACACCTGGCTGAGAACGAAAGGCCAATTCGTCGAGACTATGACCTTGAAGTCTCCAAGCTCGTCGAAAACGAATATGGGCGAGACAGATGGATCCCCAAGTCAGGATCGAAGAGAGTCCAGACAGTGCTAGCATCCAATCTAGAACAGTTCCTTGAGCACCAGAATCCGCTGCATATGCAAGAAATCCAAGCACAGAAGATACGCAAATAGATACAATAGGACGTCCTTTACGATCGACATAAGCTAAAATCTTTGGGGCTTGTCCCTGGTCTGCTAACGCTGCAAGAGTCCGGGAGGACCCAAATATTGAGGAATTGCCGACGGATAATACAGCGATTAGAATAACCGCGTTCATAATAGAAGGGAGTACCGTTATTCCTGCATTTTGAATAGAAATAACAAAGGGACTTGCGGCAGCATTTGCACTACCAGCAGTAAGGAGTCTTTCGTCGGTATAAGGAACGAGTAGTCCAACAAGTGTAAGCGAGACGATATAAAAAAGAGTGATACGCCAGAATACTTGTTTCACGGCGGTTGGCAATGACTTCCTAGGATTCTGTGTTTCGGCGGCAGCGAGGCCAACCAATTCAGTGCCAGCAAAGGCAAAAGCCGCTGTAACAAAAACACTACAAAGGCCTTTGAAGCCATTGTTGAAAGCGCCTGGATTATGCCATAATTGACCAGCTACGTAACCTTCTTCAAGGCTACCACCACAGTTGAGGGTTATGGCTAAAAGACTATGAATGCATTAGTTTTAAGTTTCGGATAGAAACCTATCTCCTGATCTGAAAATTGATAGGGAGAAATTTCCCAAGTATTTTTGAAATACCGGAGGATGCGAATAGACAATAAACGTACATGTATCCAATAATAGCCACGACCTTGACAATAGCAAAGAAAAACTCCGCTTCGCCGTAACCTTTCACCCCGAACATGTTTATGCCGATTATTGTGAAGAGGAAAACCGTGACAAATATAGCGTGGTTATAACGCTGCGTCGTGTCCCAAAAATCGATTGTGATAGATGCCGCAATAATCTCCAATGGAAGAACAACAAGCCATTGCATGGCATAATTCTATTTGATATGAGTTAGTTTCCCGTGCCAACCAGCATATTAACTAGAATGCCTCATACCCAGCCCATGGCAAAACCCCACTAGTTAAAATGTTAATAAAAGGTACTCATTTAAACAGAGGTGGCACAACTTACAGCCGGATCCAAAAATCGTGTCGAGTACGCTGAAAACGACCCCGAAACGGGGAACAGAACAGCCATTTCACCCAGAGCATGTACCGTAGAATATAACATAAGTCCAATGAGTGTAAAGCATATAATAAGAGATGCAGGCCCACCAGTTGCGAGAGACTTGCCCGATGCAACAAAAAGTCCGGTACCTGCCCACGAAGGCGACTTAGTAATTGTTCATCCAGCTTCATGTCAAATAACTAACCTATTGAGCCTCCAATTGCAATCATTTGCAAATGCCTCCCTTTTAATCTTCGCGCAAGAGGTGAGTTCGCCGTTGCTGCCGCCGCGATTTTGGCATGAAACACTCTTCCATTTGCGCCAACGACACCGGGCGGGGTCATTGTGAGACTTGGATCCCTTCTGAAGCTGTCCACAAAACGTCGTCCAACACCATGTTTTACGTGCGTTACTTCCTCGTAACTTGGTTCCCCGCGACCGCTACTGTAATCCGGAGTTGTAGATTGATCCTTATCAGGATAGGGCGAACCTTTTTCAATATCGTTCATCCTGAAACTATTCATCTTGGTGTATTTGTGAATTCGATACTTATGTGATTCTCGGAAGCGTCGACGACCTGTACTAAGAATGTCGCTGGTCGGTCAGAAGATACCTCTTCGGAGGGGATCAATGAGGCTGAGTTGTTTCGAATGATCAGGAGAGCAACTGTTGGATCTCTCAATTAGTCGCCTGCAGCTTAAAGGTCGTGCAAGTATAATCGGACATTTTTCCAGTGGTATCCTACATCATAGATAATAGGATGGGTACGAACGTCGTATAAAGATAGCTCGACGAGAGAGAAGACGTCAATAATTCCTAGCTGGAAGGCACAGTTATCTCGAAAAGTAAAGGCTTATCTTTTGCAGGATAATTGCTGGGTGTGATTGGTTATGATGAGCTTGATCTGGAGTACGGGACGCTAGGGCTTATAGAGATTATCATGCCTAAGACCCTGGTAACGGGATGAACATCATCAAACTGCAACATTGTCGCAAATATGGGCGATTTAAAAATGGCATCAAAATGGTCCCAGATGCTTCAGAAGCTGCATAGCATTGTGTTTGGTGTATCACCGTTGCCAAGGAGGGAAAATAGGGGTATAAGTTCCTAACTTCTGGGCAAATCTTGGTGTTCGAGCTGTAAACAAATTGTACGACGGCCCGTCACACCGTCTGTAAATTATTTGAACGGCTTCATTGTCGCCCACATTAGAAGATAATGATGAAAACCATGTGACGGTGCCTCCGACTATCTTCCTTGCATACAATGCTTCAACGTCGTCTTTTTAGAATTTGTCGTTTGGATCACCGACTTGTCAAAGCTGCATCAATTGAAATGCGAACCATACGTCTGTGTACAATCTAGATGCAAGCGATCAGTATTCTTTGGTTCGGACATTGCGCTACTTAGAGCAAATAGTGCATAAGTGTTCAGCTACTACAATGTAGCAACTGACTCAATCATCCAGATGCAATTTCATTAATGAACCCAGATGTAGACGTGGAAAATATTGTATTGGAAGAAGGTACTTCGGATACGGTGGGTAAGTGCATTCAGCTAGCTCCTTTACTATTGGAATGTACGGGAGTAGATCCGAGTAGATCCGTACATATACTCGAATAAAGTACGGAGCACAATAGTCTGACCACGAGTACAATACTCGAGAGCAGGATCTATTTTTAGATTGCCCAGACTCATCAACCCGGGTAATGACGAAGAAGCCATTCAGTGGCCCACTATTTAGATCTGATAAAAGTACAACGAATTTACATGATTATAATCCATCATATACAATTTTCCTTTTTCGACCTCACGTCCCAGCATCCTTCACTTCCTGGATTTTAACCTCCTTCACTTCGGCCTTTTTCTCTGGTTCTGGTAGAATCTTGCCGTCGGGTCCCCTGGGCTTCCTCTTCCATCCAGTAGACAATAACGGGCCCATCTTGAATCGCGGGAATGCATGTGCTTCTGTGTTCAGGACTATCTGGTCCAAGGGAAGGAGGTCATTTGGCGAGAAAAGAAGATAGAAATATTTAAGAGTTTCAGCCTTGATAAAGTCAGCAAATTTGTTAATAACAATAACAAGCAAATTATACTTACAAGCCAGAAGCTTTCCATATTGTCCTTGGTCTGTGGAGGCAGAACATCAGCATCAGATAGACTCGTAAATCCACCACCCTCTTCAACGGCTGTATGGTTCATGAAAGACCTGAACATCTCCCATCCCCATTCTCTGTACATCTCATCTCCCGTTATTCTCCACATATAGAATAGTGTTTCGACAGTTTCCGGCCTCTGAAGATTGTGGTTATCACTCTTCTTTATAATAAAGTCTTTCCGCCACTCTTGATTTTCAGGGTCATCAAAATTCGAGGGCGCCTCGTGTGGTGCACTTTCCGACAGAGGAGGGCTATCAATCTTGAAATGTGCAATTTCGGGAGCAAGCCCAGTTGCCATTACCTTGTACATTCCCCAGCAGGTGTGCGTCAACTCTCTGGCGAGTTTCATCTCTTCATCCTTTTTCGCGCTCCAACTTGGTAGCTTACGTGCCTCAGCCTCTGTGATACCACCAGTAGCACCCAAGGCAATTGTTCCACCCATGAAACATACCAAATGATCCATCTTCGGTGAAAGAGAGCCGCTCAAACCCTCAGGTCTCTCTGCAAGAATAGTAAAACGCGAAGGGCTAGAGTACGTGATGAGATGCTTGCGAACTCCCTTGAGTGCCTCGTCCCAAAGTTCTTCATAGATAGGCTCTTCTTTTGATGTTTGAAGATACTGTTTGATCAAATACTCGTAATATGAATCGCCACGGCTGCCCAAGCGGATGTTTTTTCCACGGAAATTTCCAGTACTAGCGTATATGTAGATTGGCAAAAGTCCGTCCTCCATGCCATTATCATCAATGATCTTCATGACCTTCTCAGCCTTCTCCCAGTATTCAGTTTCTCCAGTGAGTTTGGTAAGATATTTCAGTTCCAATTGCAACGTGGCTGCCTCTGCCGTAGATGACGCCCCACCGTCGTCATGAGATGGCACACCTTTGTTGGTCTTAAGATTGACACTGGCGAATGGTATTCCAGAAGGAGAATCAAAAGCGCCGAGCAATCGGTCAGCTAAGTCCCTTGACTTTTCCAAGTATAAATCCTCTCCTGAAGCTCCTTCATCGTCTTCGGTCAACGGAGCTAAGTGTGGATATTCCGTGGAGAGGTAATGGGCGGATAGAAGGCCCCCGAGCATGCGGATCGTAGTTTCAAATGTATTAACTTCTTGGTCTTGGTCGTAGTCCAGCGAGTTTGTAATCCATTCTCTTGCATGTTGCACTCTGCTTGTCAGATTCATTAAAATCATCGTATCCAAAGCATCCACAATTATCCAACCCATTCCATTGGGTGTCATTTGCTTCCCGTGCTTCGAGATTGGATGGAACTCATCATATCCCCATGCATATCGCTCATATGCATCCCAACTCAAAATAAAGGCCTCCTTGACCCTTTCCCTTCGGTCCAACCAATCAATTGCCTTGGCTGTCTTTTCAGGTCGCTGCAGCCATGTCCATCTGTCTTTGGATTTTTGTTTCGTCTCATCACTAGATCCGAAGAACCCTAGGAGGTATAACACAAAAACCACAAATGCGACGCCTCCGAAGATAATGCGCCGCCGCTTGTAAATAGGCAATGCCCTCCTGGAGGAGGCATATGAGTATGGCTTGTCTTTATACATCGGCAGATCCCTACTGTCACCAAGGAGGTTTCCAACCCGGTCTTGTATTCCACTAATTACTCCTCCACTTGTGTTTGAAGTCGATGATCTCGCGGTCATGCCAGAGGCCGCCCAAGCTCTGTTTTCCAAATTCCGCTGAGGGTCTGTAAAAGAGGGGACGTTCTTCGGTATTGAAAAAGTGGACATCTCTTCAACAGCTTGCTTCCCAGACTCAAAAGCCTGCTCGCCTACTTCTTTAACCCTCTGAGTAATGTTTGAGGCCGCTTGTGTCGCAGTGCCTCGAAGGATGTCGAATGCTGGGGAGCGGCGTAGATTAAACGGGTCGCGACTGTTCATGGAAACTTCAAAATCATTTCATTGCTGGAAGGAGCGACTTAAAAAAAAATAACAACAGAATACGAAAATTTAAAAAACTTGAAGCTTGTTAAGTGTCATCGAGAGATATGTAGATATAATTAGAGAACAGTACACGTAAGGCGTAGCACTTACCGAGCCTTGGATTTAATTACAGGCTTTCTTTTCAGCCCTGTAACCTCATCTCACCTACGAGTAGTACCGGGGAGGTAGATCTTGACATTTTGGGGATCTCCAGTTCCGATTTTCCTTCAATGGACACAATCAAACACCACAGTACGAGTATATCAGTGTAAGATGGATCGAAGGAGTCGAATTCCAAATCAATTGAATAATGATGTCTCGACTTTATATAGCATGATTGGATGATTATCGGGGATATTCGTGTTCTTTGAATTTACCTATGGAATAGCTTTTAGTACGGAGTAGATACTATGGAGTACCTTGTACGGTGGCATAAAAGAGCTACCCTTGATCACTTTTTTAATCAGGGGCTAACTAAAGAGAATAGCTACAACCTCATAGTCTAACAGCAACTACCGGATCCTCACATTTGCAGCTCATGCTTTTTCTTATTTTCGACTTCACGGTAATAATAAAGCAGATCTACTTTTACTTTGCATTTATGAAGAATTCCCCAAGAGGGTATATCAAATATTCATACATTTCATTTGCATTTGCATCGATATTAGTTCGTGGGTTGGGTAAACTCTTTCTACTTCAGCTAGTGCTAAGTCTGTCGTCATGCCGGTACATCGCGACGAATATCGTCAGTGGCCATTTCTCACGGAGGAAGAGTTTGAACTTGCCTGTGCGTTTCTTGATCGAAGATATGTCAGAGCAGAATTGGGTCCCGCAAGAAAGAATCTCAAGTTACGCATAGGACGGACTGCAACTACTGGGTCATGCTATATTGAAATTATTCGATTACTTCAACCACCGAAGGATGATGATGATCTGTTACTTGCCCTTAGCAATTTGAGCAGTGGTCATGCTCCAAATCCTACTCCCAGCCCAGAGGTGGATATGATGGATGAGGATGAGGACGATGTTAGTGACTCTTCGTTCACGTTGATCATATATGAGTATCTGAATTTGTTGACAGCGTACAGGAGGCACTAGATGTAAATAAACGATCTACGACGACTAGTGACAAAATTTCGAAATACAGTTTATATTCTCACCAGCCTTATGTTACTTACGAAATTCACCTACATCCCACTTATAGAATGCCAACACTATGGTTCACGCTCCATGACTTACCGATGGATGAGCCCGCATTTGACATAAATTCAGTCTATCGATATCTCGTACCGGAAGAGTATAAAAGCCAACTTCGTGCAATAGGAGTCATGGGTGGAATTTCTGCTGCTGTAAGTCCTGAAATTTGTCATGCCAACACATTTTAACCAAGTTCCAGCCGCATCCCACCACAGACGTGCCAGCGTTCTTCATTCATCCGTGTCAAACAAAAGAGGCCATGGAAAGTTTTGACTGTTCAGCAAATGATTATTTGATGGTGTGGCTCGGCTTAGTAGGCGGATGTGTAGGTCTATGGATGCCACATGAAATGGCCCAGGAAAATACAGAGACGAGCAATTGACATTTAGCTTGCGGCGAAGTCATTGCATCTATTAGATATATAATTCTTAAATCCGAGACTTGAAATAGATGCTGAGTCTCATTTTCTTTTGCGAGTATTAAACAACAAAGTAGTTGTACAAACGTAACACAATAGTTTGGTATGTGCGTTTTACTGTAAAAAGTCCCACAGAGACTATATCTGACATGTCATTACACGTCAATATACTTCATATGCGAATTGTACAGGAGTCGTAGCTCTTTAGATCCTCTTGAGCCGCTAACTCTGTGACCATGACCAATACGCCTCAAATCCCCAACGCCTTTTTATGCAATATCATCAGTCGCTAATCATCATCACTATCTTCCTCCATAGCAACATCCCCTTCACTATCTTCCTCCTCCTCTTCATCCCGGCGTCTTTTCTGTCCCGCAACACTTGCACCTGGGCTCGCTGCATCTTCCATAGCATGATCAGACGCAGAAACTGGGACCTGAAGACTTGATGGTGGTGGTGGAGGAGGTAAGGTGGTTGTTGTGATAGCTGCGGAAGGCGGCGCATTAAAAATGCTTTGCTGTAATTCTGTGGCCGTCACAGCACCCGCTGCTGCAGAAGGCATACGGAAGGTGCCATCCAATTTAGCAATGGTGTCTGACTTTGATTTGGCGTATTGAATTTTCTAGTAAGATAAAGGTCAGCCATGACCATTACAAGCAGACGAGGAATGAAAACGCGAAATTCCCAACTAACCATTTCACGACCAAGAAACTCAAATCCTTGTAATGCTCGCATAGCTTGAGTCGCGGTTTGAATATCTCTGTATACAATATGTGCTTGTCCCCTCATCTTCATTGACTTAAGAGCTACGACATCAAGAACTGGCCCATAAGTCGAGCATAATGTGTAAAGCTCTCTCCTCAAATCATCTTTTTGAATCTTTGACGAAGGTAGATTGGTGACGTAGAGTGTTTGATTTGGAGGGAACGATGTCCTAGCTGGAGGTTTCACTGTGGCACTCATTCTGTAAATATTCAGAAGTCTGTCGCGTTGAATTGGAGCTTTGAGGTTCAATATGTCAATATCATAAATTTCGAGTTGTCGGCCTTTCGCAGCCTTGCGCTAGCTTGAAGTAGTTAGTCATCAGACTTGTAGTACGGAGTACCCGCCCCACGTTAAGCAAGCATCTCTCGTCCATGCGGTAATGCTACATAAATAGCATAATCAATGTGATAGTAGAGAGCTCCTCCTATCGAAAAGTAACAAAATGCCTGGTCCAGAAGTTCATCACCTTTTCCATCATCCTATTGCGGATCATTCCTTTTCAGCCGATAGGCAGACATTGGCTGTAGCACGCGACACCAGTGTCGAGCTTTATGGACGAGATGGCAAGGGATTCAAGCTCAAGGACGAATTGAAAGGTCATGACAAGACCGTCACTAGTGTCGATATTGCTCCTAACAGTGGCAGAATTGTAACATGTTCTCAAGGTTTGTACTTATTCAAGCTTCTAGTGCGAACTTAATAATGCTAATACTATTGGGCTAGACCGTAACGCTTTGGTCTGGGAGCCATCTCCCACTGGCTACAAACCGACTCTCGTTCTTCTTCGAATCAACCGCGCTGCCACGTTTGTTCGATGGTCTCCTTCCGAAACCAAGTTCGCCGTTGGTTCCGGTGCGAGAGTCATTGCTATCTGCTACTTTGAGGAGGAGAACGACTGGTGGGTCTCGAAACATATCAAGAAGCCGATTCGTAGCACAATCACAACTGTTGCATGGCATCCAAACTCTGTACTCCTGGCCGCAGGTTCTACCGATGCTCATGCGAGAGTTTTCTCGAGTTTTATCAAAGGGGTAGACGCTAGGCCGGAACCTGGTGTCTGGGGAGAACGTCTCCCCTTTAATACCGTCTGTGGAGAATATCTCAACAACTCTGCTGGGTGGGTTCATGCAGTTTCGTTTTCGCCGAGTGGAAATGCTCTAGCGTTTGCTGCACACGACAGCAGCATCACGGTCGTATACCCCAATGGCGCAGACCAACCTCCAAAAGCTGTTGTCAGTGTTAGCACACAGCTTCTGCCTTTCATGAGTTTGATCTGGAACGGCGAAGCTGAGATCATTGCGGCAGGTTATGATTGTGAGGCATTCCGATTTGGTGGTAACGAGGGAGGCTGGCAACTCACAGGCTCTTTGGAATCAAAGGGGGGCCCCGTCAAAGACGTTGGGGAGGAGAGCGCTTTCAACATGTTCAAGCAAATGGACTTGAAGGGAAAGGTCAAGGACGATACTCAATTAACAACTGTGCATCAAAATACCATTAGCACCATCCGTGTTTATGAAGGTACGGAAGCCGGTGTTAGCAAATTTACTAGTAAGTACTCTGATAATCTAGATCACTTGAGAAGAAGCTAATCTGTTTTAAGCGAGTGGTGTTGATGGAAGAATCGTCATTTGGAACGCATAGAATAGACTTGAATGGAAAAATGGAAGAGTTTCATATCCTTTTGTACAAAATTTCAGCAGGCAACTCCGTAGCTCTTTGGCGTTCCATGTTTTCCATGCAGAACTTTAGCTTATTACATATTGAATTCCAAACATACCAGAGAATAGCCCAGCTAAGTATGTTTCTTTCGAGAATCATTGCCTTTCTCTTCACAACTTCTGTCTCCTATAAGAATCGAACCCTGTTCCCTTGCCTTAAGGAACTTTTTTGGCAGTTCGTCTCCAACTTCCGGAAGTACCATCTCCATCCTCATGAGAATTCTCTTTTGCACCATGGAGTTTACCAACGATGAGATGGATTTATTACATCACTCCCGAAATTTTGGAGGCATTAGACATGGGTTTCATAATCCTGTGCACTCGTCTAATCAAGCGATTCCTAATTCTAATATTCCATCCAGTAGTCATATTGCATCGGCAATCGAAAACGTTGGTGTTGAAGAAAGCAAGCTCCCTCAAGGCGGAAATATAGCATCTCAAGGGTATGTTTTGCAAGAAACCTCTTCCAATATTGACGCGTTGAATGATCCTGATCGGGATTGTCTAATGGCCACACCTTCCTCGAGCCGACATAATTCTCACTCCGCGTCAGACGCAAATTACTGTCAATGCCAAGGGGATGCTCGCACGAGTGGAAACCGCGCTGGGAATTCACGTGCTCCGCCCCTACGCCAAGTTTCTCACAGCCGCCTCCCTAGTATTGCTATGATGCTAAATGATCCTCCATCAAGCCACGCTTCCATACATCCCACAGGAAACCCCCCCATGCCGAAATCAAGATTTGGCAATAGGATGTCCATTTCAAATGCTTCAGACAGTACAATCGTTCCGCCGATTTCAATACCAGAACAGCGCTACTTCCTTTTGAACACCCTCTATCAGATATGCCTAGATGCAACCACAACTTACATTCGGACTCTCCCACATTCTTCTCGTAATGGCCTCCAGTATGAACGTCGTCGGTCGTACTCTAACAGGTACCATCCATACCGAGGAAGGGGACGGGAAAGATCGTACAATGATGACGGCTCAAAAACTCTCATGGACAACATCGAAGTAATCAGCACATTTCTTTGGAGAAAAGCGAGGAGTGATGAGATGGCGCCTCATCGAGCTGAGTCAGATGCTGTTATGGACATGAAAAATCTTTACAGATGGGGAGAAAATTTGGTTGATGGTCTGGAAGAAAGGGCAGGGAATGAGGAGGCGCGAACAGCTGTTTCGCATGCGGCGATGTCGTTATGTAGCTGGTTGAGGGTAAGGGAGGCTTGTAACCTGTGTACAGAGGTGGAAGAGGAATTAAGAGATCTTACAAATGTGGAAAGAGAGCGCGAGGGAGAGGCGGGTGATGAATTTGGTGATAGGCTTTGAAGATTCTGTATCAGGGACCATAACGAGGGTCCAACTACGCAGTTTATCAATGTCGAATGCAGACAGTGGCTTCCGAAACTTTTCTTTTGTTTCTAGATCAATCATTTTATCTATGGACACTGCTATGGGAGTGGAGCCATGGCATTAAATATTTTATTAAGAACCATATTCCAATCAAGAAGGAATCAATGATCTAAAAATGAAGAGTGAACACTAGCACTCATTACTCATGTTGTGGTCTAGATTAGATTTCTGTGCGCCGCCTGCAAGATCTAATCTTATCTTAGATCTAGATGCATGCTCATATGACCGAAACGAACCCGAGTGATGGGATATGCACGACAAATTTCGCCATATTCGTTTCCCTGCAGATCTTCTACATCCGCGGTATTAAGATGGTAAATAAGAGTATGAAATGTGCTGTGAAGCATTTTCTTCCCTCTCTACGCCCTCCATGACTTGTAGTAATACCAATCAATTAATACACGCATCAAAGAAATATTTTATAAAACATGGCTACCATCAAGTCCGTAGCAATCATCGGCGCCGGGCCTGCCGGCGCAATTACACTTGATGCTCTGGCGCAGGAGCAAGCATTTGATCAAATTCGACTCTTTGAGAGAAGGGAGAAAGCTGGAGGATGTTGGTTAGTACGATATTTCTGATCAGACTGAACAATCACTCATTTCTCCCCTCCAGGCTCGAAGATCCCAAGGATCACATCCAACAATTAGCAGACTTTGAGAAGATTGCTTCCCGCAAAGCAGACGAGCCTCTTCCAATTCCATCCGAACTTCCCGCCATTCTTCCGCACAATACTCAATATCGATTTTCCGATACCTCGATATATCCTACGCTGGAAACGAATATTGATGCATTTGCCATGTCATTTTCTCAAGAACCGTTTCCGGAAACAAGATCTGCGGTTACTATTAAGAGACATGGTAATGATTCACCATTTCGCCACTGGAAAGTTGTGGAGAAGTATATTCAAGATTTGGTGGATAGGAGAGGATATCCGGATCTGATATCGTATGACACCACTGTGGAGCTTGTGCATAAAGACCCACATACATCGAAATGGGTTTTGACGTTGCGCAAACCCCTTGACAATGGAATTGAGGATAGATGGTGGACAGAGTCTTTCGATGCAGTTGTTGTAGCAGCGGGACATTACAATGTTCCGTTCATACCTTCAACTCCGGGTCTTTCTACCTTTTCTCAAAACTTCCCTGGTAGGGTTCTTCATTCAAAAGCTTGGCGTGACCCAGAACCATATGAAGGAAAGCGTGTGGTGGTTGTTGGTGCCAGTATTTCCGGACCTGATATATCTTATGCTCTCGTTGATTATGTTGAGCGACCTCTTCATGCTGTTGTTCGGGGCAGATATCATCCTTACTTTTTCGACTATGCTTTCCAACATCCCAGTATCCTCCGACGTCCGCCAATATCTCACATAACCTCAGATCCTGACACAGATGAAAGAACAGTTCATTTTGAAGATGGGACTAAGCTAGAAAAGGTAGACTATATCATATTCGGAACTGGATATTCCTGGACCCTCCCTTTCATTCCTGATCTCGATTCTACAATTCGTAATAATCGTCTTCCGAATCTTTATCAACATATTTTCTGGCGCGAGGATCCAACCTTAACCTTTGTCGGTGCTGTGGCTGCAGGATTCACATTCAAGGTTTTTGAATGGCAAGCTGTACTAGCCGCACGATTTTTAGCCGGACGCATCACCCTTCCTTCTACTGAAGAGCAAAAGAAATGGGAAGAGGATATAATAGCATTAAAAGGAGATGGAGTACAATTCACTGCTCTATATCCAGACTTTGAGGAGTATTTTGAAACCATAAGGGAGATGGCCGGTGAACCAAAAGACGGTAAAGGTAGAAGTTTACCGAAATTTCAAAAGTGGTGGAGAGAAAGTTTTGATAATGGACATCTGAAACGAATAGATATGTGGAAAAGAGGAAACGAAGAAGCTAGACGTAGAATTGAGAGGGAGAATCAGTCAAATGTGGTGTCACCAGTATTATGGGTGAGCAATTTGTAAATTTTTGTATTACTCTCTAAATATATAGGGGAATATGGTTTAGTGAGTGATTCTCGTGTTGTTTATGCTTGGTTGTGGGGATATCGGGGTCGGCTTATCGGGTTAGTTGTAGGTGAGCAAAGGGTAAGTTGTTGTTGTGTTTTTAGTGGTCCGTATTTACTCATCCTCATCTTCTTCGTCTTCCTCTTCCTCTTCTTCATCCTCCCTATCCTGTCTTTCTTGTTCTTCTTCATCTTCCCTATCTTGTCTTTCTTGTTCTTTTCGCTCCTCTTCTTCATCCTCTCTATCCTGTCTTTCTTGTTCTTCTTCATCCCCCTATCTTGCTTTTCTTGTTCTTCTTGCTCTTCCTCGTCCTCTTCCTCTTCCTCTTCCTCGTCCTCTTCCTCATCCTGTTCATCCTGTTCATCCTGTTCATCCTGTTCATCCTGTTCATCCTGTTCATCCTGTTCATCCTGTTCATCCTGTTCATCCTGTTCATCCTGTTCATCCTGTTCATTTTGCTCGCCTTGCATCGTCTCAAGAAACTCCTGAGCACTTTGCAAATCAAAGACGGGCTGCTCGTAATCACACCACATAAACTCATCTTTAGGTGGGTTATATTCATTTAAACCTTTCAACCTGTGGATACTTGGATATGTGTTTGCGAGTCGAACAGCTAAAGCGTTCACTTCGATGAATTCTATAGCAAAGTCATTCCTGATGATATGCCAACCTCTTTTATCACCGCCGAATCTGAGGTAGAAAGGCCACAGTTCTTCAGCACCGCTGATATCAATGTAGAAACTATTGAGGTGTTGCGTCTTAGCTGTCGGAATTCTCATGGTCCACAGCCATAACCCCTCGTAGTCTACAAAACTATCTGTCAGATTCTGTGGGGCAAGAGGCTCCTCATACGCCTGGACTCCAGTGCGTATTTTCACCTTCACTCTCAATTTGTTAAGGTCTTGGAAATATCTTAACGATCCAATGACATCCAAAACGTAGGAAAGTCTTGAACCAGAAAACAGCTCGAAGTCAAGAACCAGACTTTGAATAAATTTCCAAAGCGGTCCAATTTTAACGCAAAAGCGGGCCATTATTGCCGGTTGGGTGAAGCGGAAGGCCTTGAGTTTGTACAAGTGGGCTCCACCCACAATCTTGAGGTACGCCTGGCGACAAATCACGAGAAGATTGAACATCTGCCCTTGAAAGCTAGGATGCACCGCGTCGAGGAACTTTGCGCGCCTAAGAGCTACGTTAAGATGTTTACGCTCGATCAAATGCTGATCCGGTTTGAAATGCCGCTCAGACCTCGCAATCGTGACCGGGTGTCTGCCGCAAGCTAAAGATGTTAGCATCGTTACTCTCTCATGCTGTGGCGTGATATAGACAGAAGAGTGCACCTACGAAGATTCTGAATGCAAAATTCCCAGATCCTGAGACGCACATCAGGCGGCAGATCCATGAGTAAACATTCTGTTTTCTGTGGACGAAGAGAGTTGGCCCAAGTCTCAGACTGGATGAAAGTCAGCTTTCAGGGGGAAATTTACCGCGGGTGTCGAAATTTACTCACATTGATGTCGATTCGCTCGTTCACGAGTCTGCAAAGTTTTCCTTGTGCCTTCATGGTTTTTCTAGCCTGCAAAGATTTAGTATGGACCAGGTGGTCATGGATTGCTGCTAGGAACTTGAGTAAAAGCGTTGACTTACTTCAGCAGTGTTGAAACCTTTTGCCATTAGGTGGTTCTTTATCGAGACTCCTGGAAAATCCTTAGGGCTATTTTTATCCCTTTACGTCTTTGGTTTTGCCTTTTCCCATGATTAATAATTAGTAGTTGATGATCGGAGAGGTGAGTTGGATATTGTTCGTTTTGAGATATTCAGGAGAGTTGACTTTGGATGCAGATCATAAAAAGTTTGGTTGTTTGTTTCAGGAACTTGGGGACAAGGCGCAGGTTTATATGCTATCTGTGTGGTATATACAGTCCCTTGTTGTATAGAAATGTTCAGTTATCCAAGATAGATATTCGCTATGACTAGAACACGCCAATTGTCTGTCTGCACCCACTACTGCAGCCTTGCATAGGTGCCCCAAGAAGGAATTCACTTCCATTATTGAACATCCTAGAAATTTAAAGTGACATGGCTTGTAAATGTTTCGCTGGAATGGTACTCGAATCTGAGGTGAATTTGAATACACCATTTTCCTGAGAAGCAAGCTTTCCTTCTCAACCGTTCCATGTTACACTCTCCACCAGCGATACACTCGTAAACCCGGTGGAAATTTTAGACTGAGATAATCAATGCCCGCCTGTTCGTATACTTATTGGGAGGTTGCAGTAATGGATTATGTTGTGGTTTTAAAGCCTTGAAATCCGAAGCTCTTTGCTCCTTTTTCCTGTCTTATTTTCTCCTCCCGGGCCATTACTTCCTTTCATAGTCTTGCAGATAGTCCCAGCTTTTCCTCTCTCAAGCACAAAACGGGTATTGAACCGAAGCTACTGATTTTGGGACACTTTGAAGAAAGAATGATATTATGAAGATATACAAAATCGAAAAACTCCGCAAGGAAAATCTCATGAACAATTTCAAACTAAAGACCACTAGGCGGTCAATGACATGAATAATAATAAGATGTTACACATAAGTATGTTCACATGATAAATAACTCACATGATCGCGCTCTTCTGCACACTACCCATCTCTAATCCGATCAAAAGCAAATGTTGCACATCTCATTTTTGCCTTCGACCGCCGTGGCTTTTCCGCCCATCTATTCCATCACATCAAGCCGCATACACAGAAATCTGCTGCATTGACACAACCGCATCAAGCCCACAAAGCCATCAAATAATATCACGCAACTCCGACACCTCGTCGGAAATACCCAAGCGAGAAGTCTAGACCACCTCGAAATCTTTGCATCGTTTCCCTCCCAACTTCTAAATATGTGTGTGCCATTGGATGGATATACTCCGTTTGTAAGTACAATACGACGTATTATTGAAAATGTTCCAGATCGTACGATATGCAACAGATGAGTGAAGTATGGAAGGTTATTGCTTGGGTGTATGCAAGTATGCGGCGGATAGGTGCAGGTTTGTGTAACCCGTGATAATTGGTTGCTAGTTGCTACCGTGAGAAGTCATTCATCGGGTTTATGTGGGGAAGGGGGGGGAGGGGGGAGGGGGGCACGGGTGAATTCACTGTTGAGATCTTCCGCGGTTGCAAAATTAAGGTAAAGAAAGATGTGTTATATGCCGCGCCTGCCTTTCTGGTTGTCGATTTTCAGAAGCAATCCCAATGTGACTTAGCATCTTACCTGTACTGGTCGTGGATGGCTCGATATTATGCGTTATCATAGTTGATTCCCACTCACGATGATTCTTGAAGTACGTTCCAATTAATCTCACTTACAAAGCCAGTATGTCTCTGTCTATTATTTATCATTCTTTTGGCTTTTACCTCTGACGGCACAATTTGTCAACCCATATCATACCAACACCAGGCCAATATCACAGTTGCTCCCATAACATAGATATAAATATGTTCTTGTTCGCCGTCTATGTTCGTCTAGTCACTAAAGGAATGCACTATAGACACTCCAAAATCTACCGAGTCAACCTTCGAGCCATCAGATATTTATCATCCTCTGAACAGCCATTTCTTTATATGAGCTACAGATAACTTTTCATGCAACACACAATCATATTTAATACATCCATAGTTAAAAGTACTTGCAGTTTAATAGCACAGTATCTATAATATACCGTCATCCTTTAGCAAAGTACCCAGAGCCTTCCTTGCAAGATTTCCAAGTGCACTTTTACCTATTATGCCGTTGTTACATAAAATCGTCACGTATGTAAATGGCAAAACCATCATCTATACGGGTCTGTGGATGATAGTTATCATACTCGTTAATCTGACATCAAACCCAGATCACGAATGCGGGCGGCCCTTTACACAAAAGACACATTTCTCTTAGAGCCAAACAGTCTTAGATAAAAACAGCCAGTGAATTTCGCAGCATTGCACTACTCGACTTGAAACCAAGAGAAACCAAACCTATGTAGGGCTTATAAGAGAATAGAATTAATACAGTACAATAGTCTGGCAAGCCCATTACCTTATAGTTCAAGCTAAGAGACGACGGGTCCTGAATCCAGCTACATCATATACTGCAGTTCGTCTATCAGAAGCTTGTTATAATTAATTATGTTAATTGATCACTGGGTTCACCCAACTTGAAGACAACTACGATAACATTTAGAATGCTTACTATCATCAGGAGATTACTCATAGTGTATTAAAATACGATCTAAGCTCCCCGAAACCCAGCCCCCCTTTCCTTAACCACCGAATCAATATCTACGCAAATTGCAAACCTTACAGTCTAAACCAACTACACTACTCAAGCACTTCACGCCAGCAGGAATAAAACCCTATAACACAACCAATTCATCTAAGCGAATTCAATAGAACAAACGCACGGGGGATCACAGGACATGAAAATACCAAAGAAATGAAATTCGTGAAGATATGTTCTACTACTTATTTCGATATGAAAAATGAATAGATTGGGTTACTGGCTTCCGATGTGGATGATTTATGGGGTGGTATGGATGCTTATTGTTGATGCTTTACGTACGGTTTCGGTGCTATGTCTAGGATTTTTTGTATATTGTAAGGAGAGATGTAAGAAGAGTGGAGGGAATTTGATGGGGGAGGAGAATAGAATATTAGAGTGTGGTTAAGAGAAGCGGGGCGTGTATCAACTTGCGAATTCTGAGATGCAATCTACGAACAAGTTGATATAGATTTATTTGCTTTGCATGAAGTTTTCAACAGGACGAATAGTATCCGTCGAAAGCATGTAACTAACCTCTTTCTCTACTCATGGAGTGACTAACCTGGGAAGGAGGACGGAGTTCTCTACGTCCATGCTCAGTTCGCCTCTGGAATAGATCCTTGAGACTTGAAATTGTGACAACATGAATTCGATTTCGAAGTTATAGTTGGACTGTGTATAGCTATAAATTCAAGCCCGTTTTGCATTGAAAAGCGAAAACACCGGGTCAATCACGGAAAAAATCCAAGAAATCAACAATGTAGCACTGCTCAAGAAGTTAGACACATCCATCACCTAACAATAATATTCCGATATATCCACCCGATCTTCGCCAGCCTCCACTTAAGTCTTATACGCCAACGCGCTCCTCATCTTGTAATACTCCCCCACCGTAATCGGTTCGTACTTCTTCTTCTCACCTTCCTTTACACATTCCTCAAGAACTTCAATAACCTTATCCGGATCCGGACCACAAAAATATGGAATCGAATAGCGCGCTTGCGTTAATTTTTCTCCTTCATCTGTAATTGTATAGCGAGTACTTAGAGGAGGGAGTTGTACGCGATGAAGTGTTGACTTGAGATCATCTATATTTTGTTAACATGACAGATATTCACACAATATGATCTGAAAAGTAAAAGAGGAAAATACCATTTGTCCATCTCATCAATAAATCCCCTACATTCATCACAATAGCATCTTTAACCGGATCGGCCCTAATAAATTCACCAGGTTTCTTAGGATGTTCGATTTCTAATCCTCCGCATTCGTCTTGGAATACTATGGTGATACTTCCGAAGTCACTATGTGCTGGCATTCTGGCTGCAGTCCCATTTTCGATTTCGGAGGCGGGGATAGGAGGATAGTGGAGAAGTCGTAGTTGATTACCATTTCCGGAATGAAAATCTGCAAGGAAGGAGGGGTTATGGAGTTCTAGTCCCGTGCCTAGAGCTAGGAGAATTTCCTGGGCGATAGAAGAGAGACGGTGGTAGAAGGATTGCATGAAGGAATGGAAGTTTGGGAGAGTGGATTCGGGAAGCCAGATGTTGGGCTGCTCGGGGTTCTTTTCGGAACCGATTTCGTAACTTTCCTGTTATGTGGTTTTATTAGTTCATTTATAGTCCAATACAAAACAAATCAATTGAGTTCTTCATTCAATCACTCCATAATGCGATATTGGAAATTGAGATCAGATAATAAGATAAAACCTTAACAAACCCACCTTATAATCCCTAACGTCTCTCAATTTCTCCCCCAACTCAGCATCATCACTAATAACCTGATAAACCTTCTCCAATCCCGGATACGAATAGCCTCTATGAACAGTTGGACCCGGCGGATGTTCTGCTTGCATTTTTTCCTCATGTGAAAGATCAAATAATTTCTTCGTCATTGCGAAAGCTTCTTCCAGTAATGAGGAGGGTACATCATGATTAATGATGTATACGAAACCGACGTGGCGACAGGCGTCGACGAGCGCTTTGGCGGTTTCGAGACGAGAAGCCTGGGATGTGGGATGTAGAAAGGGTGAGAAGTCGATGATGGGAATTGGGGAGGTGGTATCGGATGTCATGTTGGGAATTTGATGTGAGGATGTATCTTGAAGCGATATGGAATCAAATGATTACTAGCTATCGAAATGATCAATATTCAGTGTTAGATTTAGATAGTAAATCGTGACGAGGTCCAGTATTTATCTTTCCGGCCCATGTTGAGCGACGTTTGATATTATGATACTGATCCTCGTAATATTGGTACAGTGAGCGACTGACTACGCTGTATCACCACACTAGCATATCCTAAAAGACGTCAGTTTACTGAACCAATATATTGACAACCTTCAATTTCTCCAAAAGACTGGCAAATGAAAGAATCGTCCTGACAAATTGGAATAAGTTTTCGTTGCGCTGCCGAAAATAAATGAGGGGTCATGCTTAAGGTTGCATTACTTTAATTACTGGATGAGGTGAGTGTGCATATACTTATTCAGCACTGTGAAACCGTCGATGAACCTCGGAATATGCCAGTCGATGTGATTTGATGAGGATTGTTACCCAAACTTGATGTTGATCTACGGTACACAGTTACCTACTGTACAGAAAAACTGTCAATTTTGGTAATTGTTGAGCAGGATGCGCCTGCCTTTTTTGTGACGCTTAATTCATCTCCCATACTCTGATGGAATGGGAGATCTCGTGACGAGGCATTGTTGTTTGCTATTAATATTATTTCAATGTGAATATCTCAATTTAGTGTTTAGTTACCCTTCTAGCTCTAATCACAAGTTTTCCTCGCTCACATGGAGCGGAGTATACGCAAATCCAGTTACCAGGTCCCAATGTGAAAGGCTTGGTCGCATGCCGTCCCATCCACCTCAGTTCTCGATTGGCCGGGAGATATGTCTGCATATCATCAATGTATGCCGAGTACAGTAACTCCCATAAAGAATCCCTCACCATAAGGTGTCCTTTTGAGAATCGAACTGATCTAATGCCCACAACACCATCAACCGGAAATACTTATATCGTTCCGCAATCTTTAAGCAGCGTTCAGTCTCAAATTATAGCTAGGAAAAGCAATTGAATACTGCGAATCGAGTGTGGCATCCTGCATTTTAGTTATTATACTCGACGAGACTTGGACGTCGTCTCCAATTGCACGAGTATTCGACCTTTTTCTTTTTACCTAGACGGAGGAAGGGGATATATTCCTTCTTCAATTGCTACGAATGGATGAAATTCTATTGACAATGTGCTCAACGACAAGCTTACTCCAAGTGGTAAAATAGAGATCCTCATGGAGCACAACTCGAAATGAAAAAGAAGCCCCTTAGCGAAAGATTCTGTTGCTTTCCAAGATTTGAGGGAGTCATGTGAAAATGAGTTAATTGTTCGAGATGCACTGCTCATACTATCATCTCCTTGAACCGGAAACTATAGAATAGAATAGGTGAGAGGGAACTTATCGAGTAATAGAAAGAGCTAAAAGAAATATAATCAAAACGTGGATGAAAACAATCTCATGAGTACAGGATGAGACTTCTCGAGAAGCAAAAAGATATTAGAGATTGGCCATTCAAACAAAGGAAAAGGCACTTGCACGTAGGAAAGAGGAAGGAACAAGAATCTTCTCCGATAAACGATATCAACCTGAACATTCTGAAAAAAGAATAGAAGATAACCAAGATAGTTTGCTGCTAAACACGCAAACGGATAGTACCAAACTCTGATGTCTGAATCGACTTCTTTTCTCTCGTTTCATGACCTCGTTCCCATTTATATCATTCCCCTAATATAGCTATAGCCAAAGCCCAACAACGACGAGGCAACTGCCAATCCCGTCGTAAGCACTCTAGACCCGGGAATTTCCATAGGCAGCCTCACTTGCCTACAACCTGCACCCCAGGAGCGTGGGGTTTATCCTGCCCAGCAAGTGCAGCGTATCGTGCGCATGAAACTATTCCCAACAATCCGGATTGCTCCTCTCCCGTGCTTCAGCTAATATTTCAGCCGCAGCAACATACATGTATATATGAATATATAACGATAAAACAAGAGCTACTCGTTCATTGAAAAAGAAACACGGAATTAGAAGCATGGTCTACATTCCACTGACAATAATAGCATACCGGACGGGAGATTATAGTTTACAGAAAAAGGAAACCAAAGCATGGACCTCGATGTATTTAAAAATCACTCCACTCAACTCCTCGCTTACTGCATCGCTTCAATGCCTTTCTAGAGCCCTTCCAAAAAGATCCATAAAAGATCCATAATTCCAGATTCAAAATCGTCTGAGACCCATTCAAAGCGGAGCATGTGCCTTGCTTATTCTTAGTAAATTTTAGCTTTCACATTTTCAAACCTAAAGATAACGGAGACTGATGAAAGAAGTTCCACCGCTTAATTGGTCAATGTTCATGTCAAGGCTTTTTGTCATGCGTGTTTCTATTGGGCGCTTTCAACGACGATAAGACTAAGGAGCGCACTAGATCTTTTTGGGTGCTTATCTTGATAAGGAGATTGTTAGTTATTTGTTGATAATTTGAAGAGGTCAAAGACTCTGAGGTGAGAGAGGGAGGCTTGGAAAGAGAAAATTGATGTTTTAGGAGTCCCGGAAGAAGTGAATACGTCATGTTTGAGGAAGTAACAATTTCGGCTTGAAACAGGTACTTTTATGAAATATCTTGGTATGTTGGCAGCGTGAAGCAAAGTAGATGGGATCTCGCCAGTCAATGAATGAAATTGATGGAAATAAACGAGAATGAAGGGGTAATTGGAATACACTCACCATGCTGTATAACCATTACATCGATGGCTATCTAGGAGAAAAGAAGAAAGATTAAAGTGCAAGATGTACAAAGAAAATTCTTCCATTCATGAGCAAGAAAAACCACTTCCATCATACATATCTGTAAGCTGATGTACCCGTTCCATGCAGCAGAGGAACCCCAAATTACCAACCAGGAGGATAGGTACCATTTTTGCAGGCGCCACAGGCGGGGAATAGACAAGCATGTTGACGACAAACTGGGGAGAGGAAAGGGTGTGGGTGAAAGCGAAATCGGAGTAAGATTGAAGATTGACCTGGATACTTCGTATGAATGATGGTGACCAGCTGAGACGGAATCCTATTGTATGGACGATAGAAAAAGAAAAGAAGAAAGAAGTCATTTCAATACTCACGCGAGGATCTTACTTTTATAAGTGTGATATTGGGCTCTAATATCAAACCCCAATCAGCCAGTCAAAAGCTTCAAGTCTTGCCAGATCAGGATAACCAATCCTCCATTTAAATCCCATGACTCTAGTTCTTCCAAATATCAAAAGTTCAAAACGTCCATCCGTAGTTCATCCCGCTTACCTACTTTTCGGGGATATCTTCACAGACCCGCTAAGATACATACCTAAGCTACTGAAATGTTCACTTCTCGTGCTTCAACATGGGCAATGCTCGTCCAGTACATGTACCCCATAATTCAAGGGCTGAGAGACTTATTTGCAATTTCACCAATGGGTAAAATAGGGAGGTAAAGATTTTTGGTCTGGAATAATTCCGACTATCCGTGGAGATTCATCTGCTGGATTTTTGTGAATATTCATTCACAAGTGCTAAAGTGCTGGATTAGATGGAAATAGAAATAGCCTCATTTTGCACGTATGACAATGGAACCTAGTAGTTCTTGATGAGACATGTAAGCCTCGAGTACCTATCTTTCAGCCATGTTCGTGGGATGTGTATCTTCGTGCAACTTAATCTGACACTTGCGATCTCGGGCTTGATGTGATTTGACATCCCACAGTCTCTGGTAGGAAATCTGCGCATGAAATAGCATAGCAATTTTTTCGAAATTTGGGGGATGGATTTTGGAGAATTGATACGCACATATCATTAACCAATGATGCATGATAACAATCTTTAGATGTCATTCATGTCACATAACATCTACTGGTCTCAGTACCCTCATATCGCTTGGCTTGTCGTGGCTTGTCGTACTGGAAATCGAATCTGGAGCCGTTAATTTTTCCGACAGTTTTTTTCGATTGCATGGTTAGCTTTGGATAAATTGGAATTGAGGTCCACCCACACGAATATACCACGTCGAATCGTAGAACCCAGTTGCATGGGTAAAACCTGACTGGCTGAATTCTCGGCCTGTCGATCTAAATGATCGACTTAGTGTTATTACAGACCTCATCTGCATGTGCGGAGTGTCTAAGCACGCATAATTTATAAAGGAAGAAGAAAAAGTTTTATGTATTTAGTAGACGAAGCAACCGACAAATAGACCCTTTTGGTATCAATACATCAACAACACTGACCGGTTGGGCATGAGATGAGATTGGTATGTACATTCGATCTTTGGGTAGGTTGTATGATCATCCGATGTCTTGGGAGAGGGAAAACCAAGGTATCCCTATCCATGACATTGAGGGCTGGGTATTGTATCTCCTTGAAGATGCTTGTCTGGCATATTCCTCTTTATATGTGGGTATTATAATTATAAAGTTCATAATTGCCAATTGCTATGCGGATGTTCCGTTTTTTAAAAGCGGTAGCTCCACCGTCTTGGTAGAAAAGTACTAAAGGAAAGAACGGTCCCGATTTCTAACGAAGCGTCTGGTTTCCTTATGTGAGATTTATTTTCTCTAATCACACAGAACAGAATTTTGTTTACTGATTTTGCTATTCTTACTGTTTATTTTGAAACTGGATTTGCATTCTAAAATCAGTTTGGAAATATTAATCTTTGGCTTTTATCTACTACTTACCTGTTAGTTCCAAGGTTTCGAAAGAAATTCACCTCTCCTAACAATATACTTATCCGCATTCGGTAGCAGGACAACATAACATCGACAGTTCTCCAAACCACCAATTCTTCTTAGTTGTGACCAGAACAATCGCTTCATTACTCGGATATTCATCGTATTCTACTGATCTCTCCAAACCACCCATTTTTTACCCTGGTACAACGAGGGAAGAACTCTACGTCACTCCTGAAGGCATTCCTGTTCAAAAGTCTGGATACAAAGGAAATCTGAAGGGAAAACCGCTGGTAGGAAGGTCCATTGCAGGAAATTTCGAAATTCGATAACGATGTCAACCGAACCATATTATCCTAATTATGGCTACGTTGGAGCTCCTGCAAATTATAATGGTACTGGAACCAATGGTGGCGACAGTGGTATGTTTTCATCTCTTCTTCAAATCTTCAAGTACTAAAATGTACCCCCACCATGTGTACATTCCGCAAATCTCTCTTATCTCACTCCAATCAACAAACTCAATCCACAGACGCCTCATAATACCAAGAACTAGAAACTAACATTTACTCTCCAAAATCAGCTGTCATAAATCTAAACCAATGGTTCGATCCAGGCGACCAAGCTTTTATCATTGTAGCAGCATGTATGGTTCTACTTATGCCCCCTGGTCTGGGCTTTCTATACTCCGGTCTCGCAAGACGAAAGTCGGCCCTCTCGATGATATGGGCCTGCATGGGCGCCTTTTCCATAATAGTCTTCCAATGGTATTTTTGGGGTTATTCTCTGGCTTTTAGCTCCACGGCTACGAATGGGTTTATTGGAAACTTGAAACATTTTGGTTTGATGAACACTTTGGGCACGCCAAGTCCAGGAAGTCCGCTGATTCCAGAGTTGTTGTATAGTTTTTACCAGGTATGTAGTTTTTGGGTCTGGGTAAAAGAGCTGAGGAAATAGCATGCATGGCTAATGATTGGGATTCAGTTACAATTCTGCGCAACAACCGCCGCAATTGTCGTAGGAGCTGTCGCTGAAAGAGGTCGTTTGGTCCCTATGATGGTATTCATATTCTTCTGGGCTACTATTGTCTACTGTCCCGTCGCTTGCTGGGTTTGGAATATCAATGGCTGGGGATTCAAATATGGTGTTCTCGATTATGCCGGTGGTGGACCTGTCGAAATTGTCTCGGGTATGTCCGCGCTTGCATATTCAATGGTATTGGGCAAGAGGCAGGAAAAGATGATGTTGAATTTCAGACCGCATAATGTGTCGTTGATTACCTTGGGTACAATTTTACTGTGGTTTGGATGGTTAGGATTCAATGGAGGAAGTGCTTTTGGAGCGAATTTGAGAGCTGTGATGGCTTGTTGGAATTCCTGCTTGGCCGCTATGTTTGGAAGTATTACTTGGTGTTTGTTGGATTGGAGACTTGCGAGAAAATGGTCAGTTTTCTTCCATTCATTCCAAAAATTTGCATACTAATATAAAGTAGGTCCATGGTAGGTTGGTGCTCGGGCTGTATCTCTGGTCTTGTGGCTGCCACACCCACATCTGGATTTATTCCTCCCTGGGCTTCTGTTATTCTCGGCGTCGTCACTGGTATTGTCTGCAATTACAGCACTAAAATTAAGTTCTGGATCCGTATCGACGATTCCATGGATGTCTTAGCTGAGCACGGAATGGCCGGTGTCGTTGGACTAATTTTCAACGCTTTGTTTGCGGCAGACTATGTAATCGGACTTGACGGTGTCAACACTGGTATCATCACAGGCGGCTGGCTCAACCACAACTACAAGCAACTCTACATTCAAATCGCCTACATCGTTGCCTGCACCGCCTATTCTTTCGTCGTCTCCGCCATCCTCGCTATCATCATCAACTATATTCCTGGTCTACATCTCCGCGCCTCAGAAGAAGCCGAACTCCTCGGTATGGATGACGATCAACTTGGTGAATTTGCATACGATTACGTAGAAGTAAGACGAGACTACCTCGCCTGGACACCCGCGAAGGACGAGCCAGAAAACGTTGAGAGCAACGTTAACCCGGAAGATCGTCATGGCATCCCAGAACACTCAGATATGCTAACCAATCCCTCCGACATGATTACGGGACACGCACCAGGAAGTGGAAGAAACAGTGGAAGTGAAGGCGGACACGCGCACAACACGATTATGGGAGATAGACATGGAATTGCAGCTATGGATAAAGAGAAGGCTGCATTGGCAAGAGAAGGATAAATTAGATGGCCGGCTCTAAGGGTTAATTTTGGGAGGTTTTGATGAAATTCTTTGGATACTATTTTATTGCGAGGAGTTGAGTGAGGGTCACTTTGTTTACGAGATATCTAATTTCTTTATATGTTTATGTTTATGCCTTTTAGGTTGATGATTGGGGGTGGGTTTGAAGGTCATCAAGAATGAAGGGTTTTGGCGGGTGGCATATCTGATTCAAATGTTTGAATGAAAATGGAAAGGAAAGGAAAGTGTGGCGGGCATTTATTGTATATAGAATGATGTGCGGGGGATGGATATATGTAACTATTGATGAATGAGGAGAGGAGATGAGATGAATATATTATCAGACTACAAAAATGAGCTTTGTACCATGCATGTGTATATTCATTAGTGTGTCTATGGGGGCTCAGAGGAGGAAAGAGATAAATGAAATTATGTATGTGTATGTATGCATCGGCCAACAGTTCACCATTTACCACATTAATATAAACCTTTCAAGCAAGCTCGAAGTCTAGACTCTCATCATTTTCAAACGAAAAACTTGAATATTCTCTGAATCTCGAATGAACAACATCGTCAACGACGTCAGTTTTAACTAACATGCTTCTCCACCATGAATGACATCACATATCACACAATCATGTCATACATCGAATAGCATCCATAGTACATGCAATGCACCCCGGACGTCAACTCGGAGAATAAATATAATACCGCGATGATGGGGGACTTCGTTGCGATATCGATGATGATGTGCATGGAATAGGAGGATGGGCATGGGCATGGGCATGGGTACGGATAAGAGAGGGTAAGAACAAGGGTGAGTATGCATGGGCATTGGTGTAGAGATAAGAACTCGGGGTATGAGGGGAGCAAGAGAGAGATGGGAGATGGGAGATTAGGTAGGTGATGGTGTTGTATGTTGGGGTTTATCCCGTATGCATGCTTATCAGTTAGATGCAAGGCGGGATGTTTTGTTCGATAGGTCTGGTAATTAAGACTACCTTTTTTGCGCACGGACTCGGGGTTTTTTGTACGAATGGCTGGCCATGGGTTGTTACATGTGGGATTCTGGAATTTTGGAGTCGGAAATTTTAAGAGGATGGATTTTTGGGTGCGATAAGGGATTTTTTTGTGGTGTGAGGTTTTGAGAGGTATTTGTGCAGGGTTGCTTTGTGTGGGAGGTTATTTGTGGAAGTCTGGGTGCGTCGGGAGGTTAGAGGTGGCTGCGAATTCTTGGGGAAGGCCTTGCGGGATCTTTTGGCTTTGATAAGGTGATTCTTGGGGTCTTTGGGGCGAGGGTGAGTTGTGCTGATTGGGCCTGTGAAGCTTTATGGAATAGGAATGTGGAATAATTTTATCGCTAGATGTTGAAAGTATGAAAATAGGTCGAAGATATTGAGTGCATGCCAGTGTTGTAATTAGCATTTTCCGTATTTGGAACAGGCCCTATTTTAGTGATAAGTATCGAATTCTTAATACATATTTCCGAATTTTATATCACCCAGAGTATCGCTCTAATATTGATTACCACTAGGAATATCCTGAAATACTGGAATTTGCATATTTTGAGGGCATTCCAGCCTATTCTGGTAGATTAGGGCCAATCGAGAAGATCAATCCTCATTCCAAACTTAATAAGGCTGGGATGCCTTTAAAATATGCAAATTCCAGTATTGCGAATATTATTAGATATTGAACTTTGTATGTAAGCCTTACTACCGAATGTAGTGTAGCTTGATATGCTGATCCTGTTGTGATTTCGGTGTGAAGCATCCGGGTCTTCACGATCTAGCACGTATCGCATTTGAAGGATATTCATGCATCAATGGCCAACAAGGTAGAAGAGATACATGAAGAGATAAGTACGCACAGGTTGGGAGTCAACCTCTATAAGACTAGTCACTATATAGATTTGTGGTGTACTTTGGAAATTTATATGAACAAGAAAACGGCTTTATTGCCTTTAAACACTATGCAGAGACATTGCCAAATGGATAAGAATTCACGCCACATTGATATTACATGCATCCACTAAGACACCAAGACATTCTTGCAATGTATTATAATATTTTTGAGTCCATATTGCAGTTCCTCGTTGTATTTTGCAAACGAGATTTTGAGTAGACCCGAGAGAAGCGCGTTCCCTACTACATCGGATTTCAAAACAGCGGCTGCAGGTTCCCGCACACTCGTCACTGGCTGCCAAACGGAAGTTTCCATGTACAAACGATGGTAACGATTCATATTTTAGAGATACTCAAGTGGTTTTGGAGACATAACTGGCAATGACCGTATAGTATTCAGAGAGGACCCTCGAAACATGAGATGCAGACCCGGTAGTGTATTATGTTCATGGAGGAAGCTTTTCTCATGTACACTTGAAACTTTTCTTTCGGCCTTTGAGCCATGAACGGTAGGTATTGAAAGATGTCAGGATCGATAAAAGATCACCATTCAATCTGTCTCATAAAAAGGCTGCGGCATGTAGGTGACTCTAATGCAAGTCTTTGTACTGCATCAAGTAGCCGTCATGATCGGTCGGTATCTCTGATAGCCGAGAAAGTTTTTTGAAGCCGGAGCAAACGAAATCAGAGTTGTTGATAGGTTGCTATTACAAGTATCCTATATGACGTGTTAGAATCAATGCCATACAGAAAAAGCAAATAAATCTACAAGAATGTAGATACAGGGACTGTTCTGGCCAATAATTTGATCGCACGAAGATGAAAGTCTAAGCTTTTGCAGGGTGTCACATGATGGCGCTAACTAACGCGTCAAATCGCGTTTGTGGCCGTGATGTCGCAAAACAATCAATGATGTGGAATTGTCATTCATTTACTACCACATTTAATGATTTTCCAACACTCACTCAAATTTTTATAAAAATTGGATCGGATACAAATGGATTCACCAAAAAGGGGGTACTTGATTCACTCTCCATGACTCGACACAATCTTCAAAGTCACATTTCTTGGTTGATACAACACAAAGTTACGGCACCCGCTGGAGCCCAAATCGGTGCATTTGCAACCTTGCCGGACACGATTGGGTTCGGATTTGGGAGGTTTGGTAACCTTGAGGACGAAGCTACTGTGCACGAAACAGGAAATATACCCACTGCTCCGATTCGAAACCGCCGAGTCGAAGAAATCTCCAATGTTGTGGCGAATTCACGATCACCTCGTCCTCGCATCCTCACTCCGATAACACAATCTACGCCAGATCCCCGGGATGAATTGGCGGATCCGGATATGGGAAAACTCACATCAGCACGAAAGACGGCTAGACCAAGTCTCATAAGTCAAAACAAACAATTGGGAACCCCTTCCTCTACGGCCAGCTCCTCCCTTGCGAGAAGTTATAAGTTACAATGTATTGAAAGTGGTATGTGGATGTGATGTGACTCGGTTTATGCCCCAATTAACTCTTCTAGGCACCCCTTCTAGACCCATATCAACGAGAGAACCAAGAGGTTTGACACCCCGCCCGACACCCTTACCGAAAACAAGATTCAATTTCGACAATGTGGAATCTATAGATCTTACCGGCGATGATCTAGCTGGAGTCCCGCCAATTCGATCCTCTAGTACTGTGGAAGCCTTTGAAGATGCTCCTGTTGTATTGTGGGACGAGGGTTCAGCGTCCCGACCAGAACCTTTGAAGAAAGCGAGGAAAAGGAAAAGCGAGGATTTATCCATGACACAGTCTCCTAGGAAATCAAAAAAGATACCACCAGTGCGCTCAACAGAAGTGCAAGACGAGGGACATGATTCGTTTTTAGACATTGACGAATTGGGATTACCAGGGCCATCGTTTCGAGAGGCCCTGCCGGACTCTCAGCGAACAATTGTTCCACCGAGAAAAGTGGAGGAATACCCTAATCCAAATCACTTGGAGGCAATCGACATGGTTCGAGAAATGATGCCTCAGGATGGGCGTGCGAAATCCAAGGTCAGAAGCAGACAAAACTCAGAAGATATTATTATAGGTAAAAGATCAATCCCAAGAACGACGCCCCTCCCTACGATGAGCTCTCAGAAACACATTACTCCTCGTAGTGTGCGATATATGTCACCATTTCAAGTACGAGCGTCTCCTAGTACCAAAACCGGTGAACATAGGGAAACAGGAACACCGTCACCACTCAAACGTCGAAGGCTTAAGCAAGAAATATTCGACTCAGATGATGAAGAAGTTTTGTCAGACGTAGGAGCAAGAGTAAGCTGCTCGCCTTGCTCATCATTGATGGAAACCCCGGAAGGAATCCATAGCACGCCGGACATGCATGCAATCTCTACGAATTCGATGCACGAGAACGATGAAGTGACGACCGCAAAGAAGAGATTCACTAGCCCTCTGAAACCAATATCACAAAATGCATCATTTCGTCAAGAGAATGAGCCATCTCCATTTCAACTCGATCCTCCCACCAAGTATATGGCTTCACAGAAACTGCCGCAGCGAGGCTCAAGCCAGGCTTCATCGGTTTCTCTAGGTCTCGAAGAAAAGAGAATTGTGGGTTTATACTTGAAAAATCCGTCAGCACTCGGGCCTTTCCAAAACCACCTGGACAATCTTCTCGGCCAGAATTACGAGGCGCTCCAAGTCTATCTTGAGGACGGTGAGCACCCTCCAGAAGCGATGGTGTCCGAGCGAAAAGCTATACTGGAACAGAAAAAGGCCCTAAAGGCTCTTACAGATAACTTTCAAGATCTTCAGGATCTCGCTTCAAAAACAACAGCTGCATTGCGCCGGGTAATGACCCTTCTAGAAGAGGGTATTACGGACAGTGCAGAAGAAGCAGAATCTCACGTGCTAACCCGGGAGCTATCAGAAAGGAAGAAAGAGTGCTGGCGCTTATTAGATGCCTCTGGCGCAATAAACTACGGGTTCGGGTCTATTACGTCTACAGAAACTCCGCTCTCCAATCACGCGTCGAGTGCACATACGATTGGGCAACGTGTTCTGCAGACTCAGGTTCCTCCTCTTACGCGTGAATCATCAAGCTCGGCTAAGGACTTCAGGCAGGACTATCCACTATCTAATTTTCAAAGATCCTCGAACTCAAGGGAACAGGAACCCGGGTATGCAGAGCCATCTTCTGTAAGACAGATATCGCCTTTTAGATCGATGGTTCCCGGAAGTGACTACTCGAGGCCTAGGATTCCCGTGAAGCAAGCGGCTTCTCCCAGGCAACCTTCGCCAACAGAGTACGGTACTGATGATGAGTTGCTTGAAGACGAGGATCAGATTATGGAAGAGACTCGTGAAACTGACGACAATACAGAAAGACATGTGGAGGAGGAAGATTATGGGGACTCAGATGATGAATCCGCATTAATCTCTCTCGCGGAACAATTCGAGCAAGGTGCATCAAGCAACTCATTAAAAGGTTCAAAGCGTGATAACTCGAACTCCGACAAGCCCAAAGATATGTATTCAATAGTGGACTCTTCACGTTCAGATAGGTGCCGCTATGCATGGTCAAAGGATGTCAAGAAGGGATTGAAAGATCGCTTTCGCTTAACAGGCTTTCGACAGAACCAGCTGGAGGCAATTAATGCTACCTTAGCGGGGCGTGATGCATTCATACTGATGCCCACCGGTGGCGGGAAATCCTTGTGTTATCAATTACCTGCAATTGTTCAATCGGGCGCAACGAAGGGTGTCACAATTGTGGTTTCTCCTCTTTTAGCTCTCATGCATGATCAGGTCGACCATCTCAGGAGGCTTCGCATTCAAGCATATTTGTTTAATAGTGAATCTACCAAGGAGACCAAGCAGGAACTATTTACCGGTCTAAGCCAAAGTAAGCCAGAGCAATTTGTCGAGCTACTATACATCACGCCAGAGATGATCAACAAAAGTAGTATTATTCAATCGAAATTAGATGGTCTGTATGCCAAAGAGCGACTTGCTCGCATTGTTATCGACGAGGCTCATTGTGTCAGCCAATGGGGTCATGACTTTCGACCAGACTACAAAAGCCTTCATGAGCTTCGTAAAAGATATCCTGGGGTGCCATTCATTGCCTTGACTGCCACTGCAACAGAAAGGGTAAAGAAAGATGTTATTCACAATCTTGGAATGCACAACTGTGACCAGCTAAAACAGAGTTTCAACCGGCCTAACATTTACTATGAGGTCCGACGTAAGACGGGCAAAGGATCGACGGCGGCAATGTTTAGTGAGATAACAACCATGCTTTCTGTCGACTACAAAAACCAGAGTGGAATCATATACTGTCTCTCTCGTGACAATTGCGAAGAGGTGGCCAAAAAGCTACGAGGCCAAGGGATCAAGGCTCATCATTTCCATGCGGGTATGGCAGCAGAAGACAAGAAAGATATCCAACACCAATGGCAGGTAGGTGACATTCAAGTTGTTGTGGCAACGATTGCGTTTGGTATGGGCATTGACAAACAAAACGTGCGATTTATCATCCATTATTGCCTTCCCAAGACTTTGGAAGGTTACTACCAGGAAACAGGGCGAGCTGGTCGGGACGGCAAACCGGCGTCGTGTTTTCTCTACTATGGATTTCAAGATACTCAGATATACAAAAAGATGATTGATAAAGGAGATGGCAGCCCAGATGTCAAAAACGAGCAGCGTCAAATGTTGGAAGCTATGGTCCGATTTTGTGACAATCGCATTGATTGCCGCCGAGTGCAACTCCTACGATACTTTGGTGAGACTTTCAAAAAAGAGGAGTGTCGTAATTGTGACACATGCAATTCCAATGACACTTACGAGGAACGCGATTTTAGTAGCGAGGCTCGGAAAGTTATCAGTGTTGTTAGTCAAGTACAAGGAAATTTTGCTATTGGTCACTTTTCCGCCATCCTGGAAGGCAAGGCAATAGCAAAGGTCAAATCTGAGAATCATCATGAATTCGATGAATTTGGCTCACTAAAACATATGGGAAAAGCAGAGATTGAACGACTCATTGAGAAACTCATCCAGTTTGGAGGCCTACAATTCCGCGCCATCAAGAATAGGGGTGGATTCCATAATGATTTTGTTTTTGTAAGAGCAATTCCTTTAGAGCAACGTTCAAGCGCTAACCAATTCCCAAGCTAGGGCCTAAGTATAGGCAGTATATGTCTAAAAACCTAAAACTTCCCCTGCAAACTAGGATCTCGACATCCCCAAATGTAGCTCCACGCAAGACCTCAAAAAGCAAACCCAAAAAACAAGCACCGCCCCCATCCACGTTGCTTACTTCGCCAATCGCCGCAAGCCGACCTAGTAGAAAGGGCAAAGAACGATACATCGAAGATGATATCGCCATGAGTGACGATGATTTTCATCCAAGCACCTATCCTCAGCATGATCCCCCTGCTTCCGACAGTGTTGAAAGTTCCGACGATAATGCTTCCGAGCAAATGAGACGGCCTAGCAGGAACATGCGCTATAACAGGCAGGCTAATTGTATTGGGCCACCGATCACAGTTGATGAAGAGATGAAGGGGCTGAATCCAGTGCATCGAGATGTTGTTGATGACTTCGTTCAGCAAGCCAAGACACTAGAAGAATCAACCCGGAATAAGAATGGTCATAGGAAACCGTATTTCACGGAGCTCGAGTTCAGACAAATGGCAATTCGCTGGACTACAAGCACGGCTTTAATGGCACAAATTCCTGGAATCAGCAAAGAAAACATACATGCCCACGGCATGCGATTTTTAAAGTTATTGGAGGAAAGCCATTTCTCTTATAGGCAGATGATGGACCCGAACTTTAAGCCAGATAAGAACCA
This sequence comes from Sclerotinia minor, assembly GCA_025389075.1. Lineage (NCBI taxonomy): Eukaryota > Fungi > Ascomycota > Leotiomycetes > Helotiales > Sclerotiniaceae > Sclerotinia > Sclerotinia minor. The sequence continues at coordinate 1,592,321 of QRFH01000003.1, forward strand.
CTTGATAGTCGACTTGGTAAGCGATGGTGATACAAGTGACATGGAAGATGAGTACGGAGAGCAGTCGGAAGGGCCTTCTAGGTACTTTCACAAAGTCAACCCCGACGTGCAAGCATTTAATGAGCGAATGGAGATGGCAGCACAAGTTCCGAGGACCCAACCCACAGAAGCTGATTCGTCTAAAAAATCGAATCAAAAAAGTTCTCATGGTTATAAATCGAAATCTCGATTTAACAACTACAGGCGAAAGAGTGGCGGATCGACGTCAAGCAAGGCAGGGTCGAGCAGTGGTGTTACAAAGAAGCGAGCGCCCACGAGTTCCAGGAAGGACACAGCATCCAAGGGATCAAATTTGATGTCAAAGTTTGGCAGAAGTGGTGGAGGTAGTGGTAGTGGCATAAATCCTATGCCGACGTGAGATGAGGAGCTTGCAAGCCGTTAGTAACGGCCGGCTCTCATTTCCTTGGTGATTTCCTTTACTTCAATCACAGCATGAGCTGCATGAGGGTAGGCCGGAGTTCCGAGGGCTCGGGTTTGATTTGCTCTTGAGCATAGAAATTAGCATTTTGGGATTTTCCGGCTGTGCATGGCTGGTTTTACGACGTACTTTCCATGACACCCTGATAATGCTGGTATTAGAAACATTTTTATACTCACTGCACAATGACTATTGCTGTGTAGTTTGTGAGAAGCCTGGGTGGGAAGAGGTGGGAACGGCATATCATGACAGGGCTAGCTTAAAATTTATCCAAGGATAGATAGATATATATCCACACCATCAAACTTAATTTTACACTAAATTTTGCTGTAAACATTTCATTCGTGTGTAAAAACTTATGAAATTGCGTTAAACACTGCGGCCAAAGTTTCGATACAAAGGAAAGTTTTTGGTTTCGATTTCTGTTGCTTCGCATCTCATCCTTCTATATCCATTTCCATAAATCCTCATGTTCATTGAATTCTCTTCACTGCTAATCACCCTTCCCTCTGCTCTGCGATTGCTTCTCCGGAAAAGCATTATCTCTTCACATACAATATTAATCCTCGCTGTTGAATGGCCAATACAATTGAAGTATCATATACGGAGTATAAATCTGTAGATATCCATCCTACAAAACTCCTTGGAAGTACACAGTCGTTCTGGGGACATTTCTATACCGTCGATCGATCTTAAATTCAAGACTCGAGAGTAAGAATAGACAAACAGATGATGGGACCCGAGTATATACGTCGTTCTCATGATCCGCTTTCCGCAAGCACTGCTCTAATCAGTCTGTGTTCATGACATGGGGCAGACATGCACTTGAAACTCCTGTTATCTAAATTAAACATTGCTTCTGAAGTGGTGTAAAAGGAGGATCGGGAAGATCTCTCACTACAGGGTACATGTCACATACCAAATACTAAGTTGAAATTTATATCCTTCGTAGATCTCTCATTTCCCGGTACTGAGGATCTCACAATGTGAGATAGATACATCGGCGATTCTCACAACAGAGAGAGGAGAGAGAGATGCTAATTTACAATAGCAGCACGGTCTCAGGGGAATGGAATAGCCGAAATCTTATATCTCGTATAGAGTGGTCATTAGTGATTAGGACTTGTCTGTTTCGTATTGTGTGGAGACTTGCGATTGGGAGGTTATGGGGTTCAGGAGTTGGTTGGTGGACGGATGAGATATGAAGTGGTGGTTTTGGTGGAATTCCGGGTTTTTATGGGAGGAGAGTGGTGGTGGGATTGCGGGAATGTGTTTAGTTACTTGTGTTTTTGCGTAGAGTTATACGTGTGAAGTTTATGGATCGGTTTTATTGTGATGGAATTGTACTTTTTTGCATAGTATAGGCTTTGGTTTTCACGAAGCGTGGGGAATGAATATAAGATTTGCCGGGATATGTAAAAGGTAGTAGATTTTGATATTATATTATACACTTTAGGACACTAGGATGACGTTAGAGAGCAAATCGATGCTGTGGATGTAACTTGGACAACAAGAGGTAAATGTTCAGACAATATTAAATAAAGAAAGTTGTCAGATTAGTCAACACTTTGAGTCAGGCAGAACATCAGAGACAGTCTTTCATTTCGAATACTCTTCCACGGCAATTAAATTCCTTCTCAATTACGAGAAATCCTCGCTCCACAACATGTCTTTCATAATCTCAATCAAACAAAGTCAGATAACGAAGCAGCATGTCCCGGAACATAGTTTTAGGCTTGGAGACTGTGACCTACAAGTTGTGGTATGAATTGGAGCATATGGTTCTTGAGGCGCCCACGAGGTTTAGCGTGGGTTAGTTGGGTTGGTCAGAATTATGGTGAGGAAAGAAAGGAAATGTGCAGGGGAAAATCGATCCTTTGGAAGGAACGAAAGATTTAGCTTTAATCCCACTCAACGTAAGGCCTCAACCTTTTTTCAACCCGTTAATTATGTAACCATGGCAAATTTTGATGACATCTGGAGAATCCTCTTGTTCGCATATGTTGGTTGTACGTACTGCTAGTGTTCTGGCTTAAATGAAAGCTACATAAGATTCCTCAGCCCTCCAAGCGCTGGAGAAGTTCGAGAAGAACTATGGCATAGAGCCAAAGCAAGTCATCTTACATTCGACCATTTCCTTAATAACCTCTTGACTAAATTCAGATATTGGCTCGTCAAATCTTTCAATATGATTTGCGAAGTTGAATGTGTTGGCAATGGATTCGCTGTTGTGGCGGGCTCGGTCCCCTAGTATTAGTTTTCACTTCCCCCATTCAAACATCAGAAGATTGAGGCTCTCAATCTCCCCAACCTGTATTAGCTACGGCCGAATTAGGCTAGCTTTCCCTCATTTCTTATTAGTTAGAAGCTCGCAAAGCTCCTAGCCGTCTTAGATAGTCTTAGACTCAGTGTAGACGTTAATTCAATCAATCGATTCGCTGTTGTGGCCTTTCCCACATTTGCTATCAGTTAATGGACTTAGTCGTAATTGTAAGAATTAAGCCATTGCTCAAGCCAAGTCATGATCTCAGACATAATCTGATACTGTTCCGTACCATAGATCTTCTCCCCAAAATGCGATGAGAGCTTTGAAAGACCTTTCAGAGCTTTATCCATGGCAAAAGTCAAAAGCAGGGTGCTGGGCGATGTGCGACTTGATCGTTTAATTGACAAAGGGGCGAAGTGGCCTTGAGCTTCAATACTATCAAATTGTAAAACAAGTTATATTCAAGAAGTAGTCTGCCATGGGAAGATGAAAAAAATGAGTCCCTAGACTTCAAAGGAACAGTTCATCCTACCATCCCTCCCGAGAAAGTATATGAGACGAGAGCTACCAAATGATCGACTTTTGAGAAGCAATCATCACTAGTATCGAAATTATTCTAATTTGTGTCTTTAGAACGTGCTGTGATGTTGCGATGCAACAGTACTTCCATTCTGCGTCTAGAAATTGTTTTCGATAAAGCCTTGTAAGTTGTCAACGCCGGCCACTAACCTTGTGAATTTCCAGTTCTTGCAGGAGAGTTAAAAAATTACCAGCATTTCGATCTTGTCCGAGTATAAAAGTATCAAAAGATCCTTTTTAATGTTCTACCACTGATGTGAGGCTTTAAGGCCTCGGTAGAGAAATTGCAGCTAACATATATGGCAGAATGGATGACGAACCCGTTCTACTCCTCAAACTCTTACACAATCGTGCCCATTTGTAACGCGATGGACTAGGGAGTCTATAAAACAACCTTGCAGCAAGAGAAATTTACCGCTCATTATGCGAAGCTTATTAGACCATAGCTTCACATCTCCCTCAAAATCTTGGGAGTCGGAAGAGGATTTCAATCCGACACTTGCACGGCAAAAACATCTTTATAAGATCCCATTTGTAAAGATACCCCTTTAAGGGATAGTTTCTTCAATCCACTTTTGAATTTGATATAGGAAAGGGTTATGACCTTAATTAATCCCCTTTATAAGAACATCTTTGCGGCTCTAATCCCTTAACACATGTCTTTTCCTTATTTGACCAATCAAATAACCAGCATGTGGATTGAAGGATTCAAATTTCCAGTCATTTTTTCATACCCAAAAGATATCTATCTATGAAATAGTTATGAGTTTTATGTCCAGTCAAGAATGGGTAAAGTAGTTCATGTGATCGGATTTGGATCATAATACTACCAAATCGAGAATGACCGGAAATTTGACTACAGGGGTGCCTCCAAATGTCCATTATTTTCGACGCTTTCTTTCTTGCCTTTAATTAAAGAGCTTTGCTATAATCAGGAGCTGTAAGTAGATGTGTTGTCAAAAAGTGCGCATAGTAATTAAAATGCCAAGACAAGCACTAATAGCCTTATGAGCCATAAGCCTCATTATAATCTCTATGCTCGCTTCTTTCCAGCCGCCCCTGCATTATGAACGAATTCCCGGGAATGAAAGAAACTATTCATGAGTGACGTTTCCTGCCCCTGATATGGACTTTCTCGTATTCCAATTAACTGATACAATCCCGTTGCCAAGAAGAATAGGACTTTTGATCAGCGGATAGACGTTAAGCTTATTTTCATTAACAGAAACTTCAGTGCTCGAGATCAGTGAACAAGGAAGGAGGGAGGTGTTCACGGTCTTTTCAAGAGCTCAGGCCAAATTTTGTTACCGGAGTGAAACCTTTTCGCGCACTGTTGGAGCCTTGAAGTTGAAGGCTGCCTGTTCTAAATAGGGGTCCACCCTTATCATTTTTCACCGAGTGATGTCGTATAATGTAGGAAATTCGAAGCGCCCGAGACATGCCGAGGACCAATTTGTATCATCATCCCCGAAAAATGAAAATGTATGTATAAAGAATGATACGAGAGCGGTAAAAGGATCACTTTTTTTTCCCTGAATGTTGACTGTCCGCTGGAAATCTAACGATGAAAAGGAAAGGAAAATGACGGTTGGCACGACAAAACGAAATCGCAAAGGACAACGGGATTATGTGTGCTACTGCCACTGACAACTCAATATTGCTCTTGTTTTGGATGATGATGGCTGTAAATCAACAGTGACGAGCAGGAATGAATGGGGGGAGGAAATCTAGAGAATAACAAAGAATTTTAAGGGTTAGTACAGTTTATATGAACACCTTCAGCGACAATGAATGTTAAGGCCTTTCAGGGAAAAGGGCCCTAACAAACCGAAAAAAAAGGTAACAACACCACTCTATTGCGTATATGATATGGGATTCTACGTAGAGATATATTATACGAAGTATTGACTTTACACTTGAAATAGCTGTTGTTGGGAAATGTTGCTTTTTTCATACTGATCACCATTCGTATCGCAAAGGTATCCATTCTTTCGGCGAGGATGGCAGTGACCGAGACATTGAACCAATTTTCGGTTTACCTCGGAAAAGAAGTGGCACAGCAAAACTAAACCCTTGGAATTCCCCAAAATACTTTTCTTTTTTCCCTTCTAGCACCTTTTTCAGTACCTTATGATATACTCAGCCGCTGTTGAAAGCTTTAAATACACAATAGACGTTAGTACGAACCCAGCAAAAAGGACACGCCGCACCAATCAAATCAATTTGGTTCCTGAAATCCTTTCTACAGATGCTTTTTTACTACTTTAGATCTCACTCTACGAAGTACGGAGTACAGTACCTAGGGTCCAAATCAAAATCTGCAGCCGAACCAGTCGTGGCATTTTGCTGGAAACTAAAATCCGACCTTCTGTTTCATTACACGGCCGTTAAAAAGATTAACGGACGGTGAATGGTTGGATTCGGCAAGAATCCAACAAGCCAAGTCAAACACAAGCATTGGAGAAATTTTAGTCATCTAATCTTCCCACAGGATCAAGCTATTATTTTAATCTCTATGCTTTGGAAATGGGACAGAGCATAGAATTATGCACAGGAGTAACTGACTGACTGACTGACTGATTCCTGTTACTTCAACTTCGGTAACACCAAGAAACAATTTAAATATAATATGGATACCGTATGGAAACAACATCGTAAATTTTGCAACAAGGCCACTTTTCTGAGCAATAAAACTATCGGTTCCACCAAAACACGAGGGGAACAACGTACGTGCCCTTCCGTTGCCCCATCTTTGATACGACAGATCAGGAATTACAAGCGTCTTATTTGATGGTTTCGGTATTCCGTACCTGCATCATAATCAACAAGAATCATCAGAAACCCGCATTTAATTATTCCACTCTTATTGATTCAGTCTAGCATCTTTAGTACTATGCATTTTAAAATGGGTTTCCGTCTCTTCCTGGAGGACGTATACGACAACGTGGAATGGCATGGCATTAGCCTCTCGCGCCTCCCTGCCTCCTTCATGACAATGCTAGAAACCTCGCTTAACCAATAATATCACAAAGGTACCTTCTGATACAAGGTTTGTTTGACCACGCCCCGCCCCTCGATGCTGACAGAGACAAGGCTGGTCAAGGTCAATGGTGTCAAACTCGATTCCGAACACAGCCCACAGTTGTGCAGGTGGAGGGAGGAGTGAAATGCGATGGAAATTATCGAAATACTCGAATCCCCAAATTTAATTGCTCCTTCCTTCCGCCGTACTAATTGTCTCCACATAAATTTTGTGTTCTACTTATTTATCTCCCATCCCCCTCATATAATTTCTGGAAACCCTCTCCACGTCTTGGCATTAATTTTCTATTTCATCATCTACCTTTCTGAAAAGTGGTTCATTACATTGAAACTGTTCATCTTTCGTTTGAACTTTTTATCTCTTATAGCTCAACTCACATTCGCTCACATTCGCTACATTCACTTTGCGCCTTACCGTTGTTTCGTACTTGAAGTCTTGTACCTGTAGCCCGGACTCTGATCAGCTTACCTACTCACATTATCCATATCACATTTTTCAAGATGCGTTCATCAACACTATCAGCATCTGCTGTTGTCCTCCTCTCAGGACTTGCTAGCGCACAAACATTTACTGATTGTGATCCAACCAAAAAAAGTAAGTCGGATGAAGCGTTGTCCAAAAAATAAATCTAACCATCAGCTAGCCTGTCCTGCAGACCCGGCCATCGGAGGAATCCAAGTGACCGATTTCACAGCTGGAAAGAGTGCCTACTGGGAGGATGAAGCTGGTACAACCATGTCATACGATCCTGAACTTGGTGCCAAGTTCGTCATTAGCAAGAACACCGATGCGCCCACCATCAAGAACGTCGGGTACATGATGTTTGGTAGAATCGAAACATGGGTTCGTGCATCGCCTGGAACCGGTATTGTCAGTAGTTTCATTCTCGAGTCCGATGATCTCGATGAAATTGATTGGGAATGGCTCGGTTACAACAACACCTCCGCCGAAAACAACTTCTTCGGAAAGGGAAACACCACAACCTACAACCGTGCCCAATACCCACCAGTCGCCACACCCATGGACGTCTTCCACAACTACACTATCGATTGGACCGCCGCAGCAACCATCTGGTACATCGATGGAGTAGCCGTTCGAACCCTTGCCTACGATGACCCACTTACCATTGGCGGAAAGAACTATCCTCAAACTCCTATGCTGGTCAAGATGGGAAGCTGGATCGGATGTTTAGATCAAGCAGCTGTTACCAACCCCGCCACAGCAGGTACCTGTTCGTGGGCTGGAGGAGCCGCCGATCTCACCAAGGGCCCGTACACTATGTATGTCAAGAACGTCACTCTTGAAGATTACGGATGCGCCACCGAATATACCTATGGCGATTTGACCGGCTCCTGGCAATCCATCAAGGCCACTGGTGGCTGCAGCAAAGATGGGAAATCCACTTTATCCTCTTCCGGCAGCTCATCTTCCGCTTCAGCAAGCGCATCTGGCAAATCTAGCAGCGGAAGCTCAAGTAAGACTGCCAGTGGAACCGCATCTGGAACCGCATCCGGAACCGCAACTGGAATCCAAACAGCCACAGCTTCCGCAGGTGTCAAAGCCACCGGCACTGCATCAGCCTCCGCCTCAGGCTCAACCAGCGGTTCATCCACCTTAACCCAAGTCAGCACTTCCGACTCCAACTCCATCAAGAAGCCCAAACACGAATACGGTATGCTCGACCTTGGTGTTATGGCTTTGGGTCTTGGACTTGGCTATCTCGTCATGTAAAGCCACAATATAATCTTGTCTCTGGTCGAATTTTTAGCGTTCTTTTCCATTTCCGCTTCCGTTTCTGTGCGTGTGTACGGTACGAATGAGAAAAATGTATGACTATCCAGCTGCTATATTGAGTATGGCCCGATTTTGGGCGGGTTTTCTCATCTTCGAAACATAGATTATGATGGAGAATGTATTGCTTTGTAATGATATACCCGAAGTATGAAAGGGTGAATGGAGTGGAAGAGTATTTTTACCGAGGGGGTTTTTTTTTTTTTAGCTTTCGTCGATATTTGCAGAGGTTGATAGATGGAAAGAGGCTGAGCGTTGCATTGCATTAAAAGGATAGGAGTTATTGAGTGATATACTATTCATATTTTGTTATACAGCGGTTTAATGATTGATAGAGAAGAAGAAAATCAAAATTTTTATAAACATGTCTCAATAACGTATTTAGTCAACTCTCGGATCCCACATCATCAAAAGCATGATCCTTCGAATTTCGGTTGTCATCTCACCCTACTTCATTGCAATTTCTCCAGCCACAACTCGTTCCTTCCACCAGTCCAAGTATTAAAATAATCCATCCCCTCATCATATCTCAAATACCTAGTATATATAGATCTTCTACTTTCTTTTTCCCTAATATCCTTACATAATAACCAAGGCATTACCTCTCCATCCATCACCTACAACATAATACTCTCCGCATCCGAAGCCGAATCCAGCCTACCTAGCTACCCAAAAACAACCCAGATTTCCTCCTCGCAGAGGAAAATTCGGGCGCGGATAGTATACGTAGTAGACGTGGGGACGCGTGGTGTATACGTGTATATACTCTCGTATAAGCTTGATGATGTAATCTTACATATGGGAAGCGTATAGTTAGTACGCAATTAAGAGAGGAGTTGATGATTATAGTGTGGAGAATGGAGGATGGATACATCAGAAGATAAACTAGTTACCTATTCTACGCACAAAAGGATATACGAAAGAAGTAATATACTTAGGACCTGTCGATAGAAGTACCAACTAATTACATACTTTAATAATTCCTATAATTAGATACCTACCTACCATGTAGAAATTTCAAGTCCCTAGGTAAGAGTATCATTTCTTACCTCATCTACTCTTCAAGATACTATTTTCGATTTTCGAAGCTGCGAAGAAATGGATTGTAATAGAATGATTTGTTTTAATTATGGATTTTTTGTTTGGTCTGTTGTGTATATTTCGTATAAGATATTAGATGTGAGCTTTGAATTGGATTGGATTTCATTCTTGTTATCATGTGTATTATATCCATATCCACACCCACACACAACTCATCCAACTATCATTTTACGAGATCTCTACCTAAATATCTAGTTTAACACTTACCCCATACATTCGAGTAGATACACCAACCAGTTCATCCAGTTCATCCACTCCATTCATCACAACTCACTATCCAAACCCTAAAAGCCTATTTATCTATTTACCTAGCAACCCACCAACCCACCAACCCAACAATACTCAATATAGTTATTCCCTTCCCTTCCCTTCCCTTCCCTTCCCTTCCCTCCCCCTCTCTCCACCCACTTCCTTTACATCTCAACACATCTCAACACAACACAATACCGCAATACAAGCAAACAACTAGCCTAATTCTCCATTTTTATCTTTCCCCTTCGTCTTTCCTTACCCTTTTCCCCTCCAAATCAACCAAAACCATAAATCAATCAAACCCCCTCATCCCATTCCATCTTATCATTTTACTTTCTCATACCCCTCCTACATCCTGTGATATCCTTTCTATATCCTCCCCAGGCCCCCAACAGTGCCTATATCCTCTCTATATCCTTTTTACATCCTTTCTATCTTTAATAAATAATCAATATTCAATCATCTATATATCACCTCTCATCCTCTCCTGCTTTCCCTTTATTAACTTTATCAACTTCATCAACATAAAGGAAACCACTACAAACACGATCACAACACCAATCACAAAAAATACCCAACACCGAGATAAAATATGGTATCATTATCTACGTTACCCCCACTTTCATACTGCATATACCATCTTACTCTTGCGATATACCTAATACTTTACGAATCCAGCCATTATATTCCCATCGTAAAAGCCACCAGGACACCTTTCATTCAACCCCTTACTCCACTTCCATCCAAATCCTACCCCAAACCTTTCATTTACCCCGCCTATCCTTCCATCCACCAATAATACATATTCATCCAACCAATCCAAATCCATCATAATTTCTTTTTCTTTTCTTTCCTTTTCCCTCCCCTCCTGCCTCTTCCCTTCATACCCTTATATCATATGAATTACCTAACCTTCCAACTCCCAGGTCCCGCTTCCGCTTCCGCTCCCTAAAGACCCGAATCCACGCGCGCTAAAGTCGATTTGATCCATAAATATCTTGGAAATGCTTGAGAATATGCAAAGGTATAAAAAAAAGCGGCATTGTAAATCGGATTAAGAATGCATTCTATGCAAAATGTAATATAGAAAAAAAGTTTGGGTATAATCTCCTCTCCTTCCTCTAAACGAGTTGATTCATTGCCTATAATGCTGCGAACTGAAAATGATATATAGAAGATGATACTGTTCGTACTCTTAATTCTGTTTGTGTGAATGCAAGGTAATATACAAAAGGTCGAAGGGTATTGAAAGTCTGTTTGCTAATGCTGTACTTGAAAAATTTCAAGGAAAAGTAGACGAGAGCGTCATTATGATTACAGTCGTGTTGTGCTTGAGTATTGGGCTCGATGATCATAAGTACGTCTAGGGCACCTGTCCGAAGTCATGTACATTTCATTGATCAATCGTCAATATTCGTCTAATCAAAGAATGATTCTTCATCGGCTAGACCTATACTTTTTCATCAGTACAAGTTATCAGCGGACATTAAAATTCATTTCTTACGAGGATCATTTTCCTTCAGTCTATTGGTGGACTTCTTCTGTCCTAATCCCATTCCCATGTTGAACATGGTACTTTCTCTCTTCTTCGTTTTAGAGGTCGAATATTGTTGATCTTGGGAAGGGACTCCTAATGTATTGCCTCGAGTACCATACTCAGGCCCAGCCATTGTGCTGAACCCGGCAAATCCTGGGCCTTGTTGACCAAAAGACTGCTGGTTAAAAGAGGGTGTTGGAAGATCCTGTTGGAACTTTTGGCGTCGGGGAGAGCGAATATCTTCAGGAGATAAGCTGGGCGCAGTAACTTTCACCTCTACGGGACGATGTTCATGATCGTCAGGCTCCTGTTCAAAAATGGCATCATATTGTTGCAAGAAGAGTGCAAACACAGGAGCCGGTATGTTGAGGGTTGGCGAAAACACAATACCGACATTTCGAACAGTCATTTTATTTACATCTGAATGGTTGATGATGTTAATCAGGAAACCTGCAAGGTATCTGAGCAGAATATTATTTGCTCGTGGCAACCTGTGGACCAAACCATTAAGAGCACTGATTTTTTCGTTCATGTCGTGAAGCTCTGTGACAGCGAGAAATTCGAGGTGAAGTTCGCGAGTTAGAATAGTGGTTGGCAACTCCCTCAAATACAGCTTCAACAGAGAGGCCACGGCATGTATGTCATAGTACTGATCGTCAGTCACCAAGTTGACATCGCCCTCGACATTAAAGCGTTCTCGAAGCTGCCTGATGACAATATTGGATCCACTCAATCTGAAAATTCCTTCTTCGCCTGCAGCATTCTTCGCATCTAGGTACTCAATGCATCGATAAATAACAGCTGGAAGCTCAACTTGAACATCAGCCGGGTGATTATACCTCACAGCTTCCGTCAATGGAGTTCCAAAAACAGGTCTAATCGGACCGTGCTGCTCGTATGCCATCTGTGACAAATTATGACTCGAAATGTTGAGTGATACGTCTGGTAAATCTACAGATGGTCTAGGTCTTGAGCCAAATCCAAAAAAGCTACGCTTCTTCTGTTTGATTTTGTCATCTGGGGGTGATAGTCCTGATTTGTTTCCCCATGAACCAGCATCCTGAATTAAGTGGGCATTCTTTGGACCAGAAATCGATTTCATCGATTGGGACTGTGGTAGTGACATGGGATCTCTTTCGTGAACGTGAGATGGAGGTGAAGGTGTACCTGAGCTCTTCAATTTCGATCCGTGGCCACTTTGTTTTGTCGCATCATAACCAGCACGTGAATCGTTACCTTCGGCCAGCTTCCCCTGAGTACTATTCTTTCTCCTTCCGTGTGGATGAGAGCCGCTTGAGCCAGAGCGAGTGTGGCTTGAACGACTATGCTCATCCTCATCCTTGTAATCAACGTAACGCAGGAGAGCTTCAACCCATTCATCGCGCTCCTTGTCGCTTTCAGCACACAAAACGTGTCGCACAAGGCTAGAAGAATCCTTCCTTTTCGGCTCCAGAATGAGAAAGGCATGGCGATATTGATTGTCAACGTCTTCAGTGTCTGCTCTCGAAGAGGATGATGGTTCACTTTGTTGGGATTGCTTCCCGATTTGAGCGCTTTGAAGTTTGATACTCCCTAGATGTGGTCCGCCAGGCGACTCGTAATATTTGAACACTGGGCCGTCCAACACAAAGAATCTCGCCTTCCATCCTCCAAAGTTTTTACCTTTCTTGGTTAAGTAGCCATTCTTGAGAGGCCTGCCGCCGGGTCCAGTTTTCACAGGACTTTCGGAACCTGTATCACTACTTGGAGTTAGATCATCTGCATGTGGCTCCATTGTATTTGAAGATAGATATCGGCATATCTCTAATGCAGATTCCGTATCTAGCTCAGTGTTCAGGACTTCGTCAAGATAATTATCTAGTGCGGTACGCCTTGCATCTATCTTAGCTGGGGAGTGACCACTAAAAAGGTATTTGTCCGGTGTCCTGGCTGTAAATGTGGGGCATTGTTTTAAAACTTGGTCCAGATGTACTAAAGATGCCGAATCTTTCTCTACGCGCCATAGCTCTCTGCCATCCGACCTTGCAAATACTGCGAGTGTGAAAACAGGATCACTATCAAGGTTCGCCGGGCACATGAGACTAGCCCTTGATGGCTTCAGACGTGACGAGGCCACCTTGACGTCTATCGAAGGCAGAGCATTCGGCGGAAGAAGCAGGTCTGGGTATTCTTCAGTAACAAGGCCTTTGTAAATCACATTTCCAGAGTGACTGGGGTGTGGAGGATCGCTTGGACGTCTCTCATAAATACTGCCATTGACGAGGGTTTCTTCAGATTTGAGAGTGTTGAGAGTTTCCGCGGATCTCTTAGTAATCACCAATGGCTGTGGGGACACCAGAACTAAAGGCTCCGCTCGGGGTGCACGAGGAGAGCCTATTGACATTGGAGTACCAGGAGGAAGAGGAATCGGCTGTCGTGGAGCTCGTGGAGACAATGGAACAGAACCTGGGAAAGCGTTCATTCCTCGAGGCGACAATGGGGGCGAAGCCATAGATGGTTGAGCTGAATTGGTCCTCGAAGATATACCCATTGGTCTCGGACTCTGTGGTAGACCAGGACTCATCATTGGAGGCGACATTAACCCGACCTTTGCAGGGGGCGACCTTGATGCACTCAACATTCCTGCCAAGGAACCGGTACTCTCATCTGGTGGGGAAAGAGTCCGCAAATGAGCATCTGGTGGTGAGATCGGGACTGTTTGCCGGGGACTTAGAGGCATCGCTGGTACTGGTTCCTTTGGAGTGGTCGATATTGATTTCGGTGTTCCTTTCACGCTGCCTTTCGAACTTTTCTTTGATAGGCTTCTTGCCTCCGCATCTTTTGCCGCTGCAATCTCCCGCACTCGATCGTCCTCTTCCCTGGTCTTTCGTCGACCTCTCTCCGGAAACGCTGGGATCTCACCAACTTCCAATATATCGTCATAGTCAGAATCAGACTCTTCTTTTGCCTCAGGTGCCTGACGTAAATGATTACTTGGTTCACTCATTTTGCCAAGATTAAGTGGTGCCGGCGGGGCTTTTCTCGGCTGTGGAAATTTGGAGGACCCATGATCGGACTTTGGCGATTGTTCTGCAATAGCCAACGAAGGACCTTGCGACGATATAGGCGGAGGCGGTGGTGCGATCGGAGGCGGACCCCGTGGGGAATCAGATGGAAGACTCCTCGAAGGTGGAACGGTTACATCATATGGCATATTAACAGCCACTGTTTGGTTTTTCCGCTGAAGTTGGGATGCCTCAAATCCGAGAGGTGGAGAGTCGGGATTATATTGCTGAAATGCATGTTTAGTCGGCGAAGGCATCTTGTGCTCGGCTACTATCATATTAGACATTGCATTCGTTGCTAATGCGGGGGGGGTAATTGGATAAGGTGCTAAAGCACAATCTATAGGCGAGTGTTGTGCCTCGGAACCATCCTTTGATCCATCAGACTTCAAATGGCCATCAATACTCTTTTGAGCTGAGATCTCGGCAGCCCTTGATTCCGAAGTCATGGATCCTGATTCGGACGTTGGACCTTGTTGTGAATCTACGGGTGAAGGAGCCGCATGCTGTATGATATTCTCCTTCAACTTTTTCCTATATCGTTCCTTATCTTTGAGAGCGCGCTCAAGATCCTTGTTTAAGCCCAAAATCATAGCTCTCTGTTTATCTACCAAACGCCATAACTGTGAATTCTGCGCAGTCTGTGATTGCTTTTCCTTGACCAAATATTGTATAGCAGCCTCTGATGATCCCGCCGCTTGAATGAGTTGTGCGACGTCAAATGGTGCACTCGGGCCTTTAGAGTCCTGCGAATTCTTGTGTGAATGTCCACTGCTCGATATTGAAGAAATAGCGGAATCAATTGACGAGGTGCGGGGAGGTGTTCGACCCATCTCGACACGATGGGCAGCTGTGGTAGGCGCCATCGTGGGCGGTTTACTGGTAGATGAGGTCGAACTTACGTTTGCCAGGACAGGATCAGAGACACTTCGTATCGGGGCATTCGAATTCGCTTCTTGTAATGGTCTGCCGTATCTGCTGAGGAATGAGTAAACGGTTCATACACATGAAGATAGTAAATACCTCGTATTTCCCGGTGTCTGCGGTGGTCTGACAGTTTGTTCAGAAGTATAGAAGTTCTTCTCGGTCGCTAGTAAATCATCAAGGCGCTCTTTTGGCGATCGAGGCTCCTCCAGGGGGCTCTGACTTGATTTCGTGCTTATGAGTGGATGTCGATCGTCAGAACCTCTCATAGGGAATGTGGTTCTGGTCGGAGTGACACTGCTTGAAGTTGATGTAGGAGTAGTACTTGTTTGTAGAGGACTAGGAGCAGCCTTGTGCAGGGACCTAGGACAAGCATGTAAGTGCCCGTAACGAGAAGTTGGTCAAGATTGGAGAGAGGTAGCTTACCTATTGCGCGTTTCCACGACAGGCGAAGACTGGTTTGCTGACTGAAGAAGTTGAGTGCGACCAGATGTGGGGCTTTCCTGTGGCAAGTACTGGAGCTGCGTATCAGAAGGGCTTTCGGCCTGTTGCGAAAGTTGTGACATGGCCAGGTAGGCTCGTCGGCTGCTGACACTCCCTCAAGCTCGCTATGTATTCATATGCCGAGATGTTTTGGACTCTAGACTGAGCACCAATTGGTTGTGGGGATAAATACAAGGGAAAAGGGTCGTCAATCCTCTGCAATCTTTGGTGGCGCCTGTCGCTGCTACTAGGTTCAGAGTTTCGAAATGATTTGAGCGAGTCGATTGATGTCGCACGTTTACAAGAATTCGTTCAAGCAATGATGTTCCAACACGGAATAGTGCACAAATGAGAAACTCAGGACCAGGATGGAAATGTATCGAGTTACGTCCGGGCGCGCGGGAATATTATTAGAAGATTAGATATTTAACTTGTTGTGAATTGAGTGAGTCCTGAGTCGTGAGTCGTGACTTGTGAGTTGTGACTTGTGACTTGTGACTGATAGATAAATGTAATGTATTTGGCACAACAGTGAATCTGCGTGTACGAATACTTTACTCAGGTACCTATGTGATGGTGTCACTCCCCAGTCCCGAGGTTTCCTTTGTATATATTATGGTTTGGAGATCGTTTGCAATGGTGAGCAGGTATGGGTAGGTAAAGCATGGGTATGTACAGAAAGATGTTGGAATACGGTATTAAAGATTAATACATAATAGACGTTGCAATTCGTAGCAAGCTCATAGGACCTCACGTCAGCGAGCTCCACGCCAATGAGTAGAAAAAAGGGTAATTGATAGCTTAGATGAGATAGAAATAGTCTGTAGGAATTAGAAAGAAGTGTAGGTAAGGTAGGAAATAGATGAATGGTCGAGGGCTGGAACTAAAGAAAAGTTTACTCTTTCTTTTCTTCTCTACGAGTATGAATAACCTTTTTTCGTGGTTGGCAATCAAGTCCCTTGCAAGATTGCTCATTGATCAACTCTAGCCCTGTGTCTATGATGCTATGCTACCATCCCTGCCCTTTTTAAAGAGGGACGCAAGTGATTAGCACTGAGATTGGTGAATGTCAGAACCTCGGAAGAAAATGATATTGAATGAGGGATGTACTGGTCAGTCAGGTATAATCAGAAGGTGAAAAGGCGAACAGCAGTCTGCATTAAGTATTCTACTTAGTCTTGCTTAAGTTCTTGTCTACTAACCGGATCGCATATATTGAAGTTATATCAACTAATCCTAAATTTGATCTAAAGGATTCTTCGCCTGCTCCCCAAGCTTTTTTCCCCAGGGCCTTGTTATCGAATGTGACACGGAATTTAACTTTATTGAATTGCCGTGATTGATGGTAACCTTGGACTTAATAGTTGCTGTTGAATGTTAGTTAACCTTATTAAATATGAACAGCAAATAACAGGATATATATTTTCGATCAGGAGCTGGCATCTATCTCATGGATGGAATAGCATTGGAAAATACTTGAATGTTGCCTTCAAATGCTCACCACCCACAACGAGATAGGTTGCGGTACTAGGTGCATACCCGACCCCAATTCAAATACCCCTTCATCCTTCGGTTCCTGCCCATACCCGACGGGTGCAACACACTCTAATACAACAACCAATTAAAGTCATCATCGACACAGTATGATTCTTGAAGTGTACTCTTGGCTTCTTTTAGAGTGTCTTCGACTCCTTAACCTTACAGAAAGTAACTCCTAGTTCCCAAAATAATATCTTCAATCCTTAACCTATTTGCAAATGCAGGAGGCGTTCGTTCGTTCTACTTGTGTGTAGGCTATCTGTAATTAGGCCGTAGGAGAAAAGGCAGGCCAAAATTGACCACTATCGAATATTTACGACACTGCTATCAACGTTTACATGAAATAAATAGCTGATCGAATTCGGATTAAATTTATGGTAAACTTTTTTGTGTCTAAAATCTCACCATCTAATTTGCAGATGATCAAGATTTTAGTTATTCAGCGATGTCTTAGTTTTGATGGTTGGTGGGTAGCATGGTCAATTCATTCCCGCATGTTTTCTCCCCTTGGCCTACGGAAAGGCAGGTACGCAGCACATATCACGACACATGCAGGTCTTATCAACGAACAAACTATTCCACTCTTAATTAGATCTTTAAGGATTTGAATCTATTGAAGGCCTTTTTGCAGTCATCCTTCATTGTGATATTAGTATATTGCAAGATGTACTCACCAATAAATAACATAAATAGCTCTTCATTACCCCTTCTCCTCATCTCTCCCTTCCCCAGCTCTAATTACCTCTATATCCCCTCAGATCTTATCAAATCTGAATAATCCCCAAGCCTCATGTTCACGGCATCTTCTGCAAGCCGTGTCACTTGGCCAAAATGCACAGACTTCCGAAAAGCTTGGGGTAAATTTGAAAACTCACACTTTCCATACTTCCCACACTTCCCATTTGCCAAAAAAGGGATATTAAAACAAAATAGTTTCACCAATATTTGACTCATAATGATGTACGGAGTATTTCATTTCCGGAAAAAGGGTCAGTGCTCCGGTACTTTAGATAATCCTCATTACTATTATCACCTTGTGGATCTAGGTACATATAAATGTCTCAGTCTCTCAAGAAGATGTCGGTTCAGAGGAGGATGTGCTGTCAGCTGGCCATAATGGAAAGTAGGATTTCATGAATCAATTCATGAGAAAGTTATACGTATTGCATCAGTAATCATAGTAATCATTAATCATTAACACTTACTACTACTGTAAATAACTCTTACAAAGTCTGTGTATAAGTCCCCGCAGCGCTTATAGAAACATCACCGAAACATTAGAAACGGATCCCGAAGTCTTAATTCCAGGCACAATAGTAGCCCATTGACATTTTATTCTCATAGCATTGCGTGCGGTACAGATAGAAATCGATACTTGCTTAGCACATGCGAGTGTAGCATCTTGAATATCGGCCGCATTAGGTGCTTAGCATGAATCCAATTGGGACAGATTGGTAGCATTTGACGCACTGATACGTATTAAAATCCCATGGCCCTTTTATCGTAAATTGATGGGCGGCTTTGCACTATCGGACCCTCAAAGGCTTAGGCCTAGTTGCATGCAACCTAGTTATTTCTGCACGCCATTAATCCACACTCGAAGCATGACAGCGGGCCCCGCATATCCACCAAAGTGTGCTGGAGCAGTCTGGGTATACAATATACAGAAGCCGGTGTGATTGACAAAACCCTGAGAACATAAATCAATTCGTCGATCCAATAAGTGATGTTTGTCTACTAAGTGAGTGAAGTATTCTGTTCTTACCACACACACCAATACAGCCCCTCTACACGAAGCACCAGTATTTTCCCAACAAGGACTTTGAAACAAGCGTGGAGAGTCTGGTTTGTAAAATGTACCGTAGTGATGCTACCCCCGGATGCAAAGGTACCGTTTGACGCATAGAAATTAATGCTTTGGAAGAATATGTATATACGGGGTATATGTATATCAAGATGTACTTAAGATATAAAAATGAAGCATACCATCACAGTATCCATCTACTTTTCTACAGTTTCCAATTGCATCACAGTCAGAATCACAATAGACCTGCATTCTGATGTTTTATTGGTCAACGGCAATTGAAAATCTAGGCTGTGCCAATCTTCAAAGAGAGGTAACGAACAGCCACAAATCACATATGAAACATTTTCAATCACATCTCATAATTCGAGACCAGAATTAACACAACCTTTTTCTCCACTGCCTCAATAAATTACTCACATATCACCATACTTTAACTTTCACGGCGCTTATCATTTATCCTCAACCAATGAAATATCAATATTCAAACTTTCTTCACAACATACCTTTTTCAGCTCAACCTTAAGTGAGGCTCTAAACAAGGTCTCATGATGAAGAATACTAGGATTATATCTAAAATCCACATTGCTCTAGTCAATTGAATGTATTCAATGGAGTAATCAGAACTTCCTCGTTGCCATGAATGAAATGAATGCAGGGAAAATTCTTCTAGAAATTCAAACATGCATTACCTCCCTCGTTTACATTCAACCAATATCATTCTTAGATTCATCTATCAGCTTCGGATCATCTGCAACGTTATTCTTACCTAAACGACCCTCAATGATGGAAAAGTCCTTGATATATCTGTGCTACTAATTTCTCCGGTCTTGTATTTAACAACCAATCAGTTTTGCCATCGTTATTTATTCCACCATCATGATTCTACCTACATCCGTCATTCATCTAAGTTACAACCAGTGATAAGTCCAAGCCAGGTCTGAAGAAGCTTCAGCTTGTGCATAAGCCTTTAGGACATGATATAGTGTGTCTCGTGTCCATACCACTTGCTATACCTACTCTTCTATAATCTTCAAAACCTTCACACCATGAATACACAACCATTATAATCTCACAAATCACAATCCTGATATCAGTTCATCAATCCAAGCCACCCGTACCGAGAACACCGTAGTGCGAAGACGCCTTTCTGTAAAACCTCAAAAAGACATGCATTCCCGTTTCCATTTAAACCAATACCAATCCTCCCCCTATATTCTCGTCACACACAATGTGTTCAATGCTTACCAGCCCTCATCCTCATCACTATGAACACAAACCCAAAGCCCATCAAAGCACCGCCACAACATCTCTGCACCATGCAATTAATCTCCATTCCTTCCACGCCCCCATCCCCTCAACTACCGATTCGCTAGCTAAGCCCAGTCCCAGTCCCAGCCCCCAAATCATCCATCTCACCATGCCACATACCACAAAAACACAAACCACAAACTAATCTTACCATCTCACAAACACGTACAAAACCATAACCCCGAAAATAGACATGCAACAAAACTTCTCTGTCTGTATCCCATCTAATCCATCTGATCCATTCACATCTCACATCTCACAAATCACGAATATGTACAACGTTCATGAGAAAGAAACACATGATTTATTCTCAATAACCTTACTCGGTTAAAGTTAAGCTTAATGTCACAGCACAACACTGAGAATCAAGTCTATCTCATAAGATTAATGTTCGTTTCACGGGAGTAGTTTGTACTTTGTGTATTTCCTATTTCCTATTTCCTATTTCCTATTTACTTTTTCCTACCGCTTTCCCAGTTTGGTTGTCCTGTTATGGATGGATTTTAATTGTGTAGATATAGTATATAGTAAGTTGGTTGTTGATGTATATATAAGTCTTATACATTATATTTCTATTTTTGTATTTGTTTTTATATTCGATTCTTTATTCATTTTACAAGGTCTTATATATATAATCAAAATTCTGGAATTCTTAATAAAAAAAAAGATATCCGATTTATTGAAATTGATGTTACGAGGGTTGCCGTCTAGATCACGTGGAAGTGCTCTAGGCTCTCGAGGTGGTTTATAACTAGGCGTCAAGCAGGGACTTTAAGTAATGACAATAAAGGTATGCAATTCGTAACTAATAGTATGGTATACTAAATGATTGATCTTGAGCACGAAGCTCTATACAAAGGGAATCCATCTTGATTATATAGACCCTCGCGGCATGCGTCCTAGTGCTCCCAGTTGTCCCAGTGCTACTGGGACTGCTGAGCCCACTGGGATCCTCATATCACATGATGCTTAGCCGTGAAGTCCGTAGTAACATTATATTATATATATATATATATCCTGGAGATTATTATTATATGAATTGATATAAGTTAAGAGTATATATATTGGTATATAATATCTGATATCCAGTATTTAGTAATTATTTAATAATTAATATAAAAATAAAATAAAAATAAAAATTTATTCATCGAGAATGTTACGTTGTAACATTATAATTATTATCACGTGTTATAGGATCACATGAATAGTCTTGTGAGGGGAGCGAGGGAGCGAGGGAGCGAAGGAGCGAGATTCGAATCTCGCTCCCCAGCTTCATCGCTCCAATGTTGGAATACGAAGGTCTATATAATCAAGACGGATTCCCTTTGTATAGAGCTTCGTGCTCAAGATCAATCATTTAGTATACCATACTATTAGTTACGAATTGCATACCTTTATTGTCATTACTTAAAGTCCCTGCTTGACGCCTAGTTATAAACCACCTCGAGAGCCTAGAGCACTTCCACGTGATCTAGACGGCAACCCTCGTAACATATAAATATCATTTCATTTATATACACAAAATTCAAATTCTCTTGTGCAAGGAAGTCAGAACAAACGTGTAACCTAAAGCACACTACGAATGATTAATAATTCTACGTGTGGAAATAATCAGCGTAGAAATGAATTGCAGAAGAGAATTTCATGTAATTATACTCAATTAATGTCCTATCTCATAGTGTATTCCATAGTAGGTATACATAGGTAGGTAGGGCATCTACCGTACTCATTCAACCCATACAGTCTACTCAATCGAAGAAGCCATCCATCAATCCTCCCTCGCATTAGCTTCATCAAAAACAGCTTCTGCCTCCTCCCACATCCTAACTCCTTGATCTCCTGCCACCAATCCCAAAGCTCTATCTCTGGATGGTTTTTCCGCACTATTGTTATTCTTCTGCCTCTCTCCAGACTGACTTCTTGGCAATTTTCTACGGCCCTTTTCTCTCATCTTAGCTACTTCTTCCAAGCTACTTTTCCATGATCCGTCATTACCATCACCATCACCAAATCCAAATCTCCTTTCAAAACTTCCTTGTCTGTCTTTCTCTGTACTTATCTTAGTCATTTGTAACCTTCTCATATCTCCCCTCCTCTTTTGAGCAGTCTGCCTTGCAACATGGGCCAAGCTATTTACACCAAGTCCATCTAGTGCACTAAGATCCGTGAGTAGTTTTCTGACTTTGTATCCTGTGATTTCTTCAATGAATTTATCGACTCCGTCTTCACAAGCTGCTGCAGTAGCGACCCTCAATCCTCTGAACATCTTCTTTGTGTCTCTTTCTTGTCGGGCCTGTTTTTCTAATGATCGAAGTTGACTTTGCAAATCACCTACTGATTCAGAGACTGACAGTTTAGGATTGATATCCAATAAGATAGGAATATCAGGCAGCTTTGCATAAGAAAGAACTTGGCCTTGGACGTAGTTAGGTCTTGTTGATTGACTTGACCGAGTAGCTTGGGTGGGTATTGGCTTGGAGGTAGCATTTGATTGTGGTGGAGGTACTCGGTCCACTATTGACCTTCTTTTGACCGGATCAGAAAGTGGTCCTGATATTTGTTCTAATCTTGATTTTCCACCAACTTTACGAACATCAGATTGACGAGCAAAACATTCTTCATCAGCCGACAGATTCGTTTCATTTCGTTTCTCCTTTAAACCAACGCCCATTCTCCTCATTTCGTCATGTTCTTGCACCGGAACATCTCTCTCTACCTGTCGATTTGGAGATTGACGTGCTATGGTCTTTGTACACTTATATAACTCAGTCATAGATAGATTGCACCCCTCACAATGTACTGCCTCAGGAATCTCACACATTTGAGTATTTTTCTTCTTCGGAGTTGGTTCAAATCCAATGGACGGACTTGGCACCGATACCATATTTGAACGGACTTTTGAGTCTTTAATGGTATCTAACTCTACATTACACTGGGTACAACGAAGTGGAGACTGTGGGGTGCAAGACGACGCGACTGTGGAAGCAGCGTAAGGAGTTTGATGTGGAGTTGCAGGCTCAGATATACTGACAATCTTTGCTTCTTGGGGTAGTTGTCGCCTTTGACTTTCGCCAATTAAAGACGACTTAAGAACGAGGCCTCGACGTTGTTGACTTTGAACAGTAAGGGGAATCTGAGTAGTGAAATGTGGAGCTCGGGTAATGAATGATGAGGCAGCACTTGTTTGGGTGGCATGATTTTTGAGCAGACGTGTATCTTTTTGTGCTATGACGTCCCCAATGGTAGACATTGCACGCGCTTCGTTGGGGAGGTGCTCTAGACTGGCGAAATCTGCAACCCCAATGTTATCAACTTCTTCGGGACCAATGAATGATTGTGGATAAATGATTGCAGCTGGCGTTACGGGGATATCAGAGGACGTGGTACTAGTAGGAGATCGAGGGATTTGATCTGGGAAAGAACGAGTGTGCTCTGGTGGAGTATCAAGATGCAAAACTATAGACGAAGACTGTGAATTTGGCTGACTCGTGAATTCCGAGTACGCAGGTGATGCAGCAGCATCCCCAGCCAACTTGCTCAATCTGGCGTGATTTACAGCAGCGCCGGAGTCAGGGGCAGGCTCGGCTGAGATTGGTGGCTTACGAAGCCATGGTAAGGATTTCTTGGCAGGAGACCTGGGACGTTCAGGTGGGACAACGGACTCCGGGCGATATGGTTTTCCAGGCGACGGTGCTCGCGGATGTGCAAGATCGCAACACGGTTGAGAATCAAGACGATCGGTTGGGTCGCCTCTTTCATATGCTGGTGTCCACTCAATGACAGTTTCTTCTGACGCAAAACTGGTTGCCGAGATTTCTCTGTCCGGTTTTGCATGGTCAGATACTGATTTCTTGATCAGAACATTTGGCCCCTTTATTCCCATTTCGTCGTTGGATAGAGTAGCTTGAGGTGGTTCTTCAATATCAGAGAGAGACCTTCGATCAATTTCAGATTTCGCTAGCAGCCCAGCATCGCTATGTTCATATGGCACTTGCTGAATTTCCGGAACGGTACTCCTGCGTTCGTATGACTGGACGCCTAGAAGGGATCGTTGACGTTGTTCCGCCGATGTCACAGCCAAGCCAACAGCTTGAAACTCGGCGTGGTAAGGTTTGAATTCTTGTATAGTCTCTATTGTTTGCGTAGAGAAACTGGTTGAGGGTGCAGATGATATAGGCGTTTGCTTTGGGGCTTGCTTCGCGGTTTGAAGATATAACTCAAGTCCCCTAGTGAAACGTTTCAAAGCTCTTCTTTGGCTAGGACTACGAGAAGAAGCCGAAGTAATACTTTGCACAATAGAATGAACAGAAGGAGAGAATGATTTTCCTTGAGCAAGACTTGCAAGTCTGGATGCTTTAATAATTGATGGGCTACCTGTTGAGATCTCTTTTTTAGAAGGATCGCCTGATGTAGATATCTCTGCCTGGGTGGCGTTCTGAGGAGTGGTACTCTTCTCTTCGTAAAGACTCGCGAGCGTAGATGCAGCCAAAAAAGCTTTACTTCTAGCTGGAGAGATAAAGCCAGTACGTATGGATGGATGATACTTCCTATACAGGCTCCTGGAATACACTCGACTGTCTTGCGGTGCGGTCGTCCCGGGATTCGCTTGATAGCGACGGACTTGATCTACGGCTGCACCAATCGATTGTCTCGACTTAATGGAGTTTGTTCGACTTCCCGCTTGGGCTTTTATATTATATTTTGCAACACTACCCTTGACTCTATTGAAGCTCGAACATCCAGCGCCGTCTACAGAATAAATTTGACTTTCGTCAATGATTTCGTAAGAATGAGGTAGTTTCGATTCGACGACACTCTCGGCAGATAGAAAACAATTATCACTCTTTTGATCCTGTCTAATAATATCCGAACTAGGTGATTCCCATCCAAAAACTTTTTGTCTAGCTTGCTTCGAAGCACGGTTTTGCGAGCGAGTGACTATAAAACTCTTTGAGGCTCTGGATCTCCGAATACGAGCCTTAGTCCTTTCTTTCCTTCGAGCCTCTTCCAGCGCTCGACAATTGTGTATTTCGCAAGTACCTTTATTGGCGTGAGAGGCACAACGAGAGGAACTGGTGTGGGGACGATTCGAAGCAATATCTATGCGTGGGAATGTTCTATGAGGACAGCCCTTCCAATGTATATTGGAATTGACCATTATTGACTATAAAAATAGAATCTTTGAAGAAGGCATATTTTAGGAAATGTGAGGTCTTCGAGATTGTCGAGACTGGGAAATTAAGGGAGCCTTTCGACGTCCACTGCCCCTGCCCTTCCAATTAAAGCTTCGCACATGATCTGCCAATCTGGAAGTAGAATCCTTGCATCACGAATTTGAGTTCCCTCACCGAATATCTTTAATACCTGGTGAAGAATACATGTCGACCTGCCGCTGACCTTTTCTCAGAAGGTACTCAATCGCACTGAAATCCTTCTTATCTAAAGTTATACTCTTGTTGAATTCGATTCTAGAATTGCCAATACTGTTAGCAAGATTTGTACAGGAAGGTACAGAATAGTAATGTTTAGCAGATAACGCACCTCGCATATGCTTCAAAATGCTTTCTCGACTCCTTCATCTGGTTAATAGATTACTCTGAATCCTCATAAGAAACACCACTCACAGCAGGCTTTTTCCTACTTTCTCTCAAGCATTTTCTATAAAGAGCGAGAACCTCTCTCTGAAGTCCTGACAACCTCGCCATATTTGATTCCTTATTTATTGATTGTTGATGATTGAAGACGTTTGAATAGAAGTAAAAGAAAATAATCGATGATGCGGGCATCAATGATGCAGTGGGTGACTGACATGCAGGATTATATAAGCGGCCTCGGTAAGGTTTGAGCACACAAATTCTACACATTCTAATACCAATCCAATAGTCTGAGAAATATCATTTCCTTCAGATCTATTGGTCAAGTAGGCAAACTAAGATTAATCATCATTCGTGGCGCAAATAAATGGTAATTTTGATGATTTAACATTCAAATTGTATAGGAATTTATTCACTGACAGATAGAAGATGGTGGACCATTCTCCGCCTTTTCTCTACTACTCATCTGAATCTGTGGCACAATTGCAGCAGACACCACCCAACCGTTAAAAGTGCCGCACCTAAGCCAAAATGTAACCCTCTCCCCTATCCATTGTCCACTTTAATCGTGATTGATGCACCTCGCCCTGCCTTGCCGCCCTGGGCCCGTGACCATGTAGATAGGTATCTTGGCTTTCAGACTTAAAATACATTTCACATCAGGCTTAAAGTACTTTATATCCAGTCGATCAAACTTCTAGATACCACTCTTGCTTGTTGATTTCCCGTCCAGTCCCGTGCTGACATCCGTCTCGGTTCCAAGGATCATCTGAAGCAAGTTCCATATTTTCCTCTCATCAATGTTGATAGTGGCATATTCATTAGCCCGCAGTCATTTATATATCATTATATTATCCTTGACAAGTGCTCCCTGTGGATATTCTCTCTGGCGACAGCATCGAAATCAAACTCTTTACTTTGTGTGATCCGCCGGACAAATACCCCCGAGCTGCGCACTGCTTCCTTTCAGATGATACGAAAGACATATGCTTACAATTTTGAATCTATCTTTCAGCCGACACAGAGTTCAAAGCTGCCTTCTGGTTAATAGATGCCGCTTAGCCGTTGTGGAGTTTGAGGCGGCAAACCCGCCGAGCCAGCATATTAAAAGCTCGCATTTCTCAAGTTGCGAGTTTTCAGGAGAGATCTTGTAGCTGGTACTAATGAGGCTTACTGCTCCTCTAGGAGCCGACTTAATTCGTTTGTATATCTTATGCCACCAAAATTACCTATAAAATATCCACCAATACTAGTGTATACAAACTTTGTTTTTGCATTTCGTTGCTAGGATCTCCATCAAAGATATTATAGGCTGAAGACAGCTCTGAGCCACTAGAGGATGTTTAGCTATAGCATTTCTGTAGCTTTGTGTCTCTTCCGGCAGCCAGTAGGCATTTAATAAGCAGCTGAAGCACAGAGGTGAGGCATGACGAGTTGGATCGGCGGGAGACATTAGCAACTAGAGAAGATGTTAGGTCCAGGGCACCCAGAGAATCTAAGGAATACAAACGACCCTGCACAAGATCTGTTCTTCCAAGGAGGTATAAGGAAACCAGAAGAGGCCTATCAGCATGCTTTGGGGTGGTGGGAAGGAGTATTAGGCCATGGGCGCCTCGGCACAACAAAGTGTCTCAGCGAGTCAGCGCAAGCTCTTGTTTGGCAAGGCAGTTTAAAGAAGCCGCGGAACTGTATCAGCGAGCACTGGCAGAAGGAGAGAAGACATTGAGACTGAGCATCCTTGTGTATTAGAAAATATTCACACCTCTGAAAGGAGCGCTCTGAGACCAAGGCTAAGATAAGAAAGAGAGGAACTATCACGAAATAAAATGTTATAACCTAGGGGATATTGAAAAACTTGGGGCAGTACGGAGCAACAGAGGAGCTTTATCGCCAAGTACTGAAGAGAAGGATACAGATGTTGGGAAACGGGCGCGGAGAAACACTACAAAGCGTCTACAACAGATGAGAAATTCTCCGAAATCAAGGGCAATATCAAAAGGCCATAATTCTTGACCAGCAAGCGCTGATAGAAGGAATAAAGACATTAGGACGAAACTTCCCCAATACCGTACCGTTGAGAAGTTTGAACGGTGGAGATTTATTACTCGAAAAACAAGAAAAATACATGGAAGCACAGAATATATATCGACAAGCGTTGACTGCGGGGGAACAAGTTTTAGGAAAGGAATATCCAGATATGCTAGAAAGCATTCCCAGCATTCGTATTGTCCATTTGAACCTTTGGACTACATCGTGGCAGTCTCCTCATGGACAAGGATCAGAAGGAAGGAAAAGGATTCCGGGCCTAGATCACTTGGACACACTGAACAGTATAACCGATTTGAAGAATACTCTTGAGTTTTTGGACCAGCTGGAGAAATATCTACTTTTTAACCGGCTGTAGAAAGCAAGGAGACGCCGCTAGGGCACGAGTATTCGCAGACTGTACAAAGTGCTGAGAATTGCGCCGGACTTGTCAGAAAGATGGCTAGAAGTGAGAATCAATCATTGCCAGTTAGGATGGGCACCGAAGTTTTAATGCCGATTCATTCGTGATAATGTCGTTTTTTCCAATGTTTGGATAGAAATGGTGGCAACTGAGATCCTGTTGAATGATATGAAGTCGTATAGATATGGAAAGTAGCTCCCTTATGGTAAAAGCTTTAACTCCAATCAGGTTTAGGTTTCCTTGACTAAGGTTATCGTGTTACCAAGTAACTCTCAAGAACTTTACCGTGTTCTGATTCAATTCTGGCAATTCAAAATATCCCCCAAAAATATGTATCTTTTATATTCATTACATCAGACATACCAATTTCTACCACATTTTCTTGTCGTAAAAAGAAGGTATTTCAAGATATGAGTCAGCAAAAGCTCCAGAATCATGTGGCTGGAGGTGGGGAAATATTTACCTCGGGAAATCCCTAATCTCGTCTTGTATCTCTCTATCTTATCGTGAGTGTTGAATACCAATCTGAACAGCATCTACTCTAGAATACCCTCATTCATTCACTTTACTTGATTATCAATTGCTACAATGTCATCACCTTCATTCTCTGTAAGTTCAATCCAATTGATAGCACTACATCCGTTGGACCTAAATCATTAGCTACCTATACAATACTAATGTCCTCTAGCGACTTGTCCGCTTCCTAGCTAAAAACGGTCGTACATACTACGGCGATGCCATTCTACCCAAAGGAGTATCAGATATTGCGAAAGCTACTCAAGCCAAAGTGATTACAGGTGAAATATTCGGGAAGCATGAGGTTACAGATCAAATACAAGATATTCGACTCTTACTCGCTCCATTAGCAACCGAAGATGTTAAGACTGTGAGATGTTTGGGATTGAACTATGAACAACACGCTAAGGAGGTAAGTATTCATGAATATGAATCTTGGATGCAATGAAAGAAGATGAAAAGTCGAATCAATCTGAGCATCTCTAGTCAAATATGCCAATTCCCAAATTCCCAATTTTGTTTGTAAGTCCATGTTTCCGTTCCTCCGAAATTTTAACCATAATTAATATCCTAAAGTATAAACCCATCACATCACTCTCTGGTCCCACCGATTCCATTCCTATTCCTGCGATGGCTCAAGAAGGCACTGGTCTTGACTACGAATGCGAATTGGTAGTGGTGATAGGGAAATCCTGCACCAATGTTCCCGAATCCAAAGCTTTAGATTACGTTCTTGGTTATGCTGTAGGTGACGATGTATCTCATCGTGAATGGCAAATTCAACGAGGAGGTGGTCAATGGGCTCTCGGAAAGGGTTTTGATGGATGGGCTCCGTACGGTCCGGGAATTGTCTCTAGTAAATTGATTGATCCCCAAAATCTCAAGATCTTTACGAAATTGAATGGGAAGACGGTACAGGAGAGTAGTACCAAGGATATGATTTTTGGTGTAGCAAAAACCATTGCATTTTTGAGTCAGGGAACTACATTATTACCAGGAGATTTGATTTTCACAGGAACGTGAGTATTGCGAATTATTTACGTTATGATTTTTCGATTAGATAGATGCTAATATATGAATAGGCCACAAGGTGTAGGAATGGGAAGAAAACCACAAGTATGGTTGAAGGATGGTGATGTGGTTGAAGTTGGACTAGAGGGAGTAGGAAGTTGTATTAATAAGGTTGAGTTTACTCAGACGACGGAGAAAGCGAAGCTATAAGTTCTATCCGCTGAAGCGTATGAGATGTGGATACCAATTGAAATAAGTTCAGCAATACAACAATTCATCCTATAGTTGTGCCTGTGGCAGGGCATAGCGTTCAGCCTGTGTTCATATTGAGTTTATTAAGTCCAAGGAGTTCGAGTCAGAGGTGGAATATGGTTTATGGAGAGGATTAATGGTGTGGTGTTTTGAATAGGGTCGATCTTGAGTTATAAGATTATTTTGAGAGGAATACTCATCGGGCTCCATATCTTTCTACATCTCCATCTAATGCGGCAAGCACTGCCTCTCGATTAAGTATACAATGAAGCACAAATGCTTCTTCGAGCAGTCAATAGTAATCCCAATGTCATCTCGCAGTAGCTTTTGAAAAGGGTAATGGAGCTCGAGAGAATCTCTTATTGTTATAGCATCAGTGATGCCATATATCATCCATCTCGAATACTTACCTACCTTGGGTATAGGTAACAGAGGCTTAATAGCAGTATCAATTTTGAATAGGATTCTTAGCAGCAGTATTAGACAAGGAATACAAATCTTAACTTTTTTACTTGCGTCCTTCCATAATGAAGAACAGGCGATGTATGCGAAGTGATCTTCTAGTCCTCAGTGATCTATGACCGCTCTGTCTGATATTATTCATATATCTCGGCTGAAATACAATATTATTGATAAGTCACAGTTTCAACAATTCTGACTTCTTTGACATACTATTCTACCTCTAATCTATGATACATGGATTAAAATCCCCGTCTACACATATGAATTACTCGGAAGATGTTCATGGTCATGGTCATTCCTATCTTAGATATTACCTTGGAGTTCTATAAAAATCCCTAGTAACCTCAGAGATCTAATCATCCTTATTACATCACATCACATCATATCATATTTCAATCCATCCATCCCATCCATCCATCCATACATCCACACATCCACACAAAGTATTCTCCGACTCGTTGAAATCTTGCATACAGACTAAAATATCTCACATAATTAAGATCTAATTATTCACCAGATAATCCCACATCTCCAAAATTCAGCCAAAATCTCCAGCCATCCACTTCAAGCCCCTCATACCCATGACATAGATATAAGTTACAGCGTAGCATCTAGATCTCAGATTTTATCTCCGATCCTAGATCCACCATCTCAGCTCGACTCCCAGCAAAATCCGCGTATAAGTTATAACCCCCACGCGAATCCTACCCACCCATACGATATACAAATACGAATAAGATAAGATCTTACACCACCACACCCTTCAAATCCTAGCTGATCTTCAGCTAATCTTTAAGCTCAGCTAGCCTCGATCTTTTACCTACCCCCGAAAAGAAGAAATAAGAAATAACTCCCGAATTTCAGAACTGGAAATCGCGTAACTATCATGTCCCAGTGTAGTGAATTAGGTTATAGATGCAGAAAAAGAAGTAATACTTGCTAGATACTGCTAGTAGATACTTAATATCAATATCTACTTGAATAGAAAACCTAGAAAGCTCGACGATTAACCCATCTCATCTCATCTCGCATAAAAGTAAAAAGTGATAAAATGAGTAGAAAAATCACTTTACTTGCTTGCTTGCTTGATTGTATGCTTGCCTGCTTGTGCATGATGAAGATTTACTTACCTAGGTAGTATTATGGTATAATTTTTCATTTTCTTTTGTATCTGTACTGTACCCAAGACCCCAGACTTTGTATTCTAGATTCTGGATTCTGGACTCGGGTTAATGGTTAGTGCATGGTTAGATTATAGTATGGGTATAGGAATGGGTGTAGGAGGTATGGGTATTCGTATCTAAAACACTCGTGTATATATCCTCTATACTCTGTATTCTATCCTATCTAATTATACTTTAGAATATCTATTTATGTATAAAAATTCAAAAGATATAAAAAATTAAAAAAATTAATTTATTTATATAAAATAGAATAAAAAATAATCTTACAAAAAATTTAAAAGATTTAAAAAAAAATTTATAAAGAAAAAAAGTGTCACACTCAAGAATACTGGGTAAAGTATCTTGTATTAGAAAATACTAAGCTAAGGAGAAAAGAAGAAGGAAAACAAGAGTAGAGAGTTTTCCTGATTAAATACAAACGGGGCATGCCACGTGACCCGGAGGTGTGAGGCGTCACACTACCCCCCTTCTCAAACGTCAAGACTGTCCTCAGGCTTGAGCCATACGTTTCCGCTGAAGCAGGGTCTAGTTCTCCTCGTTGTCGTCCAATCGATCTTCCGGAACCTTATCTTCCAATGCGCATTCTAACCAGTAATTAAGATTCTTTGGTGGCCCGGGTAAGTCAGGGTACTCGTTGTGAAAAGCTTTTAGTGCTAGCGGTGAGTTTTTAAGATCGGTAGGTGAGTATTCATCGATGTCGGTATCGAAACCACGCCATTTAACCCTGTAGCGGAGCAGTCCGTAAACTTTGCGGACTGAAAGTATTTTTTCGACTTCCCATTCCAAGTTGCCATCGACCTCTTCAGGTATAGGTGGTGCGTGAACTTGTCCAGGCAAAGGATCTTCTGCGGCTTTGCGGAGCTTCTCAGGATTAAAGTACGGGTGTACTTTGATCTCTGCAGGCAATTCTAGCTTGAATGCGTTTCCGCGTCTCTCTAGGATCCTATAGGGGCCGCTCATCTGGTCTCCAAGTTTGCGACTAGGCCGATTAGTCCTCCAGGACTTAGTACTTACATATACCATATCCCCGACATCGAAATCAACTTCGCGACGTCGTTTATTAGCTTGCATTCTTTGACGTTCCTGTGCGACCAGCATATTAGAGCCAGCGATTTTCCAAGCGTTATATAGACGTTCGGTCCACGCTTGAGCCTCCTTCGATTCCACCTAGCGGCGGCTGGTGTTCTGGCGGGTATTTCCTTCCAATCGAAGCTGGTGCGGGGTTCAAAACCTAAAATCGTGAAGAATGGGGTTTGTCCAATCGATTCTTGTATTAAGGTAGCTTGAGCGAAATCCATCATAGGTATCAGCTCGTCCCAGTTGTCTTGGTAGAAATTCACGAAGGGGCGTAGGCGTTGATCGATGTATTGATTCATGTTTTCCGTTTGGCCGTCTGTTTGGGGGTGATCTGCTGTCGATAGCTTCATTTTGATACCTAAGATCGAACATACCTCCGTCCAAAAGTCCGACACGAATTGTGGGCCGCGATCTGAAACGATACTATCAGGTGGTCCGTAATAAGGGTAAATTCGTTCCAAAAACATTCGAGCGAGATCTCTAGCATCTGCAGTTTGGAAGCACGGAATGGTTGTCGATTTCTTGCTCAATCGACACATGAATACCAGGATTGCATCGTGACCCTTTTTTGACTTCGGGAAGCTCTTGAAATCCATCGTTAGATGCTGCCAGGGTCTTTCAGGGACAGGGAGCGGTTGAAGCAAGCCGGGAGTCTTGTCACGGGGTATATGAGCACGTCGGCATATGCTGCAATTGTGAATATATCTTTCAACATCCTGAGGCAATCCTTTCCAATAATATCGTTGTATCAATAGTTCTGTCGATTTACGAATACCAGGGTGTCCCGTAGAAACTTGTTCATGAGCTTCTTTGATCAAGAGTGTTCGTAATGGTCTGTCAACAACCATAGCGTTTGGTACCACTAGCTTACCAGATCGAAGCAATAAGCCATCAACCATCGTCCATTTCCCGTTCACTTCTGTTCGTGCCAAGGTGCGTTGTTCTTCTAGTTCTGTTGCAGTACGGTTAGCCTGCAAAACCTGTAGCATCTGTCCCAGGCCAGGATCGATATCTTCCACAAGAGGCGCTAATACTTCTGCTCGCACTTCGGGGGAGAGCATTGTTGGCTTTAGGAGAATACCGAGGCGATTGGCCTCCATTCGCTCTTTTTGGCTCTGTATATCGCCGTCGCGCCGGGTTAGGGCGTCAGCTTGTCCATTTGCTTTTCCAGTACGATATTCCAGTTGGAAGTTGAATTGAGAAAGGTATTCTGCCCATCGTGCTTGGCGTGCTGTCAGCTTTTTAGTTCGCATAAAGATCTCCAGAGATTGATGATCAGAATAGACCTGGACGGGATTTTCAACGCTTTGGAGCTCCACTCGCCATTGCTGAAATGCTTGCAGGATAGCCAGCATTTCTTTATCATGGATCTCGTAATTACATTCTGCGGGATTCATAGTCTTAGAGAAGAACGCCAACGGATGCCATTCCTTTGTCGCAGGATCCAATTGGGAGAGAATGCCACCTGTCACCCCGTCGGAAGAGTCCGTCTCTACCTTAGTGAGGCGGTCTGGATGAAAGTAATGCAGGACCGGAGCTTCTGTTACAGCTTGTCGCAGTGTTTCGAAGGCTTTTTGACAGTCCGGATCCCAATCGAAGGTTCGTCCCTTCTGCGTGAGCTTATCTAGAGGGCGTGCGATTCGTCCGTAGTTTTTGATAAATTTGCGATAGAAACCACAAAATCCTAGGAAACCTCGTACTCCTTTGACTGTTGTAGGCCTTTTCCAGGTCAGTATATCTTTGATCTTTTCAGGGTCAACTTCCAAGCCTTCTGTCGATACATAGAATCCCAAATACTTGATTCGTGACACCGAGAAATCGCATTTTTGATGTCAACAGACAGGCCGGCCTCTTTCAATTTGGTTAATACCCATCTGACTTGGGCAGTATGTTCTGATGGATCTGTAGAGTAGATAATGATATCATCCAGGTACGCGGTACAGAAGTTTCCCAGGTTCTCCATCAAGAGATTATTGATGAACCGTTGATAAGTCCTGGGTCCTCCTGACAATCCGAAAGGCAAAACCAGCGATTTGAATTGTCCAAAGCAAGTTTGGAACGCAGTGAGTTCCTCTGAATCGGGATGCATTCGAATAGCATTGAAGGCAGCGCGTAGATCGAGTTTCGTGAAGATTTTGGCTTTGGACATTTGTGAGAGGATCTCGTCAATCCTTGGAAGCGGATAGCCATCTTTAGCTGAGATTTCGTTTAATTTCCGGTAGTCCACACATAACCTCAGATCCCCATTAGCCTTTTTTGACGAAGAGGATAGGTGCAGCAAACGAAGCGTTACTAGGAGCGATCCATCCCCGATTCAAGTTTTCATCGATGAACTTCTTTAAAGCTTGTAATTCCTGGGTCGTTTGTCGATATAATGGAGACAATGTCAAGTTGTTGGGTTGTGTCAATCTAATTTTATGGTCGCTATTCCGATGAGGGGGTAGAGCATTTGCCTTTTTCTTGGAGAAGAGATCAATGAGATCATGATATTCTTTAGGGATAGTTCGTTGCAGCGTTTCCAGTTCTGTTTCTTCTGGGCGATCTTCGACAGAGTGCTCCCTTTGGTATAGGATCTGATCGATTTCCCAACTTGTGGCTGTAAAGCATTGATTCTTCCGGTTCCGGGCGTTCATTCGGTATCCGATAGCGTTGATCAATGCTATCCGATGAGGTGTAGTTCCTTCGGGCGTTGGTCCTTTCATCGATCGTGATGGTTCTTTATCAGGTGAATTCATGAGTTCTCCGGGCCATAGGATCTTCGATCTAGCTACGTCCAACAATACCTTTTGTTGTGCTAACCACTCTCTTCCAATGATGAGATCACAAGCTAATTCTTCTATAACATATAGATAAACATCAAGGAACTTGCGATGACCGATGGTGAGGGTTGTTTTCAAACGTTGAGTGATAGGGTTAGCCTTTTGTTGATTGTAGCCATGGACAGTACGAGGCTTGATGGGTTCGAGGGGGAGGTTTGTTCTTTCAGCGATATCAAAGGCGAGTTTTTTATTCACGTAAATTTTACCGCTTGCTCCAGTGTCAGGTAAAAAGAAAGCAGAGATGGTTATCCCGTTTTTTTCTATAGTACATGGGAATTCAAAGTTCCTCTTTTTCTTCTGACATAGATCGATATCGAGTTTCCCGATCTGTAGAGCCCTTAAGGAGGAGTCTTCCCTTAAGGGGTTTCTTTTCCCGATTCATCCGATTCATCGACATCGATCACTTGTACCTTGTTGGGACAATCGCGGGCTAAATGTCCTGGCAGATGGCAGCGGAAGCAGGCACCAGCACGACTAAGCGCTTGCCGAGCAGGATCGTCATAGACCGGGCGATTCTTGACAGGGGTTTTGTTGGCGGGGAGCACAGCCGGGTTTTCGAACTTCATCTGCATTTTGGGGGCGGAAGAGGGTGAAGGAATAGTGGTCCCTCTGTAAATGCCTTTGCGGGTTCCCATATGCGATTTGGCAGGCTTTAGCTGCTGCAAAAGATAATCGAATTTTGGCAATCCTTTACATATTCAGTCAAAGTAGTTGCATGGGAGGTGATCATCTTATCGTTGAGTTCGTTGCTCAACTTGTAGGTCAGATCTTCCAGTAATTGGTCCTGGTCGGTGATTTCAGCGGTTGACGCATACAATTGGAACTCGGCATAGAACTCAGGGAACGGCCGACCTCTTTGGTATAAAGCATTATACTTGCGTCGGGCGTCCTGTTTCTTGTTGGGGTCCCCGTAGATATCTTCCAAAGTAGCAAAGACTTCTTCGATGCTAGTGTAAGGGTTCAAAGCATCAGTACGGTAACGAGCTCGTACCTGCTCAGCAGGAGGTCCCTTCAGACGACTGTGTATATACGCCAATTGTGCGACGGGGTCGGAGTTTCCAGAAGCGCGAATCTTGTTCATCATTTTATCTTTCCATTGTTCCCAAGAAATGCCAGTGGAGGAGCTCTCAAAGAACTCAGGGTCTGGGATCTTGAAGGCGGGTTGAGGCGACGCCGTTGACCGGGCTTTACGAAGGTCAACGATCTCCGCCTCGAGGCTGGTGATCCGACTTTCGTACTCAACCTCGTTCTGTTCTGCTTCTAGAAGGCTCTGCGATATCTCTATGTTCTGAGCAGCTAAACGATCGCGTTGTCTTTTGATCGAGGCCATCTCCTTTTGATGGCGCTGTTGATCTATGTATACCTCGTCGGACCACCTTGCTATCTCGTTGCTAATAGATAGCAAGTCCGCCGGGAGGTATCGTTCAAAGTCTTCAGCAACGCTTCCAAATAAGAAATTATAGGCTTCTGCAGCCATATCTGGCAAAGGCCCTGGTCGACTGCATCAAGTGCACTCAGGAGTCTGCGTTCTCTTCTCTTGCCTTGACTGACGGATTCAGGGAGATCGGGAACAATGTCGTGTTCCCCCTTCTGTTCTTCGTGAGGGGCTGGGGATTTCTGAGTTGCCATTTCGAGATCAATTCTGTGTTTGTTTCTTTCGGTTCAGAATTCTAGTGTGATAATCAATTACGATTTGATCGATACGTAAATTTCAGAGCTCGTAGATTCGTAGGTTCGTAGGTTCGTAGGTTCGTAGTCTATACGCAATTATTTTTACTTCCCAGCGTACGGGAAAGAGTGTAAGATGAGCTTAGTATTATGTCACACTCAAGAATACTGGGTAAAGTATCTTGTATTAGAAAATACTAAGCTAAGGAGAAAAGAAGAAGGAAAACAAGAGTAGAGAGTTTTCCTGATTAAATACAAACGGGGCATGCCACGTGACCCGGAGGTGTGAGGCGTCACAAAAAGTTTTTATAACTATTTATTTAATAATAGATTTTATTTATATATTTATTTTATAAAATTTGATATCCTTTATTTAATTATATTATTATTAGATTAGTATTTTATTTTACTTTATTCTACTTAAACTATTTAGATTTATAATTTCATCAACTTATATTAATACTCATACTCATACAAACAGCGATGCATCATTCGTTAGGTATTTTTAATCACGAATTTAAAACCCAATCCGCCAATTTGTATTCTACACATCCAATATCCCATCCATCCACCCATCCATCCATCCATGCAATCAACCAACCAACCAACCAACCACCTGATCATAATCCATAAAAGCCAGAAAAAACACCATACTGTCTATACTAGGTAATCATCAAAGTTCTTTCCCCTCCCTCTCCCTCCCCCCCTCCCTCTCCCTCTCCATCACATCCTCCATATCCATATCCATCCCCGTAAAATTATACCTCGGCCTCCTCCAATCCAACGGATCACCACCAGGCAAACAAACACCCAATCTCCAAAAATAATCTCTATGAGCAAAGAATAATTGCCAAAGTTTATATCTCGTCGGAACCGGAAGTTTTGGCCATCTTTTCTGGATTCCTTTCAAATCCTCATCTTCTTCCGCTTCCGCTTCCGCTTCTGCTTCTGCCCCTTCTTTTCCAATACCCCATTTTAAATTCCCTATTTCGTCAAGAAAATCCACCGGGATAATTGAAGAAATATCTTCCCCCTGAAACCACAAATTATCCCCATCACTTCCCATAATACAAATTTTATCCTCATCACCATAACAAAGCCGAATATCTCTCGGCTCGGGTTGTAAGTCCTCCTTCCCAATATATATCTCCCCGGCATGACTTCTATAACCCCATTCCCTCAGAGGAAGTAACGGGACCGGATCTCCTACATGTGTTACCTTTCTATATCTTCTATCCAAACCATCATGATTTCTCTCACCCAACTCAAAAACTCCATCGATAAATTCCATTAATCCATAATTTCCAACCATTGGCTCTCCAAAAGTTGTAACTATCGTTCTCCATCCATTTCCTTCGAGTTCTAGTCCCGCAAGAGCGGCAATTGCTCCACCGAGTGAATGTCCGACGAGATGTAACTGATATTCCGGATATTTTTGTTTCAAGACATTAAGATGCGGGAGGATATATGGACGAGTATTAAGCCATGAAGTATAAAAGCCTGTATGAACCGTACAATTTGTACACTTTCTCTCCGATTTTCCCAAATTTCGTTCCGCTGTCATGGACTTTAATACATATTGCCACCCCAAGCGCCAAGATCGAGGAATTCGACTAAAGAGCCGCTGTACAACCCTCATTTCAGAAGTACCACCAGCAACATCCTCGTCACTAATCTCATCAGGATCCTCAGGATACGGAATATATTCCTGGGGCACAGTACTCAAATCCGCAATCGTATTCGCAATAGAATAAGTACCCCTAAAAGCGACAATGATCCTACCTTCTCTCTCATTCCCTGCACTCTGCAATCCATGATCTAGAACTATATAGCCAGAACTATCACTTTTTATCACGCCGGTATTAAATGTATCTACCAACTCGTAGCCTGGAAACTCATCGCAGCGACTGGCGCATTGAAAGGGTTTGGTGATACCGCTTGTGCCGATACAGTAGGATATGTCGACGAGACGGGCTAGTTCTTCTAGAGAATGGAAGAGGGGTAAAGATATGGTTGGCTGGTCGTGCGCTGATTGGAATTGCGCAGAAGTGGAGGAGGAAGGAGAAGATCGAGTGTGAGAGGTAGAAATAGATTCATCGATTGACTGGGATACGGGAAGGCCAGCATGGTGCAATGGCGTGTTTGCAGATGTTGGATGTGCGAAGGTAGACGGTGCGATTCCCAGGAAGGTAATAGCGAATATAGTATTGATGCTAGGAAAGCGCATCTTGTCTCGTGGTATCTTACATATTCAAATGAGATGGTTTATTTAAAGGAAGAATATGAATCTTAGGTAAAAAGGAAGGGCGGTGTTGAAATGAAGTTAAAGTCTCCAAATATTGAAGTTGGTCGTGTGATAATTTCAAGTCGGTGCTGCAGCGTCATTGTCTTAAGCTAAGCAAAGCTAGTGAAGCGAATCTTGTTACCCCAGATTTCCTCTTTCAGTACATCACATTCTAGACTTAGCAAATAGCCAAATCGTGGGATAATTAAATCATTGAACTCATTTTGGAAGTCTACTTTAAGAATTGTGAATGTGTTTGAATTGAGTGGTATGGGCAAATAATATATCCAATGTAAGTCTAACGAGGAGTAAAAACTCACCAAGTAATAGTTTTTACCTCGACGATGCTTCGGCTATTAATAACACTAAGATGTAACCTAAACCCTCCCAATATTTCCCATACATTAATTCATACATAATCCCCGCCCCCGCCCCCGCCCCGATCGATTCCTATTCCTATTCCTGTAATTGATTTCCCATGTCTCCCCAGCCTTGCCAATCTGATCTCCCAACCCGATCATGATAAAAACTCCAAGATCCAAAAAACATCTGTAAGACTCCATAATGCTACGCTGAATGCTCCTGTACCCAACCGGTCTTCTGTCTTAATATCCTAATATTTTGACATCTACCAAACGCCATCAAACCTAGCCTGCTAAGTTGTTTAAATCCCAAGGTCGCAATGAAAAATATACAAAAGAAGAGAAAATAACGACGCGACACTATTCCGAACAGCAGAATACTTCCTGCTGAAAATTTCCAATAATCAGTTTTTCCATATCAATAACCCGATATGGCTTCGCTAAGAAACCCCGCATGCCTGCTTCCTTTGCCCTTATCGAACAATCATCTGTAATATCAGCTGTGACTGCCACAATTGTCGCCGTTTGCCCATGGGATTCCGCCAATTTCATAATCTCCCGTGTAGCTTGGTAACCATCCATATTTGGCATCCATATATCCATCAATATAATGTCGTAGCGACCCGATGGTTTGGATAAGGAGGCTTGATAAGAACGAACGGCGTCTGCACCATCAAATGCAAGTGTAATGTTATCTGCACCGTAGCCAAGTCTGCTGAGAGCTGTGAAAGCAAACTTTCGATTGATCACGTTGTCTTCGGCAACGAGGAAGTTGAGAGGGTATTCTTTGGCAAGATTGGCATTGGGAGCTGCTCGGCGACGTGGAGTTTTTATTGGAACCGTTGAATAAGGAGACATGACGGCATCTCGTGTAATTCGAGGGTGACTAGGCGATGAACCCACGAGTGGAGTTACCGACCTTTTCATATCCAGAGCTGATATCGGAAGACGTATGAGGAATTCAGATCCCTTAAATGGACCTTCCGTTGCGGATCTTTCCAATGTAACATCACCACCAAGATTCTTCCTAACATGAGCTTTCGCATTGAATAAACTAAGGCCTAATCCATCTTTCGATCGACTAATTGATGCATTCTCTTGGAAATGAGGTTGAAATAGACGTGATCTCGATTCTTCGGTAATGCCGCATCCTGTATCAACCACCCATACCTCAACCATGTGCCCAGTATTATTAAGTTTGACCGTTATTGTGATCCTGCCACCATCCGTGAACTTGATTGCATTATCGATTATTTTTGAAATTGAGAAGTGTAAATGCTGCTCTTCAGTAAGGATGGCATCCGGAACGTCGGGCTGGATCACCAATTCAATTAAACACTCTTGCATTTCACCCCTTGACCCTTGCGTTTTCACTTCAATTACCTCACCAAATTCCGTTATGCTATGGTGCTCGCTGGTTGGATAATCGCTTTTGAGAGCATCACTAATGATATTCCGCATAAAATCACGGGTGATGATACGTTGATGCCCCGAGTTCATGGAAGCCGGCGAAGTAAGTGGACTGGGTTTGGAGGTGAAAGGAAAGCCATCTGACTCCATCTGTACGCCCGAAGTCATTGTGACTGTGGACCGAACAATCCTCTCAGAGCTTGAACTTGCCGTAGACACTATTGTGGAATCGATATCGCTTAAATGACGCGACATTTCTCGCTCGGATAAGGTGGACGAGCGTTTAGGAGGAGATCCTAAATTGAGCTCAAGGTCTTCAGAACGATTTCGTTTGTTCAAAGTTGGAGATGAAAATGCGTCCTGTAAATGTCCGTCGTTGGGCTGGTAGTAATTTGGCGTGAGTACAAAAGATTTATTCCCATCATCTTCAGGGGTTAGAGGAACATCGGGCATTTGCATGTTAAGATCGTATGCGTGGACGACATTATCCGCTGCTTCTATCGCCCTTCTAGAGCTTTCTGTGTAAGATCAGTATCAAGCAGATAACCACAACGATGGGATTCACTTACCTTGCACAATCTCAATGTTTCCTTTGAGATCTGCAAAAACAGATCGAGCCCGCTCATCCTTTTGGTTTGCAACAGCATCGACTACGGTTGAGTACATGATATCTAGCATCCCTACTACCCCTTGCATAGGTGTCCTTAGCTCGTGGGATAGGCTCCGGGCGTATGGTTTAAGGGACTGCGAAGCGGTGATAGGAGAAAGAGGTATGATCTGTGCTGGAAGGGGCTCTGTGAAATTAGCTTCTTTAGCGAAATCGCGCCCCTCCATTATGCGCTGGAGAATCATGTCTTCCAGAGAATGCATGAACATTTCTATGAAGCTCCAACTGAGCGTCCTTCTTTGTGCACCCTCTTCGGACCATAATAAGGCAAAGTGGGCAAAAGATTTGCCTTCCGCAGATAATGGTACGCCAATAAAGGCTTCGGATTGACCGCCTGGCATTATGTCTGGACAGTTGGGTGTTACCTCCTTCATTCTCTCCGGTACAATGACTACTTTGTCATATTTCATGTAAGCACAAGGTGTACCAAAGGCCGTATACTTATAATCTCTTTCAAGTTTAGATTCCCGATCACCACTTTTGGTATAAAAAGCGACGCCCATTAAACATGAGCCTTCTTCTCCAAATTCTGGAAGTTCACCAGCAGTATCCTGTTCATCCACCGACATTCGTCTAGCAACCAATCCGCTTTGAGCTCCTGTTATATCGCACATTTCCTCCATCAATACTCTCCAGAAGTCGTAGGTGTCGGTCTTGCGGAGCCGAGATTTCAGGTTGACCAAGCGTTCCGAAGCATTGCTTTCCGCGGTAGCCGGAAAGCATCGACCCAATGTATTTGTAAAGCCTTCATCACCGCTATGCAGTATGGAATCGTCTGTGAAGTCGGCCAAACACAATGTTTGTCTGTCTACGAGATCGTGTGGTGCCTGTGTCCCTGTTCCCGTTACCCCCGTCATTTCCTCCCCAATCCTCTCGAGGAATAGATTTTTTATCGGAGGCTGTGTCTGTATTCGTCTAATTCTTTGACGTTGGGGCTTGTATATTCTCGAAGTGCAAGGCTTTCCCTCAAAGCCCTCACGACGATATCGTGGCACTTGCATTCCAATTTCTGGTTTAATCGTGGGTATGAATGCATTAAGCATTTAGTCAGGCGTTTCGCACGCTGTTTGCCTTGGGCCAAAACGATCGAAGCAAAGGTTGTCGAGGACAATGCACAATGAAAATGGGAGGGGAGTGAGTATGCTCTTCGAATGAACATATGAGTGCCCAAGTACCGGTATGAGATTGCACCTGATCCAACAGTGGGGCTGTCTCTACTGATCGAGCCGAAAATGATGGATGGGTAGGAGAGAAGTGATTTGAGGGCGTTGACCACAATGGAAAATCCCGGTAAATGGAATTGTGCGCGAATGTGATTCTAGACTCCTGTTCGATGACAGAGTGTTAGAAAATATTCCAACCAAAAACCGTGGTGTATGAGGAGAAGAGGCTGTAATTGGGACGACAGCAAGCGGTAGAAGGTCTAAAGGGTCTGGACGACATCAAGCGGTAGAAGGTCTAAAGGGTCTGGATGCAAAAGTTTAAACAAACATTGAAACTTAAAGGACCGGGTGAGTCTGGGTCGGGTTACTGGCAGTTGCGGCACTAGGGCCTTGAGCAAGTTGGATATTATTGGTCCAAGAGCATTGAAATGATTTCTTTCTCCAAGAGTAAAAGTTCCACTCTGACTTTGACTTCAATGGAAGGTTTTTTGGGAATAAATTTTGAAATAGATGATGCGGATAGGTAATGAATGTACGGAGTATGTACGGGTACGATAGGTAGGTAGTGTTTTTTGCTGGTAAACAAGGTTATGTAAGATTAAATATAACAAGTCGAAAGATATCCAATCCGGGAGTACCTAGAGTAGTAGTATAAGAGTAAAAGAGATCAATGATTGATCGATGTAATGATAAAAATAATAATGGTAATACTGGCTGGCTGGCTGGCTGGCTATCTAGGTACTCGCTCGAAGTTTTGACCGGAATAAAAAAATAGGGATAGTTCCAAGTAGTGAAATGTGGAGTGAGATTAGCAAAGGGAAAAAAGAAGATCCATTGGATAGTGTGGATAGTGTGGATAGTGTGGATAGTGAATAGTAGGTAACTATTGGGTCGTGAGGATAGTAAAAGCTCAAGTAGCCGTAGCGTGGAAGGGTGTGAAAAGTGTGGGAAGTTGTGGGAAGTGTGGAAATGTGAAAGTGTGGAAAGCGTGGAAGCGTGGGAAGTGTTGAAGTGCGCATTACTATTGCGTTTTCCTAAATTCTTTTGGTCCAAAAAAGAATCTTTTGGGAAAAGATCTAGCCGGGTCGAATTTAGATTTTGGTGGAGCGGGCATGGGAGCGGGTACTAGGTTAG
Source organism: Sclerotinia minor (assembly GCA_025389075.1). NCBI lineage: Eukaryota > Fungi > Ascomycota > Leotiomycetes > Helotiales > Sclerotiniaceae > Sclerotinia > Sclerotinia minor. The sequence goes on from QRFH01000003.1 coordinate 1,636,525, forward strand.
TTATTACCATAGTCACTGGATAAGCAAGCCTTGCGAAGATCTTCTTCTTTTTTCCTCCTTGCGTAAGGATTACGATGACTAACGACACTCACACTCAATACTGTAATAAGAAAGTTGAGCGAGAGCTCGGATGGTTTTCGGACAGAAGCAGAGAATCATGGAACCATGGAATCATAGAATCACAGCAATCAATGATAGCATACGGTGTACCTAGGTAGGTAAGTACAGTATCATGGAAGCATGGAACGCTGGGATACTGGGATACCAGGATGAAGACAAGTCAACGGTGCCGATATCCGTAAGGTTAAGCTTAAGCTTACTAGGTAACTGTAACTCACAACTCAAGTCCAGACTGAAACCTGAGATCTCGAGCATCAACACAGTGTCACTGTTCACATAATCATATTGAAGGAGAAGGAGAAGGAGAAGGACAAAAAGTAAAAGGCCGATTCCCCGACTGTCAAACAGCGGTACCTTACACTTTTACCCACCACCACCACCACGTAGGTAGAAGAATATGACGGATGAACTTGCCTCATTTGTAGTAAGATCTTATTACTGTACATATTTTATTTGTCTTTCCCTTCCTCGCAATTGACTTGAAATAATATGTACATAATATCAAGCTACTCACTCATTTACTAGGCCGTATGCGATATCGAGACTGTTCTCAACTCATCCTCATATATTTTATACTTCATTTAATATTCGGTAAACGATCTTCAAAACCCCAATATGAAACGGACAACTTAGATTTCTGTAATCTTTAGCCGCGGATTATTATCAAGATCAACAACGGTGCCGTCCCAACTAATGTCCTTCAGCTCCAAAAGAGAAAAGATGGAGGATTTTTCATATCCGCTATTAAGGTTATTGGTCAATGATTATCACAAAGTGCCGCATGCAATATGCTTTCTGTAGGTAGGTATGTGAACAGTTCGCTTCTCTGCATCATTCTTTTTTATCGGTACGAAGAAAAGAAAGATGTTATCCATGTTATGTTCATATGTATTTCATAACCCAGGGCTCCCCCACCCCTTGGTAAGACATCTAGAACGATCCTTTTTCGAATTGGTCCTTGACTTTTGGAGTTATGAACTTGCCAAGTTACACCCATCGGTGCACCCAAGAAATGAATGCTCCACCATTTTTTATCCTTTCTTCGATTCTAGATTTAGGAGAATTATCCGAAGGCTTTCTTTTCATTTGTCTGTAACTGATTGGCTGCACTTGACAAGGCCGGAAATCTTTTGAAACGAACATACCTACGTATTCATCGGAGACATAAAAATGGTCTTGCATAAAAAATAATATATATGGAGACTTGATCTTCATCATTTCCATTTCCTTCTGTCTTGTTCAAGGCATAGTCGTTACTCAATGAATCAAGTACGTACTCCTAATTACAATGACAAAAATTCTTCGATGCTGGTAAAACACGAGAGCACCACAAAATGAAGGGGGTACAACTTGACGGAGATGGCTCCGAAAGAAAATTGCTTGATAGCCTCGGGTCAGAATATCCTGCCACTTTTACGAATCTAGGGAATAAGGCTATCGCTATTGAGATACATGACACATGGGATTCCCTCAGTCGATACCTACCGAAATAGATGGATGTATTAGATTCTTTACGCCAATCAGGAATTTTACATATGCGATTAAACTGCTTCTTTTCAGCAGTCTCACTCAGCGTTCTCGGGTCTTCGATCATCATTTGTGATTTTTCCATTCCTTCGTATTAAAGAAATGCAGGCGATTTCCAGTACTATCAAAAGGTGATGAATATTGCATCAATCTTCAGACATAGACCCATTCCTACGTCGTCACCAAGTGTCAGCACTTGTAGCGGGAGTACCAGCCGTCAAAACGCCTCCTCCATTCTGTGTCCTGCGATGGAGGATCAAGAATTCGATCGTCATACCTGTAGTGATGTATACCTCCTGTAAACAAATATCCTCTAATACAGTCTTTTAACTATTGATTCGTCTCAACGGCACTGTTCTAACACCTATTGGATGACTCGGCATGAAAGGATCCCGCAGAGGCTGTGGCTGGACTTGTCAATAACTTGGGGAATATCAAAGTCAAACCGGATTTCTAACCTGCGACGAGTATACCAACCATGCTGTACCATCTGTTACAGTACGTGAAGTTTCTCCTTTCCGTCTCAACATACTTGTGCTGTGGAATAAATGTTGCTTTACTTCCGAGCCTCGATATCACAAACATCGAAACTTGAATCCTTGCTTGTACACATTCATCTTGAGCCACCGTTCATATAGTGGCATAGGTCAAGCAGGGACGTTTTATTTCCTTTTCCCCAATATGCAACCCCCACGAATTGTTTCAAAGCACAGTCCACAATGATCTCCGAGTGAAATTGATGATTTTGCCTTGCAGCAGCTCCGTCGTTTAAAAGAGCAAGCGGCAGCGCTGCAGCAGGGGCCAGCTCTTCTGCCTTGGGAGTACTGCGTATGGTTTAGTTTGAAAGAGGAGGAGGTGTTTTTAGAAGGTGCGGTACAGCACTGTGGCATGACTATTGACAGTATGTAGACTTTGATTCGTTTGGCTCAACAGATGGCTTGAGAGAGTTACTGTGAATGGATCGGTATTAACTTCAGCCCAAACACAAGACTCGGTGAATTCCAAACTCTCGGGCATCACAGCTCGTACAGAATCCAAAAAGCTACAGCTTTATGTGCTACACTCATGCACGTGGATACAAATTCTATATCATGTCCGTGAGCCATGTAACCCGACTTTCGAATGATTCATTCGAGGTAGGCAAGTGGTAGCGAAGGGGAATCCTTAGGTCTTAGAGATACAGTACGACTAGTTTAGTATCACAACTTCGAGCCGCACATTGCATCAAAGATATCAAAGAATCGCCCTGTTTATATCATGAAGAATCCGAAGTTGTTGGACAAACAGACTCTGAGAATCCCATGGGATCGGCCGAATTGAATTTCCAGCTCCGAGAATATCATGCCTTGATTATGAGGCGGTAAGTTTAAAATGGCGGTGAGTTCTCTTGAGTATTGACTCTGGCAGAATATTATGGCAGTGGCAGCACAATCAACACAAAAGCTTAAGACTTCTGAGAGGTCCTTCTTGGTGTCATCGTACATCCAAGCCGCAATGATTTCATAACACGAACAGTTCTCAAAATGCTGCTTAGTAGCAATAGTACTTCAATCAATTTCATTATCAGTTTTTCGTCATGTCTATTCGCGTTCTTCTCCGCGAATATCCCCACCGCTCAATTGCACTTGTGACGCCTACCCACACTCTCATCTTTCGCCATAGTCCTTCTACGAACGATTCCACGGTCAATGGGTTACTGAATCCAGTTTATCCAGTATATCCACGTGGGTCTACCGATGGACTTGCTGCTCCTAAGTGTATGGTAGAGTTTGCAGATGTCTCCTCAGTTGATCTCAGCGAATACCGGACTTTGAGTCCCATGCCAGTCCACGGAACTCTCGGGCTCATCACTGTCACCAATGATATATTTCTTTGCGTAATAACAGGCACGACAAGAGTGGCACAGGTGAGGCCTGGAGAGACGGTTGAGAAGATCTTGGGAGTAGAGTTCCACTGTTTAAACAATGCCGAGTACGACAATACTTTTACGGACAATTTGGATCCCTACAATTACAATGCGGAAGATTCATATGGGCAGAACTTGAGTCGACGGGAGATAGCCGAGCATCCGTGTACTGACTTACAGAAATTGCTGAGCAATGGAAGCTTCTATTATAGCACGAATTTTGACCTCACCAATCGACTGCAAGACCGGTAAGCAAAGTTGATTTACCTACAATGCCAGGCTCTTATACATTCTCAGATCTACAGATGCAACCACGAATGATGTTGAGAGTTTCGACGACTCATTCTTATGGAACTCATATATGATTGGCCCCTTGGGAAAATTTCGATCTCGTCTTGTGTTACATGAACGAAAGGCCTTGGACAGGTCTGGCATTCTCACATCCGCCATTCGAGGTTTCGTCCTCACGATTACTATACCTCCCGCCTCTGATCCTTTGAGAACCTCAAGATCAGGCCTTCCATCATCTCTTACTTTAATATCTCGATTATCTTGTCGGAGAGCTGGAACGAGGTTTAATGCTCGAGGAATCGACGACGATGGAAATGTGGCAAATTTTGTCGAATCAGAAACAATATATTGGAGTCCCTCACCCAATGCACAATATTCTCCGGAGCAAGGGGGCGAGAAACCAGCTGGTGTCTGTTTTTCATATGCCCAAATAAGGGGAAGTGTCCCAATATTTTTCGAGCAGGCACCTGGTTTGATTCCAGGCCAACAAAAGATTACTATAACTAGATCCCCTGAGGGTACTCAACCCGCCTTTGATAAACACTTTGAGGAATTGGAGCGAAACTACGGCGCGGTTCATGTGGTCAATCTGCTTAGTGAAACTAAACCAGGTGAGGCTGAAATTACTAGATCTTATCAATACGGCATTCGCCACTCCTCGTTGAATACACCGGAAGAGAAAAATTCCAGGGATCATCAACTGTTGAGGGTCACCGAATATGATTTTCACGCAGAGACCAAAGGTCCTCAAGGTTATGAGGCAGCTAGTATGATTCGAAGAATCATTGAAAATTCGGCAGAAGGCTTTGCATATTATCTGTCTGAAGATCTTGAAGATGCTGAAGATATTCCCAAGACACAAATGCGAAGAACAGTCGTCGTATTACAACAAGAAGGTGTATTTAGAACGAATTGTCTCGATTGTTTGGACAGAACAAATCTCATCCAAACTATCATATCCCAAATGGCAATAGAGTCATTTCTTATGCATAGGGGAGCCAGAGGCACTTCGGATTTTTGGATGCGTCATTCAACCATGTGGGCTGACAATGGTGACGCTCTTTCACGAATATATGCAGGAACTGGAGCTCTTAAATCGTCGTTTACGAGGCATGGAAAGATGTCAATTGCTGGAGCTATTGCTGATGCACGGAAGAGTGCTACCCGACTATATATAAACAACTTTGCAGACAAAGGGCGTCAGAATACTATCGACGTACTTTTGGGCAGACTCGTGGGACAAGTGCCGGTACATTTGTTTGACCCTATTAATGATTACGTGACGGCTGAGCTCAACAAACGTAGCTCAGAGTTCCAATCTTCCGAGGTGATAAATATGTAAGGCTATTACCCTTCTACCCTTATCAATATGCTGACTTGATGTTTCTTTTTAGATGGGCTGGAACCTTCAATCTCAATGGACGTACATTTGGCATTGAAGAAGACTTGTCGGTGTGGTTATGTCCTGAGCTAGAGAAGTCACAACAGCAGCCCGAAATCGTAGTAGTCGGCTTTCAAGAAATAGTGGAACTAAGCCCTCAACAAATTATGAACAGTGATCCAACGATAAAACAGGAATGGGAACAAGCTGTGCGAAATACTCTGAACAAAAATACTGGTACGGTTAATAACGATCACTATGTACTTCTACGAAGCGGTCAACTTGTGGGAGCTGCTTTGTGTGTTTTCGTCAAAGCCTCTGTTCTTCCACAAATTAAAAATGTTGAAGGTAGTGTCAAAAAGACTGGAATGTCTGGTATGGCTGGTAATAAAGGTGCTGTTTCGATCCGCATGGATTATGCGAATACTCAGATTTGCTTCGTAACTGCACATCTAGCTGCTGGATTTAGTAATTATGAAGAACGTAATAGGGATTATCACACCATCCACAATGGGTTGAGGTTCCAAAGGAACCGTGGAATTGATGATCATGGCAAGTTATGTCCAGGTGGTTATCAGGATCGTCCACTAACGGTATCACAGATACGGTCATTTGGATGGGAGATTTCAATTATCGTATTGGACTTGGAGCAGAGCGGGCAAGTAATTCCTATACGAGCGCGATGTTTATTCTGACATCCTTCTAGGTCAAACAACTCATAAAAATGGGCGACTTGGAGACTCTATACGAGAACGATCAAGTAATTTTCACACATCAGCGGAAATTGAATAGCCTACTGACAAAAGCGTAGTTAAACCTCCAGATGGTAGCGGGTCTAACATTCCAATACTATTCCGAGTCACGGATTACCTTCATGCCAACTTATAAATTTGATATTGGTAACGATACATATGATACTAGTGAGAAGGCCAGAATTCCGGCTTGGACCGACAGAATCCTCCGAAAAGGTAACAATCTACGCCAAATAAACTACAATTCAGCGCCCCTTCGCTTTTCCGATCACAGGCCTGTCTTTGCAACCTTTCAATGCACCGTGAGTATCATTGATGAAGCCTTGCGTGACTCTCTAAGCAGGAGCATTTATGAGCGAAGGAGGGAGGAGATTGGCGGTGCGACAGCTAGTTCAAAATTAGATGGGACGGATGACGAGGATTTGATTGGGTTCGAAAGCATTGAGCCTGGATTACCACCTGCAAGCTCCAATCAGAGAAAATGGTGGCTTGACGGTGGAAAGCCTGCTAGGAGTCAAGTCCAACCACCAAGCAATTTAAGAGATGCAGTACCAAACCCAAAAAGGCCGAGCAATCCGTGGAATTTGACCGATGAACCTGATTGGGTTACTGTACCAAGGCCTGGTATATCTTCACGCAACAATTCGCATCGAATGTCGTTACAGACTGGTATGGCAAGAAATGGCTCAGTAACACGAAAGCTTCCACCACCTTTTAATCCTTCAACCCTCCCCAGCTCTCAAAACCGATTTAGACATTCGATAGCAAATCATTCGTCAACTACATCTCTGCCAGCAAAGGCGGTACTTCCTCCACCACAGTTAATACCGAGCAATACTTTGACTCCAGCCCCGACTACAACAACGAAAGCAGTGCTTCCCCCACCACCACTTACGCGCCGCGCATCTACAGAGACAACTCGTTCCTCGTATAAGAAAGCTCCACCCCTTCCAAGAAAGCCTGTACATCTAGCTTCTTCTTCTGTTTCACCTACACTATCGACTTCTTCTTTGGCGTCAAGACCGAGAGAAAACCCTGGACCTATACCTGGGGAATATAGAGATTTTTCACCACCTTCCAGAAGAGCAACTTCTAGTCTGGAAAAAAGTAATTTAGAACCGCCACCCCCACCACAACCTCGGAGACCTGGGAGAAAGGTAGTTGATGAGGGGCCCAAGCCAGAGTTGCCAAAAAGACCGGTAGACTTATTAGGTGATAGCGATGATATTCGGGGATGGGAAGCTTTGAAACCTGCTAGATGATTGTTGTGCTCTGGGATTAAAATAGATGGTATTATACGGGTGTGGAAAGCACGGTAGATAAAAATCAGTAAACTTTCTTTGATGAGATAAAAAGATTTTTCAGCGAGTATTTATTTGTTAGGTTTAGTGAGAATGGAGAGTGTATTATTTTGTAGTATCAAAAGGGCTTATAATAAAAGTCCCTTTTAGGGAGGTAAGTAAATAATTACACCTAGTTTTAATTAACAGAAGACTTCATCAAATCCCAGAGTTGGGATAATTATGAGAAAGAAAAAACCGGATATAAACTCTTCAAGTGTTGGTGTAATTATTTTATTTTTCTAAGGTTAAATGAGAGATTAAAAGCAGGAATTAAATAAATACTGATGATCTACTTGGTAGGTATCAACTGTACAGTAATACTTAGGTTAAGATTATATTCTTGTATCAAAATCAAGTCCTAATATCCACCTCTTCTCAATCACAACACAAGACAACGATCCCAAACATCAGCGACCTTAGGGTAGTACCTCCAATACAAATAAATAATCTAATTTATGTATATCAATCCCCTCATACAACCACCAAGCACCACATCTAATCACCAATTCCAACCCTCCTCACTTAATTACTGCAACATACAGCAACATAATTTCTCATCCCTCCAAAATCTACGCCGACCCCTCTTTACTCTCAAAACTATTCGTAACAATAATCCCACCCTTCCCATTAAATTCCCCCTCCCCCATCCCCATCCACATCCCTTCTTCTAATTCCCCTTCCCTCTCATATCTCGCCGGTCCCTCCGCATGCGCAGTAATATGCTGCGTTTCACTTCCATTTACACTTCTACTCCCATTCCCATTCCCATTCCCACTAATACCTCCACCTCCCCGTTCATTCCCATATCCATTTCCATATCCATGCCCCCCACTCCACGACTCCATCTTCACATCCCTTTCTCTCTGCAACGACTGCATTCCGGGATACTGCCCAAACATATTTCTCTCTCCATTCGCATTTCCATGCCCATTCTCTAAACTGGGATGCCGAGAAGAACTCCTGATTGAGCGGAGCGAAATAGCGGATTGCACGCTTGCGACGAGTGATTGGACGCCTTGGGTGTTGAGGAGACCGTATTGGGCGGGCAGACAGGCGGCGATTATGCCGAGGCTGGATTCGATCATGGACCAGTAGAGGCCGGAGGTACAGAGGACTTTTTGTGGGGGGGAAGGTGTTAGTTTTGGTTTTGGGGTTGGGGTTGGGGTTTTTGGTTGAGAAGAAAGGATGGGGAGGGAAGGGGAGGAGAGAAAAGGGAAAGGAAGAGAAGGGAGGGGGAGAGACATACATTCGAAATCAGCGTGCGGATCGTAGTTTACGGCTGTGGCTTGGATGAATACTACCATTCGGACGATTGAGGCGGCGATGGTGCTGGTTATTTGTTGTTAGTTTGGATTTCATTAATGAGATGAATGGGATCCTTGATGTAGGTAGGTATAGGCATAACTTACAGGGCTCCTAGAGAGAAGATGGCTAGAATACCTATTTTCCTGGCGACGGTTAAATGGAGACCAAAGATCTAGATAGATGGTTAGTGATTGGGATTAGGTCTGGATTTGAAGTTTGAGGAGAAGGTAAGTGAGTTCTGAATGTGGTGAGTATGCCGTCGAATTCGTCGAATTCGATACGGGATCGATTGAACGATTCTCGATAATCGATTATTCGGATACACAACAAAACTTCTGTTTCTCGGGAGAAATAGCGCTTTTAGGGTTAGAAGTGATGGGTGAAGTGAAGGATCATGAAGTGCAAAGCATCCAATCCACACTCCACTCCCTCATCCTCCATCACCTCCCGCCAAAAAACTCACAAATTCCAAAGAAAAAATCACAAAAAAAAAAACATACCATCGGCACGGGTAAACAAATAATAACAAAATCCGTCACCACATCACTAATGGCAAACGCATTATGCAACCGATCCGTATCCACACAATGCGCCTTCTCTACAATCGTACTCGTCCAATACGCCGCAAAATCCGCGCCGCAAATAAAGAGAATGGAGAAAAAGAAGGAGAGTGTCCAGAAGAGAATTATAAAGATCATGATCCAGGTGATTATGTTGAAGCGGGGGGCGGCGTTGCGCGTGAAGACCCGTCGGTAGAAGAGGATTAGGGAGAGTTTTACGAGGCCGAGGGCGGGGATTTGGAGGAGCTCACCGGGCCAGAATGCCTGTGGGGGAGGGGGGTTTGTTAGGGGAGGGTGGGTGAGGAGAAGAGGGGAGGTTGTGGAATGGGATGGGATGGGATGGGAGGTGGGGAGATGTGAAAGGGACGTACGATGTTTGAATCTGGTTTTCCGATTTGAGTTGATGGTGCTGGGGCTGGATATCCAAGTTGTTTAAGTCCGATCTCTTTTCAGTAACATATTAGTTTCCTTATTCCCTCTTCTTTCCTCTTTTTAAAAAAAACCCTAATAATAAATATATATATCAATATAAATATAAATATAACTCACCAGCCATAATAGCAACACCCATCCCAATCACAAAGACCTATACACACATCATCAACATCAACATCATATACCTTATGATTTATCCACCTGATTTATCCATCCGAATAATCCAAATCCAGATCCAAAAACAGATCCAGATCCAGAAAAAAGTAAGTACTCAAATAAACATACCAAAGCCGCCATGATTAAATAATCATCAGCACCCAAACCCACTTTCTTCAAATATCTAGCATAGATTCTAAGTCCTACTGTAGCGGTACAAACGGGGATGAAAACTGCTACTGCTGATATGGCTAGATTTGCGTGGATTTGAAGATCTGCCATTTTTGGGTTTGAGGATTTGGAGAGGGATATGGTGTAGGTGGTGGGTAGGGGATTGCTTGGTTGGATGGTTTGTGGGATTATATATAATTTGGCAGTGAGTTGATGTGATGTGATGAAAGGAAAGGAGAGGAGAGGAAGAAGAGTGTACAATATATGGGATGGAATTCAGAAAAAAAAAAAGACAAGGAAAGAAAAGAATGGTTTAGTCTTGTAAACTTAGAAAACGATATCAATGAAAAAGCACCCAGTAAAAATAAAAAAAAACGAGATAATAACTTCATATGCCTACATATACAAAAATACCCATACCCTTAAAAACACAAACACGGCAACCAGACTCCGAGACCCTGTGGGGAAATTCACTTCCTCGAAAAACTTAGAGCTCCTCATGAATGATCAGCCCCTGATAGCCATAAAGCCATAATCGCATCACATCCCATCCCACAGATCTGCATCTCACAGATCCCATATCCTTACAAGGAAGAGAAAATTTTCGAGTAACAGGAACTATGTACGATTCTCGAGATGCACGAGGGATTTTCTCGCGGCGAGAATGTAGTGTGCATATCGATATCGTACGTACGTATGTACGTACAGATGTACGAGAGGAATCCTTACCGCAACGTTTTTCTTAATGCAGTAGGTAACTTACCTAGTTAGCAATGGGTTAAGTTGCGGACTTGAGAGAAAGACGGAATGGAATGATACATTAGTGAGCTAGGTGGGTGGGACGTGGGGATTTTGGACGAATGAGATGGGGAGGGGTGGGACACTGTGTCACGGTTGGTGGGTGGTTTTGTGTTTAAAGTATGTAGATAGGTAGGTAGGTAGGTATTTACTCACGATAATCCTGCGTTTGGGGGTTTTTGGTACTGGGTTTTGGTGCGCCTGTGAATGGGAATATTCGTACGCTGTAGATGGAATATCTGATTTTATGGGTGATGGTGTAGTGGTAGTGGAGAAACAATATGTGATACGAAGGTAGTTCTTAGGATGGGTGGGAAGGCATTCTATCAACGCAGAAGTAAAATCCTCAGTGGGAGATTGATGGGTTGCGCGCTGAAAAATGGGTGGATGTACATAGTACAATCGGCAGTACTACTTGTAACATTGGAATCACTTGTGACACGACGCTACTTGATAACATTCGGATGGGCTGATTTCCATGTCCATGAGTTGGCAGGGAAGGACGCACAGAACAATATTTCTAGCATGGAAAAGGAATACATCCTTGCGATATTGCAAAAGCCTATGACACTAACAAAGGAAGGCGAGAAATATAAGAATGGCAAGCGTAGTTCGGAAGATTTCTTCCTTCCGTCTTATATTCTCACCTGTATGGTAGCGCAAGGTTTCGGCGGTCGGATATCCCGTGATAGTATGCCTGTTGAGTAGATATCGAAAAGTCATCGATTCCGAGGATAGAGTCCTTACCGAGCACAGAGAACATGTACATACTTTCCTTCAACCTGGTAACCATGCAATTTCCATGCAAGCGAGCTACAGATAACGTTCTGCTAATTATGATTTTGTACCTCCTGGACCATAATTTGAGTTAGACTTCAATGTTGTACTACTACGTACAGATGTATTTCTGGATCTTTTGGTTTCCCAAAAATAAGTTTAGAGCCATGGATCTCAGGTTTTAAAGATCTGAAACTGTGAGTTAGCACCGAACGGTCTGTGAAAGGCATGGTAAATGAGTAGGCATCCGTTAAGGAGTTGACAGCCGAGTGAGATATATGGAGGCATCCATCAGGGTATCTGGAGCACAAATTTCGTTGTAAGAAGTGTAAGATTATAGTATTGTATTGTATTCTCATTTGCCGAGCATACTTCTTTTGTTTTTTCTTCTCATAGTCAAGTCTTTGCCGTGAAACTCAAGCTTTGAAGTAAACCGATACAAAGGTAAAGGGGCTCGTCTGGATCTCTGTTCAAGCCTTATGCTCACTTATCATCCCGTACTGATTTACTTCAACTAGGAGCCAGTCTCATTTTTGATTCGATCCTCCTGGTTTTCCTCTCAAACTTGAAAGGATTGTCCTCGTGTACCACCTCTTATGACAAACTTCAAGTCACATCTCTCCACGATGTTATTACCAAGTCAGATGAAAGTCTCTCTGGAAAAGCGAATCAGGGCTCAGATCGGCTAGATCCGCCGGGGCAATTTCACCATAAAGTACATACTGGCAAGCTTTTGCTCAGCATCAACAATGTTGATGTACAATGGTAATATTGAGAAACTGATGTACAGAAAAGTGGCTCCAGCATATCTTATGCAAGGTTATGCTTGCATAAGCAGGTACCTCCGGAATGATTGATTTTATACAGGTAGATGGAGTGATGGCTGTAGAGGAGATGTTCGCATATGCGGCAATGCGCAGGTTGGGACGGACGCATCCAATATGTCATCTAAAACTGACATACTCCGTAGCATCCCAGGGATCAAAAACCACGAAAAAGAACATAACAGCTCTGAGCATTAAGATATGCGATAAAACTAGATCATATAACTATCTCAGAACTCTTAAAATTATCTCACAACTTTTGTGAAAATATCAGGATTATATTGAGGTTCGTTTCATGTCAAAGTTGATAGTGGAGTAGGAACAATAATGAGGTCCTTGAAACCTACTTAGAGATAAGTGGCTATGGTCTCTTTTATCCTTCCTTCTATCATAAAACTACTTTGAGGGAAAATTCTTTCTAGTGTATATACATAATCCTTGTATATATATACACCGCTATGCCCACCACGAATCACGACGGCTACCATTTCCGATTGACATGCATTAATTCAGCGATTACTCAACAGCTAATTCGTCATTGGGAGAAGTTTAAAGGTTGCCAAAATTGCTCGTTTAATAGCAAATCTGTTCTAGGTCTCCGCTTCTCGCGAGCGCAAGCTTAAGAATGTTGAAGCTATTCACAGCTTCAAATTGAAGCATAGAAAATTTGTTGATAACAGAACGAGGAAAGTTCCTAGGAATGATGTTGATATTAGTAATCAACCAGATGGAATGTATGTTTTGATGAGCAGAAGTTCGATAGAATTATTGAAAAATTGATGGGAATCAGCCAGTACTTCATGAATTTCCACCGCCGACACGACGGAATGACTTGTTTTGGGACGGCATAATTACCAACATTGCTGACAAAGATTATCCCAATTTCATCAGCTAATTTATAATTATTTCTTATTTATCCTTTGGATCCATAAAATAGCTACAGCATGTACGAGTACATTGTACAGAGTATTCCCGTCGCCCATGTACTCGTACTTTCTCCCTTGCGGCGAAGTACACTAGCTAAAACTTTCCCCTTTCCAGCCCCGAATTTCATGTTGAAGCTGGGAATCGAGCGATAAGGTCATGAGCCCCATAAGAAATCTCCTGAAGATTTCAAATACGGTGTACCGATAGATTACTCCTGAGGTCGAAGAATGTTGGATGGGACACGTAACTTTGTTAGAACTTGCTCACCGTAACTAAGTAAATACGAAGTGTGCTGGTTGCTGTTGTCAGTCTGGGAAGTGTGTATGGAGTCTGGACAGTAGGGGTGTTGGTGGTATTGTATTAATAATGTGAAAAGCTCGCATCTTTCGCTTGAATCGCTTCAGATATCAGAAGGCTGGCCTTATCCGAGCTTCGAAGTTTATTCTATCCGAATCTCGATTGTCAACACAGACGATATCGATGGACACAATCGATCAGAGCTTTCTCAAATGACTCAAATTATATCATGTCATATCATGGATATCATATCATATCAAACCATATCAAATCATCGAGTCGTCTCCGGTGTGTCAGGCCGAGTTATGGGAAGCAAACGCCACGCGCATTATTAGTTGCATGGGAAGGAAGAAGAGAGTTTGACTTTGGTACCTCCGCCGCTCATGGGTTGGGTGATGCGAGTGGGTTATCCTATCCGAGAGTATGTGGTACTGTATTAGCCTTTAGATAGTAGATAGATACCTAGTAGATACTAGAATCTAGACAGTAGATACCAACTAGATGCTAGACAAGCCCTCGTTGACCTTGTCGACGCAGGGGGGGTTTTCGTTTTTATTTCCATTTTTCCTTCCTTAATTCCTTAAAAGTAGGTGATGAATGTTCAATGGATCCATTGCGGACATTTTTTTAGCCTCCTAAAGTCCGAGAACATTCCTAACTCCTAACGTCCTACGTTTCCCGAGTCAATAAAGTTTCAATTGATGGCATTTCTGACTAATGAACGTGCTCTAAATCTCTTATCCTTGCTCAGAAATCATATCTTGGAGTTTCCCCAGCCAATCATTGTCCGACATGGGGGATAAGGCTGCTTGGACTGCCGCAATACCGGGAAAACTAAAGATTCATGCCGCTTTTATGGGCTTGAATGGAAAAGCCACGAACCATCAGAAACTTCCTAATGTTTTCTGATGCTTTTTTGTTCTGGAAGCTGTCAAAGAAATAAAAGTGGCCCATGTTATCGTCTTTTTTACGTTAGTCTGTATTGTGCAAGTAGCGTGAACTCGATCATCCAGCTGCCTTACAAAGCAGAGGAAAGAAAAAGAAAAACAAACCTAACTATGTACGTTACGGGTATACTTATGGGGTTCAGCGGGACAGCGGGCCCTTTTTCTCATTTAATAATACCTAGGTTACTACCCAGTCCAGCGCTAAACCCCAGGATTACTCATCCTCACTCATGTTGAGCAATGAGCATGCAACAAACCGAGGAGAAATGTGTGCTTGCCGACGCGTTGGCTTCAACAATACAGTACCGGTACCAGCTTGACAAAGGTGAGCACTGAGATAGAGGAGCTGAGATGGACTTGAAAACTGTCTGTTGGGGATGCACTAACCCAACTAACTCTAGAGTCCATATTCCATTGATCATCTATGAGTTTATGACTCCACGGGTTTCTATCATAATCACCACTCCGTACTCCGTATAGTGATTATGCACTGACGGCAAACATGCATTATGATACATTTTATCCACCAAGGGGGCGAGTGTTTGCAGAAGATCTGCAAGGATTCGAAGCAAACCCCCGACACGGTGGACACGGTGGGTTGTTGGACCGCGCTCCTCAAGCTTCCATGCAAGATGCAAGATGCCAAAAAGGCGCTAATGTTACCTACCTGGTACACATTTGATATTAAACCCAAGTGGGACTCTCTTCCTACTGGAAAAACATTATCTATATGAGAGGGTCCCTGCCAGTTATCAGGAAGTCTTCTCAACCTTACACCCTCTGCTTGTTTCTTCTTGTTTCAAAACCATTGTGTTTATTCCTCTATTGCTAATTTGGTCCTCTTTCCCACACATCGTCCATCCGCGGACACTGGAGTCACTGTATAGCTCAGTGATTACCACTTAATATACATATATCCTCATATACACATAGCTAAAACATACCCATATACACTTCACCATGGAAAGAGATTTCCAAGATCGTCCTGCATCCAAGGACGAAACACGATCCTTAGCCTCAACTACAAATACTGCTCGTGAATCAATCGAAGACGCCGAAACACACCGCGAAAATGTGCGGAACGCCAACCCCAACGGCTTTGTCAACACCAATCAGGGCATCGATGTCAAAACTGCCGAGGCCGAATTCGCACAACTTCAGCGAGAGTTGACTGGTATTAGTTCCAAGAGCAAGGCATTGTCTAGGACGCGATCGAAGTCTAACGCTGCTGGTGAGAAGGATATAGAGAAGACTGGAGATTCATCTGAAGATCCAAACGAGTTCGATTTAGAGGATACCCTTCGAGGCAACAGGCAGGCGGAAGAAGATTCTGGCATTCGTTCAAAACATATTGGTGTAGTTTGGGATGGCCTCACAGTTCGCGGAACAGGTGGCGTGTCAAATTTTGTCAAGACATTCCCTGATGCATTCGTCAGTTTCTTCAATGTGTATGAGACTGCGATGAACATCTTTGGTCTGGGCAAGAAAGGCAAGGAAGTAAAGATCTTGCAGGATTTCAGAGGAGTAGTGAAACCTGGAGAGATGGTTCTTGTACTTGGAAGACCTGGCTCGGGTTGCACAACCTTCTTGAAGGTCATTGCGAATCAAAGATTTGGTTACACAGGTGTGGACGGGTAAGTTTTGATTTTATTCCTTTCGAGTTTGCCTGAACGATTCAAATTGTTGGCATACTCGCTTTTGTCAAAGGTTGGCCAATTACTCACAATTTATACAGAGAGGTACTTTACGGCCCTTTCGACGCTAAAGAATTCTCAAAAAAATATAGGGGAGAAGCTGTCTATAACCAGGAAGATGATGTTCATCACCCCACTTTAACCGTAGGTCAGACCTTAGGCTTTGCCCTTGACACCAAAACTCCCAGAAAGCGCCCCAACGGAATGACCAAATCGGAATTCAAGGAGAAAGTAATCGATACGCTTCTTAAAATGTTCAACATTAGCCACACTCGTAATACGGTCGTGGGTAATGCCTTCGTCAGAGGTGTCTCCGGAGGAGAGAGAAAGCGTGTGTCCATTGCGGAAATGATGATCACCAGTGGTACAGTTTTGGCCTGGGATAACAGTACAAGAGGATTGGACGCTTCAACCGCCCTCGACTACGCCAAATCTCTTCGTATTATGACGAACATTTACAAGACCACAACCTTTGTTTCGCTGTATCAAGCAAGTGAAAACATCTACAAGCAATTCGACAAAGTCTTGGTAATTGATGATGGAAGGGAGGTCTACTTTGGGCCAACATCTGAAGCGAGAGCCTATTTCGAGGGTCTCGGCTTCAAGGAGAAGCCCCGTCAAACCACCCCTGATTTCTTGACTGGTTGTACCGACGAGTTTGAGCGTGAATATGCAACTGGTCGCTCAGCTGCAGACTCGCCACACAGCCCTGAAACTTTGGCTCAAGCGTTTTTGGAGTCCAAGATCTCGACCCGCTTAAGCGAGGAAATGGATACCTACAGAAAACAAGTAGCCACCGACAAGAAAGCGCATGATGATTTCGAGGTTGCAATAATGGATAGCAAACGCAAGGGAGCATCGAAATCTTCCGTTTACTCTGTTCCGTACCACTTGCAAGTCTGGGCATTGATGCAACGACAATACTTGATTAAGTGGCAAGACAAATTCTCTCTGGTCGTTAGTTGGGTTACTAGTATTACTGTCGCTATTGTTTTGGGTACCGTTTGGCTTAATTTACCCAAAACTTCTGCTGGAGCATTCACTAGAGGTGGTCTTCTCTTCATCTCATTATTGTTCAATGCTTTCCAAGCGTTCTCCGAGTTGGCATCTACTATGATGGGCAGACCAATTGTCAACAAGCATAGGTCATACACGTTTCATCGCCCGTCCGCACTTTGGATTGCTCAGATTATAGTCGACACTGCCTTCTCTGCCGCCCAAATTTTGATATTCTCAATCATTGTATACTTTATGTGTGGTTTAGTGAGAGAAGCCGGGGCATTCTTTACATTCTACATCGTCATCCTCTCCGGTTATTTGGCCATGACTCTCTTTTTCAGAACGGTCGGATGTCTTTGCCCTGATTTCGATTATGCGATCAAGTTTGCCTCCACAATCATCATCTTTTTCGTCATCACATCAGGTTATCTCATTCAATATCCAACTGAAAAGGTCTGGATTCGATGGATCTACTGGATTAATGCGCTTGGTCTTGGGTTCTCAGCTTTGATGGAGAACGAGTTCAGCCGCCTTGATTTGAATTGTACAGGCTCCTATCTCATCCCGTCCGGTCCAGGTTACAATAACATTGATCATCAAGTGTGTACGCTTCCTGGCAGTGTCGCTGGATCCGTCGCCGTTTCTGGTAGCCAATACATTACACAAAGTTTTGGCTACAAGCCATCTGAACTTTGGAGAAACTTCGGTATCATCATTGCTTTGATCGCCGGTTTCTTATTTACAAACGCAACTCTTGGAGAGTGGATTTCATTCGGTGCCGGCGGTAACGCTGCCAAAATATATCAAAAGCCCAACAAGGAACGCAATGAGCTCAACCAAGCATTGGCCGCCAAACGCGAGCAACGCCGTGCCGAAAAGGGTGAAGAAGCAGGCTCCGAAATCAGCATCAACTCAAAAGCTATCTTGACCTGGGAAGGATTAAATTATGATGTACCAACTCCCAACGGAGAATTACGACTTCTGAAAAACATTTACGGCTACGTTCGACCAGGTGAATTGACGGCGCTTATGGGATCTTCGGGTGCTGGAAAAACAACACTCCTTGATGTTTTGGCTTCGAGAAAGAATATCGGTGTTATTTCTGGTGACGTTCTCGTTGATGGTGTTAAGCCAGGTAACTCTTTCCAAAGAGGAACTTCTTATGCTGAACAACTTGATGTCCACGAGGGAACTGCTACCGTCCGAGAAGCACTTCGATTCTCTGCTGATCTTCGTCAACCTTACCATGTCCCACAAGCCGAAAAGTACGCCTACGTCGAGGAAATCATCAGTCTTCTTGAGATGGAAGATATGGCCGATGCAATCATTGGAGATCCAGAAAATGGTCTTGCTGTTGAACAAAGAAAACGTGTCACTATCGGAGTCGAATTGGCTGCCAAGCCAGAGCTCTTACTTTTCTTGGATGAACCTACTTCTGGTCTTGACTCTCAAAGTGCTTTCAACATTGTTCGTTTCTTGAAGAAGTTGGCCAATGCCGGACAAGCTATTCTCTGTACTATCCATCAACCTAACGCAGCATTGTTTGAAAACTTTGATCGTCTGTTACTTCTTCAGCGCGGAGGAAGATGTGTCTACTTTGGTGATATTGGAAAAGATGCTCATGTACTCCTTGACTACTTCCACAGACACGGAGCTGACTGCCCTCCTGACGCCAACCCTGCTGAGTGGATGCTTGATGCTGTTGGTGCTGGTCAGGCCCCAAGAATCGGTGATCGTGACTGGGCTGATATCTTTGCCGATTCACCTGAACTCGCCAACATCAAAGACCGCATTTCTCAAATGAAGACCGAACGTCTAGCCGAAGCCGCCACTAACGCTCCACCTGACGAGCGGGAATTCGCCACGCCACTACTACATCAATTGAAAATCGTGCAAAAGCGTACCAACTTGGCTTTCTGGAGATCTCCCAATTATGGTTTCACTCGTCTCTTCAATCACGTTATCATCTCCATCATCACCGGTCTTGCCTATTTGAACCTTAACGATTCAAAGGCTTCATTACAATATCGTGTATTCGTCATCTTCCAAGTTACCGTCCTTCCCGCGCTCATTCTCGCTCAAGTCGAACCTAAATACGCATTATCACGTATGATTTACTACCGAGAAGCATCTTCAAAAATGTACAGTCAATTCGCCTTTGCATCGTCTCTAGTTGTAGCTGAGATGCCTTACTCGATTCTCTGCGCCGTCGGTTTCTTCCTCCCACTTTACTACATGCCGGGTTTCCAAACCGCATCCAGTCGCGCCGGATACCAGTTCTTCATGATCCTCATCACAGAACTCTTCTCCGTAACCATGGGTCAAATGATTGCAGCACTCACTCCATCCCCTTACATCTCTGCCCTCGTCAATCCCTTCATCACCATTACATTCTCCCTTTTCTGCGGCGTCACCATCCCCAAACCTCAAATCCCCAAGTTCTGGCGTGCATGGCTTTACCAACTCGATCCCTTCACTCGACTCATCGGTGGAATGGTCGTCACCGAACTCCATGGTCGGGAAGTCAAATGCTCACCCAACGAACTCAGTCGTTTCAGTGCTCCTTCCGGTCAAACGTGCGGACAGTACATGGAGAACTATTTCTCGGGCGGAGGTTTTGGATATCTTGTTAACAATGCTACGAGTGCTTGTGAGTACTGTGCATACAAAGCTGGAGAACAATTCTACGAGCCGTTGGGTTTCGAATTCGGAAACAGGTGGAGAGATTTGGGTATCTACTTGGCATTCATTGGAAGTAACTTGATCATTCTATTTTTGGCTGTGAGTAACCCTACACCTCTTCTTTCTTCCCTTTTTGAGAAGATATTTACTAATATTTTAATAGTCGAGATACTTGAACTTCAACCGTCGTTAAATATCTTGCTACTTTGCTTGTATCGCATTACATGCATCGTACAACGCATCGCGGTTTTCTTTTCACACATCACTCCAATCATTCCCTGCGTCAAAAATTCTGTTTTGGGAAAATTTCAGTTTGCGTATTATTTTCAGCGACATATAGATTATGGGTAGGAGTACGTGTGATGTCTTTTTTTTCTTTTTTTTGATACATATATGAGGATGCTTGAATGCGGGGTATGGAAAGTTTCATGAGATGGAGAAGGAGGAAAGAGGAGGAGGAGTAAGAAAATGGTGAAGAGAAGAGAAGAGCTGAGGAGAGATTCATGTATCTTGGACGACTTTTAATGTATGATGTATGCTTTTGTATGTATGTAGATTATGGCTTTGGATGAGGAGATGGATTATATACACACCATCTTTTTATGAGATGAGATGAGATGAGATGGATTGGACTGATAGGAGAGGGGAGGGGAGGAGAAGTTATTAGTTACTTGGTTAGATTAATTGAATAAATAGATAGATTATTTTCTAATAAATGAAATTTTCACTTTCACTTTCGCTTTCTGAATTTTTATTTTGAGAAGACTTTTTTTTAAAGATTGAGATTGAAACTGAGATTGAGATTGAAATAGAAATTGAGACTGCGATGATTGATCTTAGTTATAATATAATTTGTTATAAACGTTCAAAACTAGAATAGATCACACTATAGACTTCTTAATATTAATTCCCCGATATAAAATCCTAAAAAAAAAACAATAATTTATATCTCTCCATCCAAGCAAACTTCTAGCCAATTCCCGGATAAACCAACAAGCTTTAATATCCCTCCTTAACCCTTTCAAATAAATCTATCGTCTTCAGATCAGGTAAATGAACCTTAATAGGATCCTGATTTTCCAACCTCTTCAACGTGACAAGCCAAAACTTTCCTCCCTTCCCATTTGTCCCAACATCACCTTTCATAACGCGATAGAGTCCATCATATCTTATACCAGCGGCTGGACCATTATCCCAAGCGCAACCCGCTGCTCTCAAAACGCGAACTGGATTTCTCGTCTCGATTGAGGCTCTCAGGGCTTTTACTCCCGTTTTTTCTGAATCGGGTTCCTTGGATGTGGAATCTTTGGCTCCTGGTGCGGAATAGTAGATTGTATTTCCTAAATCTTGATCGAAGCCTTCATAGTGTTTCGAGATGATGATACTGTAAGCACCGGTTTCCGCGGTGCCGGAAATTCCACCTTGTGAACTGCCTGATGTAATGTTAGTCGAAATTTAATTATGGTAGTGTGAAAATATCGCAGGGATTTATTTACCATGTGCGCCATCCCGAAGCGCTACAATTTGTTTTGGCCAGCATGCTCCTACTGTAAGATCATTGTGACCAAAACGTTTGAATTCTTTTTTGAAGGTATGGCTTTTCTCTTCGATAAGCTTAATACTCGTGCCATCCCGTACAAGCCCACGCATGATACCATTGTCCCCCCAAATAGGATGGTCGGAAGGAGGTAGTACTACGTTTGAAGGGCTAGACAATGAATTATTCCTCGATTTTTTGGAAGACGTAGGTGTTTCGTCGGATAGAGATCTTCTTTTCCTGCTGTTCGAAGTAGCAGACTCAATATTTGTATTTAATGCGGGTGGTGATGGTGGTGTTTGAAAGCCATTTTGACCCTCAATTTTATCGATCAATGCTTGTGAGATATTGGAGTATTCTTGAGGGAAATTGTATATCAGATTAATGAAGAATTCGAGGATCAACCTCAGCTTAAGGGTGTTACTATGTGGTAATGAGTTAATGTAGTTGTAGAAAGTATGAAAGGGATGATGTCATACCTGAACTCGGGTGTGACTGTGTCAAGGGATGCGAGTATGTAAAGAAAGAGGTTCAGTTTTTCCCATTGTTCTGGATCGCGGCTTTTGCCGTTTTTAGAACGTACAGCTGCATGTATAACAGGTGTTTTCAAAATCGAGAGTTTTCGAAGGGCAACACTAGGATCCGTGTTGATATCTGAAGGTTTGAATTTGGAGTTCTCAACAAGCTTGGAGATGGCATCTTGAAGGTTGAACTGCGGCGTTCTTGATAAGATAACATTTTCGTCACCATCTCCGCTGGCTTCGATTTCCGTTGCATCTTCAGAAATTTGAGGAATAGAGGATAATTCAGAAGCTGGCTGAGATTCAGACGTAATCGGTAATTCCTTCAAAGTCAAGTGTTAGTTGAAAGTTTGAGACTTATTAGGCAGATCTTGTACTTACGGTTGTGCGGTCACCTTCTTCAGAAACTTCAGATATGGATATAGCGGATAATGAAAGTTCTGTCAGAGGTTCAGATTTAATTCTTAATTGCTTCAGAGTTAAAAGTTAGCTTGAAATGAATTTAGGATCTCTTTGGTCGATCTAAGACTTACAAGCGTTGATGGCCGATCAATTGAAGTTTGGGAAGTTTGGGAAGCTACCCCTCGATTGCTTCTACCATGGGAACCCATAGTAAACAAAGAAGAGCAAAGGTAAGGTTACTTTGAAACCTAATAAGTGAATGAATCGAAGAAATTGGATATTTCAGGTAAGGGGAAGAAAGGCAGAATTAGGTCTCATTCACATGTAATGGTCTCATTCATCTGATGTATTGAGTTGTGTTAGAGAAGAGAATGAAAAGTCTGAAAAGGTTACTCAAACCCTCAAATTATCACAATTGTTGACAAACGAAGTAGATATAGATTTAGTCGAGAGTAATGATCAATCAGATGAAAGCGGGGAACAAATAGATAAGGAGCTTCAGGTGGTTCTGGTTGATGATTAAGTTACTACTTACTGCCATTTGCTACACAAGTTTGCGGAAATCAACTGCGGAAGAATACAATTGATAGCAGGCAGTTTTTTGGGGGATAAAGTTGATCAATAATATTAATTCAAGATACTCGTAGAGTACGTAGTTATCTGGTAGTTTATCACACACAATGGGAAAGGAAAGATTCCATGAGCTAAGGTTACCTAGATAGAAAGGATAAGGCTGGACAAACTTACCCTGAGAGTTCTTGCCCCTTGATCAGCTTTTAAAACGGCTAGGTATGTATATACTATATAAGTAGAAGGATCTGACATTTTTCTCCGGCGAAACTTAAGATTCTATCTATATCACTGTCAACAATCCAGAGTATGAGGAAGGGACGCGAGTATAAAATATAGGAAATAGAATGATGAAGAAAAAGAAGCGAACTAGAGGCTCTCAAATATATTCCTGTAAACTTCTACTTATTACCAAGTATCAAATACCCTTCGCACAGAATGTAAGATGATGAATTAATATTGTGATACAGCTTTCGATTGGTGGTTGAATAACTGATGGCCAATCACGAATAATTCGATATTTTTTGTTGCATATCTATTTATTTACGGATGAAATGGTGCGCCTAGCTAATTAGACGAATGTTTTGTGTATAGATACACCAGAGTAGGTAGAGTATGTAGATCCAGTAAGATCTAGATTTTATTTCTTAGTATTTGCGGAGGACTTATGTATAGAGGAGCAATCGATTCATACCTAGGTACTCGAACTTTTTATAAGGGTTTTACAGCTTGTGATTGTTCGAGTAGCATACCTAATAGTAAGATATGATTTTTAGGTATTATAGATTACATAGTACTCCCGCTGTACACTGGCGAAAAATGAGACGAACCCATCTAGCGTGCATAGAAGGATCGAGAGAAATTCCAGCTTGGAGACATTTCCTGTACCAATTTTGAAGAATAGGCTTGAACGAGAGGGATATTGGCAGTACGTAAATCCGATATCCGATATATCCAAGATGGAAAAAAACCAAGGTAAGATCTCACAGTACGCACCAAAACAACTTCATTCCATTCTGCACGCACAGATAAGATTAAGCTTATTTCAAGTTTCACAACCTGAAATCTGCAGGGTCTGACGGACACTTAACCATTAAATACTGCACTAGTCAGGTACGCATCGTCTAACCCCGTGCTACACGACACGCTAAATGTATCAAAAGGATTCTGAACTCCTCTATTGTTGAAAAATGTGAAACAGCAGAAACAATCGAAGAGGAGGAAGAGTAGCGGCTATGATGGAAATCGAACGTTTATTCCGTTGCTTTATCCTATTTCTTGTCTCTATTCCCGCTTCAATGGGCGTAGGGGTCGAAACGGTAGATCCATGTATGTACGTATTCTTACATGTATTTTAGATGAAGGCGAGATCGTCATGGTGATTTGATTGTTTTGATTTTGTGTGCGGATTGTTAGAGTCAAAGCTGCATTATCCGATTGTTAGAAAGATAACTAACCTTAGATGGATGAAGAAATAAATACATACATACATACATACATACATACATACATACATACATACATACATACATACATACAATCTTATAATTACCTACTCGAGTATACAAACCTACAAACCCCCACCTATTCCACCACCAGGTACCATATCCCACCAGCCAATACTACCTAATCTCCCATAATCCTCTCAAAGAAACAAAAAAGAAAAATAATCAACAAAAATGGCACAAAAGCCCCCCCGTATAATCGAATTCGAACGACAAGCCGAACAACGCGCAAGAGAGCAAGATGAAATGGCACTAGCTCAAGATCGCATGTTGGAAGCACAATCACGTATTCAAGATGAGGCGAATAGGATTGCGCAGGAACAGTATGAGATGGAACAGTATTATGAGACGGAGGCGTTGAAACATGCTGAGGAGATGAGGTTGCATCTTGAAGAGGTGAGGAGACATGAGGGTATGTTTTTTTTTTCGTTTTTTTTTTTTCGTTGTTTTTTATTCTTGGGTTTTGAGAGGGCAGGGGAAAGGAGAGGTGGATTTTGAAGGGTGGTAGTGGGATTGAGGAGTTGAGTGTTAAGGATGCTTGAGAGAATTGAAGAAGAGGAGAATCTAACAGAAAATAGAATTTATGAGGAAACATGAGAGGAGACTTAAAGATCATGAGGCGAGTATGGAGGCTTTCGCAAAGGTTATTGCTATGCCAGCGAAACCGACGAGGGCGAGACAAATTTCTTTTATGGCTTCGCAGAATTTTGGTGGAGGGAGTGGGAGTGGGAATGGAGGTGCGAATGCGAATGGGAATGGTAGTCCGAATGGAAGTGCAAGTGGACTTCTTATGACGCCACCGAGATTACAGCCTGCGTTTCCGGGTTGAGGAGTGAAAGGGATGAGGAGAGGGAGGTTGATTAATTTGATGAATGGATGGGATTGATGGGATGATGTTTGTGGAAATACTTTGTTCGTGGAAAATAGTATGGGTCTAGAGGGAGGGAATGGGTGATGGTATTTCCATGAGAAGCTTAGAGACAAGAACGACAAAGGAAATTCGAGAATATCGAGTAAGAGGATACCACGACAAGAGACATCACGCCTTGAACACAGAGCACCACAATTTTCTCTGTCCGAAAATACTTCCAGAATAATGTGGTACACAAGTGCAAACGGGAATAGGAGCCCCTTTCACAATAATCAACTATCAAGGAAGGATGCGGCGCAGACTGCAGAAATAATATCGATCTATCATCTATGAAATGACAGGAATAGTAAGCATAGGATTGCAGAGGGAATAGGATTTATTAGCTTGGTAGAAGTTTGGAGCTGGGAATAATAACACTTGGATGAATGATTTATGGATTTATGGATATGAAGGATTGAGGATTGATGGAAGGTTTTTGGGATGGGGAGTTCTTGGAGAGTTTGTAATTAATTACCAATTGGTAAGGTTAGATTTGGAGGGTGTGTACTTTGTATTTTTGCTGTTGGGGTAGTTTACAAAATCTTAAGACTGATTGCTTTTTGAGTATTGGGGTACGGGGTGGAAATTTAGGTAGTTGAGTTTTAGTTTATGGATTCTAAGTTCTTGGATTTGATGCGATGTGTATAGAGTATGTGATGTGCTTATCCGTAATGGGGGATTTTATATTTATATTTGTATGTGAGACCTAGAGTAGACTTCTCAAATATATTTCTTCATTTCTACTTTTCTGCAATATTCATCTAAAAATTAGTCAAAGAAATTCTCTAAAAATATTTATCTATATTTAAACTCGGTATTCAAAAAGTCAAAAAGATATTAATATAGAATTTGATATATAAATTTGATAAGATTATTTTGGTATTTTAAATTATAGGATTATAAATATTTGTAAATTTTAAATTTTTATATTATTTTATTCTCGTACTAATCTTCTCCTCAGATTACAACCAGTCAAAAAAAAGTGATATTAATCAAAACGGCTGAAGGAGGGACCGTTAGCTAATCGACTTTCATTTTCGGGAGTTGCTAGAAGTCATCCCGCTTGTTAGATTGCTTGATATATATGGGTTTTGAGAAGTCACGAACTTACCTGGACTTAAAAAGCTTTATATTTTTCGCTGCCAATAGTGATTGACGAGGTTGTCAGTGTCTGAGAATGAGATGAGAACCTGATGCTGTGCGGTGCCTAGAAATTTGGCTGTGAGTATCTATCTTAGTGGTAAGTAGCAAATGGTAATGGAAGAGATAGAAAAAAGATGATTCTATATAGATGGATTCATCTATCGTAGTGGGCTTAGGAGCATGAGATGAAGGATAGTTATATATATTCTCCGTATATATGGGCAAATCATTACTTGTTTCATGACGAGCTATCGGGAAGGAAAGTTCTCTTATTTCTCCCTATGGAATTCTTGGTCCAGAGACCGTAAGATCTTACATTCAGTGAAGACTTTGATTTAACGAGAGCTTGGTTGCCTCCAGTAGTATGCAAGCGTAAGTCAGCTAGCCGTGTTGACGACGTTGAGGAATGAAAGGGTAAGTTGTCGTTGGTAGAAGATGGGAGATTGAAAATGAACATGTAGATTATAAACGGTTAAGATGATGTCATCAATGGAATACATGGTCATCACTACACCTAAAGTAGAGAGAGGAAAACCCTTTTACTCCCCTACCCTACTGCACCATACTTACTTTGCTTACCTTGAGGCATCTTGTGCATAGGCAAGGGATTCAGGTCTCAAGACAAGTTGACAGTTTGTGATGATTGAAAAGTGTGGAACTGATAGAAAAAGAACGTTGATGAGATCTGACTAGATATACATTGAGACGAAGGCATACTTTGACAGGAGACAAGAAGAGACGGAAGGATGTCTTATGCCACAGGAGATATACACCTCATTAAGGAGATCACTTCTCCATGATAATGATCATTGCGAGACCATTTCATTGTAGTTTTGAGGTTGATACTGGATCATGAGATACAATACAATACAATGTCTTGAATTTTTAACTTTCGCTTGCAAGCACCCTCAAAAGAGCGTTTGGTTCATTGAATTGACCAACTATAGGCAATTCCATCCATCCGAGGATCATGAATTCGAAAGAACAACATCCTTCTGCTAAAGTAAGATCTACAATAGAGATAAAAATGGTTGAAGTTAAAATAATATCCTCGTAGCGAAGTAAGTATTTGAAGTTTCTTGTTGACCGCCGCGTTTTGATATGAACGAGCTTCCCCTACCATTTGCTGTATACTCTGTATAGCTATATAATTCTTCTTTTAAGAGTCAAAGAGCGGAGCGTCATCAATCAAATGTTTCTTTCACATGTTCTTTTTATGGGGGCAAGCCCCCAAACCCCCGTCCTCGCTGCGCTCGAATTAATTTGGTGGAATGATGCTCGGGCAGGTAATAGAAGAAGGATGTGAGATTACCTACCTACCGGTGTACCTACTATGAATGATATACGGAGTACTGGATACCTAGGAAAGAAGAGTTCAGTCGAACTGGTGGTTGATAGATAGATATGAAATAAGAAAGATGTAATTCTTATATAGATCTCTCAACCGGATAATAAGAAATAAGAATGATAATCATAATTAAATGTGATATATATACAGCCAAGGTCCAAAACATAAAATCATACCACTTGAACAAATAGAGTTTAGTAAATATTCATTAATGTCACTAAAAAGGATAGCCGTAGCTTAAATTCCTGCGGGACGATCCCCATCATACGATAAAATCAGACCACTACGGCGTTATCGGTCGATAATTCATCCACTAGAATACTTTCAAGACGTTCGTACATTGATCCTCCGGGAGAAAAATACACCCAAAGCATTTTCAACCATTTTCAACCACCAGCACCCAAATCTTTGACATTTCAACCTCTCAGGATGAATCTATCACACGCTTCTATACAAAATTAATTTTACCCCAACCTATTATATTTTCCTAATTTTACTAAAATTTATTCCCAATTTCTTATTCACTGCCCAAATCTTCGCAAACTTGTCTAGTTTCGTACATCTTTGTGCATAATTCAATCCTTGTTTTACGGACTTCGATTCTGACAACCTTCCATTTCTTAACTAATTCGATCAAAGTATCAAACCACTTTCTCTCCTTCTCACCATATACCCAGATTTCCAGATCTTCAGGTTCCCCATAATCTGCCATAAGATAAATCTCCTCCAGGTGACGTGCCGAATCATGGCATCTAAGATTTCTTCATTCGATCCGACCTTGTCTGGGATATCAGCCGGTTTCGACTCCTCCAATGAATTTGATCAAACAGCTGTTTTCGCAGATTCACTAGGCCTCGACGACGATCCTTTGTTTCCCACCAACTGGGACGAGAATACCCCGCCCTACGACGGTGGTCTATATTCGACCCCATTGAATTGGGATCCCCCTCCCATGCCGAAACAAGAAGACCTTCAAGACATAGGTCCAACATACAACAGTATGAACTCGAACGGTGCACTTACTGCTGCCCAACAAGAGAAGTTGCGCGAGATTGCAATGCCACCGCACCTACAATACCAAAGTCAACACAGTCCAATCTCCACCACTTCCAAGAGCAATTCCATTTCCTCGCCCGAATCACAAGATATGAATCGCAAACGCAAGTCGTCCGCAGAAGCGGACGAGGACGACGACGACGAGTCTGGAGGTCAACACCCACCGGTCAAGAAGACGGCTCACAATATGATCGAAAAGAGATATCGCAATAATTTGAACGACAAGATCGCAGCTCTACGGGACAGTGTACCGAGTCTCCGGATCATGCAGAAGAGCGCTCGTGGTGAAGTGACGGCCGATGATCGAGATGAGTTACAAGGTTTAACTCCTGCTCATAAATTGAACAAAGCAACAGTGAGTCTTTTCTTGATCCCTATCATACGTTTGTGAGTCGATCTATCTGCGGCTGCGATAATGGGCTTCAAAACATGTCATGCGAGTCTCAAAAAATCACGCCACTATTTTCTTTCTTCACCATTCATCCAAGGTTCAGCCTCATGCTAATCATCACACCCCTAAATAGGTCCTCTCCAAGGCTACTGAATATATTCGACATTTAGAGAAGCGCAATTCACGTTTGCAGGATGAGAATAATCAAATGAAGACACGCATCAACGCTTTTGAAAAGCTCTTCGTCTCTGGATCCATGGGCTTCGCTCCCATGCAGCAGCAACCAATGAATCCATATCAATACGCTCAAGATTTCAACACCCCAGGTCCTTCACCTTCCTCCGATCAAGGTATGATACCTGTACCAGACGACATGCGAAGATTACATGGTCAAATGAGTCAAGAGGCTTTTGCCGTTCCCACACAATACATCAACCGTCAACCAATCGGTCCTAATGCATGGAATGGGGGATACTTTGGCAAGCTCATGGTCGGCTCTCTTGCAGGTCTTATGCTTATGCAAGGCTTCTCAGAGGCCGAGCAAGACACTGATACACCTGGCGCTCGTGGTCTCATGGCTCTTCCTACTCAATTCCTCAGAGCCTTGAGCCGTGGTTTTCATTCAATGTTGGAGGTCAACTTTCAAGGATATCACCTTCCAGCAAGCCAAACTATCCACTACCTTCAATACTCCCTCGCACTCGGTCTTCTCCTCTATATCTTCCTCCCTTCTTTATTCAGCCCTAAGTCAAAAGGAAAAGGTTCCAAGTCTGCCAATTTGGTCGCTGCACCATCACTTGCCTCTTCTATCCAAGTTAGGAGACAAGCTTGGCTTACAGCGGTTCAAACGGTTTGGGTACCGAGGCACAATTTTTTTCTCGAGGCAGCTGCTCTATGTATGAAGGTGGGCAAGTGTGCATGCCGCAACCTCGTGGGACCCTCGCTCTATTCCTTCTTGACTGGTACCACCGAAGAGCAAGAAGTTGCTCGGATCAAAGCCTGGTCTATCGCTCTTGATGCCCAACTGACTGGTGGTGATGTTGAAGTCAGCAAAAGTCGTTTGACATTGACACTCTTGGCATCTGGTACACTGCCTGATACTCCAGCACGCTTAATGCTCAAAGCATTACATATTCGTGTTTTATTATGGGAGTTGAACAAGATTGGATTTATCGGTTCCAACTTCATTAGAAACTGTGCACAAGAAGTGGCCAGATGGAAATGGAACGAGGCAAAGCAAATGCAGCAACTTCTGTCAAAATCCGAAGAGCAACATGATGAACTTCCTGAATACCTCGCTATTCTTCTTGAGCAAAAATGCGATGATGTCTTGGTAGATACGGTCGTACAACGTGCCTACAACCTTGCATGGAATCTACCAACCACCAACAACACAAAGGTCAACTGTGGTATGGACCGTGTTGTGGACGATTTTGCTATCCGCAGCCCTCTCGATGCAGTCGCAGCTTGGTGGTCAAGTATGACTCTCCACAAAGCTTTGGCAACGAGTCTTGAGGTAAAGGATGACGATGCTGAAAGCTACAAGACCATTGCAGATGATATCAAAATTGCCATTCAAACAGCACCTCCTGGATCCGGGGCTCAAATCCGTGCTCTCGTGGCACGTGCTGTTCTAATCAGAGAGAAACGTGGACAGAGTATCGCTATGGCCCTCAAGGCAGTTGGTGCCGGGCAACAAAAGATGCCGGTGGAATCAAATGTTAACATCAAAACCTCTGTCGCCAACCTACCAGACATCCGGACTTCAATCCATTGCGCGATGGCCCTTGCTTATTTGGAACGCTTCCCTATGCCGGCTAATCCTGAGAACGCCCCAAAGATCATTGACTCAATCGTCCCAGTCAATCTCACTTTACTTGGCTTCACTGCAATGTTCAAACTTGTTGAAAAGATGCATGAGCACACTCTCATCGCCTCAGCCTGTGCCGTGTCCTTGGAGAAGTTTGCTGGCAATCTCCGAATTTGGATCGGTGGCGTAGATGGTGAGAAGAGTGGTCTGGAGACTGACTTGAAGAGGGAAATGGTGGAGAAATGCTTAACGATCACTGCACAAGTTGTTGGCATGGAAAATGATGCTGGGTATGGAAGCATGAGTGAGGATGGTGATAGTGAAGGATGCTGATGATAATTTTCATCTTTTTTTTTTTTTTTTGCAAATTTCTCAGAAACAATGCATACAATAAATCCGAAGAACAGACAATATCTTTTGTCTTGCAGAATTTTTGGCATTTGGGACGGCAAACGGAATATTTTTTCTTTTTATTTATTGAATCGACTGAAAAAGGATACCAGGTATGCAAGTCTTAGGAATGGTGGGCGTTTGAGGTTTGATCTAGATGCGATAGTATCATAGAGCACTGCATTGGGCTAGTTTGGTTTGTGGTTAAATGCATGCGCTCCATTATTTCAATAAATTTTACTCTTTCAAATGAATTCTTGATGCATTTTTCGTGTTTATTCTATTATTTTAATTTTTGCCTGAGAGCAGCTTGTTAGTTGCAGATTGAAGTTGTCTCTCTCTACATTCTACGGGAGATCTGGACAATTTTTATTTCGTGGTTAACACATAATTAAGCATGACATTTGATGATCAAAGTACGACGTAAGTGAAGTGCAGTATATAGCATTTCCGACCTTCTCCGGCCGTGAGTTTGAACGATATGCTCAATTGACCAATGGGGAGTTTTGCAGTAAGTAAGTAAGTACGTACTGTAGTAAGTAAGTAGGTAAGGCAAGTTTTTATTTTGTTTTATCTCTTATCAATGATCGTGATCATGATCATGATATGAGCCCGCGGCCCCACCCTCCTGTCTGACGGTCCACGGAGGAGGAAATTTATCGGGATTTCGGATATCTAGATTGTGGATAAGGAGTTGGTTTTTTGGGTTTTCGTTCACTTCGTCCGAGGAAATGTCTTGATTGACTGATTGATCGATGGGGGAGGTTTATGGGTTTCCGAGTTCCGAGGAGGTACAGTAGAATCTTCTTGGGGCTTTGGGAGGATAATTTCTTGATGGCGGTGGTGTGGTTTTGTGGTTTTGTGGTTTTGTGGTTGGGAGTTTGGTAAGATGAGGAGATGGTAGGAATGGGTGAAGGATATGATATGATATGATATGAGAAGATCGAGGCATTATTCATACATACTGTTTCTGGTTGTTATCTCCTGTCTTGTTGTGTTTTGTGTTTTGTGTTTTGTGTCATGATTTGGTTTGGTGTGGTATGATATGATATTATGTGATGGGATGTGATGGTTTTGGTTAGGGGGATTAGTTGTGTTTGTGTTTTTGAGGTTTAGATAGATGAGATTTAGATATAGATATGGATGTGGATGGATACATGGATGGATGGATGTTGAGTTGATTTGATTTGATTGCTTTTTCTTTTGATACCTTATATCTTATATCTTATTTCTCTTAACCTGGGACAAAAACCTGAGATATATTTATTCTTTTTCTCTTCTTTTTTTTTCTTTTTTGTCATTTTGCGTCTTCATGTGCAAGGACTGACCGTTTGTTGTTTTGCGGTTGAAACTTGGTAGAGTTACGAGTTTGTGTTCGTAAATACCTGCAGTATACATATGTCTTTAGGAAAGAACTGTTCTTGCGTTTATTGGTGAATATACTTTGTGTTTGTGTGGATAGGACCCGGATTGGAAGGAAGGACTATATTTCTCATTCTCCGAGAGCTGGAATATCATAATGTCGAACTGGCAAGAAGGAGAAGATCAAATGAATGGGATCGTGAATGAGATCAAAGATTCTAAGAATGAAGGTCATGAGTCGATGAGAAAGAAAGTGGTGGTTGTTGGTTTGGGTATGGTGGGAATTGCTTTTATGTGAGTACGGACTTTTACTTTCTAGAATTGGTGTATCATTTGCTCGAGTGGTGGTTGATTCAAAAGCTGGTTGGATATGTCCTTAGATCGTAGATATATGCTAATTTAAAATAGAGAGAAGTTGATGAAGCTAGATGCAAAGAAACGAGAATATGATATCGTGGTCATAGGCGAAGAATCTCATTTGGCATATAATCGAGTTGGTCTGACGAGTTTCTTTCAACATCGTATTGTGGAGAATTTATATCTGAATCCGAAGACATGGGTATGTTTTCTGCATGACTCCTCATTGTACTTTTGGCTAATGTGGAATAGTATGCAGATGTTCCTGCTGGATCTCTCAGTTATTATATCAATACCAAAGTTGTTGAGATTTGTCACCCTGACAAAAAAGTTACTTGTGCTTCGGGCGAATCTGTTCCGTATGATATCCTTGTTTTAGCAACGGGTTCTGATGCCCTTGTGCCGGAAAATACACCTGGTCATGATGCTAAAGGTGTTTTCGTTTATCGAACTATAGATGATTTGGAAAATCTCATACGGTTTTCTGATCAGAAGAAAGATACTCATGGACTTGTTGTGGGTGGTGGACTTTTGGGCCTCGAAGCTGCGAAAGCTATGATGGATCTGGAGAATTATATAAAAGTACATCTTATCGAGAGGAATAAATGGGTATTGAGTCGTCAGCTTGATGCTGATGCTGGAGGCTTGGTGGTCGAACAAGTGAGAGGACTTGGTTTGGATGTTATGTTATCTAAACGAGTTGCGAAGATTGAAGTGACGGATGAGAATGAAGTGAAAGGTGTGTTGTTTGAAGATGGGGAAGAGTTGGAATGTTCGACTATCTGTTTTGCGATTGGTATCAGAGCTCGAGATGAACTTGCTCGTCAGGCAGGTATCAAGTGTGCTGATCGTGGTGGAGGAATTGTTGTTGGAGATGATTTATGTACCAGTGTCAAAGACATCTACGCGATTGGCGAATGTGCTAGCTGGGAAAATCAAACATTTGGGTTGATTGCTCCTGGGATCGAAATGGCAGATGTATTGTCTTTCAACTTGACACAGGCGAAGATACATGCATATCGAAAGTTTAAGCGACCTGATCTCAGTACTAAGTTGAAGTTATTGGGAGTGGAAGTTGCCAGTTTTGGGGATTTCTTCGCGGATAGAGATGGACCTAAGAATTTACCTGTCAGGGCAGCGAGGAAGGATAAAGATTCACCTGATGCTTCAAAAGAGTTGACAAATGGATCTAGGTCATCGCAAGTCAAGGCACTCACTTACAAGGATCCTTTCCAAGCCGTCTACAAGAAGTACTTGTTCACCATGGATGGAAAGTACTTATTGGGTGGCATGATGATTGGAGATACGAAAGACTATGTCAAGTTGGTACCTATGGTGAAGAATCAAAAAATGCTAGATGTACCACCTAGCCAATTTATCCTTGGGGCCAGTAAGGAAGGTGATGATGGCGGAGATGACTTGGACGACGACACACAAATATGTTCGTGTCATAATGTCTCCAAGGGTGATGTCGTCCATGCCGTAAAGGAAGGAAAATGCAAAAGTATCGGAGACGTCAAATCCTGTACTAAAGCTGGAACCGGATGTGGCGGTTGCATGCCTTTGGTTACGAGCATCTTCAACAACACTATGAAATCCATGGGACAGGAAGTCAAGAATCATATTTGTCCTCACTTCAACTATTCACGAGCAGATCTCTACAATATTATTTCTGTAAAGGGTTTGAAAACCCTAGCGGATGTCATGAAGGAAGCTGGAAATGATCCACATAGTCAGGGATGCGAGGCTTGTAAACCTTCTATCGGATCGATTTTTAGCTCTTTGTACAACAAACATATAATTTCGCGTCCTTTGCATGGTCTCCAAGAGACTAATGATCGATTTTTGGCAAACATTCAACGAAATGGTACTTTTTCCGTGGTACCGAGAGTATCTGCTGGAGAAATCACTCCGGAGAAATTAATACTTATAGGTAATGTTGCAAAGAAATATAATCTTTACACGAAAATTACTGGTGGTCAGAGAATCGATATGTTTGGAGCTAAGAAACAAGATCTACTGGCTATCTGGAAGGAGCTTGTTGAAGGAGGTATGGAATCTGGTCATGCATATGCGAAGAGTTTGCGTACAGTCAAAAGTTGCGTGGGAACTACTTGGTGTCGATATGGAATTGGGGATTCGGTGGGTATGGCTGTGAGATTGGAGGAGCGGTATAAGAGTATTAGGAGTCCGCATAAAATTAAGGGTGGTGTGAGTGGATGTGTGAGGGAGTGTGCGGAAGCGCAGAATAAAGAGTATGTTCGAATCATCATTTCTTTCTTCTCGTGTACAAGGTAAACATGGAAATGCTAATCATATGACCATTAGTTTTGGTCTGATTGCCACCGAAAAAGGCTTCAACATATTTGTTGGCGGCAACGGCGGCGCCACCCCTCGCCATAGCGAACTCTTAGCTAAAGATGTTCCTCCCGACTCTGTAATTCCTATCCTGGACCGCTACCTCATATTCTATATTCGGACGGCCGATAAACTACAACGAACCGCTCGATGGCTCGAGGCTCTCCCCGGTGGCATCAAATATCTCCGCGAAGTAATCCTCGAGGATAAATTAGGAATCTGCGCTAGTCTCGAAGCACAAATGGAAGAATTAGTGGGATCATTCTTCGATGAATGGGCAGCTGCCATCCAGGACCCTGAAATCTCGAGGAAGTTTAAACAGTTTGATAATTGTGATGAGGAGGTGGATAATATGGAGATGGAGGTTGATAGGGGACAGATGAGACCTGTTTACTGGGCTAAGGAGAGCGCGAAGACGGATTTTAAGAATGTGAAATGGACGTCTTTGAATTGGGAGAGGGTAGTTAAGAAAGATCATTTTGCGGGTGCGGATGATTTACCGAATGGGATTTCGGCGAGTGTTAAGAGGGGCGATACTCAGTTGGCTGTTTGGAGGGCGAGGGGGAGGTGGTTGGCTAGTCAGCAGATGTGTCCTCATAAGAGAGCGTTTGTTTTGAGTGATGGGTTGATTGGTGATTCTAGCTCTACTTCTACTGCTACTTCCGAAGCAGCACAAAAAGAAGAATCCCTCTGGATCTCTTGTCCGAATCATAAGAGAAACTTCAACTTAAATGGAAAGGATAAGGGGAGATGTAGAAATGATGAGGAGGTTAGTATAGCTATTTTTGAAGCGGAGGAAAGAGATGATGGGTGGGTTTATTTGAAGTTGCCGCCGGTATTTGAGTTGGATGGCGTGTTGGGGATGCAGAGGTGGATGGTTAGGGCTGGGGAGAGTGGGGAGAGTCCGTTTAAGGCGTTGGATGAGAAGACGCATATGGGGGGCACTGGGAAAGTTGGGAGGAATGGGGTTAAAGTGAAAGGGAGGAGACCTGGGGAGTCGAGGAGGGAACTGAGGGTTGGAGGAGAGGAGGGTGGGATTGATTGGTAGGATTTGCAATTGGTGGCTACTGAGGAATCGGAAGGTATATAGTATTCGGATTGTTTTTTTTAGATGATTTAGATTTAGATGGTGGCAAGCTTATGATAATACTGCTCAACACTTCGTCATTCATGGTACGTGTACTCGCTGAATCGCTCCTTAAATAGGTATATGTGGCGGGTGTAGATATATATGGGAGTTGGAACTATTTCAATTTACTTCTTTTGTAAGTATTGATGGATAGATCGATTCTATTCTCGTCGAAATGTAGAAGGGAAGTAGGGAAGCAAAAGGTGAATAGGGGCTATGGAGTTCAAGATGGATTTAATTTCCATATTATTGTACATTCCTTTTTCCTTTCTTTTTCTTTTCTTTTGTTTTCTTTTAGAAAATTCAAAGATTAAGGATCGAGGATTAAGGATCTTTATTATATCTAGGTACTAGGTAGGTTTGTATGTGAATACTAGATTGTTAGAGAACAGAGTTAAGAGGATGTAAGATCTAAACCTTAGATAGACGGCCATACCGATACTGTGTTGCATTGAGTTTCTATAAACACATGTTATCGAATTATATTAGGGATATTGCTGTTTGTTAAGAAGAAAGATTCCTGGAGAAATCTCGGGGTGGAGTCGTCCTTGATAGTTGTGAGAGTCAATGTTAAGAGCGGAATTGATTGATTGATTGATTGATTGTGTTTATCGTCATAGGCCGTAGGCCCACGCGCCTTGGCGCGTGATAACCTTAGCCATCTATTCCAGATTTGGACAAATGACGCTCAGAGGAATATGCCTCTGAGTAGTGTACTAGCTAGCTAGGGAGGGTATTTATATACAATTTAAAGGGGCTAGGGCAGGGTTTACATGATTGCCTTCGCGACAGATTTGGGGCCGGTTGGCTTAGT
Source organism: Sclerotinia minor (assembly GCA_025389075.1). Taxonomy (NCBI): domain Eukaryota; kingdom Fungi; phylum Ascomycota; class Leotiomycetes; order Helotiales; family Sclerotiniaceae; genus Sclerotinia; species Sclerotinia minor. The sequence goes on from QRFH01000003.1 coordinate 1,674,020, forward strand.
GGTTAATATTGTGGTCCTCCTCGTCCACTAGATCACTGGCTCTTGATCACTCTCCCTTCCCCCTCATACGTTTTTGTTGAATTATCTTGTGTATTTACTGTTTTTTTTTTTTTTTTAAAGGAAGGGGAGGAAAGAGAAGAGAGGAGTAGAGATGTAAAGAAAAGGAAGGAGAAGAGAAGGAGAGAGAATAAGCCCTTTGAGAACCTGTTTGACAGAGGAGATACAGGAAGTAGAGGAAAAACGAAGGAAAGGCTTTTTTTTTTTTTTTTTTAAGCTGCAGATAAATGCTGTGGGCAGATATCTTTATAGAATTTGGTGGATTCAAGCCAATCGGCTAGTGCGAGACCACCTGTGGGGATGCCTAGAAGCCAGGGGATGGCTTCAGATGGTGGGCTTTTCGTGAGTGTTTTGTAAGCTTTGCCTTTCTTGCAGAAGAAGAAGTGTAACGGGGTTTTCCTTTTACCGCATAAGCAGAGAGTGTGGGCTGTAGTGTGGTTGAAGCGTTCGTGATATGCCGCAAAGTCTCCATGCTGTGATCTGGCTGCAAGAATGTAGTGAAGTGTAGCTCTTTTTAAAGAGAGGGTAATCGTATTGGAAGTGTGCTTATATTGCAGATCTTTGTAATACTGAGGGCTGACTGTCTTCCACAATTGGTCGTCCGCTTTATTGGCCTTTGATCTGATTAGTCTTTTGAGGGAGGCTAACGTGCAGGCCGGGTTGGGGGGTGGGGGGAGTTTTGCCCCTTCCTTGGCTGCTTTGTCGGCCATTTCGTTGCCTGGAATGTTGAGATGCCCTGGGACCCAGCGTATGCGTATTTTACCAGGGGGAGATATGTGGGAGCCTCGGTCTAGCGGCCCAGGCCTGTGTGAGCTTCAGGAAATCTTCGAAGACCGCCTGAGACGAGCCATTGAAGTGGGAGCCTAATCTTAGGGCTACTTCGTAGTTGTCCAAGAAGATCCATAGGTCTGTAGCAAGTTTGATTGATGGTAGCGTTAGGGCCTTTGCTGCCCCCGTTACTGCAGCCATAGCTTCCGCGTCGAATACCTCTGCATTTGTGCCAAGTGAGAAGGAGTAATGGGCCACTTGGAAATCAAATTGTGTGATTACAAAGCCACCTCCGGTGGCGCCGTCCTTGCTTTCGCTTTTTGAACCATCCGAGAATATCTGTATATCACTCCTTGGGATCTTAGTATGGAAGGCCTTGAAGTCGTCAGCCGCTTGGGCCTTTGTTCTGCCCATCGGGCCAGCTACACGTATCTCGGCTTCTGCTCTCGATTCCTTGTGTTCCCATGGAGGGAAAGCTAATGGATTTATATGTTCGGCTTTTGGTAATGCTGTGATGAACCTTGAAAGTCTTGTATCTGCAGTTCGGTTCTGGTCTTTGGCTTTGATCATGCTCTTCGCTCTAATTCTGAGGGGGTGGTAAGGGTCTAGTCTGAAGGTTCGCGCAGCATATGTTTGTGAGGCTAAGTTTAGCTCGATTTCGGAGGGCCTGAGTTTGGCTTCCTCGTACAGCACCGCTGTGTTCGTGGTTTTGTATACCGGGAGAATTGCTTTTGCACAAGTGAGGATCACTTTGTTGAGTAGATTTATATGGCTATCCACTACATTTGAAATTGACTCGTTCGAGGCATTCTTCTTTAATCTGGTTCGGCCTGGCCACCATGTTTCCGAAGCAATGTTAAGAGCGGAACCTTACTCACCACCACACTGCCAAAGAAAGTATGCACGTGATGTGGACCTACAAACATACAGCGAATGAGCATACTTTGTACATTCAAATTTAGCTCTAGCGATTGAAATTTTCAAAAATTATCCACGTTGAATGACTTTTCCCGTGTTCGATGCACTCATAGAATTATCTCAGAATCGCAATGTTCACGTGACAAGATGTGATAAGGAATGCCGAGATATGGTGTACTAGTAACTAGTCCCATTCAACCAACATCTTCTAGTCTTAAAATATCTTTCATTAAGGTTACATTCTTGTGATATATTCGACTTTCCAATATATTGGATCACCAAAACCTACCAGTCTATACCTTGGCTCCTCATTGCAAACAATGATTTCGCGCTCAAAGGTTAGAAGCGCGTGAAGGCCGAGAGATAGATTGTGCTTGGAACTTCAATGTTGTTTCAACTGGGAAAAAAATGGAGACTTGGCACAACCCAATGTTCTACACAACCAAATGATTAGTGTCAACAAATCTCTCCAGCTACATGGTCGGTAAGGATGAGTTGAGGATACTCATTGACCTTGGGAGATTGGCATATCTTCTCTCGGACGTATTTACTCGAAAATACGAGGTCGAAGTGTGCTATTGCCCCAGTGTCGAGCACACTTCACCACCGAAAACTCATGAAGTCAAGTACTGATGGGGCGAAGGCATTGTTTATCATTGAATGCTCTCCACATTATCGCTGCCTCGAGTCCACATGGCGTCGTCGGAGGTGATCTATTATTAGCCTTGTCGCGGCCTGTTTTGAGATCATTGATTCAATAAGTTACGGAAGGATTAGACATTACTATTCACAACGCTTTAATTTCAACTCATCTAAACCATCTTTCCATTCCATTCATTGTTCTCCAGAATTCAATAGCCATCAGTCGAATCACTTCGGTCTTTGTTCTTTTCAGGTATCTTCGACGAATATAAAGTTATCGAATCTGAAGAGGAAAGTCATGTCTATGTGGTTTTGAGACTTAGTAAGTTTCATTTGAAACCGTGCCTCCTAGTAAGACCCACGCACAGAACAACTTCCGTCCTAACAAGACTCTCTATTAACCAATAACTATTGTTATTTAGTTTGAGTCTCTGCTGAGAAATTCATTTCACACAATGCCGGTACCTGTCATTGTTAGAGCTTGTGTTACAGTTTACTTCAACACTTGTCTGATTTAGGGCAGTCATTCCAAATAGAGTAGTTACCGTGCCCTGATCGTCGTTTAGGAACCCATTCAGTCGGTGTTTTATTCAATTTGAAAATACTACTGGAGTGATGGTAGCCTTGCTATGAACTCATCTTGCATTCTAGTCCCCTCTTCTTTTTCATCAAATCTAAACATCCTGATATTAACAATTATTGTTGTTGACGACGCCGGCGCCGAAAATGAGCTCGCGTTGATAGCTACGAACATAATGTTCACTCATGATTTTCTTTTCTTGACATTATTACCCATAGATTGGGAACTTACATCATAATAATTCTTTTCAAATTTGTACCGCGATGACTATACCGGACGCCGTTCAGACTTTGTCGGCTGCATTCTTATTGTCAGTTCAGCAACTCGAATTTCTTTCAGGTTATTACTAACACTCAATATAGTGGTATACTTCTGCAGGCAGCAACAGGCGCAATTCTCATATATTTTAGGGGTCATGGTTCAAATGTTTTCAAGGACGGCCGGAGGCTGGTCCTCTTACTGTTCTTGTTGTTTAGTCTATTGTGGGCGCAAATCGATTTCTTGGAGCTCTTGATGCCCACGACGAGTACCGGGACTTGTCAGGCGGGATTAATATTTACAACGAGTTTCGATCAGTTGGCGAGGGTGGCACTCGAACAGTTCTTGTTATGGTCAATTGGTCATGGAACGAAGATCACCGCTATTCGAGCTATTTTACAAGGTCTGTTGAGCATTCGATTGATAGTGGGAGGTATTTTGGCCGGAGTTACTCGTCCTCAATTCGCACCTACATGTGTCGCCACTACTTCAATATTGCCTGTCGCAATTGTAGTTTTGGTCATGGACCTTATCATCGTTGGTGCTCTACTCGTCCAAGCTGGCTCTTTGGGAATGTTTAGAGACAGCCGTGAAGATCGGAAATTGCAGAATAGAGCTTTATTGCTCGTCATTGCAGGTTTCGCCATCTGGACTGTAGTATGTGCTCGCAAAATTTCTTTGACTCAAATGCTGATACAAATTTAGACCAGTGTACCCATGGTTCTTGGGATACCCAGCATTGATTTGATCGCTCGAACCGTCGTGCCTGCAAATGGCCTTCTTGTGCTAATTGGTACGTGCAATTCATCTATGGCTACCAGGACATACTAATATAAATTGTAGGCATCATTACTGCTTACCCGGTGGCATTGTTGTCTCCAAAGCAAGAGGATTCGGTGACCGCAGGTGCACAATCTCCATTTTCCACCAGCCCAATGGCGATATCTCGAGGAATGTTTCAAAATGGTATAGGAGCTGAAGGATCCCCTATAATTGGTCGTCCTGGCACTAAAAGTCAATTATTCGTAGCCAATCCTTCTTCAACGCCAACCTCAAGAGATGTTCGGGGCTTCACAAAACTCGCCAACGATGGAAACTCGAGAGAAGCGCGAAATGCTTCAGGCTACCAGGCTCCAAATGGTGCTTACCCCACCATCTTTGGTGCATCACCATTCGAACCGGGTCAAGAAGCACCCACACCAGTGACTGAGCGACTCGTCAACCCTTCCACGTCAGCTCCAGTCTCCTCCAAACGTCCAAAGGTATCTGTCCGGGGCCTTGCCATCTCAAAACCCATAGTCAACGATGAAACGGATCCTGATACACCCTTTTCACGAATTGCAACAATCGATCTCCAGACTGCTATTATGAACGACCGCGAACGAAGAGCGACGGTGGGCAAGAAATCCCTGCCCAATACTCCGAGAGCGGACTTTCCACGATCGAGAATGTCACCGGAGGATATATTGAACAAAGCAAATGAAGTTGCACAAAAAGGATCGCCCAACCAGGCTAATGAGTGGATGGCTGCATCGGGGGTGTCAACTTCTGCGTTACTCTCTCCTGCACGTGACGAAGTGCGACGTCGCTCGCCGCGAGGAGTTAATGACCTGGAAACTTTGGAGGAGAAGCAAACTTTCAGACCTGTCGCAGGCTTACCGATGAATCCTAGATCTCAGAAATCAACAATGTCTCAACAGAGAAGAGAGCCTCAACCACAAACAGTCATGTTAATGAATGATATTATTTACGACAACCCTGCAGTGGTGGAGTCCATTATCAGCAGAACTCCAGCACATCTCAAACAAAAATCTTTAATGGAATTGTCACCCTTAACTCCTTATACTTTGGGTTTCGAACCACGGGAATCAATTATACAGAGAGCAAGGCCTATTCCAAGACACAAAACTACTGGACTGTTTGGAAACGAGCCTTTGCCTGTTCATAGACGTAGCAAATCAAGCTCCGCACTATTAGGCAAAAAGTCCTTGCTCACCTCTACACCGGGTAGTCCATCACAGCTGCCTCCACTTCCAAAGCCACCTCCTTTGTACACTGCTTCCAAGCTGAAGAAGCTTTTACCTAATGACACCAAAAGCATGACCTTCGAAGAGAAGATAGAATTTTTGTTCCCAGCTCCGCCAGGAGTAAGTCTACTTGATAATCGTCGCTCGTCTGTCCCAGATCTTCCAAGCATGGGTAGCAAATTAGTTACTTCAATCGAACTAGAGCAAGGTAATTCTGTCTCTAAACGGACAACAACCATTGCGTTACTCACCCCACAGGAATATCCAGCCAAGCAAAACTCCACAGAAGTGGAAGCAAACCGCGAAACATATCGTTCAGATGCAGTAGAAAGTGTTTCAAAGACTTTGGTGGCAAATCATAATTTCACCAATGAGAATATTCTCGAGTTGGTTAGCAAAAAGCTATCCAATGACTCTAGTGAAAGAGAGGCACAAGTGTCGAGCCCTATGGAGGAAGATTACGTGAGCTATATTAGTCCATCAAATATATATGACACATATAGAGGTTCCTCGTATTCTGCATTTTCACCGCAGAGAAGTCAGAGATTCTTGGATGATCTTGAGAGGTTAGAAATCATGTCAGAAATAGCAATAGAGGACAACGAAGGCGAAAGCGATGAGGCTATGACTGTTACGGTCAATTCTGCTGAAAATCGAAAATCCATGCCAGAATCTGTGGCTGATGACAGCGAGTCCTTCATTTTTGATACTGATGGCTTACCCGTTGACGCAAAACACTCTACTTCAACATGGCACCGACGTATCGGCGACGAGCTGCCTACTTTCTCTGATCGGCGATTGAAGCATGGCTCACGGAAAATATCTCCACCAACGGCTTTATTGTTAGAACCAGCGCGCGGTAGAGCTTCTCCCATTCTCATTCGCAACCTTGAGCCATCTCCAGCTTTAGACTCGCCAGGAAAGGCTCTACAAGACATTGAAGACCAATTGAATCGAATTGAACAGCCAAGACGCGCATCTTTGAGATCAATTCTTAGTCGTATTCCAGCTACCGAGACTATTGGAGGCTTCGAAAGTGATGATGGATTGGAAAGGCTACAATTACTCGAAACTCTTGAGCGAGAGATGGGTGAGCAGGAGAACGATTGGCAAAAGATGCATCAGAACTTTAGTCGGGATTCTATGTCCTCGGTTGGGACTCTTGCGACTCCAAGATCCCAGGCCTCTCCCGAACTAACAAGGTCTGCCATGGATATGAGGGCATCGCAAAGATTATCGTTGGGACTACGCCGTAGTTCGTCTCGACTCATACGTCAACGAATGAGAGATAATCAGTCTGCAGAGGCTGAAATTGTGCCTCATCAAATCCAGGAAAGTTCCAGCCTTGGTGGTTGGCAGCAGCGCCTAGCTGATGCACAGATGTCCTACATGGAAAATGCTCCAGCAGTATCTCATTCTCGCAATAGCAGTATGAATTTCTTGTTTGTTTCCAAAGCACCGAATGCACCAATGGAAAGTCCTACTCCTTCGCGGAGCGAATTGGAGATCGAGTCCGAAAGCGAATATGAAAGCGAAGGAGAGATTAGGGAGGATGAACTGCCAGTTCCTTCGCCATATTATTCAGCTTCATTGTGGCAGCCAATGGTGCAATCGCCCAAAGCAGCTGCCTCATTCCTTTGGAGCTCTGCCAATGACAAGTCCGCTAGTCAATCTCCCGAGCCCCCAGCAAAGTATCTCCGCCCGGCTCAGCGGAAAATTGGCGTTGAAATGCTCATCAGCAGTGGTAATTTGTGGTCAAAACCATCTGTGAATATGCGGCCTGGCAGCGTTTTGGTGCAAGGATTGTGGGCATCAAAATCAGTCCGAGCATCCACAGTCAAAGCTCGCCCCGTGACTCAAAGACCTCCAAGGAGATCTAAACGTATCACACTTTTAGCAGACATTGGTAAGCGTATATTGCTGTTGTATTGCCAAATATATAAGTGCTTAGCTAACAATAAACAGTCGAGAACCCTGAACCCCTCCCTAACAAACGCGATACGTTAGGAATATTTCAATTCCCCTGGGGAGAGCGATCTGACACAGCCATGCCCCAACAAACTTACAACCCATTCTTCCAAACAAGACCAGCATTGAACGCGGCCCTCGACTCGAGATCTCGTCAATTAGAGCCTGACTCAATAGAATATTCATCTACATCTTTCTTTGAGGATTACGACGAGGAAGACGAGCTTGGCTCCGATATGTCTTCAGAAAGTGAAGATGAGTTTGACGAGACCACTTTGTGGGAAATAGCAAGCATGCTTAAGTCTACTGATGTTCCCTCAAAGAACAGCCTCTTGCCACCGATACGGCCTTTAGAAGATATTGTTGATGATTACGAGGATTATGAGACTAGCTCGGAGACTGATTTCAGCTCGGAGGACGAAGATTATGAGGAGTTTAATAATAATAATGAATATTATGGAGAATACTATGATGAGGCTAGAAACTCAACCATTATATTTTCTCATGAAGACGATTTCGATCTAGATGATGAGGTTGTTACCAGTATGGCAGCGCCTGTCGCCAATTTTGATGAAGAGAACTCCGAAGACTTGTTCGTACTTGCAGGCGATTCACCTAGAGTTTTTGTTCAAGACCCGCTGCTTTGGGATAACAGCGTATCGGCAGATACGAAGATATCTGAGTACGGCTTACCTCAACCAAGTCCTAATATGTGGAAATCATATATTCCATCATCGCAAGGCACAGTTCGAACACAACCTCATCCACCTTCGCCGATGCAAAAACTCATGAGCCATAGTCTTTGGAATGGAGGAGAGAGTGACTTTTCGGAGGAAGAGTCGATTGCGGATTCTTACTTCGAGCCCGAGTTTTCATCCACAACTGTCAGAACCCTCTTGTGGAGTGACCCAGCAGTGTTCGTCGAAGTACCAAATTATGGCCTCTTCTCCGTAGAGGCTAGGCGTCAGGATTTCCGCTCGACTACCGAAGTACCAGCTGCGATTGATCTCAAAAAAATCCAGCGGGTGATTTCGTCACCATTACCTGTAATTTCAACCAAGAAATTATGGTCGCTAGCAGAGCTTGCGCAGCCTACGAGCAAAAACTGGCTTTTGCTCAGTGCGGCCAAACCAATTCCATCAAGAGCTGCGGATAGCCGCACTTTCTTATGGACCGCGAGTCCAGTAGTCGCCGATGTTACCAGCAAGGGTCTATTTCAACGAAGGTCGTCGCGTTTCAACTATCGCAACAGCGAGCTAGAGCCAGCCGCATTGATTTTGACCTCCAAAGCACGAAATAAGCCAGGACCCGTTTCAAAGCTGGTATCAAATAGACTTTGGCGCCGACCGTCTTTGTTGCTTCTAGACCGTGATCATGATTGGATCTCAGAGTCGTCAATTCGACCAAGTAGTCCGTCCATAGCATCGGAGACAAGTTCTGGAAGATCATCTCCTGATATATCGGATGCATCCTCCATTGCTTCCACGAGTACCAAAGCATCATCACTGTTCTCTTTAGCTTCTATTTCAATGCGAAGAACGCTTTCAGCCAAAAAGAATAATGGCTTTATACCACTACCGCCCCCTCCTATTGATTTAGCCAGGTATCAGTCAAAGCTTCCTGTTCGTCAAGTTTCTGTTAAACCTACTCCGAGATCTCCACCGACAGCTGCATCCTCAAAGCCATTCAGGCAATCAGGCGTTTTGTCCTATAGGGATATTTTTGAGGCAAAACTTCCCCTTAGCTCGGAGAAGCCTCAGTTACTAAGATTTCGCAGATCTGTGCTGCCAACGAAGCCGGTAAAGCCAGCCCACAGAGCTATTAGACATCAATATAGAAATACCACCGCTTTCCGTGCCAATTGGGAGGATGCTTTGAATGAAGCTATCATTGCCGGGTTGCCTAGACTCAAGGCAACAGCAGCTGGTTTGGACCTTGCTCTTAGTGAAGCTGTAATTCTCGGGTCGCCTAGTATCGAACCTCTTCAAACTTCTTCAAACAGCTTGGCACCATTTGCTGCAGAGGAAGTACTAGAAGACGTTATAGGTCCAACATACTCCGCTGTGTACAATCCCGCAATAGTCCACCCAGTTTTCTTTACGAAAACCCTTGTCTCAGACGTAGACAGTATTCATCCTGCTGCTATCGGACATACACAGCTTCTGCGTCTCACTGCTAGCGTTAAAGATTGGGACCGAGCGCTGGGAAAGACTGCTTCTACTGAGAGAACACGAATGCAGCGGCCGACTGCATTCGCATTCATGTGGAAAGATGCCCTAAAGGAGGCTATTGCTGCAGGAACCACTAAGGTAGTGAAGAAAATCAGTGTTATCGAGATTCAACAAAGTACAGTGGTGACAAATGCCAATGACTATACAAGCTACAATGTTGAGTCTCGTCATCCGGTATTCTTCACCACTAATCTCGTCTCGACCGCAAGCGATATTCATCCCGCTTGCATCGGACATTGTCTTGTGACAAGTTCTTATCCCATGTCCAAGTCCAGTCTCTGGATCCCCAAATTAGCGAGCATGACGCCACTTACAAGTATTGGTCTGTGGAGACGACAACCTCCTGCTCTAGAGAAACTGCAGCCAGATTTTGAGGAATTGATGTCTGAGTCTAAGCAAAGATTCACGGTACAGAAAACTATGAAACTCCCAATTCTGGAATCTCATGAGTTGTGGCAAGCATCTGCAGTCTTACCCGTTTCCAAAAGTTGGCTTCACATCTCGAGCAAGTCCAATGCAAGCCGCGAGTTACTCTTTCAAAAGTCTGTCTTCACTGTTACCAACCACATCGGTGGTCTCATGTGGGAACCATCTGCAAGAATAATTCGATCTACCCCGGATATGTTCGCGAGCATTAAGTATGAGTATATCCAAAGAACTACTACTGCTCGCTCTTCTCCTCTCCCGTGCATTGAATCCACCGAACTCTACAAAGTATCAGAAAAGAGTAAGCCCCAAATGAACTGGTTGACTGCATCCATTGGGACACGAGTTAAAGTTCAGGACGCTCCAATGCTGTGGACAGTCAATGGGGCATCTGTGCCGGACTTGTTCTCAAACATGACGTATGAACGTATCAAGAGAGTCTCTGGCACGCACTCATCCGTTCTCCCACGTTTGGAGTCCTCTGTGCTCTTCAGGGTTAAAGATAAATCGAGCAAAGAAATTGATTGGCTGCGTTTATCTATCCCACTCATGATTACTATCCCAAGAGAATCTATTATGTGGACACCATCCTCTGTAGGAACTACATGCACACCAGATTTGTTCGCAGATGTAAAAGCCAGCCATGCTAGGAGGTCTTTTGCCGCTCGTCCTTCCAATTTGCCTCGACTAAGTTCTACGGGGCTTTTCAAAGTGAACACTGAGAAAAAGATCGAAGTCAACTGGTTACATGTACCTGTATCTGAGCCAGTGAACGATGAACCTGTCACTAAATTCACAGCCATCGAGTCACCAGTTGTTGCAGAGCCTGCATTCGAGGATTTAATGGCTGATTTGGAAGCACTTACTGAAGAGGAAATTGCAGAATTACTAGCAGCTGAGGAGTTCAAAACAGAAGAAGACACGGTTGTGAAGCTTGTCACGGATGAGCCTCTAGTCAAGAATCAATCACGAGTTGGAGGTCTGTGGAACGCATCACCAGAGGTCACAATGGAGGAAACCACCGGTACATGGAAAGTATCCTCATCAATTGCAGTTGCTCGCCCCGACATCTTCATCAAGAGCGATATGTTGTATTCTCATAAGTCGTCAACCTCTTCCCAGATGAGTCTTCCGAGACTCGATTCGTCAAAACTGTTTATTCCGAGCTCCGCTTCCAAGGTTGAAATCGACTGGCTTCACAATTCCTGCTTGTCGTCCGTCTCGAGCTTGGCAAAGATACTGACTCCGAAGGCTCCTGAGAATCTAGTCGACTTTATCCCATCTTTGCCAGTCCCAAATTCGAAGATTTGGATGCCGAAGTCATCACCTGTAGTACATGTCTCTGTGGAAGGTATGTGGATGGCGCCTATGGCAAGAAATAGCGTTGAGCTCCCTGTGTTCTCTGAACCACGGATTCGACCGTTGATCCGAAGGAACAGACAAGAAGTCGAGAAGAAAATCGAAAGTACCGAATTATGGACAAATCAGAGAAGTACTTCCGAAAGCCTCAAACACTGGTTGTTAGGCTGAGCAGTAATGGGAATGAATGATCTTGGATATCTTTTGTACATTATGTATATTTGGGTTTGGGTACTATAATTTGTGCGCTTGGCATGCAAAGGTCAGGCTGGTGTGTAGTTCATATGGTGTAAGGAATAATGATACCCGTCAAGTATGTAGATGTTTTACTCACAAGCCATTTCTGGTATCTCTCCTTAACTCTGTTGAATATTATACATTACTTTTATGCTATTCTGCCACATTTTCCTGCATGTAATGATCATACGTGAGGCCGGCGCTGCAGGTGGCCTTCTCGGCGCCGTTTCTCAATTGTTGAGGATGAGGACGCGTTGTCTACGTGAGGAAGTTGAGTATCAACCCCTCATTTGATGCGGAACAAGCTGAGAAAAGCCTCAAATTTCAAATACATTGCTGCACTTTGAGATTACTACATGCCTCCAACCAGACACCATGGTTCTTTAAAGAGAAGCCGAGTTAGTATTCCGCAGGGACAGAAACCTTACACTTCACCTCTTTACTTTTCAATTGATATTATAAGGATGCGCCGTCTTTTTCTGTTGGACCGTTGTAAATCAGGTGATGAAGTTTATGTAAGCAGGCTTATCTTAGATTGATCACACGCAAATTTGTTGAAATCCAATCCATTGCAGACCTCAAACATTTATTTTATGGCAGTGCTAAATACTTTTTTCCACAATTAAAGCTACTTCCAAGAATTCCATCCATAAACTGCCTATCTCACGCCTCAACATGCTTGTCCTTTGGTGATTGCTGTACCTTCTAAGAATCGCCATAAATCTTTACAGCAATCCGCCAGACTTTTCTCCGTCTTCCACATCAACTCCTCCTCTGCTTTGTTCGCTAGTGCTACGCATTTTCCAACATCTCCCTCTCTTCTGCCAACAATATTGATGGGGATCTTATTCTGCGTAGCCTGCTCCATCGCATTCACCACATCGAGCACAGAGTATCCCTGACCAGTACCGAGGTTGTAGACCTTGAAACCACCGTTTGGTCGATTGCTGAGAGCTGCCAAGTGACCGCGCGCGAGATCAGTGACGTGGATATAATCTCTCACAGCTGTGCCATCGTGAGTATCGTAATCATCACCATACACGTTCAGTGCAGGCAATGCCCCAGTGAGCACACGCAAAACAACTGGCATCAAATTCGTGGCGGCAACTCGTGGGTCTTCACCCAACAAGCCTGATTCATCGCATCCGATCGGGTTGAAGTAGCGCAGTGCAGTGATCTCCCAATCGGGATCAGAATTGGCAAGATCACTCAAGATTGCTTCACACATCCATTTGGTGCGTCCGTAGGGGTTTGTAAGACCTGAGCATCCTGACCCCACTACATATTCTTCTCGCAGTGGTACCCCACTGTCGGCAACTGTTCCATAAACAGTTGCAGAAGAACTGAATACCATTTTCTTAATTCCAAATTCCTGCAGAAGAGCGCAGAAATCGACTAGGCCGCCAACATTGTTTGAATAATATTTCAGGGGTTGTTTTATACTCTCTTCGACGGCCTTGTATGCAGCAAAATGGATCACGCCTGAAATGCTTGATCGCTGACTATTGCAAAGGCTATCAGAACCCGAATCGAAGCTCATTACGCCGGAATAGTCATATTCCTCGAGTATCATTGTCATTTTGTTGATGTTTCTAAAGTCCGCGTCGTGAAATTTGAGTGATGGTCGGTGTCCATTTTTGCCTTGTACACTATAGTGCTGATTGACCATCAACTCAAGCTTCTCGAAGACGGTGAAGAATGAGTTACTGAGATTGTCAACCACGGCCACCTGCAGACTTGTTAGCTATTACCCAGGAAATTTGGAGCGGTGTCAATTACATTGTACCCAGCCTTGGCTAGTTCCCAGACTGTGTGACTACCAATGAATCCCAAACCACCGACGACCAGTATCCATTGATTGTTGATAGAATTCCTTACTGCAAAATCGATATCGTCTTCATCAAAAAGTAAGGATCTTTCTGTTAAAGGTGTACCAAAAGCACTGCTTTCATTACTAGAAGAGATTCGTTCGGGAGTGGAAGCTCCCGAATTTCTGAAAGAATTTGTCGAACCAGGCATTTTGTCAGCAGAATCCCTGTAAAGATAAAGTAGTTTATGTTGAATGCGTTGGTTCCAAGGCTTAGACTTCTTCATATATACCTTTTCACTAGAAGTCCTTTCAGCTAACTCGTATATAATTATAGTTTTGACACATTTTCCGTCTGGATCGCACTACTACCAAGACTTTGCGTGATTACATTGCGTGCAATATCGGGCCACACTGGTTCCAACACTGCTGAAGTGCAATTTCAAGCAATTCTTCTGGCCCGGTTCAGCCGTTACAAAATTTTCGATATAGGGCTTGAGGCTGCCTTCCTTCTTTGGAGACACTTTGCGATATCCTCAGAATACCTTGGTGGAGAACTTAGCTTGCAGCAGCCTAGTCGTGTAATTTGTCTCATCATTTCTTCTACTAATCGACGATGTTTTTTAAGAAAGCTAGGAAAGCTAAGAAAGCTACCTCAATGGTACCTACCAAGTTGTCGGTTCTCATCCCCCTTTACATTTATCCCGCCCCCGGTGCGTGGGAACGGTTATTTCAAAGGTAAGTCTGGAATTATGTATCTAAAAATATTGATCATGAGGCTGACTGAAGAATAGCATCACTACCTATCCGAGTATCAGGTTCATCGTCGTGGTGAACCCTCACAATGGCCCTGGTCGATTACTTGACAGTAACTACAAAAGAGAAATCTGCGAGTTGAACCAATATCCTAATGTTGTGGTTGTCGGGTATGTCTCTACTGCATATGCAACCAGACAATATTCCAGCGTTCTAGAAGATGTGATGGTCTACGCGGGCTGGAGGCTTGAAGATGATGGGCTCGGCGTCCGGGGCATTTTCTTCGATGAAACTCCGAACCAATGGACCACATCAAATGCTTCATTTTTGGGAAATATCAACACGGCGGTGAAAAGTTCTTCTGGTTTGGGAGCAGAGCCTCTTGTACGTGTATATTCTGCAATATCTTTTTCCTTTTTCCTTTTTTTTAATTTTTTTTTTACAAATTCTGACAATATTTTACCCAACAGGTCATTCACAATCCAGGAACAATTCCACATTCAAAATTGATGTCTGGCACCTGCTTACCTGATATCAATGTAGTTTTCGAAGCTACGTATCAGACGTATCATGAAAGTGGTTTCGAGAAAGCTCTTACTGAACTCAACGTGGATCGAGGGCGGTTGGCATGCGTAATGCACTCTGTGCCGCATTCCTTGATGAATACATATTCTGACGTCGCATCTGAGATTGAAAAGCTGAAGCCATTTATAGAGGTATTATTTATTACTAGTCAGTCTACGGATCTCTACACCAGCTTGGGGGATCACTGGGAACAATTCATCCAAGCAATTAGCCTTTAAGGAGGATCTAGAACAGGCATCTCATCTCATCTCATCTCATCTAAATTTTCATTCTTGAGGACTAGGTATCAGGGTTTACGCTTCGGGCTGCATTGCCTGATGTCGGATCTTGCGGAAGCATTTAGAAGCATTGGAGCTGGTACACAGATTTATGTCTTTGACCAAGATAATTGAAACCCTTTGGGGTCAGCCACGATCCTTTTGTTTTATGTGGTGATTTGGAGGTTGATTTCCCGAGAGTATTTTGCCGCCCAGCATGCAATGAGACGGCTACCCCTGCGCCTTCTACACGGGTGGAATCATCCCACTGGATAAGTACTGCTTGTTTAGCAAGAGCCAAGAAATATGGCACAATGTCTTGACAGAATGCGCTTCGGCCCTTCTATCCAATACAGCTAAATCAACTAGTCGTGGCATCATCGATGGTATAAAATAAAAGACGCTAAAATTATATTATTTAATAATTTTACCGTTTATTTTTGCCACCTAAAAAAGTCGAACGGCCAGGAACCCAGAAGCTGAGGTGTTGTGGTCGCATCTAACCTGCAGCAACTCTGCAAATCATAAGATCCTGTCTTTATACCCCGCATTCAGAAAGTACTTTTCGTGGCAGCTTGACAAGGGTTAGGTTACGTTGTAGCTCCAACCAGATTAGGGTTAAGGTTACCTCGCTTAGCGAAATTGCTAGGTGTGCATCTGGTATTACCAATATATACTTATCTATTCAAGCAGGGACACCGGGGAAAGGGCCCAAGGGCCGGCAAAGTACAGCTTCCATTTCGGGGCATAGGGCTCATGCACATCATCATACCGACGCGTGCGCTCAAAGATATTGAGTGAGAAGTTGTGTTTAAAAAGGAAGCTTCTATGATGGATTAATTTTTTAAAGGCAGGTGTACTGACTGAAAGATAACAACCCGCGCAACTTTTTGATAGTGCTTTGCATTCTTGAAAGTATGTCAAAAATAGCTTCTTGCTGCAGAAATCCTAGTCGTGATATGCGGGCAGAGTTTCTATGTGTCAAAATTTTGATGATTTTCTCAGGGATCCCCACACAGTCCCATCTTTTTCCCCTAGCATTGGGATGGGGAAGGTTCGAGACTGACGTGAAGGTTCGTATATCGTGATATTGCAGCGTATCCATTTTTACAAGTAATTTTTCGGTCACTCGCTCGTGGTGAAATTTCTACCCTGCACGCAGCACGTCCTATTTTAACATATATTTCTTGAAACAGCTAGCAATATTTATTAATATATTTGAGTATGCATAGAAACTGATGTTGCTGGAAACAAGCATGTGCGGAGATTAATTGGTACACGATATCGTTCAGCCACATCGTATCCCCTTTAGGCTAAAATGCTTGAATACTACATTTGACATACGACGCCAAGACACTTTCAGCAGCTCTCTACCCAATCATCCAATTCCATCTTCTTGAGGATGGTGAAAAAGCCATCCGCATGTATGTCAGAGCCATCGCACACTTTTGTCTTTTCCGCCTGACTAACTTTCGGCGCATCGTTTGGGTATTCAATATTGAATACGGGCTTACCATTGTCAATGAAGGTCTGCCAAGTGTCACACTCTTGGTACTGCACGCACTGCTCGTTGACAGCGAACTGCACCTGATCCAGCACACGATCGATGATCTCGCCAGCATTTTTCAGGCCGATCCCTAAACCCCGTCCGTGAGCTTCAGCCGCCAACCACAGCATGTATTCGACGGAATCATCTTTTGTTAGTCCGAGTCCATTGTCATTGGAATAGCCATCGACGTTGTCGGGATCTACCGCATCGCAGGACTGATTGACCGCCAGGTCCAAACGCGACAGCATGATAGATCGGACATTTAATGAGGAGATATTTGCCCAGTATTCGTTTTTCCAGTCAGGAAGCTGCTTGCCATAGTCCGAATGGATGAAGCGGTTTGCATCGGGACGGAATGTTTCGATGGTGCCGGCTGAGAAATAGCAGATTACTTTGTGAGATTTCGAATGTAAGGTACGGATTACTGGGGGCGTGGTATTGGCTGAAAGGAAAAGATCGATGTCATAGATGGTTGTATTCGGATAGATATTGGACGGATCCAAGGGCGCTAGTAGCTCGATGTTCCATGTATTGGAAGCGTTGAGATTTGGAGTCCAAAAAGAGGCATTGGTAGGAGGGATCGGTAACGTTGGTGGGGTAGGACCGGAAATTGGATGGGAGGAATCGTGATGGCGAAGACTGAATGTGAGGCCTAGTGCCAAGGCGATTGCCAGCAGAAAGAGGAAAATCAGACCAAGAATAATGTTGCATTTTCTCGTGAAAATCTTGTGCGGATTTGCAGGTTTCTGCCCTTTGGAAGCCATGGATGAATCTTTGATGAGCTTCTCGCTCGTGAGAGGCGACTTGAATATTCCTCCGGACGACATGTTGTTTATGGCTGATATCCGATTCGATTTTACCAAAATGGCAAACCGGCAAGGCAACTAAAGACCCCTGATGATGCGGTGGCAGGTCGGAAAAAAAAAAGACCAGGCTGAGACCCTGGAAATGAGGAGGATCAAACAAGAGATGATTATCTTGGCGGGCGAGAAAAGTTTTACGCGACACTGCGATAGCGAAGTTTTCGTTGCATGGCCTCCAGGTTCTGAGGTTGACGTTAGGCGATCCTATATAGTAAAACCACCGAGTGAATATTTGAGTAACCCCAAAACGCCCTGTCTCATTCAATACGCACAGCCTCATTAATGCCGCTGAACAAGATAAAATGAGCCCCTTCGGTTCAATACGGAGGAAGTCGTAGCATGGCTTACAATAAACCTATGCATTCGGAAGGGAAACCAATTTTCCAAGCTGAAAACCTTCCACTTCCATTCGCCGAGAGGTCCCGAATTACGGTGGTGTAATGATTCTCTGCTTAGGCCCACTCCTATCCCGAAGTCCAGTAATCAGAACCGAGAATGTACGGGCTGTCTTTTCTAATACATCCATTATAGCACATGTGGTGCTTGGCGCAGACACGCAGGAAAATGTGTTATTGATATAATCCTCGATGTGCCAGGCAACGGATACTCTTGGCTTTTACCTTCCAGAAACGGAAGGATTCGCCCGGTGAAGTGATACGATTACAGAGCATGGGTTTTGGCACGTTTCCCTGCAATTGTAAGCAGCGTTTCATTAGGTAGAAGTCTAATGTGAAGCTTATGTGCGAGGAATAAATACCCGAAGCGGTGGCGCCTATTACAACATTGCGATGATACTTGGGTACATAGGAGTAGTGTACATCGCTTTTCATGTACCAAGTGGTATCTTACATGTATGTAGGATAATAGATACGACATTTTTGTGGCTATGCTACATGTTTAGGGCAGATGGGATGAGATTAGCGTGCATTTTGTTTCTGGGCCAGCTAGCCTGGAAGGGCTGGAATGTTGGGTCGTTTAGCATCTTACATACGAGAGCATATGCGCTGATGTAGCGCCAAGACAAGACACCGAGATATGAGCGCATGTATGCATAGGTACTCCATACATGTTCGTATAAGATACGTTTACCAAAAAGAACAATCCACCGAGGTGTTGAGCGGTGTAGTTACACGTTTCTAGTATGTTGTTTGCTTTTTTCATGCTCCTCGTGTGTAAACAATAAACAATTATTAGGAGAGCACAGATCCTGTTCCCCCACCTCCCCTCCCCCATGCAGATTTAGGTGTTCCATGCAAAATGGAGAAAGAAAAAAAAAAGGTTTAACGGGGCGGCTCGTGTGTGGAAAATGGCATCCATGTAAGACTGGGGGCGCGGCAGGAGGTCGGGATAGCGCGCTTTAGTAAGCCACTTGTTTTGCGGGGAATCGGATGGTGTGATTATGGCATGCATGATTCAGAATTTTTTATATGTTATGTAACCCGAGTCTCCCGGGCCTTTGAGATTCATTTTCTGGTAGCGAATTAAAAAAAAATATTCGGAGAGATAATTCGGAAATTTTGATAAAATTGACAAATTAGGAAAAAGTGCTGTGTAACTTTTGGCATATTGCTGGAGCAGAACAGAAGAATCATTGTACGGCCACATTCACGTGGTGGATGGTGAAAAGAGCAAATTAGACGCCAAGAAACTATTGTGGTTTATATATGAGAGTTGCATTTTGAAGCTAGCCATTAAATTTGACCCTGAGATAAAAAGCCCCATTATCCGAACGGTGATAATCCCAATTTAAGTATGTAAGAATGAACAAAAACTTTTGATTCAAAGGTTGGGAATAGCATAGAGCGCATCCACTGATAAGAAGAGAATGTTATTGACACAAGATAAAAGTACCGATAATGAGTGCTCTTTTGCAGCTCCCCTTCTCAGACCAAAATTATTCTTGCTTTTGTACTAGAGGTTGGAGCTACACTATTGAAAGTGGGGTGCTTAGAGTAAAGCTGACAGGTGTGCCCGACAAAGTGACCCACAAAGTTGTAGGGTCATTGCCAATCTGCTCGACAGTGGCTCCTTGCGTATCGGTGACTGGGCCCGGAAGCGTTACAGGAAGTGGTGTCGAACAGGTGTCACCGTTTGCGAAGAGCGTGAAGCCAGTGATTGATGAGGAAGTAGTGTCGAGTTGATATGACAAGCTGGCACCACAAGCGTCTCGGGTCATGCGGTTGACAAACACGGCAGCGAGCTAATCTTTGGTCAGTACAGAGAGATAAAAGAGCAGCTTTCAGACTTACATCATCATGTTTATAGGAGATAAGAGGCCAGTCAACCCTACATCATGTCAGTGCTGATAGTATTACAGCGGGAGTGAAACTCACAATCGGACAAATTCTTGCGTCACAGTCTCGACCCATGCCATGAACAGCGACAGTTGTGCCGTCACTCCATTTATAGTGTATGTTGCTCCTCCATTGTAGCGCACTAGAACACCAATGCGTTAGTAAGTGTCGACTGTGGAGATTGTTTATGGGGACTGCATCAAGAAGGATGAACAAAAAGGATTTAGGGCCAAGGCTTACAATTGGCTTGATGAAACCTGCTTCAAATTAGCGAATTTGGACGGAAGAATAGCGACCGATTTACATACATGTAAGCATCGTGATGAAGGCCCAGCAAATGCCTCACGTTTGTCTGTTTCTCGACCTCAAGGAGAGTGTTAATGTCACCCGATCCGGCACTGGTGTTGATCCATTCCAAGACGGTACAAGCAGGCGTGTCACACTAATTGCTGTCAGATATTTATACTCTCGACATGACCAAGTCAAACTTACGTTGTAGTAAATATTAGTCGCCCATCTAGGAGTTATTTGGATGCCAGCGAAACCGTTAGCTGCAACAGTAGTGAACAGGGGCCAATGTTCATTAATCTGGATCCATGTTAGCGAAATTCAAATATATCTTGTGTGGAGCAATGTCTGTGGAAAATTTGAAGTTTTGGACAAAGCAACTTACAGGGTTTAGAAGAGCCGGTCGAGTATTATCTCCCACTACATGTGTGATACCACTATCACTCCAAGCCCTAAGTGCATCTCCGTTATGAAGTCCCGTGATGGCGGGCGGGATAATTCCTTTCGATGCAAACTTTTCGGCATTAGCAATTCCAGTCGCAGCGAGCCAGGCTTGGTTCCAAGTGATTTCTTTATATACATCGGTATATGTCGCATTATTTTCATCCTCGTGAGTGAACGTATGGGATACGTGTGCATAAGCATTAAGATTAGAGGGAGTAGTCCACCATTGGAGCAAAGGGTCCTTTTGCAAGCACGCTGAGCTGTAATTGGGATAAAGACTCGCTGTAGCAGGCCAAATGTTGGTTCCCGTTCCAAGAGGTTTGACAAATTCCAATGGTGTATCTATCTGCTCGCCATACTCAATAGGTCCAGGACTACAGACCTAGATTGCATAAGTTAATTTTGCGAAACTGAAAGGAGAAAGAAATTGAAGAGCATGAAAGCGGAAAAAACGGGTTAAAAAACCAAAAAGAGCACTTACATTTCCATCGTTGTCGAGTTCATCAGATTTTTCGATATTTCCGTTGCCATTGTGACCAACTTCAATGAACCAGTTACTTCCAGCATTTAACTTGGAATTGGTCGTGCCCATAAACTTAATATGTTGTGCCAAATCATCTGTGCCAATGCGGTAGGTCGTTCCAGTGGGCGAATAAATATCTGACTCCAAGAACATATCATCAATCTGTGTGGACAAAAGAGCTCTCCTGTATCCAGTATAAAGGCCTCTTGTGCCCCAGTCGATCCAAGCGTGTTGCAACCATACCGAGGTTACAGCCCAATCAGTGGAGAATGGAACGTAAAAGACCATTTGTTCTCTCCCATCAATGTTATTAATGACGCCTGCTGTGCTCGCAGTAGTAAATTGGCCATCTGAGGAAGCCCCAAGTTGTAAAAACTCTTTTGCCAACGTGGAGTTTATAATTTGGGTAGGATAGTGATAAATTCCCTTGGTACTCATGGTAGCACCTGTTTTGAGTCCCGCCTTAGGGAACGCCGAGTTATCAGAAATGTGAACAAGCTGCTCAACACCATCATTGCAACAAGCTCCTAAAGCCTGTGTACCAAAGGCAGCGGACGGATAAGAGTCAAGTCTCACCATCCGAACTCGAAAGGAGACTTGGTAATTGTAGAGTGCTTGCCATTGATCGGCTGTTAATGCACTTTGATATCCCACGCCAGTGTAGGAGTAGCTCACTTCTGACATCACAACGATGAGGCCATAATTGCCTTGAGTGTTCGAACTGTTCAAGGCTGGTAGTGCTACACCAGCTGCAGGAACAATCAAAGTTTCATATGGAATACCTCGATCATTAAGTCCACTCCAAGCAGAGTATGCGGAGACTGTATCTCGTGCAATGATAAGAACTTTACTGTTGACAGTATCAACTGTATCAACAGCTACAAGCTTTGCCTTGGGAGCTATCGGAGCTGTAGTATTGGCAAGGACAGCTACCTTTCCAATGGATAGTGTAGCGAGAGGTGCAGCAGGCACTGTCGATGTCATAATAGCCTGAGCATTGGTGATTGCAACTGACTCTGATTGAGGCGCATTGACCGCGGCACCGGAGTCTCGGCGATGAACTCGATGGCCAAGAGCTGCATCCAAGAACAAGCTCAAGGGGAGAATATGGGTAACGAGGTGGTACAATAACAACATTCTGAATTTTCAAGAAAGCCGATCAAGGTTATGAAATTCGGAACTCAAAGTTCGCAATAACGAGTGTTATTGGTTTTCAGAACGAAGGAAGAATGAGAAGATGCAGGATATCGTGAACTGGAAGGTGTACATGGCCCGCCTTAAGAAGTAAAATAAAATGAAGCAGTGAAATCCAAGCAGCCAGAAGTCTCATGTCACTTTCGAGTAAGTACCGCATGGAAACTATTGAATCTGCGCACAAGTTCTGACGGCCAAGGACAACGTTACTTTGCGACACAACCCCATAGCTTCTATGGTCTTTTGCACCAAGACTTCGGACACGAGCTCTAGAGGCTGACACGGGATCAAAAAGAAGCCGTCTTATGGCTCGATATACACCTCATGCGGGGAATAATATGCAACGGAAATGAGATAGGAAGAGATACATGAAAAACAAAACAAGGATATGTACCAGAACACGAAATAGCCGACATGACAGCAAAGAGGGCTGAGTTCATCCAATGCACATAGATCTAATGGGGAGCTGAATGACGCGTAGTGTGAAGAATGATGGCCAAATATGAACCAAATGTAACTGCAGCACACATTGCCTAGGGAAAGGTTTGGAAGCCTTTTCCATTAAATCCAATCCATGTGTAAATTACCAAGACTAAGGAACTGTAAGGCTTATGGGAGGATCGCTGGGAGCAGCAGTAAGCATTCTGGCTTAACGCACACATGGTGCAGTATATGCACGAAGGGCTGTTATATCAAAGTCGTGATGAGAGTGGTCCAAGTGATTTCTTAGGAGAAATAAGCTCTCGGAAAAACCTTGCCGAGCTAGGCCTAATGAGGCTAAAATGTAGCTGCTTTTTACGGACTAAATTCAGAAAATATGACTGGGATAGCTTTTCTTTTTTCTTTTTTTTTTTGCACAGACATCGTATGGGTACATTGTAAAAAGTGTGGGGGACTAGTGCTATTCGGGATATCGTTACGAAAAGATTTTCCGTTCCCGAAGCCGGTTAAATACCCCGGTTGTTAGGCGAACCCGAATCCATCCATCGTCGCGACTAAATATCTATCCTATCCTGAGCCAATACTACACAGCAGCCCACCTGAAACAAAAAGATCATACGCTTTATTTGCTCTTTACCATTCAATAAGCTATTTCATATTTCCAATTTTCATGTCAACTCTCTGTAGCACAACATCTATGATCGCCACATACCCAGCGCATCCTTCATAACGAACATGCATGTTGCAATATACGAAGCTGAACCTTGGGTCACCATGCTAAATATATGCCAAATCTAAACAATTGTTCTTGTCAAAGTATAATTAATCCCTGGGGTATCGGAATGTTCTATTATTCTTCTGCGACATACGATGTGTACTTCTCCGTGCATATGGCATCATTGATCATCCAACGATCTGCAACTATGCTATCAAGCGCTCCCCAAAAAGTCCATATTTGATTTTCTTATTAAATTTGGATCCTGCAATGGTGTTCACGTTAGTAGAACTTTTCCTAGATGCAGTGCAGGGCCACGTGTTTATGGTTTTGGGGTCTAAACTACGAGTTTGTACTTGTCATCGTCCGTATCTGCAAACTACGTTACGAAACGAAACTTTTCGGTACAAAGAGGCGACTTAGCAAACCCTGACTGATAATTTCCCGATTCGGACGCCAAGAATTTGAGATCCAGTATAGTTGCGAGAACAGAAATTCCGCAAAGAGAATCCTATTCCTGGATAACTAATCTACCCTCCGCGCTTTAGAGCGCGGGCTGAAAATTCCTGGCAAAAATATACAGGCGAGTAAAATCCGCAGCTACCTAGACCTACATAGGGATGCCCAATATCTTTGTATTCTAGGCGCCGTCCACCGCCCACACTATCGTACTGAAATCTTGTTCTAAATCTAGCTTTTATTATGTCGGGACATGCTCCCCGCAGTTTTTTCCTATGTTTTATTTTCCTTGACTTGTAACGTTTACTTTCACTTGCCGCATGCTATTCGCTGCTGTTCACTTTCGTTCTGTTTGAAGGACTCTACATTCTTTGGTCTCGATATCATCCATGGCTCAATACACAGGCCTTGAGGCTGCTTCTTGGAAGTACTTGATTGAAGATTGGTGGCAGTTTGTAAGCTTTCACATACGTGGAAATATGTGCCCTACTAATGATCAAATAGATTCTTATTGCATTTATCCTTGCCTCTATTGGTCTTGGCCTGGGATTCATCTCTTATCTCGCACTGCAGAGTTCCCAAAAAAGATACCAGGTAAGTGAAATATGAAAGACTATCTTCATATCTGGTCGCGGATCCAGCGATTTTATATCATAATTATTTGTAGTAATAACAAGTTATTGTAGAATTGGAAATCCGCGCGGGGTGCAGTCCCGGCGTCCATCAAGAAGTATCTTGCCAAGACTTACGGAGAACTATCACATCATAAAATTGTCGCTATTGAGAAGAAGCCTGAAAGCTTTGGAGTATACCTTGGGGCGTTCAATCATACACCAACAACTGATGAACTGCGATTGTTAGCACAATGGGATCTTCTTATTGTCGATGCCTTTCAAGAGAACATAAATCATGTTCTTTCATGTGGGCTGTATCCCAAGCCGTCATTAGTTCTAGCAAGACTTGATTTGAGCACTATTGTCCCGCAAAAATGCAAGGCAGCAACAGCACTCAAAGGTGCTATTGAATGGGTCGCTAGGCTGCTATCTGCATCAACAGCATCGGGAAGTGATTGCCATTTTTCTGGAATTCTGATCAGCAACTGGGACGATCAATTACCAAGCCCAATGATTATCGAATTCATTGCATTCATTCACAAACTTGGATTTCAAATCTACCTTGAAACATCTTCACCTGGATTCTTACGCGATCCCAAATTGGCAGAATTGGGTGAAGTGGCGGGGCTAATAATCAGAAATGGCACGATATCATCAAACGGCGACGAACGTGATGCATTTCAGATGCAAGAGATGAGGCCCACAATTAAAGCCTTCGTTTCTCAAGCATGCCTCAGACCTTTTGTGGTCTGTTTGTGGGAGACTTTAGATGACGGGGTTAATCCCACTAATGCCGTTGTTAGGAGATCATACCAGTGGTCAAAATTCTATAGCGCCCTATCACCATGGATTGGCTCAATGACCGATTTGACGTTAACAGCCCATGGCATAAATCAGAAAGAACCGCTGGGGGCATTTTCTTGGCTCAAGGAGCCTGGGGTGATGGAAGCGCACAAGAGATGGCGTCTGAACAATACCGTAAGGATAACATTCCATATACTAACTAGGGACATGCACTCTACTTATGATCCCTAAATACCACTGTTCTGCTCGATAATATCTGGTGATCTTACTGACCTGGTTTTAGATTGCTAGCGAGTATGTACAGGATGTATCGCCTCTAGTTGGAAGTCTTCTTGGCGCCCTTTCCATTGAGGTCGACCTCCAGCCATCGGGAAAATCTATCCAGCTACCATTTGTTGACATAGATCTTGAATTGCCTTCGGCTAATTTGCAAGTACCTTCGGACTTACCCGGAGATTCCTCTGAGGGTGACCTCCCGGGATTTTCAAGTAGATCTCTCACGCCGACAGAGTCATTTTTATCGACTCCCGCACAGAACCGCAGATTTTCCGATGGCCCATATTCCTATCTCAGCCAAATCCCCGGAAATCCAATTTCTACGTCTCCTACTGGATCTTCGAATGACTTCCTTGGGTGCTTTCCACTTGGAGTACATGCTTCTAGAAAGTCTTTTGATGAAATCCTCCAATCACAAAAAAAACTAAAATCCCTTGATCTTCTCGAATCGGTAGGAAATCCCGTGTTGAAGGACATTGGTGCAAAGTTAAACCAATTTTGCGATGAGCAAGACACAATTGAGCTCTCAGCATGGCATGCAGCTATACAAGAACTTGCGAACCAGCTTTGTGGTATAGCCAATGAATCCGCCACCACAGACTTGATCAGGGTGTACAAAGGGCTTGATTCGGGATTCCAGTTTCAAGATGGGGCTCGATACTGGGCGGTATTTGCGTTTGAAGAACGTGCCATGCTTGACATTTTTATGTCAAGAAATGTTCAAGATCTTAGTGGAACAATCCTGCATACATTCTTATCAAGTCGGGGCTGTCCTCGTCATGAATCATTTCAAGCAGAAAAGGAGTTTTGGCAGTGGTCAACACGTTCAAACTCTTACCTCCCCCCTCGGTTACTCAACGACATAAGTTCGCTCTCACCATCAGAGCTACTCAGATTCGTCCAGATATTGCAGCTATCGTCAGTCAAAGGTCATGGAGATTTCACCGATTCTATAATATTTGCTTGCGAGAGACAGCTATTGGATGCGGCAGATTTCACTCAGGTGAAAGATGCCTGTTCAATTGGTTATTTAGGAAATCAGAATTCTCCACAAGACCTAATAGCATTGAGAACAAAATGGCACGAGGACAATAACTCACAACATCCTTCCGAGGAAAATGCACTGGACGTCTTCCACCAAATCCACGACTCAATCACCATTGTGCTGAAAGAACGGAGGTTGGATTCTCTTCAAGTTGTTACAAAAACCTTAGTCAAAATTCTCGAGGCCGAAAAGATTGATGCTCGTATTGATGTCATTTGCCTTGCCTTATTTTCTGCATTCCGAAAACACGCTTTCGAGGAAGCATATGTTGAGGTAACAGATAGGAACACTTTGTTCAACGATCAGAGTGATCAGGCAGCTGCTTTTGCGGAGCTCTTTGCAACGGGAGCTCGATGCGAATCTTACTTCGATATGACCCCAAGTTCCTTCGGTAAATTACTATCGGATCGGTATCGGGCTTGCCATCATCAACCCGGCCGGGAGCCTCCGATATGGTCTGATGCCGACCCATCAACACCGTCAGCTTATGCGGCAGCAAAAATTGATATTGGGGATTTCAAGAGCAAGCCCTTATCTGGAGTAATGAGATTTACCTTTCTAAGCGTTTTCGCAATACCAGCACTTTTAGACATTCTGCTGTTGACAAGCACCGGGAAAGGCCTCTATTTGAGTGGGAACATGAGCAAAACGGCGCAGCACTCTGCAACGTTGGCTTTGATGATATCCCTTTTGATATCTTGCGTCTGTGGTACATGGATAACTTGTGGTGGTGCTTATTATCTGATTTCAATGGCCTTCTCGGCAATGAACCTGTTCGTGGCGACGAGGCTGGTTGGTGGTATTGCCTTTTCACTCGTTGTTGGCTTGATCGGCTTGATCGGCCTTGGTTTCAAAGACGGCATTGTTGCTGGAGTCATATTTTTCTTGTACTTGATTGCACTGAGTACTTACTTATCACTGCTGGCAACTTTGGCCAACTTTTCCTATCCTGGTACTACTTTTCAATCTGGACGTCCAGTAATCCTCACGATTATTCCTTTATTATTCATCTCCCCAATCACGGCAATCTTTGTTCCTGGTTATGACATATATATCTACTTATCGGTTTTGTATGTCTTCATTTTTTTTCTTGCTCTGGGAACTCGGCATATCGCATCCAAATGGACCACATGGCATCAAAAGATTGAAAATATTAGCGACAAGGCTTTGAAGGAATGGTACATCAAGGCACATAAAGGGGGTGATGATCATGCATTCGACGGGA
The DNA here is from genome assembly GCA_025389075.1 of Sclerotinia minor. Lineage (NCBI taxonomy): Eukaryota > Fungi > Ascomycota > Leotiomycetes > Helotiales > Sclerotiniaceae > Sclerotinia > Sclerotinia minor. Next base: position 1,701,630 of record QRFH01000003.1, read on the forward strand.
TGACCGATCCAGCGGCTCTAAAGATATCAAGAACTGCAATGATTGAGGAAATTACAAAGGTACGAAGCGGCTTTCTGCACAAATGCCAAGATCCTACCGTCAAGTCTTTAGCGGAAAGCTACGATGCAACAATCTTTCTATTGCAATGGTATTCGGGTTACTCAGGAACGCCACTGCCAATGCCATATTCATCAACTTGGAACATGCAAATCAAGGTTGCGCTTGATACTCTCAAGCAGATGCAAACAGGCCTCAGACTCCATAATGCTTTTATACACTGGCGCCAGGCCGGTGATGAGGTGAGTCATATTTTTGTCTGCTTCTAATCATAGAATTGCCTAAAATAAGCACTAAAACTATACAGGTTGGTTGTTCTCTTCTCTACTTCATCGTAGCGCTTCTTGATAAATGGAACTCTCTTCTTGCTGGTGGGCGCCTTTTAGGACTATCGGCCCAAAACACAAGATACCGGATGCCCGTTGGCTTTGCTCTGGCCTATTATCTGATTGGTGCAGTTCTTCTGGATCTCAATGCTACAAAGCTCCATACTATGACGGCACAGAGTCAAAACATGTTAATTGGCGATGTGTCCTCAATCAAAGAAGCGGTTGATGCTGGTGTTAAGGCTCGGAAGCACTTATACTGGAGGATGTTAGCCCGATTTTCATTATTTCATGTTTGGAGTTTAGCTATAGCTTCTAGTCTTCTTTGGGTATTTGACAGCACACAGGCCTCGACGCTTCTTTTTGTTACATATGTTGGGGCATATACAGGTAAGTAAACTGCATATTGTTCAAAACTTCGGCTAATAAAATCTCGAAGGTTTGCTATTTTATCAGGTATGTTTGTTCTCGAGAAGAGCTATGATCACAATTCACTAAACTACTATTAGTACACAAAGATTTTCACGGGTCCTCGAAGTCTCAAGCCCCTTTTGATTGCTGCTTGCATCGGCCTTCCTCTCGGACAAATCCTCCGACACTTTCTTCCTCAATTTGAGTATTGCGACGTGGTAGCACTTGCAGTAGCTACTTGGACGGCAGCATTTCTCTCTCTCTATTACGCAGGTATCAGGTTGAAGCCGATCGATACTATGGATGCGGGAGGTCGTGTCTGGAATAAGATATCACAAGACAGATCATTCCATGAATTTACGAGCCCAGGTCGAGACTTGTTACTATCTCAGGACGAACTCCGCATCACATTCGAAAACCTGGATGCCCTTAGTGACGACGAAAAGTATGAAGTCGAACCTATGGCCCATCCAGGTTTGGAGATTAAGTCGATCCTGCATCATGCTATTGACATATTTGAGGAGATCAGAGGGACTTCGGTTGATTCAATCCCAAAGTTCGCTCTGAGCTCATTTCCAGATGCAAGAATGATGTTGACGGAGGCCATCACAGCGTTTGACAGCGGAAAGATTGTGGTCGAATGTGTCTCCATGTCTATGTTCTCTGATGAATTCAAGGACCTAAAAGCAATCAGCTGCGATTCAAATGACTTAATAAGAGTTATTGTTGGTTGTGAAGCAATGGATGCAATGGACCAGCAGTCAAGCATCAGTATTTTCTGTCGGACGTAAGTTCAATTCCTGTTTGGGCTGCAACATTTTTAGGCCTGTTTTTCCTTTCATTCTATAATCCGAAAGCACAAGGCCCTAACCTGGAATAGCACTGCGGAAATATTGCTTCACATCACAGCCGAAAGCCTTCAGAGCCTTTCACACGAGGATGCTACACTGCTAGAGTCATTATTATCCTCTATTTCACCATCTGGTCTATTGGAGCACACTCTTATACCTCAGGGTCTACGGAACTTCTTGAACTTTTCAAAGCCCTCGCGAGCACAAGCAGAAAACATTGCAACATATTTCGAGGAAGAGATTTTGCGCCATACGGCAATTGGATGTAATCCAAACATAGACTGGGAAAGTCTACCCACGGAGATTCGAGAACTCATTCTCGATAGATGCACAGGCCAAGTTGACACATTGACAACTGACCAGCATAACTGGCTACGGACGAACAAGCTTCAGGGCTTATCTTTAAATACATTTATGACTCGTCGCAATTTCGGTGCCTTTGTTGCCATGGAGAAGAGGAGATACACACTAGAATTTGCCAAAACAGCCCCAGTAGAGAGGCCTGATAAGTACGAAAAGTCCAATATGATGGATTTATTTGGAAAAGCTCGAACACGGAGAGGGCCGTCAAAGTTACTCATGCGCCAGTTGAAGTCCCCATTCAGCACAATTTATCATACTATTGGTCACTGTCTTAAGTTATTTGCAATAGCATTTGTGGCGGAGCCAGAATTACAAAGAGAGCTGGACCATACCATGAAGTCCACCCCGAAGTACATACGACTGATCGTCATGTTCGTGGTAACAGGCATCTGGTCGTATGCTAAAATTCTGCAAGACTTGTTGATGCCAATGTTCTTGCTTCACGGGAGAAAGAATGTAGAGATTCTCTGGAAACAAATACGTGGAACGACTGTATCTTTAAAACGGCAGAAGATAGTGATAGAAAGCACCGGAGGATCTTCCACCGCATTTGTTCGAGTTCCGGACGCAGCAAGTATTGCCGGGAGCCATCTCACTGGCAGTGTTGGGGAGGATACTGATGCTGTTCAAGAATCTTTACTAGGTTCTGGCACTTGCGAGCTCCACCAGTATGGTGGCGTCCTGGATCAAGAGCCAGCTGACTTAGCTAAGCTTGAGCGCATCAGCATTTATAGCAAGGATCTTCTTCTATTACGCAGAGAAGACTACGTCAAAGGTGTGAGGACCAATGTTTACGAATATGAGTACGACCTCGAAAGTATTCCAAGACAAAAAGTCATGAAAAAGCGTCCTCGCTATCCGATTTCACGGCGTTGCGTTGAAGGGAAGAACGAATTCGAGCAAGTGTCTTTTAACAATCAGGGTCTTGTCCAGAGTGGTTCTTATATTCTTGATGGGAATCTGGTGCGCTTCAATTGTCATTATAGACAGAACAGCAATTATGATGATGAGTTACTGAGAGCAGAGTTTGTTTTACCACATATGTTCTGCATGGTTTCATGGGCGGCGCCCCCTGCAAAACATCAGGAAAAATTGGACACTTGGATACCGCATTCGCAAGTCCTTGAGGCTACATTTGTCATAGGCCCCGATGTATATGAGGCACAATGGTCCTACGATCACAAATACCATCCAACCATATTTACGACTTTGAATGGGGAACCTGTTGAAACACCAGCTCTAATACAGTGGGATCATCTCGGAGTGCTCAAAAAGCCTACAAACTTTACATTTCGTCATGATGATCACATGATCGGTTTCAAATCATTACGTTCACATGCTGTTCCCAGATGGCTAGGTAGGAACACCCATCAGAATCCAGTCTCCACTTCGCGAGCTAGGTCGAGATTATGGCAAGCATGGAAAAACAATTCTGCTTTTGATGGTGTGATAATGAGATGGCTTGACGAAAGACTTCTTCGACAAGAACCACTGTTGCGCCCATATTTCCGGAGGCGTGATCACGGCAATCTCAAATCCGCCGAGGAATATTTGCATGAGAATGCAGATGCAATTATGGCTGTTATAGATCTTGATAAATCTATTTCGGGATGGGCTCCACTTGCATTTCAAATCGCTGACTTATACGCATTCGGACAAGGAGGTTCCGCCAACGCTCGCACTAGGTCCGCTCCGGATTTCAAGAGCGACGAGCTCCATGTTCTTGCGACAGACTCTGGAACATGGCCAAATGAGGGAGGCGGAGTGTCTGCATGCCGACGAGACATGGTGAACAATCTCAAGGCAGCAAAGTGGTATATGATTTCAGAATCGGCGAATGATTTTGGAGTACCTAAACACCAAACACAGGAGAATGTTCAGACACTCAAAGTCATTCCAATCTGGGGACTTGATTTCATGACACCGACCCATGGGATTTTCAGAGATCGGTTGGATTCAGAAGTCATACATGCTGTCAGGGATGCGACAAAGTTGGACATCCAGAAGAATTTTGTCCCGATCCTCAAAGCGCTAGTAAAAGGAGCTAGGACAAGCCAGTACTCGCAGAGTGACATTCTACAATCAACGCGAGCTCTTGTAAATCTGAATGCATATTTCTCCAAAGGAAAACACTGGACGGGTGTGTGGAACAGTAGGATCGTTAAAAATGCGTGGCGAAATCTATGGATCTCACAAGATCTTGTGAGTCCTACACCTTCAGAGGGCTGGTTTCAGACCGAGATACCCACAATAGCGCAACTTGACGCCGCGCTTGATCTTTGGTTTCGTTACTTATTCATATTCTCTCTTCCCATGCCTGAGAAGATTCCGGCAATCTTTCAAGCTTCGCATCATTCTGTAAGTGCTTCCTATGGGGTTGTTTGCAAGATTACCAGGGGAAGCATATTACAAATTTGGGACCACGCTATCAGCTGGCGTGAGACAAATCTCTATCTCTCCTCAGATCTCTGTTCTCTGCCACCATTTGTTCGAAATTCGTTGCTTGGACTTATGAAGCTCACGAGTCAATTGACACTTCACCATGCGGATGTTATTCTACCTTGCGCCGATTTCTTTAACCCTGGATGGGAAGTAGAAATTGGATCTCACCAAGGCAAACTAGAAAACAGGAATATTTTCAAACGTAAAATCGATCCTGTCGTTAATGGTATCCCTCCTGCGGATATCTCGAAATTCAGTCCGATCAAGGAGACGACTTCGCCACTACCAACAGTCACAATGCTTTCTCATGTCTGGTATGCGAAAGATATTAAGACAGCTATTCTAGCTGCTGATATCATTGTCAATGTATGGGGATTCAAAGACTATCGTCTCGATATTTACGGCGCAATCGATAAAGCACCGCAATACTCAACAGATTGTTTCGAGATATTAGCATCCAAATCACTTCCTGGGTATGTCAATTTGTGTGGAACTGCAAGTCCAACTGAAGTTCTAAAGAAGACTTGGGTCTTCCTCAATTCCTCCATCTCCGAAGGGCTTCCTTTGGCACTCGGAGAAGCTGCACTGACTGGCGCACCTGTTGTGTGTACGGATGTTGGAGCTTCCCTTCGAGTACTCACAGATTTCGATACTGGTGACTGTTTCAGCGCGGTGGTAGCTCCCAATGATGCTCAAAGTCTTGCAAGAGCACAAATCAACATGCTTGCGCTTTTAGATGAATGGGCTCCTTATGCAAATGATCCTCAAGGATATAAACCTCCCTCTATCATCGATAAGCCTACTCCTGAAGAGGTCGCACTAATCACGAAACGAATGTATGAAAAGAAAAGCGAACTCCGAGCCCTCGGAATGCGAAGTCGAGAAATCGTTCAGAAATCATTTGGAGGTAATAGATATCTCAGAGAGCACGAGCAAATGCTCTGGATTGGAAAATCTCGTTACGATATGAAACATCCATCGGAAACCCCGAGGCCGACATTAAGACCGGCATTGCCGTCGCTTCCTGTGGGAAGTCATATGTGGGGACAAGCATCTGTGCCCTCTGCACTACAAACTCGACCTCAACGACCCTCCATCTTCCGAGGATCCAGTATCTTGGCACGTTCTATGCAGGCCTCGACGGTAGTACCATCCCTCCGCGGTGAAGGACCTATATCTGTCATGGGAACCGGTAGCGGTATGAAAGGCATCCAACACATGAGCGATTACTTCCCCGGCTATCGACCAGTCGATAGCAACATCTCCACTCCTGATTTCCATTTCCTTACACCTCCCGGTATCCACTCGCCCGGGACGAATTCTACCAGAAGCCAGTCGCCGATGAGGAAGGGACCTTCTGCTCGTCTTACAATGCTCTCTAGAGGCAGTACTAGTTATGATAGATCTGAGAGCTCGTCATTGATGGTGCCATCTAAGCGATTACCGGGAGAAGATTCATTTCTTCGTGATCTAGACACGGCTCTTGAGCGCGTGTAGCTTTCTTTTGTCATTAGTCATTTAACCAGGTACTTAGTATCTTACTCACATAACTAGCATTGCATTTCGTACGGATTTCAACCAAAAGTTGTTTCATGTCATTTGAATTCACTATCTACGGGGCATTTTCTTTTTTGGGTTATGGACATATTTCTTTTTTGTTAGTAGGGTCTCCTACATTCATTTGGTAGAGTGTGTTTATACCCATTTTAATCATGTTTATCTATATTGTTCCTTTCATGTTGATTAATTAGCATGCGCAAAGATTTCATTCATACAGAAGGGGAATAAATGGATATTTCTGGCATTACATAGCGTTCTAGAGATCTTGTTAATATATTATAATCAAAATTTATTTACCACGGCAGTCTGTAATTCTATTCATTAGGATCCTCTGTTGCTTTCTCCCAACGTCTCAATGTAATATCAAATGAAAGCCGGGATACGGACCGTCATAGTTGTTGTTGCAGCTGCTAGTTATTTAGTATACGATTCTCGTAATGTCCAATCCAAGTTCGATTCTAAGAAAAGAATTGCTTCATCCGATTAGGTATTCAGATTGCATGTTTTGTGTTCTTTTAGCAATATATATGTATGTATGTATGTATGTATGTATGTATGTGTGTGTGTATGTGTATGTGTATGTGTATGTGTATGTGTGGTTTAGTCTCATATGTCAATAGTTTATACAAGGATCTGAAGAGCAGGATTACTCTCCCCAGTGATGACGAAGCAATAATGATGTTTCGCATGGTAAGTTTTTCCCTAGGAAAGAAGCGGATATACTGGCGACATTAGTGGTGCTGAATACCTATTTTCCTTATTTAGCACATAGGAAACAGAGATCGGCTAACGAGTGCGCAATCTTTTTGATATGTTGCCTATTTGCCCTTACGTAGCACTCTCCAATTATTAGCATCTATCGAAACCTCTTCCATATCTATCTGAAGGAGATAGTGGAAACATGCTAAATGAATCATTGACTCCCTACAATTGTTATTGGAGGACACCACTGGCAATATTGATAAAGAGATGTCGGATCTTCTGAGTAGGACAATGCAAATGTGATTATCACTGGTTCATTAACCTTGGGGGTTTTATTATCGTTCGGGTTCGTTTTATACACTTTTCGGAGACAGTCGCTTACCCAGTGCAAAATAGTATTCATTTTTTCTCCTCATAAGACATCCATGACATCTCAGACCATTGATATCCAACAGTACAGCCGCCGTATTAATCGAAAGACAGGACAGGCCTAGGTGCTGCTTACCCATTTCGCGACCGGCATGATGAATTAGATACTCTTTTCCTGGATAAATACTGTGCATGCAATACTATCTATCATACACCTCAAACCACAGCCAGCTTTTTCTTTAGGAAGAAAAATATGAACGTCATCATGGGAATTGAAAACATTTACAATCTCACGAAGCTTCACAATTTCCCAAAATGGAATTGCATCCGGTAAGGATTCTGCGAGGAGTATGTATTCACTCGATCTGCAAACTGGCGCATTTCATCTATCGGGTGCTGAATAGAAGTTAGCGCTCTGTAACCGACACGATTCGTATACCTCCTTTGGGCCTTGCCCACAAAGTATGTGAATCGCAACACCACTGCCATGGTTTTTGGTGGGAAGCCGATGAAAGCAAGCTTATGCTATCGAAAGGGGGAAGAAAAGCTCGATGGTTTCCACCTAGACCAATACACCCATAATCATGATAATCCGTGAAAGTGACTAAAATTTATCAGCTTTTACACAATGCATAAAAGCGAATAAGAGTTGACCAGGACACGGAGATTAGTTGGAACCTTTTCTTTCGAGATGAGAATGAAAGAACCTTACAAATAGCCAAATCTTCAACTGCTTTATACAGTGAAGATTAAAAGGTTCGCATGATTACCTATTGAAGAATCAACATTTTGACGTTCATTTTATGGGCGAACCCAGTCCGGACTCTAATACAAAATTTGAAGTCAGCGGTTTTTTCATCTCAAGCCTGACCCTAGCCAATAATCGAAATTCTTTGTATAATAAAAGAATAAACTTTTTCTCACATAGTATAAGATACGCTCATAGATACACCCATAAACGCACGAATCTAATCAACGCCAACCCAGCTTCTGCATCATTCGTACAAAGCAGAACTTTGGAAGCAATTTTATGGGTGGAATTAGCTGGACTGCCGAATGTGACTAACAATCCCACCTTGGGATTCCCAAGTTGATAACAATTGCGAAAAAGAAAGCGATCTGATATCGAAAATGACACGATTTGGGTTTTGGAGATATAATAAAAATATTGACGGGGTCTTTAAGGAAGTGGTAATTTTAAGCATATTTTGAGGTAAATGTCGCTTTTTGCAAGTCGCGAAACAATCCTAACAACCAAGTCGATAAATCAGCACCAGGGCATCTGATTCACTTGCTGTGCATTTAGTAGTGCTAATATACTTTTGCGAGTAATAGCTTGGAAAGAATTTTAGGAGAGGAATATCGACTCTGAAGCCCCAATCGCAGCCCTTTTTTGCGATGCATATCAAGTACTTTGAGGTGGATTCTCTCTCCCATCCTGATGCAATAATAGAGTTATCTCAGCTTATGCTAAGAAACCAGCTTGCTTAATATGCGCCGTTTTTTGCAGTAATTAAATTGCTATTCGGTTCATTGATCTTCATGTATCGATTGGGGCGTCAAGGGCACATAGATGCAAAGAAAATTGTTTCGGAAGTAATTCTCCTGGATGCCGAAATAGGGTGATGGGGAGCAGACCCCCCTTCTGATTGTTATTGTAAAAAGATGCGATATGACAGCTTTTTCAACGGAAAGTTTCATGAATATCATGAAATCCGGATTCTGCGTCTGTTAAACCATTATCGATGGGTAGGAATATTGGTGAGTGAGGTTAGACTTCCGCTCAGAATAACCATACAACACTTCCCATCTGAATACCTAGCTCAAAAGATGAAATAGTCCAAAATAATCACCAAGGTGGCAACAGATATCTGCACCGGAATTTCTAGTTTTTTCGGCCATACGACGGTAGTGGAACGTCCAACTTCGTTACCTCAAATGAGCGGTATGCAGTTTTTCTGACGATTTAGCCATTATCAATTACCGATAGAGGCTTTGGTGTTATCTGAATACTTGTGTAACTGGGTGATCAGCCGACTGAATATCATCAACAATCAATCACCCAGGCGTTTTTCCCGCGCAAACAATGGTAGAGCGGACCAAGACACGCAGCTAGAGATGGATTCGTGCAGATATAGAAATATCACGCACAACATGCAATGATACCTTACTCCCCCCTGCTCCTTGAAATTGGTTGTGAGATGCGGATGGACCTATTGGGCCGTGGAGAGATGATCATGACGGCTTGGGGAAGAGGTCCGGGATGTGTGGAATGCATGCTAGACCTCAAATTGATATCGTAGAAAGAAACTCGCGCCATATGAAATCTGCAAGATAGATCGATAAGATGGCTGCAAACCATTTGTTGACCGACTGAGATCTTCAAAGTAAGGGCCAGTGAATGAAGAACATGACAGAAAAGAACATGGGGGTCGGGATCGCCACGTGATGGTACGTAACCTTACCGTATAAGGTTAAGGTAAAAGGTTAACCTTAATAATAGCCTTGAAAGTTATTTATCATTGATTTGCTCGGTATTGTTTTCTTTAGTACCGGGATTACAATGTCTGTGTGAGCAAGCTTAACCTTAAACCTTATTGGTCTTGATGAAGGGGCGCGGGGTAAATCTGATCTGACTCGTTTGTTCATGTCTCGTCCGTGACCTTCTCCACAACATTTCGTGCATACCAAGTACCGCAAAAAGAAATCTCCGTTCTCTAAAACATCATTAATACTTTAAAAACACGTCGTGAAATCCAAAAATGAATGCCGTTTGTACCGTTCTGGTGTCTCAATGCCCACGCATTTCCTTGCTCAATGGGATCCACAATGACTCTTATCACTAATATTTACAACGTCAACTTCATCCGATACTGGTATTCGAGCATACTTCAGAGACATGCATCTACAATGCCAGGCTTATATCTTTGTTCTAACACGGATAAGGAAGCTCATATAGCCGGCGCATATGATCAACATTGCTCTAGAACGACCATCGTCATACTATCAACCTCTGCCCGCACTAAATGCGCTTATCCGAGGATCAAATTCCAATCAAGACGTCCGGCATGTCTTAACGTGGTGCATGTGCGTGTCCGATCACGCTGAACACCCCGAAAACAAAGTGTTACGGGGACAGCCAATGCACATATTCAATATACAAGCTTTTCCTGACCGGTGACGGGATCATCGGAAGTTAAACCCTTTGTGTCCAGCAGTCCGAGTGTTCCTGCATATTCATCCTCATGTGAACCATTAGTTTCATGGAGCTACAAGTTTGTGCTCCTATGCTATGCGACTCTGCTATTTTTAAGTGAATTGTGAATTTCCTTAATATCTCCCGTTTCCATCCCCCTCCAGATCCTTCTAGTCTTTCTTCTTAGACTCAGTTCTCCTCGAGGCACTTGACTAGCATTCCCTTGGATTCACCATCTAGTTTTACCCCTCTTTGACGCCTCTGGGGGAATCTTTATTGATTCACCTGTTTTCTTTTAGATCGGGGTGCAGGTGATCTGACTTTCCCGAGCCGAACCTTCCTTCCACATACTCCTTCCCGTTCTGTACTTGCATAGAAGACAACGGAAAACTCCAAGTTTCTTCTAAACTAAATCAATTGCTTCCTTTCCCTCATATCTCTTCCAAATATCGTTTCGTAAGTCTTCAATCAAGAGCGAATGGGACGAGAAAATGCTAATATCAGACAGGTTCGTGATACCCCATAGAAAGTTCTTGGGTTCAATATCACAATGCGTTCACTTTTCACAACCGTGCCTGCTTTGGCATGTTTGTGTTCAACCACATTAGCTGTACCTCACAATCCTAAGCTTGATAGAAGACAGTACTATGGCAACCCAGCAAGTACTGCTGCAGATCGACAAGCTGCCGTGAAAGAGGCATTTACATTTGCTTGGGATGGATATCAAAAATATGCATTCCCTCATGATGAACTACATCCGATTGCCAATAGTTATTCGGACTCAAGGTATGTTGACCAGGTATGTATCGTAACCTTTAAGCTAACTTTTCAAAAGAAACGGATGGGGTGCCTCCGCTGTTGACGCATTCAGCACGGCAATTGTGATGGAAATTCCAGAAATTGTGGACACAATTTTAGACTGGATCCCAACTATCGATTTCGACCATACTTCCTCTCAGGTTTCGTTATTTGAGACTACAATTAGATATGTTGGTGGATTACTTGCAGGTAAGCTTTTCGTCGTCTAGTGATAACTGACATGCAACTTACACATTTTCAGGTTACGATCTCCTCAAAGGTCCTCTTTCCAAACTCAACTCAAATGACACGGCCGTCGATGCGGTTCTCAAACAGGCAGCACGCCTAGCTGATAATCTTGCATTTGCATTTGATACACCAACAGGAGTGCCATCTAACAATATCTATCTCAATCCTCCAAGCACTGATGGCTCTACCACAAATGGAATAGCCACAATTGGAACACTAGTTCTCGAATGGACTCATTTGTCTGATTTGACCGGTAACAAGACTTATGGTGAACTTTCCCAGAAGGGTGAATCGTACTTGTTGAACCCTAAGCCCGCATACAACTCTCCATGGCCTGGTAAGCATTTCTCTGGTTTCGTTCCACTCTCACCCTCCAGCCCAGACTCTTATTTCATGCTATATTTGTTCTACTTATTTTCTTTCGGCTCAATGTAGCCTTGATTTCCTGTGCTTCGGCCCGAAACTTCTCGCTGGTAGGAAGTCGCTGACTCATCTGTGCCCTAGGTTTGCTCGGTACAAACGTGAATCTCAACACGGGACTTTTCGAAGATGCCAGCGGAGGCTGGGTTGGTGGTGATGACAGCTTCTACGAGTATCTCATCAAGATGTACGTGTATGACTCGACTCGATTCGGCCATTACAAAGATCGATGGATCGCAGCTGCAGATTCATCCATCAAACATTTGGCCAGCCATCCTTCAACTCGTCCAGATTTGACCTTTATGGCTGCTTATCAAAACAAAACACGCCTGTTTGTTTCTGAGCATCGTAAGTACATTCTTTACTAGTTGACTTGGTCATGAGAGATGGGACACTTTCTGCATGGGATTACTAGACATTGGGGGCATTAAGCTACTGTCTTTCCGGTTCTTGTGAACGAATAGACTACCGTCTCTATAACTATATATTCAAAATACTAATCAAAAATACAGTCGCTTGTTTCGACGGAGGCAACTTCCTCCTTGCAGGTCTCGTGCTCAAAGAGCAAAAGTACATAGATTTCGGACTTGCACTCGTCGCCGGCTGCGAAGACACATACAACAGCACACTCACCGGCATCGGACCCGAAGTCTTCCGATGGGTAGAAAGCGACACACCTTCCAATTCTTCTACCAATCCTCCTCCATCCGCCGACCAACAGGCATTCTATGAAAAAGCCGGTTTCTACATCACCAACGCGGATTATATCTTGAGACCCGAAGTCCTTGAATCTTTCTACTATGCTTATCGCGTCACTGGAGATCAGAAGTATCGTGAGTGGAGTTGGAATGGATTTGTGGCTATTAATGCAACAGCTAGGTATGTATTCATCTCACTTTATTGTGTCCGCGAAAGTGTGAGTATTAACTTTGAACCCATAGAACCGGTAGTGGATTCGGTGAACTCCAAAATGTCAATGCGCCTAATGGAGGTGGATTTAATGATTTCCAAGATAGTTTCTTGTTTGCAGAGGTTATGAAATATGCATATTTGATCCATGGAGATGTAAGCATTTATTTCTACATTCCCCTCCTACTCTTTCCCTCTTTCCATCACATCGACTCTACACACAAATTCGAATTTACTCACGCTTAACGCACAGGACGAGGAATATCAAGTTGGAGGCGGCGGTGTTAATAAATGGGTATTCAATACCGAAGCGCATCCAATTAGAGTCGCTGGACCACCTATTTAATCACTTTAGACTTAAACATGGGACTCGGTTTCAGTTTCCGGATTCGGTTTCAGGTTGGGGGGCTCAAAGATTTCTACTTCTTAGGTGATGAGTGGGTTCTGAGCAGGTTGGTTCGCTAACCTACCTAGCTAGGTAGCACCGCGTTTAGGAACTCTTCTTCATGGTGATGGTCTATAATATAAATCCATTACCGCTTTTTCATTTAGCTTAGTTTTACTACGTACCTAGCTGAATGTATTTTTTTTTAACTTTTTCACTGGGTTAATTCATGATTTTCTTGTGATGGTGTAAATGAGGTTATTTCGATCAGAAACTCTTTTTTTTAACATTCTCCTGAGAGATTTCTTCTTGGGATTTTTTGATATTTGCATTGCATTTGTATTGCGTTAACCAACTTAAGTTTACTTCACTAGTTCATTTAATCATCTGAGATCACAAAATTTCAGATGAGAGATAAGATACTCAAACAGCATCTAGGTTAGGTAGACAGATAAGCTTACAATAACTCTATTCATGCGAACAAATATACGAGGCTAGAAAACTCTACTGAAATGTATACGATGTCCATCTAACCCTTCCTGTCTAACAACCTCCTACAAAAGAAAGTAATATTTTACTCTCCAGCCCATGTCAAACCTTCCGCTTCAGCAATCCTTTCAAGAAATCAAAACTATTACTATCACTCTGCAACTCCCAAACCTTACCCGTAGGTCTATCCTCCCAACCCAATTCCTCCGCGCGCAGTAATCCCCAATTCGTCGTAATTCCCCTGATGATAGCCCTAGCGCCACCTTCCGTCTCCAGAGTAACGATCTGATCGGTATGTAACCAGTGTTTATAATACACCTCTTCTAGTTTTCGATCGAAGCCATTTCGACAGAAGGTTTTATAGATGGTTTCGAATTTAGTGAGGAAACGAGCGAGGAGTTTTTCGAGGGAGAAAGGTGCAAGATGTGGGGGTAAGAGAGCGTTGAGTGATGTTGTTGGAGCGGCGTTTGTGGTGTTGAGACCGATACCTACGACTAGATCATAGTTTCCAGATGAATATGAGGAATTGACAAGTATGCCGCCAACTTTGACATATTCTTTCTTTCCGGGCTTGGATGGATCTTGGACATCTATTGTTGTTGTCAGAAAGAGCGGAAGAAATGATGATCCGGACTTACAAATATCGTTTGGCCACTTAAGCTTTATTGGGAACGTATCGTAACCCTTGTCATATGAATGGATAGCTTCAACAATGGCTATTGCTGCGAGATACTGTATGAAGACAACCGGCGCCGTGTTTCCAAGTTCCATAGGGTGTTTCATGCAAACAGACCAGATCAAGCATCCCAGAGGGGAAACCCAAACATTTGAACCGCGGCCACGTCCAGCAACTTGTGTTGTAGCTGTGAAAGTAAAGCCTGTAGGAACTCTGCAAAGAAGCTTCGAATTCCTAGGAATCATTAAAAAGGGTTTACTTCAGGTAGTGAAGGGGAAATTTACTTTTCTAACATTGTGTTGGTACTTGTAACGACCTCTCCATATAGTAGCGTGTTTCCAAACTCTTCGGCTTCGCTGGGTTTTTCTTGCTGGTAGAGTCTCAAATTCGAGTAAAACACATGGTGATTGAAACATGGTGTTTCCTTTGTGCCAGGCCAACTAGTCTCATGCGGAATGATTCTTTTTGGAATAGCATTATAATCAATAATCCCATCACTTGATGCAGCTGCCGCAACATTTGGTTTTTCCTCTGTTGCGGATACAACCGAAGCTGGAAGTGACTTTTCTAACGATTCAACGGACCAACTACTCTCTTGCTTTTCAATGTGAAATGTGTCGTTTTCGCCCTTGATAATCTCTTCACCGTTCTCCTTATCGATGATTTCTTCCCAAGAAGCTAATAATTCTGGAACCAGATGCGGATGAACAGATGAAAGGTGGAGGCGAGAGAGGGAAGGCGCCGTGGATGTTTCTTCACTCATTGATAAGCCTAACTTCACTAGACATCCTTTCAGAAAGTTTGTTCGCGAGTCGTCATCTGCAGCCAGATCCTTTACAATATCTGCATAACCGGGTATCTTTATCGTGGGGTCCAGATTCACGGCAGCAAACCTAGGGATATGTAAGTAATGGCCAAAATACCCAGCTAGAGATGCATACTCCGGATGAGGCCCTGTCAATATTGCTCCACCTTCACCAACCTTGCAATAGACAACCGCGGCGGGGTCTTCTCCGCCGTCAACATCAAGTGGATGTACATAGGTAGCAAGCGTTTCAACTCCTCTATCCTTGAATTTGCCTGCATCAACAAAGACTCCTCCACCGTTGTAGTATAATTTGAAACTTTGAGAAACAATTTCATTGCGAAGTCCATCCCCGATCTTGATCTCTGCAGCCTTTGCACCTTCCTCGCTATGGTACACAAATCCTTTGAAAGCACATCCTCGGGAGATACCAGGATAGAATTGTAATTCTCGTGGTCCCACAACCTCTAGAGGTTTATTTCCGACCTCGAACTCACATCTGGAGGTGCCATAATAGCCCCCCGCACAAAACCCAAGATAGGCGCCACCTCTACGAACGTATTGGGAGATGCGTCTATTTCCTTCCCCATTGAGGGAGCGACAATATCCTTGGTCGGCGCCGCCTGGAAATACAAGAAGAGCGCAAGAAGCAGTCCAAGGTTCTTTGAGGATGACAGTATCACTGACTGGAATCACAGCGTAACTTGGCGAGAGCAAACGCCGTAAAGTATAAAGGCAGTGGCGAACGGATTCAATTGTACTTCCATTGCCTATCAAAACACTTAGAGCGAACCATGAATAACTGTTGGTCCTATATACCTGAGTAGACCAAAACATCCATTTTTCTTGCGACCATTTTAACACGAATTTAAAAATTTGCTCACTGAGTCACAACCGAGGTTACTAAATCTCTCCGAAGTCCTTCGAGAACTATCTGTATCACAATACTTCAAAACGCACCGAAAAGGAAATCAAGTACCCAAAATGTCTGATAAGCCAGAAGATAAGCCCCAGGTTGCAACCGTCGTCGAGGATGATGATGAGCCTGATGAATGGTAAAATTGTTGATCTCTACAACTCGGGTCTTATCACTGACTCAATTTTGTAGGGACAAACGAATCTTTAGCACTGGATGCGCGGGTGTGTTGAGACTTTCAAGCAACAACAGAAAATGGAGACACAAATGCTAAATCACTGCAGAGGAGAATGCAAAGATGACCGACTGCTATTACGAAAAGAAAGATTGGAGACTGTGCAAAGCAGAGGTATGGAAAAGCTCCTTCTTTAGCGTTGTATCACGTGTTGAGGTGATGGAGATGGCAAGAACATGCATGACTGACTTTCCGCATGAATATGAAGCTTGAGACCTTTAAAAATTGTTGGAAGAAACATTCGAATGGTCAGAGGACGTCGACGAAGGATGCTTGATATGGGTTGCAGTACGGACAGGAGTAGATTTTATGAGTATGGTATGGATCATGCATGTACGGAGTGTGAAGAACCACGGTTCACGAAGGCCAAATGTAATATTACTGTAGAAATTAAAATGCCCCTCAATAATAAGAAAAACTGCAATATTCATTATAAGTCATTAATTACATAGCGATCCTGTTGTGTTATTGTCAATCTTCAAAATTGTTCAACAAAAAAAGATTGGACGTCATTTTTGAAGCGCGCCACAATTTTATATATTTGGAGAAATCGCGTCTACCGAGAACATCTTTTTCTTCACACATCAACATGGCAACAATTACGCGCAGAACTACACGCTCTTTAGTTGCTGATGCAATGTCATCAGTGTCAAGATTATCCGCCGTATCAAGAACTACAACTCTGACCCGTCAATCAAGACATTTTTCTAACAGTTTCCGAAATGCTGCGATCCCGCCTTCAAGCTACACACCAAGGACATCGGTCACAACGAAGCCTCCAACAAGTTCTGCAGCCCCTGTAGCCAAACCGAAAGAGCCAGATGCCATAGATGATCAATCACCCATCAAGGATATGACTGAGGGGCTTGCAGACGAACCGTTGATTTTGGACGAGGGAGTTAGACAGGTTGATTGGACAAGATCATATCACGGATTATCGTCCCAGCCGTTCTCTAAAGAAGCTGCAGACATTCTACTCGCACCAATACCTCCTGATGATGTCGAAGTCAAGCCAGATGGTATTATATACTTGCCAGAAATCAAATATCGAAGAATATTGAATAGGGCTTTTGGACCTGGTGGGTGGGGTTTGGCACCAAGAGGAGAAACAATTGTTACGCAGAAGAGTATCACAAGAGAATATGCTCTCGTTGCTCATGGAAGGCAAGTCTTCAGGCACTCTCTATAGTTTAAAGCGGCACAACTGACTATTTTTCTATGCAGATTGGTATCCGTGGCTCGTGGTGAACAAGACTATTTCGCTCCCGAAGGTATTCCGACCGCAACTGAAGGATGCAAATCGAACGCTCTGATGCGCTGCTGCAAGGATCTGGGCGTAGCCAGTGAGCTTTGGGATCCTAGATATATCAGGAAGTTCATGAAGCAATATGCGAAGCAAGTTTGGGGTGAACACGTCGTCACCAAGAAGAAGAAGCAGTTATGGGTGAGGAAGGATGACGAAATTAGATACCCATACAAGGAGTCAAAATTCGGCGCATAGATGCTTTTATGATTATGTTACAGATTATGAATTAGTCCGTAGACGAGAATGGCAAGATGTTGTATTATAGAGGGCATGGTGATGTTCAAGGCAATATCTAGATTCCGAGGAGGGGAATGAAGAAGATGCCGATAGTATAAAAATCTCCCATACGCTAGACGATTGTCTCTATCTTCTTTATATTGAGACTATATGCTGCAATTGCTTGCCATTTCTCTACGTTTATTGCCCTGGTGTTCATTCAATTTCGTTAGTTCGAAATTTTCCCTTATTTGTGTCATGCTGCAAGTGGCAGCATGTTGCATCAGGCATGTAACCTGCTAAGTTCTCTTGTCTAGAAAGGCCATGGATCAAGGAGAGTACCTCACAGTCAATACACCGGCAACTTTTAACTCCCTTAATTATAGACTCTGCTTGCTCCTCAGAATAATGGATAATGAGCACAGCGGACTTTAGCTCATAATTCTGAGACTTCCAAAGTCCTGCATAACAACACGTTATATGTGCCCGCTGCTCAGTTCGTGCTCTCTTGATGTTGACTATATTCAGAACGCAATTATGGCGAGTAAAGCATCTTTAAGTATGGGCTCATTACTGGATGTTCATCTGGCTTTGACTTCCAGCTCTGTTTGAATGCACTAAAGAGTAGTCATAAAGTCATTGCTACATCATGCAACACATCCAAGAATTTGGATCTTGTCCAACAAATCAAGAAGTCGGGGGGTTACATGGTCAGCCCTTGACATCAATTCCCCGGGAAGCAGAGATCAGCCAATTGGTTGAGATTAGCTGTGAGATATATGGAAAGATCGAAATTCTAGTCAAAAATGTCGGAGTCGGGATGTTGGGTACAATGGAAGATGTGAGGCATGGCTATGACCGATTATCTTTAAGCATTCAGCGGAACGATTTTTGTAGTTACGAAGAAATCGAGATATAACAGAGACCAAATTCTTTGGTCCCATTGAAGATCATAAAATCTATTCTTCAACACATGAGGAGCCAGAAATAAGGGAGAATAATCAATATTTCAAGCCTGACCGGCGCACAACCAAGACCGCCAATGAGCATATACGGGACCTCCAAGTGGGCTCTAAAGGGTATTGGACCCCGTTCATCAACATACCTGCTTCTTAGTTTAAATATTCAGGAATGTCTGAAGGGCTTGCAAAGAAGTAGCTCCTTTCAGAATCCGCGTATTTAGAGATATTTGGGAGAGTACCGAACATGATGGTGGTGTCTTGCAGGCTTTCGAGGATCATTTAGTGAAGGGCTAATTGATAACTTCGAATTTTTGGGTGTCAATGCGTGCACAAGCCTAAAGCGGGACAAGTGTCCAGACTGATAGGACTTAACCGGATTTACGGGCTTGGATTTATTAATCGAGGCAAATGATGCTACAACGTGAAGACAATGTCTTTCGCTGCGGTTTTGAACCTTGTCTTCCTATTTATCCCTATAAATAGAAATTCATACACAGATGGAAAGAAAGTCTAGTACTTTCAGCCCTGCTAATCTTCAATCTTCCTTGGGTACAATTCAGGTGAGGAGGCCAATCAAACCATGCGTATAATCTACAAGCGGAGTCCCAAGTCTCATTTTTGTTGCTGCTTTACTTATTTCGTCAGTGCCAGCCTTGTCGATCAAGGGCAATAAAAGGCGGCATCCGTTTAAGCTTATATGACCCACCTCGAGATAGCAATCCTTCCAGTCAGAAGTGCTTGCTTGGCGCAAGGAATTCATGAACTTGTCGCGGAATCAGACATAACGTATTATGAACTAGCTAGCTATGGATTCAAAATACCCCATGTGTTTACATGGATTTTGGGAAAGTGGAACTTCGGGGTTGGAGGCCCACACTGCTTTGTAAAATGCATCAGATCTCCATTTTACTTGCGTTTTCTAGATTTCCTGCCATTGCTCTGAGCTTTATTTTTGCGGCCGCTGGAGAAACAAGTGTGTTATGGCGACTCCAACTTCGCGTTATCCAGCAGCTGAGGGGTCCGCTGGTGTGGTGACGACTTGGCTACCTCTCACCACCGTTTATCCTATTGTGCCGCGCTGCAAGAATGAATTCTACTCCCCTAACAACATGACACAAATTTATGCCTACGATCCTAATCAGAATGCCCTTACCTTCTCGACCAAATGCTGGCCCTCGGAAGCACGATCGTGGTGGAATCAGGAAACTGATGCAACAGCCATCACTTCACTAGGACCATTTGTATGCCCAGAAGCATATACCGCCGTCGTTACCGAAGTAGTAAATCCAGGCTCTACACTAACAGGTTGCTGTCCTAGTGGCTATGGTCTCTCATCGCTCATGTCTCAACCATATCCCGGCGAATGCACATCCAGCTTTACATCCGGCGCCACGATTACATATGTTAGTAGTTGGACACCTGGACCAGATGGATACACGACGATTACTACTGTATTGAACAGTGATCATGCGATCCAGGCTGTGCAGATAAATGGATATAATTTTGATGGCAATTCCGCAGAACCTACCGTCACGGCTTTTAGTTCGAGTACAAGTTCGAGTACAAGTTCGAAATCTGGATCTACACCCAGCGCATCTGAAGCCGCAGCCACATCTGCAGTTTCAACACCTCCAGCAAGTAGCAATCCTGGACTTAGCACCGGAGCAAAAATAGGTTTAGCTGTCGGTATCTCAGTCGGTGTAATCGTCATTGCGGCTCTCATTAGCATTATATATTTCACGCGAAGAAGAAAAGGCTACGGCACAGCACCACAACAAGACGACCCATACTCATCATCTAAAGTTAATATGGGCCAAATCGCTTCTCTTCCCTCATCACCTGAATCTGAAGTCCCGCATGAGATTGCCAGTACGCCAGTCCACGAAATGAACGGATCAACTTCTGCGGAGCTGGATGGGAATCATGGTTATTGATATTGATATTGATATTGTATTTGATGATATATATATATATATATGGATGTGAAATAATTGCATAGCGAAAGGTGTTGTAGGTATAATATTGGATAATGTAGCGATTGGAAATTCCTTGGTGGGAGCTGGTGGAGTTTTTATTCCCGGGTTTAGAGATATTGGGGATCTCATTCCCCATTGTTATATATGAAGCGTATGAAGTACAATATAAATAATGGTTCTATGCTTCAGGATTCAGAGTTGGCGTTTGGGCGTATTTGGAATGCTTTTCCCGGGGAGAAGGCTAATTTGAGGTGGGTTATTAATGTATAGCTGATTCGCATCATTTGTGACTTGGAGTGCTATATGCTCCCTCCGCCGTAGTTGTTGTAAAATGGATATATAGTCTCTTATATACCTAAGTAACTGCTATTATCACTCGCTTGCAGGCCGAATGTTCCCGCATCATGACCCGCATCATGACGGGTCCATTACAAAAGATCTAATATCCCGCCACCTAGCGCCTCGCTCGCAGGCCGTTTAATGCAAAGAAATCTCAGTCTATCCTCACATTAGGTGGCAGTCGCGCCACTTTGGTAGTAGCGAAGGGGAACATATTCACTTTTGTTTATATACGAAATGAATCAAGTCCTCGCATACAAAAAGGCAATTCAAGAATATTGTTTCATCTAGCTCCCAGATCGATCTAATGAATCTGTGTAACGACTGTTCACTCGACTTTAACAAACTCCCAAACAATCACTTCATAATTTCCCTCCCCAGTCCTGACCATGCCCCCCCACTCACCTTCCTCAATCTTCGCCAACATCCCATCGCGCATCCCCACCTTCCATAATCTTTCAAAATGCGTCATCATCAAATAGTAACCACTTTCTGGTCTAAGTCTTGCAGTGAATCTCTCCCATCCTTCGGGATTTCTTGCAGAACAAATAATATTGCCCCAGAAACTGTGACCGATATAACGACCGGAAGCAACGTTTTGGAAATGGAGCCATCCTTTGACTTCGCTGCATCTCCACTATTAGCGAGGAAGTTAGTAAAAAGCATAAGGCAATAAAGAGCCGGTCAAATGATTTTTGAGGAATTATATACTCACATGAATGCTGGATCCGCGGTTGGCGGCTGGTTGAGCCAGGACGACGTTCCCAGAGTCTAAAGTTAAAAGTTTTCCAGATGGGGAGGCGCGAATCAAATAGGTCGAACCGGGAGAAGGGACTGAACTTGAGGTATCAAAATTTTTATCATCATTATTGTTACAGTTGCAATCTCCGATGGTGGTACATTGGGGAGTCTTAGTTGTGTAGTCTGTAAAGGTATCGGAATCGCAATCCGGGATGGAATCGTGGATGTCTTGCTTGCAAACCATAGCTTTATTGAGGATAAGAGCTAAGGGGATAGCTAGTAACAGGACAAAAATAAGGTAAACCTTATTATTAGCTTTGGCACTTCGCGCAATAGAAGTTGCTTTGGAGGTATATGAAGGATTAGTCTCTGCTGCAGGGGTGGTGCTATTGCCGGTGTCACCTGAAGTGCCAGGTCTGCGGTTAGAAAGCTTGTTTGTGATTTTGTGATCGAAATTTCGGTCCCTCATGCCCGTTTGTTGTTAGGGTACCGATGTCCTCTTGGAACAATTGAAGTGGTTGTTTGAAATTGATTCTATGGAGTATGTAGCAATTAGCCGCCTAAAGCCCCGCCATTAAGGACCAATCAGTTTTTTACTGTGCCGCCTTCGCCCATCCCCCCTACCTTGAAGACCAACACCCAGTCCCGATCGTTTCATCCTTAAAATATCATAGATGATGTTTTTTTGAGCAGCGGATGTTCTTTTGGCCTGCGTTTGTAGAATAACTTGTAATCCAGGCAGGGCCGCCGTCGCACTTACCGCTCTCAACCGAAATCTCTGCTGCATTGGCCTTATACCGCCGTTGGATTCTCAAGAAAGCTCCCAGGTTATGCCCAATACGTCACCTCACATTGGAAGTCGTTGAGCGTGGCTGTCTGTAGGACATTATGGCGCGTGCCTAGCCCACGTCGCCGCTTAAACAAAAAATACCGAATCCAAGAGCAGAAAATTCGGTGGCATTTGAATAGTCGTTTATGATGAACAGCCAGACTGAACCAGTAGACAGGTGCAGGACCTCAATACAAGTGTTGAGTATGGATCAAACTCCTATTAAGAGATATATGTACGATATGTTAGGCAACCAGCCACATATGACCCCGACTTTGCGGCTTCCGTTGCCCACTGGGGCTTTGTCCAATGCTCTTTGAGACACCGTTGAATGCTACCGCATGATTCGTTTTGAATGATACGTACAACCATAGATTTGGTTCAAACTGATGGGGCAGAAGTCGACGACCTTGTACGGTTCAGTGAAAAAGCTCGCAGCTCCTGACATTGCAGTAGTACGGGATTCCCCGTAAATCGCACAATCTTGGATGATAAGTGGGTGGATGCATATGCTTTTCAAATGAGACATATTGCGAACGAAGGCAACAAGGAAAGGATGACACTTCAAGTCGATTGATGGAACTACCTATTATGTGTGTAACCCGCATATTTAGACTTGAGCAAATTGATAACTTTGGTGTATGATGTATCAATAATATCCTTCAAGAGTTGCATCTAAATTTAATGACCGATCATTCCCACATGTTCCTAACAAAAATCTGTGGCTGGTGTGTGGCTTTCCGCGAGCTAACCACTCAGCCTCGTCCCTTGTTAGGTACCTTGGGTAACGACACCTCTCAGCACAACAATAATTCAACACAAACAAATTTGGATTTATAAGAATCTCGTTCTAACTAATCGCATTGAGGCGCTCTATCATCCCATCTCAATTGCTTCATGCGCAACGTTTCCATCAATACATCCGCACAAATACGAAACATCCCACTTCGCGCTCAAGAGCTACGCAAGCTCGAACCTCAAAATGGCTCAATACTTTCTTGACCTTTTATATACACTCACAAATTGCATGAGTTGCTTTCCGGGCTCTCCACAGCTGAAAATCAATAGTCGCAGTTTCAAAATTCTGCGGTTGTTGGGTGAGGTATGCAATTCCTCTAGGTATTTAAAAGTCGTGCTGTAGCTAATATTGCTTCTACAGGGCGGCTTCTCATATGTCTACCTCGTGCAAGATACCAGCAATGACAACACATATGCGGCAAAGAAGATAAGATGTCCATTTGGACAAGAATCGGTGGCTCAAGCTATGAAGGAAGTCGAAGCATACGCGCTCTTCTCACCACATCCGAATATAATTCATAGTGTCGATTACTGCGTATCAGCGGATCGTTCGGATCCTGGGGCAAAGACCGTGTATATCCTACTTCCATATTATAGGCGAGGGAATTTACAAGACATCATCAATGCGAACCTGGTAAACCATACGAAGTTCCCGGAAAAGAGATTGATGGTTTTGTTTTTGGGGGTTTTAAATGCACTAAAGGCAATGCATCAATACAAAGTTAAGGGAGGCCTAGGTGGTGCCAGTAGTGTGAATAAGGCGAAGAAATTGAGGGCGGATGCGGCGAGGGTAGATGAAGAGGCAGAAGAGGAAGTGGAATCAAGGAGGGGTAGACAAGGAGGGAGAGAAACCGATCCGGATAGTGAACAGCAGGAGCCACTTATGGATGGTGAAGTTACAATTAGTCAGGAGGGTATTGGACCGGGAGGAGCTAGAGCATATGCGCATAGAGATATCAAACCAGGTAGGCTTTGTGGAGACCATAATGCGCGAGTATATCTAATGCTAGAGTAGGGAACATCATGATTGATGACGACGGCGTACAACCCATTCTCATGGATCTCGGATCCCTAGCTCCCTCACCCACGCCGATAACCTCCCGATCGCTTGCCCTTGCAGTACAAGATCAAGCAGCCGAACATTCCACTATGCCCTACCGCGCCCCCGAACTTTTCGATGTAAAAACGGGCAGTACTATCGACACCAAAGTCGACATCTGGTCACTAGGCTGCACATTATACGCTTGTCTCGTCGGGAAGTCGCCATTCGAGATGCGCAGTGATGAGACAGGAGGAAGTCTAAGCATTTGCGTATTAGGCGGCGATTGGCGCTTCCCGGATGAAGGAGCCGGTGGAAAAAAGAAGACGACGAATCAAACGGGGCAAAGTGAAGATAGTGGTATCAGCGAAAGTATCCGCGAGGTGGTGCGGAAATGCTTGAGGGTCGAACCTAGCGAAAGACCGGATGTGGATGAATTGATGGAGATTGTAAGGGGGGTAATTGACGAATTGCCCGAGGACGGGCCTTCATGATTATGAATAGGACAAGGCAGGATAATTTTGGATGTAGTAGGATAGGAAGAACTTGGTTTCATTTGGTTAAGTCTGATTTCAATCGGCCATGTACGATTTTATTTTCTTTACTTTTTATTTTTCTACCCCTTAAAGAAAATAAGGATGATCTAAGACAAAGGATGAAACGAGGCGTTTGCGGAAAGGAAAGGAAGCACTGCTAAAGCTAAAGCTACGGCTTCAGCTACCTCGATCTAGCCAGCG
Organism: Sclerotinia minor; assembly: GCA_025389075.1. Classification (NCBI taxonomy): domain Eukaryota; kingdom Fungi; phylum Ascomycota; class Leotiomycetes; order Helotiales; family Sclerotiniaceae; genus Sclerotinia; species Sclerotinia minor. Next base: position 1,726,732 of record QRFH01000003.1, read on the forward strand.
AAGAAATAATGAAGAGTTGAGGAAGGTTTCAACTCTCAACTCATGAGCTTAAAAGTTTACCTAGTTGCTTTAAGGGCATATTTACTTATAATAGAGATGCGTTTTAGTGATTTATACATGTCTACACGTCTACCGTATGCTGGAAACATTTGTTCTTTCTAGCATGATCATCAGAGTTTGTTGCCCGATTGTTTTGTTCGGTACTAGTAATCGCGAAGGATAAATGAATTTCTATTTTGAAGTTAGATTTCAGATTTAAGAAGCATATTTAAGTGGCATTACTTCGAAGACGTGGACGACATTAGGTTTGATATTAGGTCTAGAATTACTCAGTTGACCCCGAGAAACAGTTCATGCAAGTAATCATTGATCTTCTTCGGGTGAGCTACAAAAGCTATTATGTCCGAGCAATGTCTGTAAATTCTACCGTTGCATTAGCAACAAGTCGAAATTGTGGTCAACCTTGCCTTGACATGACATACCGATATTGCAATTCTGACAGTGATTTACAATGCCTGACTGATAGAGCACCACTATAGCCATCAAGATGTCTCTCTAAAAGCCAGAATAGCAACTGAATAAGCATCTTACAATTCATCGTCATTTTCCTCGGACGATTGAGTCTTCCTCCTCTTTCGACGTAGTGTATTTACCTCGGCTTTCATCCCGCCGTCATCACAATATCTTTTTCTAACGCTGGTTTCGATCAAGCCAGCTGCCACTAATCCATCCTTCAAACTAGGAAAGCCACATCTGATCTCAACGAGTCCGTCCTCGGTGGTTCGAGATCGGAACTTCTTCTGCAACTGCTTGATCACGGCCTCGCGATCTTTCTCATTCAGTAGTCCTTTGATGAATCTCGCGATGAACTGGAAATGATCCGCTCGTTGTTTGATAGCCCCAATATATTTCTCTGCATGAGCTAAATAGGTCTCGACATTTTGATCCGGCGCTTGCGATATGTTGTGCCAAACTTTACGCGAGGCATCTTTTCGTAATGGCATATCTAGAGCCACTGGAGTTCTCTCATACGCTGGTGAAGCTCCCACTTGCAATGATAGAGCGGGGAGAATCGTCTGGCCACTATGCGCTAGTGATGGTATTAATTGACATGATTCGCGTGTATTCCCAGAACCTTGACTATGTTCCTCAAGGGCCGTCTTTTCTACTGGCGGGGAGGATAAATCAGGCTGTGCAGTCGGTTCAAGCTGCTCGTTAGTAGGCGCCGACTGAATCTGTGTTGCTTCTAGCACATCTGAACCTGTCCGAAGAGATGCTATGGTGGATAGTGATTCAGGATTTTGTGGTTCTGCAACGTCCAGATCATGAGTGGGCGAGGTAGCGACAGGTGATAACTGAGTCTGCTGTGCATCTGTTTCGTGCAGATGGCCTTGAGAAGAAGAGGCACATGTAGCGCGAATACCTTTCTTTGGTCAGAATAATGAAAACTTCCACAATCATCTCCACAAACCTGCTTCCATGGATTCAGTAATCTTCATAATCCTGTCTTTCAAATTCTGCACTTTATCCTCCCACTGCCTATTTTTCTGCGTCAATCCTTTACACTCATTTTCAAGTTTTTTGAATCGAGTTTCGCTTTCTTCCAATTGCTTCTGATACTCCGTCGACCTACACTCTGCTTCGGCAGATATCTTGTCGATTGCAGTCTTCATTTCCTCAATTAACTTCAATAGAGCACGATGTTCCTTTCGAAACTCTAGATTGACTATGGCCTGGACGCCACTTGCAGCTCCTTGACTCAAACTAACAAGTTTGAGAGGTGAGTTCACAACCTTCATCATGAAGATACAAGATAACTTAAATGAGATAAATGACTGACAATCGACAATATCTAACATGAGATGGAATGGAGAAAGGCCTAGTATGTTAACAGTCTTACATACTAAGTCACCAAAAGTGAAATGTAGATGATGTTGCATTTTATGACAAGTGAAGAAAAACAAAGGCGAGTCCTAAGCGAGCCTGCCTACACTGGTGATGGATCGAGCATAAAACAGGAAAGAGCGAATGCGATGGCATTCCTGTATAGCCACAAAAGAGGTGGACGAAGAGGAGATTAATCACTTGAACATTTTGACAATTTTTATTTTATTTTGTTTTTATTTTCGCCTTGATCTATGGAAAATAATCTCAGCATCTATCATCAATCGTACTACATTGCATGGTCCAATCGTAGGCCAAATGTAGGCTGATCTGAGTAGACATAGAGTTCGTAAGACAGCCCAAGGAGAATCCTTAAATACAGAGACTGAAAAGCGAAGCATCCCCCAAACCTCTAATGCCATAAAATACGCAAGAAATAACCGAGCTGCACAAACCAATGCAGTGACTTTTATGCTACCTATTGACCCAATCCTCACGTGCCGGGCGAACCAGCTACGCTCACTATCACAGCCCTTACAAAGGGGGTTCCGGTGCTGTGGTCTTTTGATAGACATGCACGCCCGACAACTCGTGATTTACCAAATTGTATATTAGAAGAAAAAACTTAGATGAGGTCAGCAACATTCATTGGCATCTCCTCGATTTGAGTGCTGTAGAATTGCTCGATTTCTCTCATCATGCGGACATCCTCAGCGGTGACAAAGTTGATAGCAACACCCTTACGTCCGAAACGTCCACCACGACCGATACGATGGATGTAGTTCTCACGGTTGGCTGGGAGATCGTAGTTGATGACCAAGGAAACTTGTTGAACATCGATACCACGGGCCAAAAGATCGGTAGCGATCAAGACACGGGATGAACCAGATCGGAACTCCTTCATAATTAAGTCACGTTGACCTTGGTCCATGTCACCGTGCATGGCGGAGACGGTGAAATCACGGGCAGTGAGTTTGTCGGTGAGCCAGTCAACCTTTCTTCTGGTGTTGCAGAAGATGACTGCTTGTGTGATGGTGACGGTCTCGTACAAATCGGAAAGGGTGTCCAATTTCCAATCCTCCTTCTCAACGGCAATGTAGAATTGCTTGATACCTTCGAGGGTAAGCTCGGCTTTCTTAACCAAGATACGGACTGGATCACGCATGAACTTGGTGGTAACCTCGAGGACGTCTTGAGGCATGGTAGCAGAAAGGAGGACAACTTGGGTGGATTGAGGAAGGAGTTGGAAGATGTCGTAGATTTGCTCGGTGAAACCACGCTTGAATCATTGTTAATAAAACTGTTTCAACTAAAGCTGGATGTCTTTAGACTTACGGAAAGCATCTCATCGGCCTCATCAAGAACGAACATCTTCATGGAATCGGTCTTCAAGAATCGTCTTTGGATCATGTCGTGAACACGACCTGGGGTACCGACAACGACTTGAGGACCATCTTGGAGAGCCTTCATGTCATCACGGACGCTGGTACCACCAATGCATGCGTGGCACTCAACGTTCATGAAGTCACCGATGGCGACAACGACCTTTTGGATTTGTTGAGCCAACTCACGGGTTGGTGCAAGGATCAAAGCCTGGCATTGCTTGACGTTGGGGTCAAGCTTTTGGAGGACAGAGATGGAGAAAGTGGCAGTCTTTCCGGTACCAGATTGAGCCTGGGCAATAACGTCATGGCCTTGTAAATTTGTTAGAGACGCCTGGGAAGAAGTCGCAGATTTGGTGAACTCACCCTTGATGACTGGCATGATAGCACGCTGCTGAATAGCAGAAGGACGCTCGAAACCGTAAGCATAGACACCTTTATCTCCATGTTAAATGTTGCTCTTCCAAGTATATTTGGATTTTCATCGTACCTCGGAGAAGCTCTGGCTTCAAGTTCATGGTATCGAAAGAGTCGACGGTCTCGTCATAGTTGGACTCGATTTGTCCTGCAAGTAAAGGAAAAAATGGTCAGCCTTTTTTCTTTTCTTTTTTTTGGGGGCTCCATCAGATTTTATCCTCGCCCAGCGCGATCGCATAGAATCTTCTCAAAAACATCAAAACAGACTCACCCTCTTGGATCTCCTCGAGACCCTTATCTGCGGAAGCCATATTTGCGAGTTGTTTGATGTAAAATCTAGATTACAAGCTGAGCTTGGAACCTAGAAAAAGATAAAGTAGGAAGGTGGAGGTGGGGTGAAAAAACGCGCAAAGTACTCTTGAAGAGACTGCGACGTGAAGCTCTTGATAGTTTGAAGTTTAAAACTAGATAACAACTCCCGAAAACGAGAGTTTATGTATATCTAGTGGTTTGGATGTTTGATTGTGTTGTAAAAAAAGGATGGATTTTGAAAATGGAAGGGAAAAAAGAGGAAGGAAGGCTTTGATATATTAAAAGTTTTTTGGAGAAGGACTCGCTTATTTTTTGTCCGGCTACTTTTATTAGTTAGTGGTCTGTGTTGTTGTGTCTGTCTGATTTTGTGAATTTTAGACCCCACGTAACAAACACTAGGGACCGTAAATCCTGACACAAGATACTAGAAAGAATAACCATTGAAACAAGTTTATCCAAGTTTAATCCTTTTTCGTATATCACCCAAGTAATTTAACCTTTTAAGAGATTTAAACCTCTATTTAGTATCTGCTAGTCATAAATCTAGAGACACTCGGCCAATGAAAGAATTTTCTTTATAAAATTTAAAACCGGATATGAAAAATTGAGTTATATCTAGAGAACTAATAAACGTACATCATAGGTAATAAGTACATAGTAGTACACAAGTAGTCTCTACTAGACAAATGCCACCACATCTTCAGTCCATTAAAGTGGCGATAGCCCCCTCCATCTTTTACCCACGGACCACTATGAGAACTGTGAAAGAAAATAAAAATCCTTTTCATTCTACTTTGTACAATCAATTTGGGCCGAGATAATCCAATCCTCCATCACCACCACAATTGGACCCCTCTAACTTTGATATCTATTGTATTTGTATTGGCCTCCTTCTTTGCCATTCTTCTTCTTCACACCTCGATTACCATGAAATCAGCAATGAGCCTAGATTCCTCCATTCCAATACAGCCTAGTGGCATTAGTACAATACCGGTTTTTGAGTCGGGCGAAATCGACGAGTCAGAGTTAGAGTCAGAGTCAGAGTCAGACTCATCTGTTGCAATCCCCCCTCATCCTTTAGGTGTAAAGCCGTCAGGAAACCAATATACCGCTAGAGGCAATGCCCGTCATGCCATTGGGCCTTTTCAAATATTGCCAGATGAAGTGCTGGCTATAGTATTAGAATCTTTACATCCAGAATTGTTAGCCTTACTTGGTACCACTTGCAAATTTCTATATGCATTCTGTCGATCTGAAGAGTTTTGGAAACCTTTATTCATTGAGTGAGTGATTTTACATCTCTTTTTTTAACTTTCTCCTCTTTTATTTGCCCTGAAATGATGACTTCAGAATTTGGGCACTTTTTCTTACTTGGTTTCGGCTTAATTGGTAAATCAAATGGCACGCATTTTGTTCTAGGTGATTGGAGTCATTGTCAAAAAGACAATAGGAGTTATTCCTTTGAGACCGGGGCTTAGATATACCAACGACTAAGCCTTTGTCATAATTCGTAAGGAAGATCAATGTTTATGAGAAGAAGAGCCACAAGTGGCTTAAGTGACTATTTCAGGATACCAAATGTTTATTGACTAGTCCTGTTTTGTCAGCTGGAACAGATTATGTATATTTCATATTGAAGTAATCGTTAGTTGTTCCGTCTTTGCTTATTGTATGGAGATTTATGGAGATTTTCAGCCGCTAGAGGTTGATCCAGAGACCGGAGATAGACATCAAGTGATATCCTCAATGTATCTTTTCCAACCACGGGATGTATGTAGAATACCTCAAATAGATATCACCTACCCTTAAAATCACAATTACATGCACAAACATACCATAATTCTCACATGATCTGACTGCTAACCAAGATATCAGGTCTCCAGCATCAAAATCAGGTTCCTTTGAATGGCGAGGCTCATGGCGTGCTACATTCCTCAATATAGACGACAGCAATCTTTCAAAAATCCAATGCAACAATGTCTTCTCAGACGTTTTATATCGACCATTCCTCTGCACTCACACGCCACTAACCCCTTACACAACAAACATACCCCGCCAGAACCAAATCTCACGAATGGAAAACCTCACTCCGGAAGAATTCACTTCAACCTGGAGCGACAAACCCTTCATCCTAACCAAGCCCGTGCAAGAATGGCCCGCCTACCATTCCTGGGACACCGAAGCCCTCCTCCAACAACACCGCGACACCAAGTTCCGCGCCGAAGCGGTCGACTGGTCCCTAAAAACCTACATCCAATACATGAACCACAGCAACGATGAATCACCACTCTACCTCTTCGACCGCGACTTCATCTCCAAAATGAATCTCCACACCACCAAAGACACTTCATCCCTTCCATATCAAATCCCCTCCTGCTTCGGCGAAGATCTCTTCAAAGTCCTCGGTCCCAACCGTCCAGACGACAAATGGTTAATCGTCGGACCCGCCCGCTCAGGCTCCACCTACCACAAAGATCCGAACGCAACCTCAGCCTGGAACGCCGTCCTACGCGGTTCAAAATACTGGATCATGTTTCCCTCCACACCCTCATCCCCTCCTCCTCCAGGTGTCTACGTCAGCGCGGATCAATCCGAAGTGACCTCGCCCCTATCCATAGCCGAATGGCTCCTCGGTTTCCACGCCGAAGCGCGTCGTACTCCCGGCTGTGTAGAAGGTGTCTGTGCCGCCGGGGGAGTTCTCCATGTTCCGAGCGGATGGTGGCATTTGGTGGTTAATCTAGATGCCAGTATAGCCATTACACAGAATTTCGTGCCACGTGCACATTTAGTAGGAGTATTATCCTTCTTGAAAGATAAAGCGGATCAAGTGTCTGGATTTAAGAAGGAGGTGGTGGATCCATATGCAATGTTTGTGGATGGGATGAAGAGGGAGTATCCGGAGTTATTCGAGGAAGCGATGGCGGAGTTGGAGAGGAGAGCTGAGGGCAGGAAGAGGAAGTGGGATGTGGCTGTTGCGAGTGGAGATGGTGATGAAGATGCCGGAGGCTTTAGTTTTGGATTTGGTGGCGATAGTGATGAGGAGGTACCTTAGACTTAGGGTTATACTAAGGGCTTCTATCCTTTCTTGAATAACACAGGGGGGTAAATAACTTCATCCTGCAGCCGTACATTTCGTTTTCTAGGCGGTAGTTTGGATAGAGGTCATGCTATACAATGGCCGAGTGCAAGATACTCTCGATACAAACCATTGCAAAGATTGTAAAATTCTCTAATAGCTTCCCTTGACACAGACGATAAATGCCGATGTCCAGTTTACCCAGCTCTTAAATATTGATATGTAGAACCAATACTCCCCAATTATGAAATTGATCGCGTCGCAGTTGGCTGCAGATTTCTTCGAGCCCCCACAGGTAGTAGGTATTTCAACATAGACCAGCTTTTCCCCCTTCCCAATTTCCAAGAACGCCTCTCAAACCCCTTTCCCGATTCCCGTACCTACCATAACCCATTTCCCCCAACCAGCAAATCCGATTCAAACACCAAAGCCCTGTAGCCTCCAAAATCGCCACCACAGTTACAAAAACTGACAATCACGAACCCTAAAACTCCGCAACCTCCACATCCGCTATTTCCTCGTAGCTCCAAAATTAGTCCTCGCCTTCTTATTCCCCGTTGATTCCCTCGTATCAGTTTCACTATCATCACCCCCGGCCATCTTCTTATTCTTTTTCCCTTTTCCCGAAGTAGCAGATGTAGGCGTTGGATGATTCGACGAGCTATCCCCATTCTTTTGAAAAGTCATAGATAGAGGCGTAGGAGCCATAGCCGCAACTGGTGTTGAAGCACCCGACGGTGCCGGAGAGTCCTATTTTGGGTTTGATATTAGCCCCCACTCCAATTGCGTGCGATTCTCCTTATTCTTTAAGAGCTTAAGCCCAGCATGAGCATTAGCTTGAATTCCTACATCACCACTCCCTTCTCTGCCCTCCCTTTCCTCCGCATCGCATCGCATCACATCACCGGAGAAAACCTCCCATGTAAGACAGCTCAACTCACAACATTCACTCTCCAACTATACGAACTCCCACTAAACGGTCTATCCGTGCCTCCCGCCGCCGCACTTTTCCTGCCTGACCCAGCACCCCTTCCCACCCCTCCTACACCGGCACCCTTTGCATACCCATCAAACCCATTGATGATGTTCCCCTGCGGCGTCTCATCCAGGTATTCTGTTTCCTTCCTAAAAATACTGTCTTCGCTCAGGGCCAAAATCCGATCGAGACTCTTCTTTTGCTCCAGTAATTGCTTGAGTTTTCGACGCGTTTCCTCATAATACGGAAGGCCTGCCGTAGGATCTGCAGTACGATTTTCCTTTGAGGCGCTACTGGTCACAGTGGATGGTTTATTGGACTCCATACTCGGGTGGGTTTAAATGGGCTGAGGAATTGGGTAGGTATATAGCTGAGATGTGGTGGTATGAATGAATTAGGTCCCGCAAAAGGAGCAGGAAGCTGGGTGAAAGATATCTATCTGGCGGAAAGCTTGGTGCACGGACAGAAGATGGTAACTTTTTGCTCTTATCCGCTTATCGAAGCTTGTGATAATCAGATTTTGGAAAGTCTCTAAATGAATAGGTTCGTTCTAGAAGTCTGCGGGCTAGGATAGGGCTGAGGCTGAACCAGGAATAAACCTGGGAAAGCGTGAAGCTCTGCCTTCGGTTCTCGTCTATTGTTATACACGATGCATTGGTTTGGGAAGAATTTACTAGGTGCAATGCTCACCAAGCTATCTATCAGAACAAATCTTATAAACACTGTGTTAATTACTTATAAAGTCGTATATAGCGGGCTAGTTTTTAAAGTTTAAATTGATAGTGCCTTCACGTTATGCAAGTAAGAAACTAATCTTGTAAATATATTTCCTTTTTTTTATACCAGACATTCCCTAGTGCCATGGCCCTGCGTATGCCTAAATCGATTGATATGTTCCTCAATGAGCGTTAGCATGAGATATTGAATGTTCAGTGGTACTCGAAGCTCTCATCTTCTTGATCTTTTCCCTTAGCAATTTTTCTCGTAATTCAGTGGTCAATTTCTGCGGATCTTTTCTCAGATTCTGATGTCAAAAAGACGGGTCAGCGAGATAACGAACGTGAACTTAGTCGGCTCTTCTTCGATACAAATGAGAATCTCCTCTTGCCTTATGAATCACTACCTACCTCTGCAGGTTCGGCAGATCCAGCTGATTTTGTGGCTTCGACGTCTCGAATTGGCGATCCCCTATCGCTTTTAACTTCAGCATCATTCCTTTTGTCTCTTCCATCCTCTACACTTAAAGAGCTATCTCTTCTTCTTCGATTTGCAGGTTCATATCTTTGCATAGAACGACGTCTCCTCCCATGATCATTCCTTCCATTGCGACTTTCATCCCTTACGGAATCGCTACGGCGTCTGGCGGGCGGGGAAGCACTCCGGCTAATGCTTCGCGTAGGTCGCCTCGCCTCCCGACTAGCCCGCCTACCATTCCCAGCAGGGCTCAAAGGTGATGCGGTCCTCTTACGTGGAGCTGGGCTCCGGCTTAACGATGGAGAAGTGGATCGAGACCTAGATCTAGAGCTCGTGTTACGACGACGAAATCTGCGAGACTTCGGAGGTGGAGAGCGACTTAAAGATTCAGTTGTAGCTCTTCTCCGCTTTCGAGGTGGGGAGCGAGATTCAGAGGGCGAAGGGGATCTGCGTCGGGGTCTTCTCTCTGGACTTCTCACACGTCCTCTACCACCTCTGCCACGGTTGCGCCTATCTGGCGATCTGGACCTCCGTCGACGAGGAGATGGTGACCGAGATTCTGAAGCTGATCGACTGCGTCTTCTTGGCGGAGATCGCGATGAAGATTTTGATCTTGAAGGTGACCTAGAGCGCGATAAAGATGGTCTTCGTCTATCGTCCCGTCTACCACGCCCCGCAGGAACGTAAGTATCAAATTCTCTTCGAGGTGGCGGACCATAATCTCTATTGTCTCGCCCTCCACGTGGTGACCTTGAATATCTTGGACCTCTTCGATCAAATCCTCTGCCACTACTTCGATCAAAATCTCTGTCAGCGCGACCGCCGCGCCAGCTATCTCCTCCTCGCCCGCGACCGCCGCGATCGCCTCGTTCGCGGTTTCTTATTGCATGCATTTCGCGATCTCTCCGTTCACCATCTTCGCGGCGTCGACGTGCCTCTTCTGCAGCTTGCTCGGCTTGTATCTAGCTGAATGTTAGTCAATGATCCCCCTGTCTTAAGCTATTTGTACCTTTTCTTGTATGAGTTCCATCTTTTTTGCCTCAAGAAGTTCCTTGGGAACTCCTTGAGGATTAGTTTGCGCACTCAGACAAAGTTTCCATAATTCTTTACAAAACCCAGGGGTGTCTTTGTCGAGAAAACCTGTAAGCTGTATCTGTAGCTTTTTAATATCAGGCTGCAGACAATATTAGCTTAGCATATGGTATAGGATCAAAAATGAAACCTACATATCGGGAACCCTCAATAAGATTAAAGCACAGTTCAATCACAACATCATCTTCAGCTCCTAATATATCTGATATTTTTCCTGCGATCCATCTGCATTGCAAAACAAAGTCAGCCTGTCTCTTTCACTTCGTCTGTAGCTTCAAGCTCCTGAGAACGTACTTTTTCATAACCTCCAAATTAACCTTCTGAAAGTCGACTTTCTGGTTGAATTCGGGTGGAAACTTGGTCGACTTCAGCAGTTTCGCATCAACAGAAGTCATGGTGACTGCTGTTAGAGGCTATTGATGTTGGGATCAGATGTGGTTAGTTTGTGGGTTACTAAAGTACAAAGTTACAAAGTAATGGGTTAATGTACTTGGAGCACTAAAAGCTCGCGAGATAATAAAATACGATAAAAATACAAGTACAGTACTAAGCAATCCACGCGCGTTCTAGCTTCTACAGGCATTGGGATATCGTCACACGGCATGATTCGCTTATGTAAGCATTTATCAGATTGATAAAAGACAAAGCAAGCAAATATATTCCATATTCAAGGCAATGCCTAACAATTATCATTGACTTCTTCCCAGCCCAATTATCCTACGCAGCAAGGAAAATAAATGGGTTACCCACTTTATCAGGAGAAAGATCGCTGTCGTAGTCACCATTTCATTGTTCAGTTCAAGTGTACAACTTACAATAATATCTACTACCCTCGATGTAAGATAAGTGAAGTACATTATTTCTACCACTAGTAGATAGAGATCTGTGCCGGCCGTCACGTGTTTTATCAGGTTGAAAAGTGGTTGATCATTCCATGGCCAGGACTGTATTGTACATTGAAGCTTTTACAGTCTTCATGAAAGACAGACAACGCGTTATCACTTTCAACTTGCCTTTTTCTTTCAAGAGGGTACGGAATTAAAGCTACGGTTGGGATCACTAGTGGGGGTAAGCTTAGCTTCAAATCATAATTACTATCGGATTCCTTTTACACGCTAGATACAATGTTTCTGTCCATTAAAACATCCTTTACAATGGCTTGCCACCAATGAAATCCGACCACCTGCGAACTTCTCCTGGAATACCTTCTTTGCGAGGAAGTTTCTCGTTCATACATTGGGCAAAGAGCTCAGCAGTCTGAAAATGGTTAGCAGAGATCTTTGAGGAATGAGGAAATTTTTTTTACCTTTGGCTCCATGAAGAGAGGGACACCGAAGTCGACAGCGTTTCGGCGCATTACGTAGTCGGTATCTTGGACGGTCTTGCCTCTAGCTAGTGCAAGGTTGAACACACCACGGATATCATACTTCTTAAAAACTTCCCTCAAAGCTCTCTTGTCCTCCTTGGGGAATTCGATAACTTCAACACTGACACCGCCCTTGGCAGTTGATTCCAAGAACTTCTTGACTTCAGGTTCGGCGGCGTAAAGCTTATACCCCAATGGGGATAGGTAGTCGACGATCTTAGTAAGGGAGGTCTTGGAGATATCACCGCCGAAAAGAAGACCTTCACCTGGTTCTGGCATACGGAAGTTCATGGTTGATTGAAGAGAAGCCCAATAGGCCTCGACGAGATCCTTACCGAAGCAAGCAATTTCACCAGTACTGGACATTTCGACGCCCAAAAATGGATCAGCTCCAGCAAGACGAGTCCATGAGAATTGAGGAACCTTTGTGGCGAGGTAATCACGCTTGATTGCCATGAGATCCTGAGGTTCAGGAACATTCTTGCCCACAAGAGCTTTGGTAGCAACATCAATGAAGTTGACACCAAGAACCTTGCTAACGAATGGGAAGGAACGAGATGCACGCAAGTTACATTCGATGACCTTCAGCTGTGGAAGCCCTCCTTCAGGGTCCTCAGCCTTGATTATTTGCATATTGAAAGGACCGGTAATGCTCCAGGCCTTGGCAACCTTTTCGGCAATCTCCTTGACACGGTCCATTGTAGTTTGATCAAGAGAAGCAGGTGGGAGAACGAGAGTAGCGTCACCCGAGTGAACACCAGCCTGTTCCACGTGCTCACTAACAGCGTGGAGAATGAGTTTACCGTTAGATCCAACACCATCCACATCAATTTCTTCGGCACCTTCGATGAATTTCGTAATGACAACTGGATGGTCGGGGGAAACATTGCTGGCAGCCTCGAGTTTTTCTTTGAGCTCATCTTTGCTTCGAATGACAGTCATAGCTGCACCTGACAAGACATAACTGGGACGAACGAGTACCGGGTAGCTGACTTCCTCAGCAAAAGTCTCGGCATCTGCAACGGAGGTGAGTTCCTTCCAGGCTGGTTGATCAACTCCAATGCTATCCAAGATTGCGGAGAACTTTTGTCTATCTTCTGCTTTGTCGATGTCCTTAGGATCTGTTCCCAGGATCTTGGCTCCTCCTGTCTCCTGCAAACGAAGAGCAATGTTTTGTGGGAGTTGACCTCCCACAGAAACAACAACTCCGGTAGCGTTCTCAAGTTCATAGATATCCATTACACGTTCGTAGCTCAATTCTTCGAAGTACAGTTTGTCGGCAGTATCGAAATCTATTCTCTATGTTAGCTTGGATGACTATGGCGGGATTCGAAGATATAACATACCTGTGCTATAAGTCTCGGGGTTGTACATTGAGGGGGTCAGTATTGGTTCAAAATGGAGGAGTCCAGCAGACTCACGTTAATCATGACGGTTTTCTTGCCCATTTCTCTCAAAGCAAGAGTTGCACTAACAGCACACCAATCAAATTCGACTGAGCTACCAATTCTGTACACACCACTTCCCAAAATAATAGTTCCATTATCATCGAAGGTAACGTCATGGGTTGTTGCATTATATGTTGTGTACTAGATAGAACATTAGAAGGTTAGCTATTTTTTCCACAGGAAGACAAGAAGCTTGGATTATCCAAACAGAGCTGGACATTCGAATGATGTCGATTATGAAAAACAAAGTGAGATAATCGAATATACTGAGAAACTCAGATCAACTGGAATTGTCAAAATGAGGAAGACATTTAGGTCAAATGAGATACTCAAACCGAGTGAGATATTCAGATCCACTTCTCAATGAAATGAGATTCTCAATATCTGATTGAAATATCTAAACGGTATTGAACAAAAAGGGAGAGGGAAATATTCATGGAAAAATTGCCCGTTGAAAGATAGAACCCAAACTGGACATCAGGGCTGGGAAATATCAAGGCAAATATGCCTATTCAAACATCCAAGTAGAATAAACATCGAGTAAAACTCCGATAACGAAGTTGGGAACGGAACCAAACCAAGCCAAATGGCCAAATAAAATTTAGATATCCAAACCTAGCTGGAATCCATATGAAGTTTGAAGGGCAAACCATGTGATGTGCTCAAGAGAAAGGCTGGTTATCCAGACAAACTAGGATAATCAACTGAATCTAGACTTCCAAATAAACCTAATCATCGTGAAATGGTTAACCATTTGGATAGAGCCGAATCTCCAAACGTACCCGCCATCTAGAGGGGATAGATGGACAGAGCCTTTCATTAGACTTAAACGTCCTGAAAGAATTTAAAGATCCAAACAGGAGGTAAAAAAAATGGATATCAACCAAAATTGGATATCCAAAAAAGATTCAACAGTAAAATAGTCGGACGCAGCTGAACGGGGAAAGTCTTCAGGGCAGCGAAAAGAAAAGGAAAAAGCTTACCAAATAATTTGTAGAAGCTATTGAAAATTGGGAGTTAGTAATTGCAAATCAAGGAAAGAGAATGAAATCTGTCTTGGGGAATAAAAAAATTACGAACCCGGAAACTCAGCAGCAAGAGTATCGATTCTCTTGACGAAAGGAGTGATACCAAAACTCTTTCTGCGAGCGCGAACCTCATCTTCAGTGGAGTTAACGGCATTAGCGATTTGTTTGTCAGAGAAACCCAATTTCTTTGCCTTTTGGATGATTTCTTTCTTCAGTCCATCAAGACTACCGATATCCTCAAGCTCGCGGGTACAATCAACGATGTTCTGAAGCTTGTACAAGAACCATTTATCAATCTTGGTAAGTTCATGTACACGATCAACTGAGTAGTTCTCGTGAAGCATGGCTTGACCAACAGCTAACCAACGACGATCGGTAGGATTTTGGAGTTCGTAGTCAAGGTCATCAAACTTGTCTCCTTGGAAACCGACGAATCTTGGGTCAACTTGACGAATAGCCTTTTGAATAGATTCTTCGAAAGTTCTACCGATAGCCATGACTTCACCAACAGACTTCATGGCGCTGCCAATGTCACGCTTCACGTGCTGGAACTTTGATAAATCCCATCTAGGAATCTTGGAGACAATGTAATCAAGAGAAGGCTCGAAATTGGCCGTTGTAGTCTTGGTAACAGCGTTTGGCAACTCGGGAAGAGTGTGGCCAAGTCCAATCTTGGCAGCAGTATACGCAAGAGGGTAACCAGTAGCCTTTGAGGCAAGAGCGGATGATCGAGAAAGACGGGCATTTACTTCAATAACTCTGTAGTCCAACCCGTCGGGTTGTAAAGCGTACTGAACGTTACATTCCCCAACAACACCCAAATGTCTGACAATCTTGATAGCAGCTGAACGAAGCATGTGGTATTCCTCGTCGCTCAAAGTCTGACTCGGGGCAACGACAATAGAATCACCAGTGTGGATACCGAGAGGGTCAAAGTTTTCCATGTTGCAGACAGTGATACAGTTGTTGCTAGCATCTCTGACAACCTCATATTCAACTTCTTTCCATCCCTTCAAGGATTTCTCAACCAAAATTTGAGGTGAAAGAGTCAAAGATCTAGAGGCCATGTTGCGAAGCTCTTCTTCATTGTTTGCAAAACCAGAGCCAAGGCCACCAAGAGCGTATGCGGCACGGACAATGATTGGGTAACCAATACCCTTCGCAGCTTCTAATGCCTCGTCCACGGTTGATACAGCGACAGATTGAGCAATTGGAATATTGATCTCACCAAGAGCCTTGGCGAAGAGATCTCTATCCTCACTGGTCTCAAGAGTCTTAATGCTGGTACCTAAAACCTTTACACCATATCTCTCAAAGATACCCATACGCTCCATTTGTACACCGAGGTTGAGAGCTGTTTGACCACCGAAAGTGAGGAAGATACCATCAGGCCTCTCTCGCTCAATAACGTATGTGACATATTCGGGTGTGACTGGAAGATAATAGACCTCGTCGGTAAGAACGTGGGCAGTTTGGATTGTTGCAATGTTGGGGTTGATGAGCACAGAGGCTACACCAGCTTCTTTTAAGGCTTTCAAAGCTTGAGAACCTAGATGGACAAACAGTTAGCATGCTTTAATATTCCTCCTCCATGTAGGTTGACTTCAAGATCAAGCTTGTGGAGAAAATCTGCACCAACACAATGACTCATTCCACGGAAGACTGATGTCTGGGGCACCCACCTGAATAATCGAATTCTCCTGCTTGACCAATACTCAAGCCACCACTTCCGATGACCAAAACTTTCTTCACGTTCACTGGATTGGCAGCTCCCTTTACAACCCCACTATTCAAGTATGCTTCTGCACTAGGCGCTGTTTGTGACTGATCCCTGAGGAGTGTCGAGCTGGAGAACATTCGAGCATATTTGCTATGGTTCCAAACTTGAGCTGGCTGACGATGTACAAGACCATTAATTGAAGCTCTGGTAGTGAATGCTCTCGCAGGCAAAGCTGGAGCCTTGCATTGGCGGAGGAGAGATGAAGATCGATGAGCGAAGCGGTTTGCAAGCGCCATGATGTCGGATTGAAGCTTCAATTGAACCTCTAAAAAGTAATTTGTCCACCTGATCCTTAATCTTTTGCCCTGCCAATGAATTCAAAAATGATTTGGCGTTTTGTGGGAAAATGAACGTGGTTTTGGACAATGGGGGGGTTTTTTTTGTTGAAAAACTACCTGGGGTAGCTTCTGATAAGCTTTTGGTGTTGGTTGATAATAAAGGAATGATGAACCTCTCTGTCTTAGCAGATTGAAGTTATTCCTGGAGTTTAGATGGTTCGAAGTCTCTAAGCATTGTCGGTAAAGTTGGGGAAATCAAAATAGTAATTGTGTGAGCTTTTTGATTGTGATGTGTTTTTGGGTCAAATGATGAGGGTTGTGATTGAGGTTTTTTGTTCTTATATTTATTATTTTTTAAGGTGAGTCCTCGTTGTGTGACCGGCTGCTTGGAACCAAAATTTTCTTAGCCCCCGCTTTTTGACCTGCAAAGACAATCCCAACCAACCAACAAAGAGCATCTCCGATTTAAGCCAAATTAGGAACTGAGAAGATTAGAAATGAGTCAATTGGACGCTGTGATTCATTCAATTAATACTCAAATTTACCAATTGATAGTCTAGCATCACGACAGAACTACTAAAGCAAAATAATCCATGTTGGCAACCACGGGAGCTATTTCATCGGACCGGGTATTAGTCAGGCAACCTACCATATGCCTTACCACGTGTAGTATGTAATATACCAACCTGGCACCTAGTATGTATGAATGAATGAGGGGTTCAAAATCTACCAGAGCGATGCCGGCGGATGATAAAAAATCTTTCTTCATGCATCATTTTATGTGCGTGGCAGGAAGACGTGGGGTTCATAAGATTATATTATGTCACATTGATCTTCAAGTTCAAGAGTATCACATATTTTCATTTCCTAGTTAGCCATGATCCTGGGGCCTCTTCGGAACTTTGGATATCGTACATTGATCTGTTGATCTCTTGATCTAAATAAGATCCCCACCATCGGGTGTACTTCGCTTAGCACCTTCGAAAGGGGAGACGCCCTTTAGTCATTAATCTACTAAACACTGCGCTTTTCATTAACGCTAGAATCAACAAGCTGTCAGATACTATAGTAAGAATTAGAGACTGTCTGTATCTCAACCTGTTGCTCAACATTCATTTGCTTTGTAATTTTTTTATGTATTGCGAACCTCTTCCAACTAGACATAAACCACACACCCCAGCCTACCTCATTATATCAGCTTATCATCAATCGATCAATAATCAATTCATTCTGACTCTGAGTCTTATGGCAGTTACTAATTGTTTTGTTTATTTATTTTTATTGGAACGTCGAAGTGCTGATGTCCACGATTTGGACCAAACTTCATACGTCCCTCTTAGTAGCTAAAATAGCTCGAATACCCCGTCTGTAGTTACGTGAAGTAGGCACTGCCGGTCATTGCACTCGAATGAGGAGGGGACGAACTAAGCACGAATCGGGGAAGGTAGCACCCAACCCCGCAACGTGTGGTTGTCATACTATAGAAAACCACCTTAGTGGAGCAACTGGCTGTTGAAGGCCCCTCAAAACATGGTAGAGACTCAATAACCCGATGTATAAATCTTATGGGTAAAGGATGGACTTTTGCCTCCCTTTACCTCCTTATGATTCAACTCTGGTAAGCTTTACTCCGTTAGAGTCCACAGTCGTTTCATCGGCCATATCAATCACCTTTTCCATGCTTTTTGGCCTATGTAATCCGATTTATGATCTCGAATGGGAGATCAAGTAGATCTACTACTGTCATACTCAAATCTTAAATATACTCGAGGCTCTGTTAATGCGAGACAAGCCCGAGCTACTATCCAATGATGAAGGCATCTCAACAATTCAGCTGATGAAGAATTCGCTGTAATAGAAGCTTGCAAGCTTAGTATCTATATGTTTCTAAAGGGTTTTAATACATGTCCCATTGGAAAAATGTAGACACATTGCGATAGCTGGGATCGTAGGAAGTTGTAAGCTTTGGATCAGGGAGGTTGAAAACGAGACCTATAAAATGACAAACTCTCTCCTGACGACGTCGACTTATCATGGTTACTTATCAAAACCCTTTGCACTCCGATTCAAGATGCAGAATCACAGCAGTTCAGATTATCCTCATAGCAATAGTCTGTTCGTTTTCTTTCCCTTATGTTTTGCACATTTGGACATGCAGAAAAGCATGAAACGGCAAGCAAAACTTACATCTTTATTCCTAGCCAATTGGTGAATTACAAAAGACGTTCAAGGTGAAAACCCACTTAGACCCTTCATATGGATTTTTGAATGAGGTAGAGTGTTGGAACTACTTTCAAAATCATTGCCGTGCCTTTATTTGTATGAAAACTGACCTTATTTTGGCGATGCTCCTGTTGATGAATGAGGGGGGTCATGATGTTACTCGCTTAGTACACTAGAAGACTTACCGTCGGGAATGAAGATGACATAACCGAGATAACCGATAGATACCCCATAAGCTCCTTCTTATCGAGACTTTTTCATCATCAGCCCTGCCCCCTCACAACCTTACACATTATCATACCTAATAATATATAATATTTATTTTACACAGCCAGTTCAATCATTATGAATCCATCATCGATTCCATCACCACCAAAACTGCAGGTGGCGCATGTTCTCGCTGATCTCAATACCCTCAAACAAGCAGTTCGTCAGCTTCCACGACTCCATCTCTCTGTCCATGTCTACTCCAATGCCCCTCCACCCACACACTCAAGATATTACATTATATTCTGTGGTTTGGATATCTTCACCCGTATTCCCGCTTACCATCAGTTATTTCCCTAATTATACGTGCTAACCAGTCTTTCGCGCAGCCTCCTAAAGCCACCCTCTCCTTCCTACGCACCCTCTCCACCATTTCAGCCGACATACACGAAAGGAAAACATCAATCCATTCACAGCCAGTGCCGACATTTGATCGCCTAGGCCGCCGTATACCTTCAACCCCCTCTGTTATCCAACCGTCCTCCGCATACCAATCCCCGTCTCCTCCACTTGGGAAACACTCATCTGTAGAATCAATTGATCTTCCAGAAACCGAGGAATCAAAGGCAGAGAGTCCAGAACGACGTCTCGAAAGAAGGAGAAGTAGCGGGGTATGTTACAGAATTTATACTGCTAACTCGAAGCAATAGCTAATGAGTTATATACCAGAAAGATGAGGAGTTCATGCGGGCGAAGACATTACTGGCGTATTACAATAATCGAGACAAGCTCCGGGACAAGGGCGAAAAGGGATTGGCATTATCACAGGAAAGGGTCAATAAGGCGTTGAACGAACAGGCAGAAAAGAGACACCAGGTGAGGAAAAGAGCTTCTGTTGGAAGACTTGGAGTACCGGATACGGCTAGTTACTTTTAACGCATAATTTAACATTCAAATACAATGAATGAAAATTCTATATGCTGATCATAGGAATTCACCACTTGATATTCGAGCATCAATGGATACCACATGAACCATTAAACTCCTATTTACTCATGAAACATATCTATAGTTACACCTACAAAGCTCCGGATCTCGGTGCCGATAAAAGCTTTCGGAAGCTCGTCCATCAACGACAGAGTGGGGTCTCCAGGGTAGCATAAGACCTCCCACTCTTCCCACATGAATTGCTTGCTCTTTGAATGTCCTTTGACACTGTACATAGAAAGTTTGAGAATTGCTCTTTTTCGTATACACTCTTCCATTATGTCGTTAATCTTCCGTCGTGGCCTTGCCACTGTATCTCCTTTCAAAAGTGCCTCAAAAGTTGTATGCATTGGGAGGAACTACGCGTATGTCCCCCGTCCCCCCACTTCTCTTCGGGATGAGTTCATCAATTGAAGAGCTGCAAAAGAGTAGAGTGACTGACCTGAATTGAAACAGAGACCATATCACAGAGTTGAATAATAGCAAGCCCAAACAGCCATTCTTCTTCCTCAAACCACCTTCCTCAATCCTTCCTCCAAATGGTGGAGCTGTCATCCGACCGAAGGGCGTAGATCTACATTATGAAGTAGAATTGGCCCTGATCATTGGGAAGCAGGTCAAGAACCTCGAGGAAGAAAATGAGAAGGAGGCTTTTGATTCTATCGAAAGTGGGTATTTTCGAATAATTGTCTCGATTTTATTTCTAACCTTTGAATTATGTAGGCTACGCAATGAGTATTGATATGACTGCCCGCAACGCTCAAAACGAGGCAAAGAAGAAGGGTCTTCCCTGGGATATTGCAAAGGGATTCGATACCTTTCTCCCAATGAGTAACATCATCTCCAAATCTCAAATTCCGGATCCTCATAATGCCACCGTGTGGCTTACAGTCAACAATGAGCACCGACAAAAGGATTCTACAGAATTGATGCTCTACCGAATTCCTAGAATCTTGAGCGATATCTCCAAGGTTATGACCCTTGAAAAGGGTGACATTGTCCTAACTGGTACACCAAAGGGAGTTGGATCCGTGAAACCGGGAGATGTTATGAGAGTCGGTATCAGTGTTGGGGGTAAGGAGTTGACGGAAGGAAAGATTGAAGTTGCAGTCGAGGAATCGACGAGTACATATGAATTCAAGGAGACTTGAGCACGTCACGTTTATACTATTGTCAGGATACCCGAAGATAAGCATAATGAGTTGAGTTTAGACTTCATTCATTATTTCTTTTCTTGTCAATCAAGAAAGATTTGGATCCTGGATAGACCCAGGCGGTGGTGCAGATTCCGCAACCGTCCCGCATTTCTTACATTTCCTTCTCTCCTCACTATCTTTGAAGCTATTCACAGCTTCCTTTATCTGCGTGCCTAAATCCGTACAATGGAAAGCAGCTTCCTCCACCACCTCATGGCAATTGGTACAATACCATCTTAATCGATCTAACGAATCCTTGGGTCTCGGTTGCTCCAAGACAATGCCCACTGTATTTGCGAATCTTACGGGGTTATGCGGAGTATTTGGTGGCAGTAGGAACATCTCTCCTTCCCCAATAATGATATCTTTGAATTCGCCTTCATCCACCACTTTCAACATCATAGCTCCCTTGTATTGGTAGAACCATTCTGCAGTTTCGTTGATGTGATAATCAGTTCGTGCATTTGGGCCTCCTACAATCTGTGAAGCTTAGAAATGTTTTGCGGCGATGATCAGAGAAGAGTTTCGTACCATAACAGTCACATCTTTGTTGTAAACGCAGTAATTATTAATCGGAGGCTTCAAGAGATGGGAGTTCTCTTCGAGCCTATTAGAACTGTTAAAATAGACCTCTTTGGCAATTCCAATGATGGCTAGCTTACCACTTTGGCATATTGAGAGGGGCAGTGAGCATTTTGTAAAGATTGTTTGGTTGTGGAGTTCTTCGCAAATCAGAAACTCATCGAGTGAACATCCCATAATTGCCCCTCCATCCGATGAAACCCGGTTGTGGCAGAAATAGAGGCGGTATACATGGCTTATCTAATCTATGTCCATGCACTCCCCGATAAAGCAAATGAAGCTTGTCCGAGCTGTTGGATTTAGCTTTGGTTTGAGCGCATTTGAGAAGGTAAAATAGGGGACCTCAACTCGTATCGTTCGATAATTGGTGCAATTAATACCTGGGTAGTCACGTCAGCCCTTTAGGAAAAGAGTGATATATCGTATCTTAATATTTATCTCAACTTATCACCCTACTTTCATTCAAACCTTACGGAGTCTCCTCAAGCTCAGCTTACCATCTATTTCACCGGCGACGATCTTCTAATATCAAACTACAACAATCAAACCTCACAATGGATCACTCGCATATGGATCACAGCATGCACGGTATGGGGATGGATATGGGAGGAGATAAATGTAACATGAACGTCCGTCTCCAATGTGCTTTACTCTCCAAATTCCTCAATCGTTAACATCCAATGGCAGATGCTCTTTACTTGGGACACAACCAACCTTTGCATCATCTTCCGGTGGTGGCACATTCGTTCAACCTTCTCCCTTCTCATATCCCTCCTTGGCGTCGTTGCCATTACCGCCGGCTACGAAGGCATTCGCTCTCTAATTCGTCGCTATGAAACATGGGTCGAGAAACAACAAGCGTCTATAACACGTAAGTTTTTTTTACTTTCACACAACATCCCTTTGCGCTTCTTCCCTCGACTTTCATGCCTGGATACTGGAATGAAAAGCTGAGATTGTTTACACGATTAAGTGGATGATGTTACTGAAAATACGCCTTTTCTCTGGGCAGGACGCAATCAAGAGGAAGTGGGTCAGAGAGCACATATCATTAAGGCTGCGCTATATGCCATCCAGTATTTTTATGCGTTCATGTTGATGTAAGTTTCTATCTTTCTCCTTTCCGCATATGCATACTGATTATGTTATAGGTTGCTTTTCATGACATATAATGGATGGGTTATGATTTCAGTCGGAGTGGGTGCATTTGTGGGTTTCTTGATATTCGGAAAGAACCTTTCGGCTTCGAAGGAGACCGCATGTCATTAAGGGTAGAGTCGTGGATTTCGGGAGCGGGCTGCTTTATGGAAGATGAAATTTATGCCGTTTAGAAATGAAAGATGTGGCACGAGTGGTGCCAACAATATATGTGTCTGAAAGGAAGAAGTTTAATATCTCGAGGAACACGGTACTACTCTTTTACATACTCTAATCTATTTTCCCAGCGAAATAGTTCCTAAATATCTAACTCTAGTTACTTGATTACTGGCATGCATGTTCAAAAAAATCTTTGTATGATGCACAGAAATATACGGTAAAGCATCAAAGCACAAGATGGTTTTGATTTCTTTCGACTGCGAAAGGACTAGGTGTGAGGGGATCAGTAAGCTTCAGTATATGAGGCTGATTACCTAGTCTGAAGCTTTTCCTTAGTTGTTGGCACTAATCTTCCAATTACTTGAATTGATTATATTTCGAAAAAGAGTCTAGTACTCCCGTCCATGGCAACAACTCCAAAACGAAACGACCTATCGCTTACACCACACTTCCCCCCAAGGAAACCGATTTCCATCCCGGTCCCCAAATCACCCTCCACGGACTGGTGCTCCAACCATCAAAAAGACTACAAACCTATCCTAAAACATCTAAAAAACCTCCAAAAAAAGCGCAAAAATAATAGCCGGTGTCAACTGAAGATTGTTACTCCAGGTGGGTGTCGAACCCACGACTTTCGCATAACTACATATTGATCCCTATGAAGAGAATAATATAAGAACGACACGCTAACCACTCTGTGATGAAATTCTAATTAGCCATGAGGAACCTTCATTTTTGGAATGAGGGCAGTAACTTACGCGTCACTGGAGTTTGGCATGTTTGTTTGACCAAGCGACTGGTTTTGGTTATATGAAGGAGGTTCGTGCTCAGTGAGGGTTTTTGGCAGGGATTGGGTGGACGGTGCTGAGAATTGTGAGAGGGGATTGGTGGGTTGTTGAGTTATTGTGGGGCTAAGAAGTCATGTTGAGGTGGGGTGGGGAAATGTACCGTATTGTCTACGGGACGGGTTATGGTTCTACTGCCATTTATATACAACAAGACGATAATACCCACGAATACTAACTCACTGCGCAATTTCTTTTCTATCTCTTCATTTAATAAGTAACTACCTATCGGGTATATGCTAAAGATAGTCTCAACTGTGTCAAGCTAGCTAATACGTTCAACTACACCTCCATCACTGTTCAATGTCAAAGAGCTAAGTTCATCTAATATGAGTTTGCAAAAGTTGTTTCAAACATGGCATTTCAAATTCCTAGAACTTTTCACATTTCATCATCAACAGTCCATTGATTGAGGTTCGCAACTTCCTTTTATTAGGGTGTATGATAGTATCCATTCTAACAAGCCGTTCCATCTGCAATCGTTACCAAGCTCAATTTCAATCCTCAAAAATATCAAAGCCCTCAATTTTAGCACTCCAACTCATCACAACAATCGTTTTCTGTTATAGGATTAGGCGTAAGTCGTTCAAGTTGGGGAAGTGGAGCGGCCGGCGAGAGAGGTCCTTCCATCTTATTGAATTTAGCTCTCATCGCAAAGACATCTTTGTCATCACTTGGAAAGGGGCTTTACTTCACCAATGCCTGAGGGAAGTCCACTTGCGATATTTTCTATGGCTATTTTGGTTGGCTTAGAAAGCTCTTTTCCTAGCATCACCACGAGTACTGGTGTCCTTAGACAATGATATCTGCTTTTTCTTATGCCCGATCGAACCTTCTTAATGGTTTTGTGTGTACGCTTTGCATTCTTCTTTTCCTTTGCTATTGGGTCGACAGGTAACTCTCCAACCGGAGGATCAACACCCACATCTGGTACAATGGCGGAGACAGGAGTGGGGCCGTCAGATTGTTCCATACAATTCCCCGCTACTTCCGGCGATGTCAATACTTCCGGCACTGCCTCGAGAGGTCTCATGAGCGATGATTCCACTGAGGTATCAGCTTTATTCATAGACAATATGTTGTCTATATTTGGGATAATGGTTGGACCATCTAAAACGCTGGTTCTCGGGCTCACTTCAAAGCAAGGGCCTCGGAGATGATCGGGCAATGCTCCAAAGTCTTGTATAGTTGTGCCAGAGGAGAATTCAGGCTTATCATCGTACGAACCATCCATCTCATGTTTGTCAGACAATGATAAACGTCTTACTGGTGATGAAGGAGCCGTGTTGAATTCTGCGTAAACTTCAGTACGAGATTGTGGTTCGACTAGTGCATCCTCAAAAATCTCGTCGTTTTCCTCTTCGATCTGCTTAAACTTGTGCCTCCCATTATTCCCCAGAGTTGTAAAAGGTTTGTATGCCTTGAGTTTTGGTCTTTTACCTTGGCTAGCATGTGATCCAGAACTTGCAGAGCGCATCAAAATGACTTCAGGTGTTTCGTGGCTTTGGGTAATATCTAGTTGATGACATGTTAGAGCAAATAGAAATCTTCAAGGAAACGAAAGTACCAAATTCAGATTCTTTTGGCGGGATTGAAGTATCGACCAATCTAGGGAAAGCCTCATACCGAGTAAAGGAGGTAACTTCCAATCCTTTACCTTTACCCATGATCTTCATAGTTGGAGTCATTTTCACAAATTTCTGAAGTACCACCTCCTCTGGGAAGTCGACTAAAGTTGGTGGTACAACACGGTCCTTGAGTGATTTAACTAAAGATGCAGATGAAAGTGGAGAAATTGATGTGTCGCTTTCAGGACTAGAGCTACCAGAAGAAGATGCAAAGGGTGTAGACGAAGTTTTCGGTCCGGCCGGTTGGTTTGTTTCAAGGTTAGACATCGAGACTGAAGTCCCGTCCATGAATGGTTGACGCGACAAGTAGGTAGAGATGGCGTAGGAATGCTATCATCGATTGGATTTCCTTAGGGAAAATCTGTGATGGCTTGTGTATATTCCACGATTAGGGATGGATATTAGAAATGAGTGAGAAAACGAGCGGCTGCCCAAAAAAGTGACGGTAATTATTACTATGATGTATTGTAATGAGGATATTAGAAAATTTGTGAGGAACAGAAATTCTTCAACGTAGTCTCTGCCGCTCTTTCCATATATTAGCAAACTATCGTTCTTACTCTCCATGAAAACAACGACATAGATCACAAGATAGATCACAAGCAATAAATGTAAATCAAAACAAAATTCACATTTTGAGCGCAGAAGTGATACCAAACACTTTGTTTAATTTTTCCACACCATATTCAATTATACCAGGAGCCTACTATTAGACATGAATAAATAGTTATTAATACTGTATATCCTCTAATAAGCATTGATTTATAATATTCTTAACACAAACTACATATCAACTTGGAAAATCGTTGATTCTCATACCATCTATCATCTACCATTTCCCATGGCACAAGGAATATCAAATATCAAATACTTACTCACTCCAACCCCTAAAATGTTACCAAAAACAAAATATCTTTCCAATATTTGCTGCTAAACACTTGTAGCTTGAACAAAAAATATATCTATTAAATCCAAACATCATAACTTATCTACTTAAAACCAATTCATATATACAATATAAGTCACCAATTCTCAAGTTCATATAATTAATCCCAAACCCCTTTTCTCCCTCTTAACTCTATCCTCCAAATATCTCCACGAATCCTGTAAGCTATGAGCATGAAAATGCATTCAAGATCTCAGATTGTCAGGTATGGGAGTGAGCAAGAGAGACATTATATAGAGATACCTCGTTCTAAACTCATATTCTGTATATGTAAATTTCCCTCGTAATTACTTACACACATACTCATATATTACACACTTAACCCCAGAACGGTAAACCACTATTACATCAAATCCTAAACCTTCCAACTTCCTATATATTGGGTTTATTGAGACCAGAAAGAGCATCCGATTGAATTGATTGATTATCTAGCTAAGCAGTTAAGCTGCGAGTATATATTCAAAAAATGAAGGAATAGGCTTAGGTATTCGGCCTTCGGAATTAAAGTGCTTTGAAATCAAAATATTGAAAGCAAACAAACAGTATACCAAAAAGGAAAGAATGTGTGTGAACGAAGTGAATGACTTCAATTCAATTACCACTGTAATATAGCTACTGTAATAAAGCCCTAAGCGAATGCGAAAGAGACTAGCTCTTTCAGTAAGTCTATATAAGACTTACTACTTTCAATATGTAGCTAGCTCTTTAGACAGAATACAATTAGACATACAGGACCTACGCAATCCGTGGGTGCTACGTCTTCCGTATCCTTCTCGTACCAACAGAATGAATTAAAAGTTGAGTTTGTTTGCTCCTTATATGCATCATGCAATATATATGCATATGCTGCCAAGATCCCAGGAGGTCAACATTATATGCATCATACAATATATATGCATATGCTGCCAAGATCCCAGGAGGTCAACACTATAAGACTAGTAGATATTTCAAACCCTTATTCTGTATACATACCCTTCACCATGAAAGCCCACTGCACTGCACTCCTTCACTTAAAAGCTCGCGTGCAGTATTTCTTCACTAAGTAATTACCTAGTATATATATAAAATATATATAACTACCCAACCAGCTATCCAAGCCAACATCAACATCAACATCAACATCAACATCAACATCAACACCAACATCAACCTAACCTTACAAATCAACCCTCCTCTCCTACTCTAAAAGTCAACACCCAATTAATCTCCAAAACCCCAAAAGCCTCAGAAAAAACCCAATGAATATACAATTTCCCGGTTGATCTTACCCTTGAAAATCTCAATAACAATCAATTACCCCTCTCATTCATGAATCACCCGAGTATAAGGATGAAATATAAATATACATATCTGGTCCGTACAGAGTAAATAATTGTTAAATTAATCTTACAATATTATATGTTAAAATACATTTACTTAACTTACCTATCAGCTACTGTCTACATCAAGAATCCTCGAGTACTCGGGTACTTGCTACTTACAACATTATAGAATTGCGGTGTCAAAAACATGATTAACTTCAATACGATTGTTTTTGAATTCCTGTCATCTACAGCTTGGATGGTTGGTAGATGGTAATCGAATTTCTTTGGTGGTATTCGCATTTTTAATTCCCTGGCTGGGAAGGTGTGTGTTACTTCAAACAACTCAGGTTGTTTCACGTTTGGCAAAGTTACAAATTGGCTGTTCATTACATTGAATAGGAAGGATGGTAGATTGTTGATGTTTTCAACGACAGAGAGTGTAGAATACTGTAATGTGATTGGATTTCATAATACCTCATATACACCAAGGCAAATATGCCCGTGTGGGATATTTGCTTTTCCTCGTCCAGGGGGATATAGCGTCATATATGTATCTCTTCCTTAGCGAGAGCCATCGCCATATCCATTACATCGAGAGTCCCTCGGCACGCCGTGGTTTCGCCCGATTCGCTTCATCTGCATACACCCCAATAAAACATAGGGTAGAACGTCCGGTCCAATCCTGCCCTCATCCCTCCCCCGCCCGCATAAATTTGCTTTTCCGTTACGTTAGTGAGCCTCGGAACATTTTGGCTATTAGAGACCTATCACAATCAGAGCATAAGCCGCAAAAGAATAAAATAGTCTGGGAGCTGACTATTCATTCAATCTAGCCTTACCCCGCCAACCCTTTTAGCAAGACGCTCTGCAGGACCATCGCCATCGCCATCGAATGGCGAATGACGTTTTTGGGGTCGCTCACCGGTCGATTGTAAAATTGCAAGGAAAGTTGCCCATCCAGGTGTTGCTATCAATTGATATCCATCTGCTAAATCGTGCTGTGTAGCCACGCGACAGAGAAGTGCCATTTCTTCCTACAAAATACAACATTAATATCTTGATTATGAACGTGGAAAAGGGTGATGTAAGTACGTACTTTGCTTAGAATTCCCATACTATAAATGAAGCAGAGGAGATGGAAGTCCGATACTGCGAGGACCCCATCGCTAGATTGGGTCAGCTGACCATTTTTATCAAGTCCCAATTGCTTGCCAACGTCCTTGATATCTTGTTCCTGGCCAATGACTAAACGATTCTCGATAGTGAAAGAGCTCTTAGCCATGAATGCTGGTTTAGGATCGCTAGGAAATCCGTGAGTTAATGTGACAAGTAAATATTCAACTGGAAAAGATGGTTTAGCATTTTCTTGAACACTTCTACCATACTCGTTAATCTTTCGGTAGAACACTTCGGGAATGTATCGCGCGCTCGTATCAGAATCATCATCTCCTTCGCTGCGAACGATCATCACAGCAGGATCAGCCGACGGTTCGACAATATCTGCTCGAACCATTTCTACGGCTGAGTTTGAGACCTGATATGCAGATATAGCAATTCCTCCGGTCTCATCGGCTGTTACTACACAGGTAACAAAATTCGAACCAAATTTGCCGGTATCACTCCACTTCGTGGGCTTGGGATTCTTTGCTTGTAAACGTGCGGCAAATGCAATTTCCAGCGATGATAAATAGTATGAATCAATATGTCGTTTGCATATGACAGTCCCGTCTCCTGCGCCCGAGTCGAGTAGATCAGTCCAGATGACGCCAACTCTTTCCATGCCGCACAATCTTGCCATCTCATCAATGTCTTTCTCGGACTCCCATTCGTTCAATGTGATTCCATCAACCTCGCCCACTTGTGGCGGTTCGTAGATGGCTTCCACAACAGCCTTCACTCCTAACGGCACCTCTGTGTACTCCTCGTAGCGACCGTATAGATATCCAAAACGTTGTGCGCCTGTAGACCTCCAAAACACAAGTAAATTCTCAACAAGGCTTGCTTGCGCGAATTCAACATGATCTACCATTCGGAATTCCTGCGGTTGTAGAGTTATTGCGCTAGGTTGGCATTTCGTACAGATACCCTCAGGCCACTGAGGGTGTCCTGATGGACAGTTCTTCTTCACACGATAATATGGCTCGGTCAATGGAGGCATAAAAGAGCTTCCCAACTCTGGTTTATTGGTAGCCGAGTTGATCTTTCGCAGATATGAGTGGAATGACAGGTTCTTGACTTTTTTGTCGGCCAAGTATTGCGCATTGAAGGGCTCCAACGGCATACAATAATCGCACATTCCCTTCTCACCATGCCGACACATCTTTGCATCTCTCTTCCTGGGAATTTTTCCATCTTTCTTGTCTAACCTGTTGTCGAGGTCCGATTGTTGAACTACTTCCCAAGGATTCTTGATCTTTTCGGACGGCGACGTCACTGCTTGAGCTGGAACATTGACCGGTATTGATTCTGGCAGAATGACACTTCCATTTAAACGATTTGTTGAGGAGGTAAGGTGGGATGAATGAGGAGTCGAGGTGGAAGTAGTAGAATTACCATTTGAAAGATTATCCAATAGCTTATAATTAATGAAGACCATATCACCGTTCCTCCGATTTATCAGCACGAGAAATTATAGTTTATATTTCCTAACTTACTTGAGACCAATCTGCGATACTTTGGCTCTTGCAATCTCCATAAGTAGTTTGACCTCCCCACCACTGGGCGCATTTGAAAGTGTTAGAGTCCTTGGGTCAAGGTTCTCCGGAAGGAGCTTTAAAAGCTACAGTATATCAGTAGAAGTCCATGTGGAATGTATGCAACCCATTATAGACCAACCTTATCACCAAGTTGACCAAAAGTTTCGTTTGCTTCCACAGCTATGCGGACTGTCCCATCAGGACCACGAAACCTTAGAAGCATCTTCACTTCCTTCTACGTCGTTCTTTATGTAAAGTCAAATGTTTGAAGTAGATTAGACAGTTGAAGTGTAGGTAAAAATGTTAAAAGAACAAAGCCAAAGTTAAGTGTTGTAGGAAGAATCGAAATCTTAGATATTCCTATTAATTTTGTGTTTCTGGTGGGTTGGATGGATTGTTGTGTGGAATGGAAGCTCTAGCTCAAAGTACGTCCTCCCACTACAGTGTGGTGGTGCGTGCCGGTACAGCACCAAAAGACATAACGTCAGAATTTGGTAGCCTAGCAAAGTCTGGGTAGAACTAAAAGGAACTGCCATTCCCAAAGCATTTACCGCCTTTGTAATAGAATGCGAAACGCTAGAGGTACAAGGATAATAAAATGTGTGGGATTACCCAAATTGGTTTAGATCAATTTATCAAAAAAGTAACTTAAGGTTATTTGTCCTGAAGTGGCAGAATAAAATGGAATGAAGATAAAGGACACACAACACATAAGAGGAAATATCTACATCTAGGATTTTCCTGCCATTCATTCACTTCAGTGGAATATTTCAATTATCCACAATACCATTTCTAGGCCTGGAACTCTTTCTCTGAGTTGTCAAATCATTTCAGATTTCTCTGGATACACAGAGATCTGTTGCGCACTCGATACAGCAAGTAACAATGTTCGGGAACTTCGATTATGCGACCACTCTTCGTGGTTTAATCCTCCCTCTTGCATATGTAGTTGTCCTTGTCGGATCTTTGGGAACCTTTTCTTCGTTATATAGAAAGCGGATAGCAGGTTAGTAGAACTTCATCTTCAAATGTGCGCACAACTAATGGGTACATCTAGCCAAATCTGCGACTCTTGCGCCTTGGTTCCCCCCACATCTACAAAGAAACATTTACTTTTCACTAGCTCATCTCGAGCCAGAAGAAGGGGACGAGAAAGCGCCAAAAGTACCCGGAGAGCTCATACGAGCGGCTTTATTGAGAAGGGCCGTCGAAGATATCCACCGAATTATTCAACTCAGAACAGCAAAGCAGGCATGTAGCACCTTATTACAGAGAGGGAGCGTAGGCGATGATTTATGGCAAAGATTTCTGAGAGCGGAGAAAGAAATGGAAGAGGAGCTTAGAGATGTGGTTATGGAGGTGGGTCAAACATATTCTAACTGGGGTGTTGAATTCAACTAATCATAAATAGGCAAATGGATTGGCACCAAATTGGGGACAAACGATATTTCAGTCTGCAAATGAAATAGCCACAAATACTCTGTTCAGAAAAAACATTGATGATATTCAAGCTAGGACCCAATCTGAGAAGGAGTGGTGGGAGAAACGTCGAGCCTCAATCCAGTCAGAATTCATGAAAGAGTTAGATGAAGAAGGCATGGCATCCAAAGTTACCTCGCCAACCAAGTCTACCAGCATCATGAGCGACGAGGATGCTATTCTAGTTCAAGGAGGTGGGCCAGCAGCTAGTGAACATGGAAGCCCCAGCAGGAAGAAGAAAGGCAAGAAATAAGCGGATTTCTTAGGCCGTCAGGCAATGTATAAGATCATGAATTTTGCGCAAATGAGGCATAGGCGTTATGGTGTCGTGTTTTGACTGTTGTAAGATATTGGTATGTCACAGCGTATATCCTCTGAGACCTCATGAGGGACGTATGGAGAGTTGTAGGACCAGTCCCTGGTATGGCTAAAAATAATATACATTTGACTTCTAGAGGAGGACAAGCAGACCTTTTTACATTATCTTGTTATTTGCCTCTAAGCATTATCATTTCCTTCCTATAACATGGAGACATGGCATATATCTACTTCAGCATTTATAGATTCTTTGGGTGGAAATGCTCGAAGTTGGGCCCAGTTGTCCTGGTTGATACTATTTTAGGCTGGTGTAAAGAAAGATGCTTTGAGACCATTCATTAAAAAAAGCCTTGTCAGAACCTCCCCAAAGAAAACCTCACAAAGGTTCCTTCGTCCAAGCCATCAAACTGGATCTCAATGCACAATTAGTTCAAAGACATGATTCCCAAATAAAGACAAAGCCGATCTCAGATACAAAGAAGTATTCCGAACACAATGAGGTCTCATAAATGAGACAAAATCCATAAGAACCTCTGACCCCGTTTTCCATCCAGATCTCTATTGGTATCTAGTATCTACGCTATTTCATATTCTCATACTTTGATTTCGTCCTAGACTTTTATCTTTACGCTGCTGGCAGCTTTGCGAATGATCTTGCACATCCTTTTGCGAATACATTCACAGCATTTTTTTTTTTTTCTTTTCATCGGATTCATTTCTGAAAATTCTCATGTATATTCATAGTTTCTGTTCCACTACAAAACGCTCACACGAATTACGAATTTCTGGGAAACACTGCTCCTGCGCGGTGTTCAAATCAAAGCACAAAAA
Source organism: Sclerotinia minor (assembly GCA_025389075.1). Classification (NCBI taxonomy): domain Eukaryota; kingdom Fungi; phylum Ascomycota; class Leotiomycetes; order Helotiales; family Sclerotiniaceae; genus Sclerotinia; species Sclerotinia minor. Next base: position 1,759,524 of record QRFH01000003.1, read on the forward strand.
ACTTCATCTCATCTCATCTGATCACAAATCACAAGCAGAGAAGAAAAAACAAAACAGACACAATAATGTCGACCATGAACCGCATCAGGCAAACCAACCCGGCGCTCGCCGCAAAAATCGCACAGATGGCCTTACCCCTCGCACCACTCGTTCGTCTCACAACCGGTAAAATCCATCCATCATTCCCCAAGCAACTGCTCAACTTCTGGCTTCTTACGTCCGAGGAACTAGACGACCTAGCTCATTTTTACCATCAGCGTACCCCATGTGAATGGACATACTCTTATCCATGTCCGGTAAAATGGGACGTGAATGCGGGTTTGGAGGTCAAGAGGATGAGGTTGGGAAGGTTTATTGGTTTGAAGGGATGTGAGAGTCCCGTGGAGACGGTCGAGGAGATTGAGAACAGAGTTCGGTTGGAAAGGGCGAAGAGGGCGGAAGAGGAGATATGGAGGAATAAGAACAAGTGGTATTAGGTCTGAGAGTTGTTTGACAGCTAAATACGTCTCTATAGATGCTTTGAGCGGTTGCATTCCAAGATTAATATAACTATATTTTACATGCATCATCTATTCTTTCTCCTGTCATGCCGTCTATTGCCCCCAAATATTACAATCCTTTCCATGCCAATTTCGTCAAGTGATCTGTTTTCTTTCTACTCTGCTTGATCATGCCCAATAATTTCAAATCTGCAAGTCCTCTATAAAACAACATTAAAGCTTGTCTTTCACTATCATCTCCTTCGTTATATTCCGGTCCCAAATTAGCAACAAAAGCCGTCCAAAGATCGAAAATGTTGATCAAATTCCCTGCTTCTAGAAATAGTTTGTATAAAATCGCGGTGGGTGGATGAGACATCAGTGCTCCTTCTTTCGTAGGATCGCAACATGCACAAGAAAGATACTCATGGGGCGAGGAGAGGGCGCGCTCGATTGCGAAGCGGGGTTTAGGTGTAAATGCATCTTGATAAGGGTATTTTAGATCGTAGAGCCAAATCTCGGACATAAATTGATCTTGCAGTTTGTCCACATCCACAAATTTTTGTATAGTCTGAATTAACCTGTCAACGAGAGCCGTGTATTCTTTGTCTTGCTTGCTAAGTGCTGATCTTTCGTGGCTAATTTTGACCTTGTGAGAAATAACTGTGGTACGTAGTGATTTGTTGTAACTGCTGCGGATAGATTTCCCTGCTTCTGAGTCTGCGAGTGATGAAGCATCTTCCCAAATACTCACCATTTCCGCATAGAATTCTGGTTCCATATCCGACCATTGTTCAAGGTTGAGCTCGGTGCTTCCAATTTCTATGGCGTCTTTGAGCGAAGTTACAAATCCTAAAAAATCATCGAGATCGGCACGTTTGATCGAATCTACGATTGAGCGTATATTGCTCGAGCTCTTCAAGGAACCAGCCGATGCTTTCATATAAAGACTGATTTTTCCTGATGCTTCGACTGCCAAAGTGACTAGAACATGCATAATTCGGAGAATTTTTTGCACAGCATGATCTTTGTCTTGGATTAAACTTTGGGCCTCTTGGAGAAGGAGTTCATCATCTGTAATCAGACTCATGGAACGCTCTAAATTACCTTCCTCTAGAAGATGTTCAACATAATTTTGGAATGATGGTAGCATCCTGATAGCTTCAAAATGCTCTACTTGCAAAAGTGCAGCCAAATCAGAGTTGTCCTTGAGGCTCAGGAATATACTCAAAGGATTGGCGTAAAAATGACACATATATGCATACTAACAAAGTCAGTGCCGATTTGTACATAAATTAAGAGGAAAGACTACCTTTAATGCTCCGACGAATGCTTGTACACTCTGGACATGATCGTTCTGCCGTTCCATGAGACTCGATAAAATGCCTGGTCCCAGCCTTATTGGGGCACCTGGGGCAGCGATTGCCTTTAGAAATATGGTTTCAAGGATAGAACTTGTTTGCTCCACATCGAATTGTGCTCCTTGCAAGGAACGAGTAGCGACACGAGAAAGTCGTTCTTGGAACAAGTCGACGGATGTAGCAATTCCAAATAACAGGACGAACGGGATGCGGTCTCGCCAGGAGCTAAGGGCCCGAAAGGGTTAGGAATGATCAGAGGAGAGTATAGATATATTGGCTTACCCAAATAAGGATATTACGTCTCCGAGTAAAGCAGAGTCAAAGGCTTCACTATCCTGGAACGATACCACCACTCTACCACACCCGTGGGCTTTAACATAACCATGAACAATCTCTAAATCGTAGTTCAAGAATTTGCGGCCCTGGCCGGTCAGCATCAATCGATTCAACGGAGTTGTAGTAAACTTAGTCTCACATCTTGCTCGAGGAAATTATCACTCTCGTCTTCGCCAATTGACTTGTGATTGGTAACATCTCTAATAAGCTTTTTAAATAGTGCCTTCAAATTTGATGATTCTCCAGATCTGAGGGTGACAACGGGACCATTGACTTCGTTGGAAAGTCTTGTTGAAAGTTGTTCGAAGAGCAAGCCTTGAGATGCGATATTTGGTCCAGTCACAATAAACCCGGCTGGGACTTTGTCTGTGTTCCTTTGAATACCTATCAGACTCCATGTAGCTAATTGTACTGAGTTATACATACTTCTCATTCTTTACAAAAGATGTGACATCTAATAAAGTGTCTTCATTTGCTTCATTCAGAATTAACTATTACAATATTAGATGTTTATGCTGTCGGTTGTTTTATAGGTTGAAATTAATACTTTGATTTTTGTTTCAGTCTCTGTCCAATACTTATTAAACAGGCTTAAACGTAGGCTTGAAAGTTCGGGAGACTCTTTCTCGTTCAGCAATGGTGCTAATTTGAAAAGATCTGTATTTTCATCAAGTTCTAAGACTTTTGTGGACGTCTTTGCTACTTTCCTACGCTTCTTAGGGCGCTGATATAGGTCCTCTTGGGGTGCGGAAGTAGGAGTAAATACATAGGCCGTCTATTAGAATTTAGTCCAGTACACAGCAGAAAAAGAGCAGAAAATGGAATAGAACTTACCCGATGTTCAGCACCATCAAATCCGATAAGACTACTGGTGTCTCCGTTTATAGACATTTTTTCATGTCGATTAAAAACGAGAAGGAAAAGTGGCACGCGTGAGGTTTTGACGTGTTCGTGAACTGCTATCACGAACGGGAAGCGAAGTCATGCTGCGCAAATGGCTTATCCAAAGAAAAAGTTTCCCGCCGCTTCCCAACTTTTTTTTTTTTTTTTTTTTGAGACATCAACATCAATACTTATGCCGCCGCCACCCACCAATTTTACTTCTAGTATTCGTGGTTTCGTATGCAAGTCATGTCGAATAAAACTACAGATTCCACCACGAGCACCGTGGCTTTCACGAAATTTTACGACACAAAAAACCCCGCTGAGGTCGAAAGATAGAGGGGAGAAGGTACCACCGCTTGACTCAAAGGCAGAAGTGCAACCTGAGCAGACTGAGGAGCCCTTCTATAAATATTATGACGAGACTCCGGATGGTGTGCGAACAGAGGCACAGCCTGATCCTGAAGAAGATGAATTGTTGGAAGGTCTTCAAGAGGCGGTTCGAGAAATAAAAGATGATATTGGAGAGGTATCAGCGGAGGAACTCGAGGAGGTAGACGAAGATGGAGAACCAATCCTTCACATGGAGGAATGGGAAGATGCAATAGATGCGAAAATAGAACGTTTAGAAGCTGAAGTGAAAAGATTGGAGAGCATTACCAATAAGCCTGGTCCCATGTCTGAAGAAGACCGGCAAAAAATACGAGAGTACCTATTAAAGTCTGGCGAGGAAGGCAAGTTGTCATATATACTTGCTCACAGTACGTCTGCTAACAATCGTAGATGAAGCTGAAACGTCCACAGAGCTACCTCCACGCCCGACTTCTCCCACAACAGAACAATTTCTCAGTCCACAACCAAAGCCGGGTTCCACCACCATATATAAATCAAATCTAAAATCTTTTTTAATACCGGAAAAGCCATACCCTGAATCCCGACCCCATATCAAACTTTTGAACAATGTATTGAGGAAAATTGATTCTCATTATGGCCGTAGTGATTTTCGAATGGATGAAAGGCTCATGTTTGACTTATGGAAATACTATGTTTTATGCCGAAGGACTCTATTGTCATGTCCTGAACCAATTCCTATAGCAGCCTGGGAACTCCTTTGGGGTTATGTTTCGTTACAAGATCCGACAAATCTGGACCGCATGGCGCATGTGAAGCGGCTAGGGTCAGATATGCAGAAAGCGGGGTTACATTTAGGAGGGTCTACATTGCTGTTATACATCGAAGCTGTCTTTGTAGAAGGAGACCCGAGGGCCGCAATTGAACTATGGAGAGCTGCAGGGCAGAGCTTTTTTGGACAGCAAGGAAACAGCAACCTCTTGGATCAGTACTTGGAGCTTGGAACTCGGATGTTTGCTGAGAACGGCGACATTGCCGAAGCTCGGAAGGCGGCATCTATGGTTATCCAGAGATCAAGTGATCCCCTCAGCTCTCGCATACTTATTCACACAATACAAGGCTGTTTGGCTTCAACAATTGCAAACCGCACTGCTGAAGCTTGGGATATCTACCTTGAATTCCGAAAACACATGGGACCGCGCATGGAGATGGAGGACTACGATGTTATCACGGGACTTTTCATGCGGGCTGGCAAGCACAGTGAAGCATTAGCAGTCTTCAAAGACATGATGCTTACAAATGTTCCAGCTACTTTAAAGCATGACTCAATCACAACACGAGATTATAATCATTTCCCATCGATGTTGAATAACAAGTTTTTCTTCGGAAAATGGATCAAAAAGCTCATTGGCAATGGCGATCTTGATGAAGCCAATATAGTACTTGACCTGATGCGAAATCATGGAGTCTGCCCGGATGCCAAGTACACGAACGGGCTTATGGGTGCCTGGTTTCGCTCGGGCATATTAAAAAACCGAAAGCTGGCCGAGGAAATGGGTTGGTCAATGATTGCTGCAAGACTTGATTTTGTCAAAGCGCGAGAGCAAGGGGTCAAGGCATTGTTACTCCCTTTGAGGGCTGTAGAGGGGACAAACAAGCAAGAGTACAAACATGCCAGCTTCAACCTTCACCCTCTTGCTACAATCGAGACATTTTCAATTCTTGTGGAAGAATATGTAAAACAACAGAAGCACCAACAGCTTTTGGATCTTTACACAACCTTAAGTAAAGCAGGGATCCCGGCAAATACTAACTTCATGAACACAGTGCTCAAAACTGACGCTAGATTCTCTGTGGACACCAAACAGATTTATCATACCTTCGTCGCACAGGGAGTAAAGCCAGACATTACAACGTTTTACCACTTATGGCACAATCTAAAGCAACGGAATATGCAAAGACATAAACGCCATAACTTTTTTGTCCCCAGGGAACTGTTTGCAGAAATGATGACATGGGCCAATAATTTGAAGGCAGAGTTGGGAAAAGACGGGCTACCGATGGAGCTTTATAACTTAATCATAATGAACTTCGGTTTGGTAGATGATCAAGCTGGAACTGCAGTTGCTTTGCGTGCCCTGCAAAGGTACTTTGGAACATATCCCACGGATGAGACAGCACGCAGCATTGTTTTGCAAGTAACATCTGTTGGTGTTATAACCGGGCCCCTGGTAAGGCGGCTCAATATTAAAAAAGGTACTAAGGAGAGAGTGCGACAAGTTACGAAGGTCCTAGCAATGCTACAATCGCAAAGGGCTGAGGCTTTGGCGAAGCTGGGAATAAATTATGATGACTTGCAAGGACAAGCAAAATTGGAGGAGGCCTTGAATTTACTATCTGACCTCCTACGTATTGTTACGCTACAGGTCAATAGTGGTCAAGACGGACGTCCAGATCTTGTAAAATCATCCAAAAGAGCAGCGAAAATGATGGGCGTTCCCGATTGCGTCCCTTGGATTGTATATGATACAACTGATGCGGAATTGGTGGATGTGTAAAATAGAATAATTACTCTAAACAAACGTATCATAACATATCGCTACGGTGCAGGGAGCTGTACTCACTTAAGCCTATGAGGAGATACTCGTGCGTCCAGAAAGTACAGAACCCATTCCTAAACAGGACCATTTTTGGTTCAAAGGGGTATAGACCTCATATATCTATACTCAAACAGCAAAGTCGTGAATTAGATTGTACAGTATAAATGTTGGTATAAGTGAGCATTCTATTGTATTTACATTTTTCAAGTATTTTCTGAAAATCCCTTAAAATAGATGTTACGACGGGTAACATAAGTCCAGGGTCACATGATTAACCACGTGACCGGCTCTAATCAATCTAGCTAGAGCCTCTAGAGCCAACGGCTCTAGAAGATCTAATTAGAGCCACCAGAGCCATACCGCATGAAGGTCTATATAATCAAGATGGATTCCCTTTGTATAGAGCTTCGTGCTCAAGATCAATCATTTAGTATACCATACTATTAGTTACGAATTGCATCACACTATTGTCATTACTTTAAGTCCTTGCTTGACGCCTAGTTATAAACCACCTCGAGAGCCTAGAGCACTTCCACGTGATCTAGACGGCAAACCTCGTAACAATAAAGTGAGATCAGAGAAACTAGTGGATTTTATTAATTAAACATATATATATATATATTATTTAAAATGTTTATTATCAAGAATAATAATAAAAATATATTTTCATTTATAAAAATGAATAACGAGGTGGTTTAATATCTTGTTTATTAGAATAATAATGAATCTATTTTTGTACTAATTGTATATATATAAAATAATAATCGCATTGTGAAAAACAACAGAATGATTAGACATTAATTAAACGAGTTGGATGTGGAATCTCTAAGAGTAATATTTTCATAGATGACATAGATACATCAATACTGTAGATTGAATAACAAGGACTGAAAAAGAGAAATCTATGCACTACGGCCTATGCATCATCCAAAGTGAATTGGTAGCTTCACCAGCAGTGAATCTCAAAAGAACCTTGAGAAGTCAGCATTCAAGCCATACCTCGGCGATCTTATAATTGGCCAAATCCAAACATTTTGGTGAGCAAAGCTTGGTAGCCTCGAGCCAAACCATAGCCTGACCTAAAATATCCCCAAACACCCCCTCATCGTCGCTCCTCAAATACTCTTTCAAAACCCCTGGGATAGTTTTTTTAGAGATCGCACGATCCGCCCCTTTTAATATCTGCAATAAAATTTTTAAGTTTCGCAAAAATCTAAAAGTTGGTTGTGTTTGCAGATGTGCAACAAAACCTTTTTGGGAAATTGTCGTAGAAATAAAGTAAGCGTGAGAAAGGTGTATTCAATTGGCCTTCTTTTTGTGAGGCAGCAAGCACCACAAATAATACTTCATCTATCTTATCAATCTCATCCATCATGACAGAAGACGAGATGCAAAACGCAGAATCGTTAAATGAAGCTGCGCAGGAAGAAGAAGATGAGGAGGATGATTACATGAACATGATCATAGCGGAACCTAGCAAACCGCGCGAAAAAGAAACATATACGCAACGACGACAGCGCATCCAGCGCGAATCGGAAGCGCGATCGCGTACGAAATCGAAAGCTGAAGTCGCGGCGGAGGAAGCAGCGGCGAGGGAAAATGCACTATCGAAATCGATGTTGGAGGCTCCGTCGAGCGCGAATAGTAAGGGCTTGAAGATGATGGCGAAGATGGGGTTTAAGCCTGGGGTGGCGCTGGGAGCGAAGGATAATGTGGGAGCGAGGTTGGAGCCGGTGGTGGTGAGTGTTAAGGAGGGGAAGGGGGGGATTGGGTTGGAGGAGGAGAGGAAGCGGAGGTTTAGGGAGGAGGTGGAGAGGGAGGGGAAGAGGGTTAAGGTGGAGGAGGGGAAGTATAGGGAGAGGGTTAGGAGGGAGAGGGAAGAGGGGAGATTAGAGGGGATGGTGGGGGCGGCGATGAGGGTTGCGGAGAGGATGCATGGGGAGAGGGAGGAGGAGGAGATGCTTCAGAATGCGGTTGGTGATCTTGGTGAGGGGACTGGGGAAACTCAAGATGGCGTAAAACGCAAGATTTCTACAAAGCCGTTGAAGCAGATCAATGTTTTATGGAGAGGATTAGTTCGAAAACGCGAAGAAAAAGAGAGGGATAGGAGGATGAGACATGATCTCCAACAGAGTTTATCACGCTTACCGACCTACGACGACGAAGACGAAGACAAGGATGATAAAAGAGCACTGGGAAAAGACAGGATACAGCATACTCTTGTGGAAGATTTGGAGGAGGAAGACCCTGAGCTTGATGCTTTCAATTTATTGGAACCGGCCGAGAGATTACAGAAGCTTGTCGAGCATTTGAGGTCCGAGTATAATTATTGCTTCTTCTGCAAATACACATACCCCGACGATTCAATGGATGGCTGCCCAGGTCTAACGGAGGAAGATCATGATTGAAATCATCAAGTTACATTATGGAGATTTTAAGAACATTGTGATACCCAGCATCGGTTTGTTTTGATCACTAACTCGAAGTTATGATATATCGGATGTCTGCGCAGTGCATACGACTAAAGAAATTCATGGGTATCAATTGACTCTTATTTGTGCAACCATTCATTTTATGAATCTATCTAACCATTTATGTCTTGTCTAATCTGACAGCTGGATTCCTCTCGATGAATCCTAAATCGACCTTGTGGCCTAATAATTCTCGAATGTTGTTTACCTAGAAGGCGAATTATATTAGCTACTTGCAATTCATGAGCGTGAGAGGATATCTTACCTTGTATTTAATCATAGTCGGACGCTCCAAACTCAATCCCCAACCGAAAACTTTCATCTCTTTTGCTAAACCCATGGCCTCCAACATCTCCGGTCTGAACATTCCACTGTTTCCAATTTCGACGAGTTTGCCCAGACCTTTGTGATAACTGAAAATTTCCATACTTGGCTCGGTGTAAGGATTGTAAGCTGGCTTGAAGCGTAAATCTTCGAGACCCATTTTGTTGAAGAAGACCTCCATGAATTCCATTAGACCTCCGAGAGACAGTCCATAATCTGCGATAACACCCTCAACTTGGTGGAACTCAGCCAGATGCGTAGCGTCCACAGTCTCATTACGGAATACACGATCGATGGAGAAGTATCTTGCTGGAGGTGGTCGTCCATCGGGTCCTTTTTGTTGAGCTAACTTGTGTAACATTGCTGTCGAGGTCGCAGTCGTATGTGTTCGAAGAACTAGGCGTAACGATTCGTCCGCAGCCCAGGGATATCTATAACCAATTGACCCGTATTTCCCTTCTTGGTGAACTTCCTGTACGTTCTGCCATAATGCGTCGTAGTCTGCTTTATCCTCCTCAGAAACTGCACGTGGTTTGTCCGCAGTTTTTGGATCCGATATGTAGAAGGTATCTTGTAAATCCCTAGCAGGATGTTGTTGTGGGACGAAAAGAGCATCGAAGTTCCAGAAACCGGTTTCAACGAAGTTGTTTGTAGGCATTTCCTCGAAACCCATTTCGAAGAAGATTTGGCGAAACTCATGTCGTACTTTATTCAAAGGATGTAATGCACCAGAGTTTTGGTCTGCTCCAAGAGATTTGAAGTTGTATGGTTTGAAAGCAGCAGTCTTCCAGGCACCCCTAAATGTGTAAGCACTTTTTCATAAGCAAAGACGTCGCTGAAACCCACGATGCAAGCATGTCTGCTGTCAAATCTGTCTCCTCCTTGACCATTTCCAAGGCGAATTTGGGTCCCTTCGACACCTTATAGCTAGTAACCTTCTGCATCTTTACCAGCTTACGTTTCTTGAGTTCTGTTATGACCTTGGGATCTGGATGCGCACGAGTCTTTTGAATAATCTGAAGCTGTTCTCGAGTTACATCTTGGATAGAATCGGTCTGCAACAATTAGGACACATTCTTTACAATTGTAATGGTATTTGAGGAAGAACTCACTGATGCTACCAGCTTGCCATCTTTACCTTTTGCAATCCATTTCGACTTGAATGCTTTACCTTGTCCTACTTTGACCACATTCTTATCACCTACAGCAGCCTCTAATTCTGAAACCGTGAGCCCGTCTATTGCATTTCGTAAGGCCTCGAAAACTCGTGCCTCATGACTGCCATTGCTTGCAATTTCTTCAGCTTCGGCTTCCAGTATAACTTCTTCTCGATCTATTGTCTCGTATGAAATCATGGACCTTGAACCGAGTCGATCCAAAGCGCCTTTGATGTCCGTGGACTTTTGGAGAGGGAATGCTTCCGAGGAGAGGATATTGTCATGTTGAGAGAGTGCCTGAAGGATCTCAGACGGTAGATCGGTAGCCATTTTGAAAATCGAGGAGGTTTTGTTGTTACAATGATAATAAATCTAAGAGGTGACTCAATTCCAATAATTTTGAAGTTCAGGTGGGGTGTTGCCTTACAATGTTTTAAGGCATTAGGAGGGGTTTTTCTAATACATCCGGCCACCAGGCCCAGGACCCCACTGATGAATCTGCCCAACATTGAGGTGTGCTAGATCTACAAGGTACGGTAAGTATGTACTCCGTACTTATTATGATGGTCCTTCATTTTGATCCATGTTCCGACACTCCTTCAAGCTTTTTCAATATCCCCAATAATCCACGTAGGTACTTGAAGTCCACGTCTTAAATCCTTTAGATACATTTCAAAGTTACAGTCAAATACCTACATAACAGCCTTTCCGACTTTGTTGTTCATTCATCCTTCAACAGCCAGTTCGGTTAACCTATCTGATGTGATTCTGAATAACCTTACCTGAAGCGAAACATGTTGATTGCTAGCTACACATTAGGTCATATCTCTTTTATCAATAACATCAACATTATTTGTGAAGATATATATACTCGACCAGGTATCTAGAGCACTTTCTACTCATTTTGTCCTTGGCAGGCAGGTTTGGTGTCCGGCTTCTTCTCGGATCAGGAGGCATGCCTTTGACGCCAGACACTCTGGCAAATTTTAAATTTTGTACTATTTTCGTCTCACTTAATACTCTGCTAGTCACGCTAGCATACCGGCACATGGTTGAGGATAAAATAAAACATAACCAAGGTCGGTGTGGGGGCCCTTTATTGTTTCCAAAAATGTTTCTTCATCACAGCAGGTCGCATCGGAAAGAGCATTCAGTGGTATTTATGGCATAGTACGTAGTACGTGACTACAGCACAACCATGTACAAGGATCTCGACCCTCCTAGGATTTCGAAACACCAACAGCTGGAGGGTAAGTTCTCTTGTCCATTTATATATCACATCTCCTCCCTCAAAACGTACTTTTCTTCACTTGCTCTACATTATTATCTCCGCGCCTCCAAAAATACTATTTGACATTGTCTTCACACCGAACCAAATATCGAGAGGCAGTAGCTTCAAGTGTCACTGTAGCCACGAGATCTTTGCTGCAAGACTTGTTGGCAGCTCATATACCATACGCAGGCCCATCTCTCTGTATCAAGATGTGTTTAGGGATGACTTGCTGTACCGATATATCATCATCTTCAGCTGGCTTTCCTACTTCCTTTCTTCTATTCGCAAAGCTACCCACTGAGCTCCGTCTTCAAATCTGGAACTACGCGACCTTACTCACCTCTCCGTACATTGGTCTATCCTGGTCACAGTCCAAAAATCGTTTCATTTCTGATCGAAAGCCTCCTTCTTTGCTTCATACCTCAAGCGAGTCCCGTGCAATAGCACTTTCTTACTGGGCTTTTGCATCTCCCTCTTTTTCTCACACATGTATCAATTATGATCGAGACTTGTTGTGTTTCAACTGGCCATCGATGGGATCTATCCCTGGTCGCCTTGGTGGAAAAATCACGGAAGAAGAATGCAGAAAGATAAAAAGGATTCTCATACACGAGCACTACCTGATTCCGCACGTGTTTGATAATCTACGAGAATTCAAGAGATTCGAAGGGTTAGAAGAATTAGCAGTCGCGTGCAATCACGATAAAGATAAAATAATGGACATGAGGAGGTACGGTTATATGTTTGCACAAATGTGTTTCGAAAAGGTAGAAGAAGCTGGACGTGGTTGGCCAACACATTGGCCGAGGCTAGTTTGTCTAGCAGAAGGGACAGGGCAGTGCTCCAAACATTGGTGGTTTGACAGGTGGAATGATAGAGCGGTGTCTAGATCCGATCCAAATTGGCAAGAGAAAATGGCGATGCTTGTGAGGGTAACAGCCAGGAATGATATTGACCCTGAGGTGTTTCACTACAATTCACAGTTTTTACGCCTGGTCATGGGAACGTAGAGAAAGCATTGCTTTGTCTCATTTGCTGTAGTTGGATTTGGCACGCTGACGTACGGAGTACAAATCCAAAGTCAAAATATGTAGTTATAGAATCATCATTTTGCATTGGTTGTTGAATTGTAAAATTAGAAGCTAATAACTAGTAGATTAATTTATCTTGCATCTTTATCTTTCCTCTTTCGAATAGTTGAGATTTCCAGACATCCGAGCTGGTATGATGCTTATGTAACTAGAACACAGCATCCCCTGTAATGCCTTAGGTAATCATCTTGTCCACCTATTTCGTCCCGCCGCGCAATAAACGGCTTCCAAAGATCCCTCGAACATCGACCAGCGAATTATCAGAGCTGCAAGTCTTACTTGCCCTCTCTTTTTCACACCCAAAAGATGTGAACTTCCAAACTTCCATTATAAACACCACACATCACCAATGACTCCTGAAAGCAATGAACAATGATTCTACATCAGTATCGGGCCCACCGGCAACCTCTCCTCACGTCAGAAGTGGGAGCTCGAGCCGACGACGTCGACATCGGTCCAAGACCCCGGCTCAGAGGAGAGCTTACGAGCAAATGAGAAAGAAATATGAGTTGGCAAGTTCCTTGATGACGAATCTCGACTTTGCAGTTTATTGCCAACTCTGCGTGTTGTATTACATGGAGTATGAAGTCCACTCGCACTTTTATGATTCTCTAAGCTAACGTTGTCGAAGCTGTTCATTCTTTCAACTATGCATGCGTGCCCTCACTCAATTTGTTATTCTCACCCCAAAACCGAAAAACGTTAGACCACCTCCCCAAAACTCTTCTCTGGTCATCATGTTATTGGGCACGAATATTCTTTGTATATTTCTACATCTTTTCCTTGCGCCATCAGGATCTAGTGAGGAGATGAGAGGCTATCTACATGGAGGGATAATCATCGACCTTATTGGGCAAAAAGGTCCTTCATCGAGGCTGAAACTGGCAGTTTTCGATTTGCTTGTATTGACGTTACAGTCTATATTATTCACAATACACTTGGATAGAGAGAAGCTTGACAAGTTTCTTACGGTCTATGGGCAAAAGACCACTGAGGCGCAAATTCCTCCATCTACACAAGATTATGATGCGGAAGAACGAGGGGTATTAAGAGATTCTGTTGCGGGGCTAGAAGACATCGAAATGCAACCGCTGAATCCCGCAGGAGCTGCCTCTCGTCCATATGGCCAAGAATCCATCACTGAAGCGGAAGAGGGAAACGAACGAGAAGGGTTGCTAGCTGAGCCAGTAAACACAGAGTCCGATGATGCACCGTTGGATATTTTTTGGTCGGGGACAGCCGTTATAGGAGAGTTCAGTGTTTTAGATACCCTTCGCAATCAGTTGGCAGTTTCAGGGACCGCGTCTGGGTCGTTACGAACACATGGGTTTTCTGCTAATGTCGCCGAGCTTACGGCCAGGAATCCGAGACTAAATTCCATAGCTCGAAGATTTCAGCGCAACATGTAACAAGACATGAATGCACGAACAAAAGCTCCGCACATAGTGTTAAGAAATGGATACATACTGTATAGCATGATATTCTACTGATCAGTGTGAACAGTTGAAGTTGATTTTATTATACCTATGTTGCCTATTGAACGCCTCTACCAACATTTCCTACTCCCGTGCCCTTAACGCTTACTATGATATCCTCACTTTCATCCTCTCCTACATCCCGTAAACCCCAACTACTTGCTCCAAACTTCTTCAGATCTCTCCCTAAGCCTATTAAATCCTCTGTCGCTATTACTTCTCGCCCTAATCTCAATCTGCCAATATCCTCTGAGCCCATTGCCATCATAGTTAGTACCGTGGGTGCTCCAGCCTTGGTCACACAACCTCCTTGTGATATGATCTCCAACAACTGATATGCGCACTGCTTTCCAATATCTTCAGGCGCGACACCTCCCGCACTCGGAGACACCACATCCGCCGAATATATCACACCCGCCGAACTAGTTTCCGCAATCAAGGCCAGCCCAAATCCCACACCCGTTCTCTTTTTCGCGCTCGGATTCGTCTTGTCCCTGGCTGATACCAATGGCGCTTGATCATATTGTGTCGCAATATGGATATCTCCTACTAATGGATTCAAGATTCCCCTGGCCTCGTGTATCATCCTCGCATTATGACTATTGCTCACCCCAGTCGCATATGCCACTCCTCTTATCCTCCTCACCCTGCCCGGACTTCTATTCAAATGCAAAGTCTTAGGCAGCGCCTTGATTTGACTTCCAAACCTTAATTCTACCACACCTCCACCGCCTTTGCCTCCTGGGCCTGGACAACTTCTTTGCAGGACTCGGATTTCCAACTTACTGGCCATGATGCCGAACGGTTCGTAGAGCGGTAGAATAGCCGTCCTAACACTATCCACCGATATATCGCCCGCTTCCGTCGAACTTGTGATGACTCCCTCTCCCTCAAACCTTACATTGACAGCCTTCTTTGCAAAGGGCGCAAGCATACATAAAGGCAGTAAGAAATAACTAACGCCCCGAGTATTATTCGCCGGCAACTGACATTTTATCACCCCATCCACATCTGCACCTAGACCATCAATCGATCCAGCTATGACACCTGGATTATAGACCAGTGTGGTACCAGTATAGGATATTTGCACCGAGGATCCATTGCTGATGGATTCTAGCAGTCGCAGGAAGGATACTTCGTGAGGAGCAAGACCTGGATTCGTAGGCGAGGAGCTTCGAATCTGGGAGATATGAATTGGACGACCTGTTAGAGCAGAGAGGACGAGCCGGTGGCTTAGAGACTTATGAGTTGTGAATCGAAGGATTTCTGGGGTAGGGGCGGACATTGTATATTGTGTATGAGATTTTTGGTCAGTTCCGATCGACGAAATTTATTTTTTGCGATAAATAATTCTGCCAGACAGCGCTCCTGATAAGGAGGCGGTGTGAGGGAACCACAGGCTTTTGAATTCACTCACCCACATGCATAGCTAGCCATATAGATTCATTCAGGCGTAATATGGCTTGAAAACTCTTCAATATTTATCAAGTCTAGCAGTTTCTGGTTTCTGCAAACAATCGAAGGAGTTTTTGGATGTTTTGATGACAGTGATAGACAAATGAGATCATAATTTACGGTATCATATCAAGCGATCACTCAATTTGCCTTAAGGCGATCAAGGTCGGGAGTTAGAGAGAGCACAAGGAGAAGTCAAATCATTGGGGATTTCCATTAATATTTTCATGTCTCTTGTGTCTGGTATTGCCCAATTGCCTAACGAAAATTGAAGAAAACCTTAAATGTCAGGCGAAAAAGCGAGTGTTCATCCGGGCCAACTTGAAAATCCGTAGTCAAACTCCTCACGCATCCTCCGTAACGTGCTTTTCAGAAAAGGAAATTTGTACAAGGTGTGGTTTGTGGCATTCTGGAAGCCAGGAGTAAGGGAAATAATAATCCAGTAGCTCTTAGTGTTACAAGGGGAACCCGCAAAAGCAAATGCGAAACTATCGACCCTAAGCCTGGACGACGATACCTGAAAAGATGGCGACTGAAGACCGAAAGGAGACCATATCTGTCCATTAATCGATTCTGAATGTTGATCGAGAACGCTGGTCGTTGGCTGTTCGACCTAGGCTGGTGTATGTATTTTTCCTTCTATCGAGGGAAATGATTTATGCTTCTGATTCAGCGGCTGTTGCCTCCGCTTCCTAGAATTCTGTTAGCTTTTATTCTTTCGTCCCGGTTTGTAAGAGCATTACCTTAGGAGAGTCTTCTGCTGCAACTGGCTCGTCAGTACTGGCCTCGTCTTCTTTTGGTAGCGCGGTAAGTGGTGTCTCAATGACCGGGGATTTCTCCTCTGCCTTCGTCTCATCGTGTTGGGAGGTGCCGTTTGCTGCTACGCTGTCGGCTTTTGGCTCGTCCTTCTCCTTGCTCTCGTCCCTGGAGCCGTCGGCGGCTCCCTCGGCGGTAGCCGGAGCAACCTGCTCGCTGGCAAGAAGCCTATTCCATTTATCAAGCAAGGACTGAGACCTCGATTTGAATTGAAATTCGTCTTCTTTGGGAATGGCAGGTAGCTTCAAAATGGCTTTAAGAACTTTGTTGATTTTGGTCACTCTGATGATGCTGACCTCGAGATCGGCATAACCTTCAAGTTTATTCACGTACTCAGACATCTGTTGCATCTCATCTGGTCTTGGCTCCTGATCTTTGGTAAGGAGACCTTTTTGAAGCTTATGTCTTAAGAACAATATTTCTTTCTATAGCAGCTGTTAGATGAAATCACCAGACGTATCAGGACGTCAACGTACCTCTTTCTTGACCCTCTTCTCCTCAGGGGTGAGTTCCGGTTCTGATGGAACAGCAGAGGTGGCTTCTTTAGCCTTAGAAGCAGCCTTCTTTGGCTTACTCTTCTCCTTTGCAGACTTGGGCTCCTTTGGCTCTTTAGCCGCTTTTGGAGTAGACGTCCCGTTCGCAGCCTTTGGAGTATTGTTCAACTTGATGCGAGGCTTCTTTGGGGCGGAGTCTGGCTGTTGCTGCGATGTTACGTTAGTCTCGATCAACGAATTCGCGACAGAATGGTAACATACAGTTTCTTCATCAGGGTTCTGTGGAGGATTCTTGCGCTTCTTCTGATTCGATTTTGGTGCTTCGGCCTCATCGTCATCAGGGATAGCACTGACATCCATCATCTCTGTGTCTTCATTGTCGTCCAAGGTCGGGACAACCTTTGGAGTCTTCTCTTTCTTTTCTTTCTTGGCCTTCTTGGCTGCCTTCGCAGCCTCTTTGGCTTCCTCGTCAGCCCTCTTCTGCTCCATGAACTCTGTCAAAACAGTCTTGAAATAATCCAAATCATTTTTTTCAGCAGCAAGTTGATGCGCAGCATACAAATCTTTGCGCATATTATTTGGGACATCCCCAACTGTATTTAGGTCGAGGTCAAGAAGGTCGTAATTAGGTATCCAGCCACTAAATCGGTCAGCAAAAATTCATCCAAGGGTTCGGATGAGTGCTACTCACAACTCGTTTGTAAATAGATACATAACCGGGAATGTCCTGTCTTTGGCCTTGGGTCCGCCGTCTTCATAATCACTCCTGTATGTTCCATCTGCTCTCATCGCTGTGACTGGGCGACTTTTGATGAGGGTGCTAGGAAGCATAGCTTCATCACAAACAATTGCAGGCCACAAGGGATAGCCCTTCAATCGCACATAGAAGTAGTCGCCGGGTTTCGCATCCGTGTGTGTCAGCTTCGCCTTAGATTGCTTCTTGTTTAACTTCTTCTTGTGCTCCGGCACGCCAGACTTGCGTCGACCCTTCGATTTGCTGGCCGAAGTCGGGGTGCCAGCGGCAGCATCTGCTAACTCCGCAGACTCATCTGCTGCCGGAGCTGCACCCTCTGATTGCTCATCTTCCTTCAATTCTGCGTCCTTGCCCTCGTCCTCGCCCTCGCCCTCGGGAGCACTGGACGCGGGTCGCTCCTCTTGAACCGAGCGATCGGGTATTGTTTTTTCGCCCATTTTCTCGGCGTTAGCTTCGGCTTTGCTATCTTCAACTAAATGAGCGGGAGGCGAAATTAGTAATTGTAAATTGACGTGAATTGAGACAATAGAAAAGCATTCATACTTTGTTCTGTCGCGCCTGTGCCGGAAGTCGCGACTGGGTCCTCGGAGACAGCTCCATTCTGAACACCATTGCTACTGTTGGCGCCTTCCAATACCTCGACTTGGGGCTCTACAACAGCATCATCGGGAGCTGAAGTGTCCGCAGCCTGAGGAGGCACCACCTCATCTCGCGTGCTTGCCTCATCCGCCATTGTCGCGACACAGCTTCTAAAAAGTTCAATGATAGTGCTAAGACGTATTGGTAGGGTAGTTATTGACGCGTGAAGAATGTCTGAGATGATTAAGATAATCGCGGATGAATAATCTGATGGAGGTGATAAACTTTTTGCTGAAGAAGATGCTTTGGAATTCTGGAAATCAAAATGTCGCTTGAAAAGAAGTTACGCGCGCTACGCTAGTGAGGCAATAATCACGTGGCTTGGCTGTGGATTCTGTAGAACTCTCAACCACCCCAGCCTCCCGGATATTAGTCGGAGACAGTGATGCGCAAAGTGAGCTTCAGATAACAATAGTACAGTAACAAAGCTCCACTAACCCAAGATTGAATGTGACATTCAATCTCAATGATGAAAAGTGATGTTGAATGGAAAGAGATGATAGAAAGTTTTTTGGGATAATAAAAAGGAATGGAAAGAAAAGATCAATAGACACCATTGACAGAACCTTCTGTCGTGTCATGATCAACACACAAGTAAGAACCCGCCCACTGTTGGGCCACCTTTTGACGTAGCCAATCACTTTGCGAGCAGCGTCCGTGGCACAGGCAGCATAGTCACAAACATCGAACAGGAACCCAATAAGGATGCGGAATCCAAGGCAACCCCCGAGCAAATCAATGAATCTCAAGATATGCTTTTGACCAACTAAACCTATCTATTATACAGCAATGCTTTCGTTGAGGAGAATAGGGGGAAGTCGCTATTCTTCATCTTCGTCTTCTTCTTCTTCTTCATCTTCGTCCATTCCTTCTGCCACCGAGACATGGAAACTGGGGTCTTGATCGACACCCACATAGCTGTCGCTCATGAGGAACAGCTTCAAATCATGCTCCCCTGGTGTAGGTACTGTAAACTCAAGACGAAGATTCAGCGCTTTTCCGATTGTGACCCGTTTGATAGCCAGTAAAGTTTTAGAACTCTCATCGCCCACAACTAACCACCAATTCTCCATTTTCTTTGCGGGGTAGAAAGGAGCATGTACAGACATATCCACCTCTGCCGAATCATCATCCTCATCAACGTCTCGTACAATCTTAATTTTAAGGTAAGCTGGTGATCCAGATACAATCTCCTCCGGATCCTCCACTTCAAAGTCAAGCTCAATGTTAGGATATTTAGAATTCGTAAAGTAGGCAGCCTGCGCTAATTGAGTTTGCGAGAGACCCAGTCGTTTAATAAGAGCTTCATAGTCTGGATTTTCGGAAGGGTCCATCGCATCCATAAACTCGAAGATGTCCTTGATACTGTAGATAAGTCTTATTAGCGGTGGCACCTGATCAATTGAACAATTTAAAACATACCCAGATTCATTTGCAGATTTGATGACCTCAGGTGTGAAGTGAGGAATCTGTTTCAGAGGACTGTCGCGGTCCCACATCCCTTGTACAACCATTTGTGACATTTCCATGGCATTCATGGCGTTGATATGGCCATCAGAAGATAAGACATCCACAGTAGCACTTAAGAGACCGAGGACTTTCGTCAGGATAATCTCCTGATCCTTAGCAAGGTCGATCGGTAGCTGCATTCTAGAAAAATGAGCTTGAAGAAGTACAAATGCCTTAAAGTGTGGCGAATCAAAGCTTGGTTGTGCCATCTTGACCGGAAGTCTATCATATACCCTACGTAGTAGACTATCTTCGTGTCTCCTAATCTGGATGGATTCAAACTCGGTCGCTGAAGTGACAATTTCCAGAATACCTTTAAGCTTAGTGCGACCAGTCAACGACAGCAAAAAGGTCTGCATGGTTATGTACGAGATGTTGTAATAAGCAGCAATCATTGCTGTATTTAATGGAGTGACAGAATCATCCTCTTCATCCAAATCAATGATCTTGAACTCGGCCAAGTCTTTCAAAGTAGTTTCTACAAGCTCCGAGAGGTGAGCACTCAAACCTCCATGGGATGTGTCTTTGAGACTATAGTAGCTGGGGTTGGCAAGTAATCTTCGATAGAAGTACGTGAAAGTGGTCCAGTTGATGGCATCGCTAGCTGACTCGATCATTTTTGTACTGATCTCAGACACGAAAGCATCATGTAAAAACACCTGGAGGTGACTCTCAATCGGAAGAGCTTCATTCAAGAACTTCTTGTAGTACTCTCTTTTGACTGCTGGTACCATCAGAACACCTTTACTAATATTGTCTTCCATGGGTCGTGTTGCTTTGCCGAACATTTGCAGTATCTCACTAAGAGGATAATCGACATAGCGATGCTCCCTGCCTTCATAGAACTGCGTACCCATCACAATAACTAAATGTGCTTTGGAGTCAAGTTCCCAGCAAACATCACGAGACGCAACCATTACTTGTATGGCACCATTATCGTAAAGATGTTTCACAATACGTTTATCGCCCGTGCTAAGAGCCTCATGAAAGTAACCTATGCCGTGTGAGATTGACTCTGCAAGTGCTTCTTCTTGGATGCGCTCTAGTAAAGGCCTCATCTCATCCACGTCGGCGTGTAGGAAACGATCTTCGTCATCGCTAGCTACACACGCAAGGAGTAAATCACGGGTAGTAGCACGAGCTTGCTTTCTACTAGGGACAAATACCAGAGCAGGCTTGTCTGGCGACATTTGGTTTATGGCAAGGTAGGTTGGCTTCGCCATAGCAAGCATGAGAGAGGGGAAATGGGGAATAGTGAATGACTGAATATGAAGCTCTAGAGGCACTGAACGGACATGAGGACTAAAGTTGTAGATGTTATGCTTCTTCGCGTCAATCCACTCTCCAATATCACGAGCATTGGCGAGCGAAACACCCAGGCCCACGATTCGCAGTGGTAATTCAGTTTGTGATCGGATGTAATGCATGCGAGAGACAATGATTTCATAAACAAACCCAGCCTGCCCACCGAGCATGTGCAGCTCATCTGCGATGAATAATTGAACATTCTGAACGTTCTTTCGCCGTTGCCATTGTCGCGACAAAACATCCCATTGAGAAGGAGTTGCAAGGATCAAATCACCCCTCTCCAAAAGTTTGAGGTCGGCAGTGGTTTCTCCTGTGAGCTTCACAATTTCTTTGCCTCCAAGAAGTGTCGAAAAACGCTTTTGCCAATCTTGATGTCGCAGATCGACAAGTTCTTGGAAGGGAGCGATATAGACAGCACGTCCCGAGTCGGTCTTTTTCCAGTGATGGAGTAACGCAAATTCCGCGCAAACAGTCTTGCCACTTCCTGTGGGCGCTCCAACAAAAACATTGTCATCTGTATCAAAAAGTGATTTGAATGTTTGAGTTTGGATCTTGTTAAAGCGATCCCAGTCAGGATAAAGCGATCTGAATTCATCGATTTTCAGTGCTGCGACAGGTAGGGGCTGCAAATCCAACAATGGTGTATGAGGTGGAAACTTCTCGGGTAAGATGAGCTTCTGGAACGAGACTGCAAGCTTGGTCTCACAATTCATCCATCGATCCGAGACGACAGTGATAAAATAATGTGGCGGCATTGGTTCTGTGATGGGCACCGTGAATTCGACAAGATGCTCATTCATCTCGGCTTGAGCAAAATCTTTACGAAGGATAAATTGATCATGGAAAAGTATGTCCTCGCCGTCACAATCTTCGGCTATAATCCAAAAGCTTTCCGCAGCGCCATGGATTTCTTCATCCCACTCAAACTTGGGCGTGATGGTTAATTCTACCCGCAACATTGATCTCGTCATTGGCTGTACTTGTGCCTGAAGTTCTAATCGAGGAAATTTTGCAACAAGGTTGCAGACAGTTCGGCCAGCTTTCGGAAGGCCTAGCAATTCGCCCATACGTGGTGGATCAAGATCGAAGTAGTTGGCCCATGAGACGTCAATTCTTTCGGCTTTTTGTACGATGTCCCGGGGACATCCGGGAAACTGTCGAAGAGGTGACATAGTGGGCCACATACGCTTCTCTGCCATTTTACAAAGTTCCAAAGCTGTCTTGGCCACGGATGACCACCCCTTTTTGAGAGTGATTTCGAATAGAGCACGCAAGATTCTTCCAGCTGATTGAGTGACGTAGACTAAATCTGCCATTAACGCAAGGCCGTCCAGTTTCAATCTCGAGACATAAGCTTGCAGCAGTACATTGATTTTGGCATGGGGTTCCTCGACACTTTCTTTTACAGGAATTGGCACACGTCCCAAAAGTTTAGCCAGTTCCAACTTTTCCTCTTGGCGAACTGGGATGTACTTGAACTCGTCGCTCAACGCAAATACGCGGAAGAGCTCTATTGGTGTGATCGATGGCTGGAGGTGGTGGTTATAAGTCAACATAGAGCCATGTGTGATGTAATAATGAGAAGCAATTCTGCCAAGCTCGGTCGCTTGCAATTTGCCAGTCTTCTTGTCGTATTTGATAAGGTTAGACTTCTCCAGAACTATAGCAGCAGAATGAATCAAATCAACTCGTTTTTGCTCAAGTGCACTGTCATCTTCATAGTCGGCTCCTACGCTATACAATCCAGGTGATCGAAGCATTCGAACAAATAAGTAGGTGTATCCTAACCACTCGACACCTTCATCTCGACTACGGACATTGCCAAGAACAACCTCTGCATTTAGGTTGTCTACCAATCTGCTAACAAACTGACTCTCAATGGGCAATTGTTGATTCAGGAGTGACAGATAATACTGCATTTCGTTCTGCGTGGTGATGATGATACCTTCTCCGTAAGTGTCGTACTGTGGTCGACCAGCACGTCCAAGCATTTGAAGTACATCTTGAGGACTCAGCTCCACCCAACTGCCTTTCTCTGGAGAATAGACTTGAGTGCCTTTAATAATGACAGTGTGCGCTGGTAGATTGACACCCCATGCCAATGTAGCAGTACATACAAGGACTTGAATTAGACCCTCATGAAAGAGTTCCTCGACAGATGTTCGATCAGGCCTGTTCATACCAGCATGGTGGATCCCGAAGCCATAGGGTAACAAATCCTTAAGCTCCCGGTCACTAACCTCCTCAGCCTCGGAACTAAGGGTTTCTCGAGTTCCCGACACATCACTTCGCAATATTTGTCCAATCGTCTCCATTTCCAGGGCTTTGTCCCGAATGTATCTAGCTGTTTTTGCTGTCTCCTTACGAGAGTGCACAAAAATAATCATCTGGTTTCGATTTTTGCCTACATGCTCCAAAACCTTGGTATAAGTCACGTCATTCATTGTCTTTAGTTGTTTGATGGCCTTTTTCTCCGTTATGCCAACAAATTCCTGACGAAGCGGACAAGGACGGTATGATCCATCAAAGTGAAACATGCCTTTGAGAGGGTCTACGCGAAGAAAGCTTGCGACATCACGGTAATTTGGCAATGTGGCTGAAAGACCTACCAGACGAACAGGATCGCCTGTCTGCTCCATCTTTCTAATCGTCCGGCTCACAATGCTTTCTAGAACTGGTCCACGGTCATCGTGCAAAAGATGGATCTCGTCAATAATGATGAGACGGACAAGGTTAGTGTAACTCAGATCGGTAGCTTTCCTAGTGATGACATCCCATTTTTCAGGGGTCGTCACAATGATTTGGGTATCGGCAATTTGTTGCTTCGTGAGCTGACGATCCCCAGTCAATTCAGAAACCTTGATACCATATGGCTTCAGTCTAGCACCAAAATTTCCAACTTGTTCTTGAACTAAGGCTTTGAGAGGTGCAATGTAAACTATTTTAAATGCATCTAGGTTGATTTCTCCAGTCTCTGGGTTACGATTTTTACCGATTTCTCGTAATATAGTCAGCATTCCAACATTGGTCTTACCACTTCCAGTGGGTGCACAAATGAGCATGTTGCCATCGTCCTCAAAGGCTGTCGGAAAGCACTGAGATTGAATCTTGTTGAGCTTCACTGTGGATGAGAACGGCACCCGTGCCCATTCAGGCATTTCCGTAACCGGGATATCACGATCGGAAGGGTCGTTGCGTTTCTTGGGAGGTGGCACGTGAATCTCTTCGTATCCTTTAAACGTTCGCTTGGTAGATCCCTCCGGTAATTTGACCTTAGGGTTCGTCATCAAATGATTACCTTGGTCAAAGACGAGATTTTCAAGGTTAATGAGCTTTCGTGGTTGCAGTCCACCAACCAAGCCATCTTTGTCCTTTTCCTCGTTCTTCGGGCCGCCGTTGATGTATTCAGCTGGAACGTCGATGTCCATTTTAATTTCCAGTTTCCGTTTCTTTGATCCATCTCCCGGCGCAACTCCACGAAGCTCGTCCAAAATCCATCGCAGTCCCTCGGAGGCAATCTCACGCTCAACAACACCTCGAGCTTCAGCATCTTCAGCTTGGGCTAAACGCGTAAGCCAGACTATCTTATCCCGGTTTGCGATCAATTTATGTACCAGCTCGTGATGCTCGTAGTCAAACAGTTCTGCGAGATCATTTTCGATTTCTCTAAGAGATCTCTCATCGCCACCTTCTTCAGCCGGAGCTCCAGAAAGTGTGTGCAGAACTTCCTGCGTTTTAAGTTGCTGTACATGTGCATCCGTGTAAACTGAGCCAATTTGTCGTTGCAGCCAATATGCATCAATTTCACGAGCCGGTATAAAGTCTTTTTTGTCTTTAGCGGAGTCAGCATTCTGCACGGCACCAGAATCCATGATTATTGCTTCCTCTTCGGGTATTTCCTGGGGTTCTTCGTCTCTATCGACTCCAGCACCACCAGCCATGACGACTTCCTCGTCACCAGGACGATCTTGTGCATCATCCTCGTCTTCGGACGACTCTTCTCGAATTTCATTAAGCACTTCATCACCCTCGTCGTCGGAATTATCGTCGAATACAACCGCTACTCCCTGACGGTCGTCTATTTCCGCGCCATTTTCGCCGCTATTGTCTCCATCTGCCATCTCTTCGTCTTCATCCTGCGCGTCATAATCTGTAATCTTTTTGCCTAGGTTCACAAGCTCATTGAACTGTTTCGGATTCATACTTGCGCCTAGTAGATCATCAATTTCCTTCTTCTTGTCAAAATCTTTCATGTCGTCGTCTTTTAAATACTCCAACACAGCATCGGTGGCGCTTCGAACAACTTCATGGGGAACGTCTCCGAGGTTATTAGCTACTGTAGTTAAAATAAGATCGTAAGTTGCTCGCGTTGCCGAAGTCCTAGGTCTATACCGAATTCCCTCGACCAATGCATCTGCTGCCGACAATATTCCACTTCCCCGAAGCTGTGCTGGCTCTCCACGCTTGCGTTTGCGCTGTTCTCGTTCCAAGACATCCTCGCCTTCGCGATAACCTCCTCTCTCGACATCTGGGAGGCCCGAAGCTTTCTTTTTCTGTTTCGGCGCGTCCTCGCGTGCAGTTCGCGATCCCATATCCCGAATACTGATTTGCCCCGCAAGTGATTCTGGATCTCCTGTTACCTCATCGTTGCGGCGAGTAACGAATCTACGATCCGCCTGGAGAACCAGGTTGGACATCGCCGCATATTTATACTGCGATACATCGCGCTGTTGGTCCGTCATTTTTGATAAGTCGTCGAATTACGGTGTAAGAGAGGCTGAAGCCTAGATGGCGGATGTTGAGAAGAAATCGTTAGAAGATGGCTGGAAGAGAGCTTTCAAGTCATCTGAAGTAATCCTCCTCAAAACATGAATTATGAAATTTATCTCTAATACATTGATGAGTCAAAGAAGGTATGTAAAGAAAAATTAGTAGACGCCACAGCAAAGGGTATTTTGATATATATAAAAGAGGTCTAAAGCTCCCAAAATTCGCAAAATTAAGGTTTAACGCGAGGCCACTAAATTCACTTGATAGACGCTAGTGGGCCTGGCGCTACTTGTAGTTTTACCTTATCCGCTACTCTACACGTCAACATCAATATCAAAATCACTAATAATAAATAAGGTAAACAAAACGTTGCCTGTAGTAACCTTGATCAATATCGCATCTGAGTGTCAAGCAAATCGAATTATCAGTATTTATATTTTTTTATCAAAATGAATGATTCGGAAAATCTTCCTGATGGTATTAAAAAAATACATCAAACCTTGAGCACTTGCATCAGACAAAGACAGGATGCTCTGCATGTTCGACGTGTCCTTGCTGCTCACCTAAATTCTAACGTGAATGTTGGAGAAAGTATCTTGACGCCTATAAGTTCGTCTCTCCCAGAGCCTACTTCTGATGTGAAGCAAGGATTGTGTTTTCCGGGTGTTCAAAATGAATATCTGCGCAATCTTCAAGCTAATCTGAAGGCCCAAAGAGACTTTGCAATTCTCAGTGCGCAGCATGATGAAACAGAATCTCATAGCGAGATGCGAGCAAGGACTCAAGACAAGGTTGCATCTAAGGAAGTATCTCTGCACGCTTTTCTAGTTTTAGAAAAGCAACGTCAGAGGCAAGAACGCTTTCGCATCATCCAAGATATTGTGGATCAACTTGCACAGAAGCCCGCTGCGACACAAGCTTATCTGGACCCAAAGAGCTCAGAAGTGCTGAGAGATATTGGATCCTTACCGCCAGTACCACCAAGTGTTATAGCACCGACAGAATATCACCAAGACTCTGAGAGAATTGAATTGAAATCACTGGTCAATCGATTGGAAAAGTCGGTCCTACGAGCACAGCTTCTCCTCAAAAAAGAGCAGAAGTTATTGGCAAAAGTTAAAGCTGGAACCAACACGTCCACAGATCAGCAAGAACAGGGTAGTCGACAGCAAGCACTTGAAACAACCCGTAATGAACTAATCAACTGGATCGAGATGGAATTAGGGAAAGCCGGAGATTCGACACCAGCAACGGAAGGACAAGGCCCAAGTACGTCAGAGTATGAGGGGAAAGAATACATTGATTCTCAACTTGCATCAATAAAGCAAATATATGAGCGATACCTTGATATTAGGAAAAGATTAATCGTCGCTGCTACTGAGGATCTTACTACGCCACTCCCTACAGATGTTGGAACAGAAGATTCATCTAGCATGGTCGTAGAAGAAAGTCCAAATCCCTCCTCGAACATCACAAATGTTCCGACATATCCTTACCTTGAAGATTTGGTTCTCATCTCAAACGAACAGAAGTCCACCATACAACAAAGGTCTTATCTCACTAGCAGTCTCACAAGACAACACAAAGAAGCCGGTAAAGATCTGGATAAGCTAGTCGACGAAAGCCATCTCTTACCTGCTTATCCCATGCAGACGATTACCACCTCTCAAGGGAAAAGGCTTGGAGATCCGATATCTTTCGAAGAGGACATTTCGAATAGCGATAAGCCAAGCTCATCTAGTCGAGTCAAAGCTTGGGTCTTTGCTGCCGAGTCAAGTAGTATCGCGACCAAAGAGGCAGTTTTAGAAAGATTAGAAGATGGAGAGTCTGCTCTTACAGAGGCCTACAAAACTTTAAATGACCTTCAGATCCTTTTGGGATGTATTCCCGAGGGTCAGGGTGTAGAAGGAGATGTACCCGTGGGGAGGCAAAAGCTTGGGATCTCGAATATCGGAGGTGTTTGGTCGACTCTGGATGGTAACCTTGGTGTCATAAGGACAGACGATTTGATGTCGGGTTAAACACATCAAAAAGTCTAGTGGCTGGACTCCTTGAAAATCAAACGTCAATACCTATATATATGGTTTGCATTACCCAGATATTGGAGTGGCATCTGATTGGTCTCATGGTAGCGATAGCAAGAAAGCAGGGCGAAACATGGAGTCATTGTGTGAGGTAAAATTGGACAAGTATACAGCATTATGCATTGTAGATTAAAAATTTCCCGAAAGATTACTTGCATCATATCAATCTGAACCCAAAAGTATTTACGTGATAAGGATTGCATTTTCAACGCATGTGAATGGAGTCGGCGGGTAGCCTAAGATTTCGAGGTGCTTCAGCCTCGCGCTAAATATGTCGCGTAAAGTGGAATTTCACGACGCGTCTCCCTCGACAATGTGATATCCACCATCTGAAGTTCAAACTTTTTGCAGCTTGTAAATCTTAGGAAAACTCCGTATCTTCTTCAACATGGCTAGCTTCTTCGATATTAAAGCTCGCAAGGCGGAAGCTGCTTCGAATGGTACTACTAATACCAAGGAGAAGCCTAAGGAAAATAATCGGATGCAGCCATGGGTTGAAAAATAGTCAGTCATTGATTTAAGCATAATCTCTTTCTTTCAGAGCTTTACTAATGATTCCTCAGTCGTCCAAAGGGTTTGGGAGATGTTACAGCACAAGATCATACCATTACTGTTTTGCAACGCACACTCCAATCCTCTAATGTTAGCTCTTTTCTTTCTTTCTTCCCTCCTTGGAACTACCTCTAACAATCTACCTCACAGCTTCCTCATATGCTCTTCTACGGCCCTCCAGGCACAGGTAAAACATCCACTATTCTCGCTCTCGCCAAGGAACTCTACGGTCCCGAACTTATAAAATCCCGAGTCCTTGAGCTCAACGCCTCGGACGAACGAGGAATATCCATCGTCCGCGAAAAAGTAAAAGATTTCGCTCGCATGCAACTTTCCAATCCTTCTCTGGCCTATCGTCAGAAATACCCTTGTCCGCCTTACAAGATCATTATTTTGGATGAGGCGGATAGTATGACGCAGGATGCGCAGAGTGCGTTGAGAAGAACGATGGAGACGTATAGTAGGATTACGAGATTTTGTTTGATTTGTAATTATGTGACGAGGATTATTGATCCGTTGGCGAGTAGGTGTAGTAAGTTTCGGTTCAAGAGTTTGGATAAAGGGAATGCTGTGGTTAGGGTGAAAGAGATTGCGGATAAGGAGGGGGTTAAGTTGGAGGAGGGAGCTGTCGAAGCGTTGATTAGGTGCAGTGAGGGTGATTTGAGAAAGGCGATTACATATTTGCAAAGTGCAGCCAGATTGGTTGGTGCGATTAGTCCGAAGGACGAGGAGGGTCATAATGGGGATAAAATGGATGTGGATGCGAAAATGGTTACGGTGAGCAGTGTGGAGGATATTGCTGGAGTTATACCAGATAATACGATTGAAAAGCTGGTTAATTCCATGCAACCAAAATCAAGAGGGGTCGTATACGATGCTGTATCAAAAGTAGTCGTTGACATGGTGGCCGATGGGTGGAGTGGCACACAGGTCGTCTCCCAGGTATGTATCATTTTTCCCTCATTTCCGCATGGAGCAGTAGAACTAATAAAGGTAACAGCTCTACCAAACCATCATCAATTCAGAATTCATCGCCGACTCCCACAAAAATAAAATCGTAGCTCTCTTTTCAGAAGCAGACAAACGACTTGTGGATGGTGCAGATGAACATCTCACCATCCTAGACTTGTCACTGAGAATATCCAATATTCTAGGTAGCTCTTGATTGTTATTGATATCCTCTCTGGCTCGAAAAATGGATTAGGATCATGTATGCATAGCAAAGGTATTGGCGTTAAGGTTACTAAGATATATTAAAACGGAACCGATTTTTGGAAGAGCGTATGTAGCTATACTATGTATCATAACCTATTCTTTCATACCAATAGAAATTATATGAATAGATAAAGATTAATATGAATCTGTGATGTATCTTCATTACCGATGTTTTCAGAAGAGATACTAGACGGAATATAGTTATTTCACAGTACCTCGAGTTTGGTTGCACATCTGACGTCCTAAGAAACTTTTGCATTGTTGATCCAAATCAACTTTGAAATAGAGGAATGTCTGGAGCAAGTTCTCCTATGCTGAATCCATGTTCCGAGGATTCGAAAGAGAATTGTAGCGTTCTGGATGGTGGAAGTTGGGGTTGAGGAGGAGAGTTTATTGGTGTTGGTTTGTTTATGTATAGATACCTAGATACTGGGGTAGATAGCGCAACTGCATTGGAATGATATGCCTTGGTGTCTTCTGGGCGAAATATTGAAGTGAATGAGACGGGGCCTATGTGCATGACGAAATAGGACATGACGGATACTCTCCAAAATTAATTAGATAGCAAAATAGAATATAAACTCAAGACCTAAATACCTCAAGAGCTAAACCAGTCATCAATCATCTCTCCTTTCTCCTATCGAGCACTCCATAATCATCGGTGTTCCCGCGTGTATCCACTTGTTGGACGAGATTTAAATCTTAGAATATATACGTTTCTTTCATTCGTTTGACATACGTTCCAAGGAGCGTTGGAAGGGGAAAATATATTTCAAATTGTCTCTTGTATCCAAATGATATGTTTCGAGGCATTTGAGCTTGGATTCTAGGTATTATGAGATATATGTAACATAAGCTCCAGTGCTAACCCTTTCTTAGATTTAAAGTCAGATATTTAAGACTGTCGGGGAGCATGCAAACCTCGAAGATCTTTAATTTGTCAGGTCTAGATTCAGATATTGAAGAGTGTCCTCGAATCGATCTCTTGGGTATCACAAATTGTCAAATTATATATTACAGACTTAGAACTTTGGAAACAGTCAGACAGGTGGTGGGATCATCTAAGCGATGCTGCATAAATGAATGGTATACATTAAGTACGTAGTTAAAACAAGTAAACTAAAACAATCGTAAAATGATATGAAAGATCCTTCCGACCCGGCCATCCAGCACCAAACTAGAAATGCAAATGTACCAACCAACCACCAAGCCAACAGAGAAAAACGTTCACAAATCAAGTTCATTTTCATGTCCACGCTCGTATGCTCTCGCAAGTATTATCTTCGAAATCCTCATTGCTCACACATCCCCTCGTTCATCATCAGTTTGTGTCTTCCATTAAGTCAAAGTCTGCAGCTTCTTTGATCAATTCCTTTAACCTCTTCTCAATAACGTTTCGTCCCTCGAGCGTCCTCCAAACCTCCGAAGGAGCCTTGTTGACCACATCCCAACTAATCAGATTATTCGTCAAATGAGTAAGATCTTCTTGTTTCCTCTTCCACTCGTCATTCCTTCTGACCTCGATACCGGAGCTAACCACTACAAGCGGCGTAGTATCATATTGTATGTTCCTCGCGCTACTAATCTCGTTCTTCGTCAACGAATTAGCGACGAGGGATTCTTGGAGTTTGGCTTTGAGGTATTTTCCACCCTGGTAAGTTGAACGTCCGAATACTCGATCTTCACGTGTGCGACCGTTGAAAATGGCGCCAAATGTACGATCTAAACCGAGGGGTGACAGCACACCTCGACCCCAGAGGGAAAACCCTCTTTGTGGTGATCCGAGACGATAGAGAAGATCTTCATGGAGGGGATCGATGAGTAAAAGACCTGCGACTTCACGGCCGTGTCGGGAGGCAAATATGCGGCTGTAGATACTGCCTACTCCTGCGCTAGCAAGAATCCAAGGGCCTTCTTCACCTGCACGAGCTAGAGCTTCCGAGAGCACGTCCGCCGCCATGCCAGCTGAGAATGGAGATGGCGCATTATCGGACCATGCAATGCCAGGTCGATCAGAATAACAGTATCGGCTGATGCTTCCATTGGCGTAAGCATTTGTTGCTATCCGAATCATGCTATGTTCAAAGGGTCCTTCACCGGCTTCGAATAGCACTGTTGGATTCTTGTTGCCCCTTGCATCGGTGAGGTTGCCTTCGCAAAAGACATGGATTTGGAATTTGTCACCATCGACGTAGTATCGTTCCCCTGGTGCCGCAAGTGAAGCGTCGCGAGCTCTCAAAATCAATGTGGCGGTTAAGAGAATAGTGGCGAGTCCTAGTATTATTAGAATGATTGTAGATGTCAAGACAGAACACCATTCTCTAAGTGTACGGCGAGTCTCTGCGCGCCCAGTCAAGCGCTCCTCCTCTTCCACCTTGCCAGCTGCTACGACTCGATCCGTGACAATCGTCCATATGGACATGAGCAGAGCCCAAAGAACACTAGCAATACCAACCCATCCTTCCTCCACGCGGAGACGTGGGACAGCGACAATCATTATCGCATCAACTAGTAGAATCACGGCAATGACGAGACATGTTACTTGTGCCGCCTTGGATGGTGTCGAGAAGAATAGAAGTACAATGAGTAACAATCCAAGTGTCAAGGTAGTATAGGAGAAATCGAAGAAGCCGGAGCCTCTTGAGTGCATTCCTGGTGGGGAAACGAATATCGACACCAGTAGTAGCACCCACCAAAGGAAGGTGATAATGGTGAACAAAACTGTGAAGTATCGTAGGAATCGTACACTCCATAAGTTATATGGGGACACCTATTTGCGTATATTATCAGCCTAAGGTCAGGATAAATTTCCCAAACGAAACGATCGCAGGTTATGTGGCGAATTTGATTGGAAGGGGGAAGAGCTTACAGCCGGATCATCAGGACTCAAGAAACCATCATGACCGGGTGGGAGTAGACGAGTACGTTCGTCAGCCTCGTGCGGGTAACGTGGTTGAGGGGGCGATTGATGAGAAGCTACATGTTCATGTGAATCTCCATTTTGAGAATGGGCACGAGAATGCACACTTCCTGGAGCAGAATCATGATCGCCATCCTTCCTGGAACCCCATAGGGAAACCATACTGACTCTGTCGAAGCGCAATTAATTGGGAGAAACTTCGGCGACAATAACGATATGCTTAATCGTGTGGAAAAGATGGAAATTTGATGAGATGATAGAGAGATGGAAATGAGATGAGACGATATGATACGCAGTAAACCATGAAATGAAAATAAATTCAAAAGGAGATCGTCACCATAAAATACCTGGGCACCAATGATGTTGACACTGTTAAAGTAAACTAAAATAAACTAAAGGTCAAGCAAGGAACCAAGTTTGATTTCGTTGATCTGGGCTGAGTAGATCTGGCGTTGTGCTTAATCGTTTTGAATCTTGATGTAGCTAGTAGTAGCTAATTAGCTAATGCCATGTTGGTGTTGTTATTTTTTTGGGTTTCGTTTCCTCCCTCCCGTGTTGTAGATTTGATTCCAGTTTGGTTTAGTTTTGGGGGGCTTGGTCAGTGATGGAAGAGGTTGGACCTGTTGAATGAAGCTACGAGTATTTTGAAGAGAAGATGGAGAGTATGACGTCAGGTTCTTTATGCAAGAACTTCCAACACCGCAATTACATTACCAAAAGTAGGTGACCTATGGAAGTTTGCCATGATCATGATTTTGGAATTTGTCGCCCAGTTGAGTTCACCACCAATTAATTGGCCGGTGGCCTTTTCTCTTTTGGATCCTGCAGATTGATGGCATAGGTAATTATTAATTGATGATGGCTATTTCTATACGTATTTTTCAATTGTCGATCCTTCATTTGTGTGACTAAGCAATGTCAAATGGTCCTTTCTTATCTTATCTGTGCTTTGTCTGCAGTCTGCAGCTGATTGATTGATTGTCTTGTGATTGTGCGACATTGGAAAGTTTCTCGATTTCTTTAAAATCTATACACATACTGTACTTCAGATTCTTTTGGCCTTCTCCAATATATGAGTTCGACTTGTTATCCTCCCTCACAAGCAATTCGACCACCATTCCGTACAACTAAATACAGAACTGATTAAGG
Organism: Sclerotinia minor; assembly: GCA_025389075.1. NCBI lineage: Eukaryota > Fungi > Ascomycota > Leotiomycetes > Helotiales > Sclerotiniaceae > Sclerotinia > Sclerotinia minor. The sequence continues at coordinate 1,792,989 of QRFH01000003.1, forward strand.
CGACAGCATGAGCGATTTACAACGGTCCTTCGTTAAACCTAAGCTTCCAAAGTTCGCTCCTCCAATGTTCAATGAAGCTGATGAGGAGGAAGATATTAATGTTCCTGGTGAATTTCCAGATATGCCAGTAGATGATGACTCTTCCTCGGCATCTTCAGCTTCATCTACTGGCACGATCATACCATCCTCAAATCAGAAATTATTTGCTCGACCGCAAGGGTTTGTTCCTGCTTACAGCTATATTTTTGTGCCGAGCTGATATTCTGGCTACCACCAGTATTCCCAATAAACGGACGATGGACCAGATACCGTGGACGATGTATTTCGAGCGAGAGCTATTTCTTGAACATAAGATGGAGCCGGAGACCATAACACACCATGCATATCTTACATCTCCCGTTGGGTCTGCACCTTTATTCGTAACACATCATGGAGCGGGATCATCCGGTTTGTCATTTGCTGTTTTGACATCGGAAATTCGGAAAAAGCTACCTTCTGCGGGCGTACTTTCCCTTGATGCTCGTGGTCATGGTTCTACGGATATCACTCCGGAGGCAGGACTTCTTGATCTTAGCCTAGAGACCTTAAGTTCAGACCTATTATATGTCATTGAGGCTACAAAAGTTAGAATGAGTTGGAAAGAACTTCCGCCCCTTGTACTTGTTGGCCACTCTCTTGGTGGGGCAGTTGTTACAGACGTTGCGAAGAGTGGAAAGCTAGGTCGCTCAGTCCTTGGCTACGCGGTCCTTGACGTAGTTGAGGGTTCTGCCATGGATGCTCTTCAAAGCATGCAAACCTACTTATCGACTCGACCACTAGGTTTTCCCTCTCTGCAATCTGGCATTGAGTGGCACACGAGATCGAGAACAATACGAAACACACTGTCGGCGCGAACGAGTGTACCTGCGCTACTGAGGCATGATGAAGAAGCTGGCGGGTCACGATCATGGACGTGGCGCACAAACTTGGGAGCTACTCAGCCATTTTGGGAAGGTTGGTTTGTTGGACTAAGTAAAAAGTTCCTCGAGGCAAAGGGTGGAAAGCTATTGCTGCTTGCTGGGACAGACAGGCTCGATAAAGAGTTGATTATTGGGCAAATGCAAGGTAGGAACCATCATTTATGTGAATTTAAATTTAGGAGGCTCAAGCTGACAATGAATAGGGAAGTATGCGCTGCAAGTTTTTCCTGAGGCCGGGCATTTTGTTCATGAAGACCTACCTGAAAAGACGGCGATGGTTTTAGTAGACTTCTACTCAAGAAATGACCGGAGTGCATTGGTACTGCCACCGAAAGTGTCAGATCTCATTACGGCCGGTAAGAAAGTATGAATACGGTTAATTACTTCGAGCGACTACAGGAAAAGGGGTCTCGAAAAGTACAAGAGTAGAAGTATCACCTTCATTAGGACATAAAGCCGACACCAGGCTTTGAACATGCATCCATGGAGATTTGGTACGTTGGATTTTAGGCACTCTAAATGGTCGCACGTTTTCGAGCTTCGAGAACACAAAAAGGGTGCTTGAGCTTGAGGCGCATACAGGCTACGGCGCGTTAAAATGCGAAAGTGAAATTGCGGCTGAATGAAGTAAGACATCCGGTCGTACGGTTTGTGGGTCATCGGTCATCCCACCATTGCTTTTCATCGAATCAGATATCCTGCCTGGGCCTGGGTTGCTTTTTATGGGTGCTGAAATACCAAACTTCGAGAGCACCAATAAATTCCATCTCAATTAAATGTCAGATATGCAGACCATTTTGATTGTCTGAATTGAGGCTTATTAGGGCATTGAGAGTTATTGTGAAAAGTTCTCGTATAAGTCAACCAATAGAACTTCACGAATAGAAGCTGCACATTGATTCCCTCTGTTTTTAAAGCTAAATTATGGGCTGCTAGGCATCCATATCATCTTTAGTGGAGGCCATATGACAGTTACTCTTAGTATGTAGTCCCTTTTGTTGATATTTTGGATTTCTCTTCCTCCATCTTCTTAATCTGCTTCTTTTGGTAGCATAACTCGGTAGTTTTGCCGTCGCTTTCACATACAAAAATCATTCAATCCCATTCTTCCGATTTCAAGTGTGAATCAATCTACATCTCTCTTTCGAACATCGACAAAATGCACTTCTCAAACTCTCTACTTGTCGCTGGGCTCATTGCCTTTGCCTCAGCATCTCCCGCTCCAGCTCCAGCTCCAGCTCCAGAGCCAACAACACCCACTGCAGCGTATGTCTTGACACTTTTGCATTCCCCAACCCACTCCCCCTCTCCCCCGGTCCTTTTCTGCAAATCCTCAATTTTCTTTTCCCTTTTAATAAAATAGCCTTTGCTATTCGCATGTCAGCTCCACTTAAACTAACAGTCTCTTCTCAAGCCAAACCTCAGCTGTAGTTAATGATCTTGAATCTTACATCTCCGCTCTGGCCACCCAACCAGCCATGCTTTCAATAGTTTCAAGTCTTGCCACCGATACAGCCGCCCTCAACTCTCTCCAAGCTTTTCAAGAGTCCCTTCAAGCCGACGTATTGAACGGCGAAACTCCGAATACATCCGTCTTGGCTGCTTTACCTTCTCCCCTTGCCAACGTTATTTTATCAATCTACACTGTAGAAATGAGCATCTTCAGCAAAGATGGTTTCGGCGATTTGGTGGCAAGCGCGACTGCGACTGAAGCTGGAGCTCCGTCAGATACTGGTGCGGCAAAGACTGCGACTGCAACTCAAAAGACTTCGGCTAGTGGAAGTGGAGCTGCAGGCGCAAGCTCAACTGGCCCTGCGACAGTAGAGAAGGGTGCTGCTGGCGCATTAGACGTTGATATGTTGAGAATCTGTGGAGGATTAGCGGTTGGTGTTGTAGGTGCTATTATAGCTTTGTAGGGAAGCAAGCACGTGGTGCTATATTCATAACTCATGCGATCTAACACACTCTAGGGGCTTCTTTCAGCCTCTGGGGGCACTAATTCTTTTGTTAATGATGTTTTTAATGATAGAGTTGATGATAAATATAATCAATGCTTCAAATGTTCCACCGTATATCTCTTTGATACTGTAGATTATTGATACTTTACCGCGGCTCAGCTTTTGAATGGATTTTCAGTCTCTTTCAACCGAAGTAGCATTTGAACTTGAATTTTGTTGCAAACAAGCCAAGTGATAGCAGATCCTTTAATGCCCATAATTCTGTGCGGTTGATATCACCAATATGCGTAGTTCCCGATATCTCAAGTTTCATCATTGAGCAAGCGTCATGTTCCTCTGGTTGGTCTCCATCATTATCGACACCTATCAAGCATAGCACCGCTTTCCAGTAACACTCCCCCCTAAATCAGTTCAGACTGCCGTGCGAATTATCAGAAAAGCCGCATATTTTGCTTCGAGAACTTATATATCATTTCCTTTTTAAATGTACTTTTATCTAATTATAATAACTAGAATAAGACTTACCTTACCTTACCACTGCTTAGAAAAAACGTGTCAGGAACATCGGACAAACAGTATTTATTGAAATTTAATTACTCATTAATGAAATTGACGCTCTATGTAACTCTTCATCTTTACCACTGCTAAATATGAAAATATGATGCTACTTCGCTTGCTTGATTGATATATGAATCATAGTAATTACCTAGGTAGGATGGATCCGCATTATTGGGTATGGAATTAGTGAGTGGCTGATATTAATTAAGGTTACGTCATGTGAGGAATTACCCTCGAAGGATGCCCTAATTAAGACTACAACGAGCGAATTCTAGGCCCGATTGCTTGTATATAATTAGGTAGGTAAATACAGTATTCCTTCCTTTCTTATGGTTTGATAGAGGTTTGATAGATGGGGAATATTCAAGAATTAGTTCTTACTATAGGGAATAGTTGTATGTAGTATACAAGCAGTAAGATATCACTTCTGTAATACCAATAGTAAGTGACCTATTAACTCTTGAATACTCAATATGCTATTCTCTGTGTTTTCTTGAATTAGCTGCGCCACCTACTATAATGAGAATCATGATTGTATTGTATGGTATTATATGAAGGTTTAAAAGAAGCAGGATATTAAATTATAACGTAACTTGACTAGAAGTGGGTCATGTCATGATATGGGTCAGGTACCTTTACACCAAATTTTGTATATAAAGGTACTTAGAACGACTTTTATATCTCTAGAAACACTAGAGATATAGTTTCAATATTTTGCAGTATGATATATTCAATATAAATATTTAATATGATAAAGTATTATATAGAGATGAAATTGTTTAATAAAGATATTAAAGTTTCTTTCAAATTTTCAATTTTGCCTAACAAAAAATTACTATGGGAATTTTTAAAATCGTATTAATTCAAGAACAAGATTCTCAACAATTGTTTTATAACTTGGATACTATATTTCTATTAGATATTAAACCACATTATCAAAGGTTTAAATTTTATCTTTAATATTTGTAGAGTTATAAAAGTCGCTCTAAGTACCTTTATATACAAAATTTGGTGTAAAGGTACCTGACCCATATCATGACATGACCCACTTCTAGTCAAGTTACGTTAATAGATTATATTTAGCTTTTCACGGCTTGTGAGAGTGGAAGTAATTAATTAGAGCTGGGATGATATATTATATTTCATCTGATGATAATTAAAGGGGTCAAGCAAAGTATTTTAATTATTGAAAGATGCTCAAATATTTTTCTAGTTGAGAAAGAGAGAATCGTAGGTGAGGAATTGGTTCAATTAACTCATTAATTCCAAAACAAGTCTGCTAAAATCGAGCCTGCGTCTCTTTAGAACATGCCCGCCGCATGATAACGGTAGATAATTGCAGCGACGGACGTTTATCATACACCTCGTCAGGGGACCTACTGGTTCTTTTGGATCAATATCTGACGTTAATACTGAATCTTGAGACAGGAACATGAGGCAAACCACCACTATCACTTTGGAAGCTGTATAATAACTTTCTCTGGCTGACATGATGTTAGCTATGTCTGCTAGCCTTTATTTTGGAAACCTGAAAGGTCCTACTGATAATATTGATTTTTTAATTAATATTTACTAATTTCGAGCCTTGTATCATTAGAAATCGAATTCACAGACCTTAGTCGCTATTAAGGCCTATCTTCTTTCAGCAGAGTCAAGACTGATGCGTAGTTATTCTGGAAAAACTTGCGGGATCGAGCAATAAAGTGTCGACCCAAACCATGGGCATTTACAGGTCGAGTCTCCTGATATAGCAATTTCAGAAGTTCCTGGATATATGTGAAAGCATGATGGTACGGGTGGAATACGGATGAAATATAAACATGTATACACCGACACTGAAGTTAAACTTCCATATCAAACACGTCAATACTTCAGTAATCATGTTGTAATCAAGAAAATAATTAGGAAAGCCTTCCGGATCAAAGCGAAATATCAATTTTGTCGACAGGGACGAAAGAGAAGGCAAGAATAGCAACTCTGGTAGCTTCCAATCCAACAGCAGTAAGAAGATAGAACTTGGGCGCCATCCGAGGGAGACAATCGTGCAAGATCTAAGGACATTCCACCTCCAAGAAAGCGCTCAGATTTTCAAGTATCAGGGAAAGCGCTGGTGAGATCTCAGTGGTCTTCGGATGACCAACCCTCAAAGATGCTACGAGTGCGACAGATCTAAGCTCGCTATCGAGAGCTGATATTCGTCAATCCTCATGTGACAACGCGGCACTCGACTTTCGGCACCTAAACTGCAAAGCGAGAAGTCTCTAGTCTCATTTCCTTCTTTGTGCGAAACGCCGAGTGAAAGATCGAATCAGATATCACACGCATATGAATTAGGAAGTGATGGCTGAACCACAGAAGTCGAGAGGATAGGGGAAAAGACGCTGCATATGAACGGCAAGTCGAAGAACTAAAATGTGAGTTAGGGCAACATCGTCGGAGAAGTTAATCCAGCTTCAACAATAAGGATTGGTACAATAATACGTCCACAGTAAAACATTTAAATAACCTTCAGCTCTTTCCGTTTCTGAGGTAAGATATGTGTTCCCATCGAGAGGGAAGATTTGTAAACTAGAACCGTATCCTGGCTGTTTGTAAGAAGGTCACTGGGATCGTGGAGCCTGTAGGACTTTCGTATGATCGGAATGTGGAATGATGTACGAGCAACTCGAGCTTCTTGGAACCTTGGGGTCTTTCGAAACAGCTGAGTATTCGAATAATGTATAGACTACAGCGAGCTCTGACGCAGGGCGTGCATCACAACCCTGGAGTTCTTGAACTCAGGGTATCTGTAAATTTTCCATCTTTGGTATAAGAGGAGAAACACCAACTGCCTACAGCAGTGTCATCCATCGAGCGGAAATGCAATGTGGCATGTAGTAGCTAATATCCGAATCCTCGAGCTTATTGGGACCAAAATGCTTGAGGCCTTCCGGACACGACGTGTCTTGATCTCATACTGAGTGGTATAGCTCATCAATGCTGTCAATTACTATATGAGTGACTCATTTAGTATGCAATATACATACACGTGAATGAGCACTTAAGTGAAGAGTATGCATCAAGGATGAGATCATCAGTAGACATGTAGTGCGACAACATCCTACAAGTATGGCCAAGTAAGAAGTAGTGGTGTGATTTTGAGTTCTTGAATGCAGTCTTCAGTCGTCACCAACAGAATTGCGAAATTATTGCGAAAACTTAATTCCGAGTGTCAAGAAATTGGCAGCCATGCTAGTACCGCAAAATCAGTGATTTCCTCAGTCCGTTCTCACTCCGTCTCAGGCTCTCAGCAAACATTGACACCTGTCCCTTGTAGACTTGTCTACTCGAACCTGGATATCCTGGCGATGAGGAGATCGATACCCCATGTTTTCCTTTGCTTTAACATTTTTGAACGATAATGACGACCGAGAGGGAAGAATGGAATTCCTGGTATTGATGAAGCCGGCCGGTACAAACATCTCTCTTCGATGAAACGAAGATCGACAGGCCGAGTCTCGCAAATTTTCATTTTGCTCAACCTTATTTGATAACTGTCTCAACTGAAGAATCGAGAATGCCCAAAGAATTGTAGAAGTTCATGACATCGTAGTTGCCATTGCACTTTTGGATTTGCCAGTCCATACTTTAAGGAGATAAGAATAGGAACGTGGAATGATTCTACACCCACGAAACAAATGGCATCCACAAAGCCTAGAAGTCATCAGAACCACAAGCCTACTCCTCCTCACTTATTATTGCCATGTCAAGCAAAATTGCTATCAATTTAAATATATGAGCAGACAAGGAGAACTCCACTAGATCATTTATCGCCTAGCAAATGATTCAAACTTTCCCCGCGATTGATACCTTTTGGCTTTCGTTATGTGACAAATCAAAATCAATGAAGTCATGGTGATTCTCTCAATTCAGTGCGAAATGAATTGTAGTAATTAACATGATGATCCTTATGATATTAAACTGAATGAGTTGCTGCATGATTTATCAAGGATCGAAAATGTCCTAGATGGTGATTTGAATTGTGAAATGGGTGAAAGATATACTCATGTACGTACTTCTGTACAGTTGTGTACATAATAAACAGTTCTAGGTAAACCACCAACCCACCGAGTCAAAATGCCTAATGAAGATTAGCAATTTGGTCTATGCACCAATTAGCCTCAGGGGAACAAAACTTCACTCCCGTCTATTGGCTCAACTAGTCAGATCGGGATATAAGAGTATACACTGTAAGAGGATTGCTGTATTCAGCGATACTCCGTAGCTAGAAGCCAACTTCTGGAAATCATCCTCTGTGCATGCCATGCATGAGTGGACACTGTATATGGTATCTCCTGGTTGGCCACATCATTTGTAATTTCGTATGTCAAGGTTTAGTCAAACAGTAAAGTTAAACAACATTTTGAATTTTACCGCACCGAAGCTCAGAATACAAGACATCAGAGAGTCGGTAAGTACTACGTATGTAAGTCTTACTGTCTGCTTGTCTGTACGGAGTACACAATACTCGGTTCGAGCCTTGACACGTGAAGATGTTTCTCCGCGTTTGGACGGTGGTTGGTCAAACTATTCGTGCTTTGCTTTATTGTGATTGAATGAATATGATATGCGCATTGTTTACCTGCGAGTTTGCAGCACCACTAGCTTCTATCTAGGCAAGCTAGACTACCTGTTTTCCGTAAGGCTCAGGTACCATTTCATTTTAGCACGTCTTGCCCCTGTAGACCAATGCATTAATAGTAATCCATCCTAGAATTAAGGTTATCCATATGATAGGGTCTACGATTTCGCTGGTGAAGGGTTCAAACGACAGAAGTTTCTTCACCAAGTGACTATCATTATCATCATTCATCTCTTATTATCACACCCTTACAACCATTAGACAATTTTAACCACACAAGCAAAATCCATAAACGAAGAGTTTCTAATATTATTACTCAGCCATGAGGATGCAGATGCATTGATCATGAATCATTAAACACCATTCGAATTGGGCCACTTTTATTCTTTTGCATGGATGGAAGGCTAAATATAACCCTGTCATGCTCATTTCTTTTTAAGCAGGGGTCTCACCATTGCGCTTCCAACACAATCCATCCCTCGAATCACAACCTTTTGCAATCCTCAAAGCTAAGCTCGTCTAAATCCAATATCTCCGAGAAAGGCCTCCGCCGAATCCTCATGAACCAAATCTTACTCCAAACTCTCCCAAAATCTCTTAACGGTGCGTCGCATTTGGTACTCTACCGTGTATCCAAGCCTTAGCGTTCACTCCTCCCTAAAGTATAATTTTATCTTTTATCCCAACCTAGGAACCCCCCTCCCCCCCCGTAAGTAAGAAGTGGTGCTGCCAAGCCGAATGAGAACCGCACGCACTGGTAAGTTTGGGAAATGAGGGTAGTTTAAGTATTAGATCCTCTTCTTCTCGTATTTTCTTCTTCTCCCTTTCAATCTCACAATCACAGCAAAATAATAAAAGAAAATCTCTCTTTTTCTTCTTTCTCAGTATAATTTTTGTATCGTTGATACTGTCCATTCTTTGATTTTTAGTCACTCCCTCAAAAACCCAATAACATAATGCGTTACCAATTCGTCTCCGCCGCCATTTTGGCTTCCATCTCCGCCGTCTTTGCCCAAACCGCTGGCTTCGACGCCATCTCTGTACCAACCAACGGTCAAGTTGTCAAGGTTGGAGATGTTTTGGATATCACCTGGGCTCCTAATGCTGTCTCCGGAACTGTTACCATCAAGCTCTTGGAGGGTGCTACTCCAGCTACCTTGAACTACGATCCTGTCATCGTTGCTCGTGAGTATACTCCTATGATTGAAGACGAGGACAATCGTGCTGACAAATATCCTTAGACTCCATCAACAACTTGGATGGACAATACAAGTGGACCATCCCAGCTTCCGTTGGCAGCTTCGAAACCTACGGAATTGCCATTATCCTCGATTCTGATTCCAACACCTTCCAATGGTCCTTCCCATTCAGGATCCAGCCCGCTGCTGCTGCTTCCTCTTCTTCCTCATCCATCATTGTCTCCACCACCGCCTCATCTTCTGCTGCTGCTTCCTCTTCTGCCTCATCCATCATTGTCTCCAGCGCCGCCGCCTCATCTTCTGCTGCTGCCTCCGCCACCTCCTCCGCTGCATTCACCAGCATCTCCGGTATCCCAGGTGGATGCAACCCAGCTCACGCTGGATCATGCCCAAGCTCCTACTTCAGCACTGTCACCACAGCTACCTCTACCGCAGCTGCAGCTCCAACCGTTACCCCAGCCACCAATGGAACTTCCTCCAACACAACCTACGTTGCTCCTTCCGGTAGCAACGCTACCAAGACTGGTCCTAGCGTTGTTGAGGCCACTGGTGCTGCCGTAGCCAACATTGCCACTGGTTCCTTCGCCTTGTTGGGTGGTCTTTTCGCTGCCTTCATGTTGTAAATCATTTCTTTCCATGTCGTCAACATTTCAGATGTAGTACACAATACCACGGTAAATATATATCAGCCTGCAACATCGGTAGATAAAAATTATTTACATCGGGTTGCATATCTGGAATTATAGAAATACAAAGGGATATATACAACGCATTGCGCGGCGTTAGACAGCAATACATCTGTCGTCGATTTTTGGTTTTTTGGTGCGATTTTAAAGCTTCTGGTTACATAGGATTATAGGGTCTTACAATGTCATGATACACTTCTTCTACGTACCCGTCGTAACTTTTTGATAGAGTTTCCGCATGTTATTGTTTAATGATGGATTGGATTGACTTTGGGGATCATTGTTGAAGAGGTTTACCATTTAGAGTAATGAATCAAGTGAGCATTATTAATAATTTTTTCAGTGTGTATTCATGTGATATTGACTCTTGAGTGATCTTTTGCATGGTGCTTGTGATGCGTGTGGTAACATCGCTCAAGTGACTTGAATCATTGTATTGTGTAGTGTGCAAAAGTGAAATGATTAATTACTAGGTAGATAGGTAAGTCTTACCTACAGTAGGCACCTACACCTACCTAGGGAATCAGAAGCAATAAACCACTTACCTAATTGGATACTACTTCTTCTTTAACAGTATAAAATCCTTCATCTCAGATTCTGCACCGTGATTATAATCTAGTCCATCTACTCATTCATTCCTCCATTCACCCATCACTCAATCCCAGCTAAAACCTCTAACCTCTAACTTCGAATCATAGACGAATCCAGCAAATATCTAAATAATTATCATGCTTATGCTTATATTTATACTTACGCCTTCTCTTCATCCATCTATTATGAACTCTACATCTTAGCACCTAACTACCCAACTAATAATAGTAGTGAGAATGAAGCAGGATCAAAAACCGGAAGATGTAAATTATACATGAGGAAGCAATGGCTTTGTTGGCGTTGGAAAATATTCTTTTCTTCTAGTCGATGGAACTTTGAATGATTTTTTTTATATAGTACTACTACTTAGTACTTAGTAACTACTAAGTACAGGAAACAGTCAAGCTCGGAGATTAGAATGAGAGGCTAGGAGAACTGGAGTTGATTCTTGAAAGATGTATGATCTATCGACTTTTAGGTGGGAAGAATAATTAAGTTGTAATTATGGAAGGATTCGAGATCAATTCAGCTGTGAGGTTTTTTTGTGAGTGTGGTTTTATTATATTTATATATACATGCAAACTGTTTTTTGTGTGTATATAAGAGAACATCTTAATTCCCATTATCTATTTCAAATGTATAGACCTTAGTGTAGAGAAGATAGTAGAAGAGTTAATTTAGTACTGGGACTAGGAATTAATTTGTAATGTAGAATGTGAAAGAAGAGGAACAGAGGCTATGTCCTCAAACTATCTCTCAAAACAGTAAAGCGTAAGTTATATGTAGAGACGATCAACCAAAGCTAATTCATTTGAACTCATATGATAGTCCGTCACATCCTATTCGAAGCCTAAAGGTAACTGGTGCAAAACTTTTCGCAGTCTTGACACCTGGCTCTCGTCTAAAGCCTTTCAGTCCTTTCAAAATTGGGTTTGGCCATGAGAAGTAAAAAAGAGATAGGATTACTTCTGACATACTCTACAAGATAATGTGGCATCGATTATGCTTATGGAATTTGAAGCTTAGGAGTGCGAGCTTCTACTTCATCCAGACATCTCAATGCTCGTTCACGTATCGAGTAGGCAGGAGACTGCCGCCTGAACCTTTCAATATGTTCAGAGGAAGTAACAAAAACTATGTCGAAGACAATTCGTAAGTGTTTCTGCGGAGTTTGCGCGAAGTACAAGATAACGTACTAATCCTTGCGCGCTTTTTGATACTCCAGTCGCGGGGTAAAGTTGCACCAGAAACATCACGCACATAATCGCAATTAAGAGATAGGTTAGTCAATCTTCCCGCCCTTAATCAACATACTTTCTTCCTCTGAGAATCGTGACACATAATAAAATACCCTTAAATTGCAAAAGTATGTCACCAATAGCGACTTTTCTTAATAATGAACGCGATAATGGTCTAGTGGGCACAAAGGAGACTACTCTGTCGGGCACAGCTACAATATCAAGTTGTACCCGAGGTTCCAGACCTCGAAGGAGGAGAGACCGTATCGCAAACAGCATTTAGCGGCTGCATTCAGAATATGAAAATTCTTTTAAATTGTGATACCTGCATCTTGACTGATATGTGATAGATCCGCCGATCGAGGTTTCGATGAAGTGGTTACTTGCCATATGTAAGAATGCCATCAAGTGATGTTCTAATCGCCGACGATACGAAACTAATCAAATTCGAGTAGAACAGTTCGTGATCGCGATATCCATTCCCGTTCCCACTAATAACTCCTGGCTTTATACCCTCAAGGCTTCCTCAATTTGTGTTATCGGACATTATCCTGGTGGAAGATGATGGTAATATAGTAGTTGAGGACATGCCAATTAATGTTGCCGCGTTCGCTATTCAATCTGAGAGTACTGGGACTCCACGGAAGATAGTATGGATCACCAGATATTCAAGATAGCTAACATTTTTTTAGTTCACAAAGCTGGTACCGGTGCATATGCTGTATGTCATGCCCACACTGTCTATAGCAAAGAATTCTGCGGATTTGGCCTTTCTCTTGATATGACAACTCAGGGTTCCCTACGGTTTCATCAATCCCTTGGTATGTTTAGGTCGATTTTAAAGGGATGTCCCTGACTGCGAGAAGATACCTACATGGCCATTAGTTTGGGTGACGGAAACGCATGCAGTCTACAAAATCACGGATTGTTGACTGCTAGTTGGTGCGTATGTGAAGTAGATTTTGGTTCATGAGCATGGGTAGGACCTTGCCATGCCCAGCTACTCCTTGATTCGACGGCCAAAAGCAGTGGGAAAGTGAAGAATATCATCGGAAATCAGGAGCGGCTTTTGCTTGTGAGCAATTCCGAGGTAAGATCACCTTATATCCGCGAGGAATGCATATCGTTGACTCGAATTCGAGCCATTAAAGCTATGCTGCTGGCTTTCCAATGCTACTATGACGAAATTACGCCCAAAAAGCGGTTCTGATGTAAAACTAGAAAGTGAAGGAAAATGAATCTGATCTGGCCGTTTGATTGTCAAATAATTTCAGACATTCTAAGGCGTTGTATTGTGTGAGAGAACGCCTGATCTCAGTAATCATTTCGCCCTCATAGATACCCAAGATTGCAAGAATATCCGAAAGATATTTCGTTTGTCGCTTGTTTCGTATGTCGTGTTTGTTTAATGTTGCAACCGTAGACGCCCCCCTGTGTATGAAGCAATGAAAGGTATATGGACTTCATTTAAGATACATCTTCTTGGATGGCCTCTTCGAGTTATGCAATTGATATGAAAATCCTTTAAATCTTTATCGCGGATCTCTATGAAGAGAGCGGATAGGAGACTCTCGGCACACACCATATGTACTGTAACATCGAGTAGGGTTTCCATGCCCCACTTCAATGATGAGCACCAAAAAGGGCGATTATCATGCATCAATAGATTCGGGACTTTCTTGTAGATACCCGGTACCGATTGTTTGGATATGGTTGTAGGTGTGTGTTGAGGGAAAGAAAACAATATGAAACACTGATATCTTTTTTGGTTTGGAGTGGAGGTTTTGTGGGAGGAATTGGTTCCCACAGCGAGACTGGTAATGTTTTGCTCAAAATCTTCTGGGTAGCTGCAATGTCTATGAATACCTAAGATTAGCTGACCTGAAGAGAATTGGGGCAATGCATGTGACATGACGACAATGAGGCTGGCTACTACTGAGACCTATGTGGTAAGACATGAGGCCACGCTGTTGGCTCTTAATTAGTAGCATTTGCCCTTTCTCTTCTTACCTTGTTCGCCCTCTTGGCTAACTTGTCCTCGGGAAATGTTAACCAGTCGAAGGGAGGATTGGGAAGAATTGGTAGTTCAAAGTGTCATTAGACAATCATTGAATCAGATATATTAAAAAGTGCAAGTATTTTCGTGCTATTCGTGCTGTTTGAAGACACCAAATGCATGTTGTGCAGCATCTCTGCGATGACTTGGGCTCAGTGATACCTAGTAGGTGAGGGATTAGGTAACTTGAGTAAGATCTTACTAACTAGGTAGGCAGTAGGTAGTTCGCACTAATGCCAACTTGAATGATATATGAATGTAATCTTACCAACCAATGTAGGTGATGCGTGAATCTAGGGAATACTGAGTTTAGTTCGGGATGAATTTATACGTAATCTTAGCAGGTAGTTACTTTCCAACTTCAGAAGACCGAGGATCTGAGGGCTATCGAGGAGCACCAGGAGGTATGGACCCATAGACCCATGGACCATGGACCGTGCTTCACTACCACGCGTTTCTTCTTTCCGCGGGGCCATGTACCATTTCTGGGACAATGTGTTACTGGTACATACCTAACAAGCCTCAAGACAACCTAGACTTATCAACCATCGTATCATCCATCCATCCATTCATTCATTCATTTACCTTATCCTTCCCTTGCCTTCCCACACGTGCACGCATTCTCTCTCACTCCAGTAGTGCAGTGGTGCAGCGGTGCAGTAGTGCAGAATAAATTGTTGATATCCTTGAGACGAAGATGCCAATGACTTTTGCTCTCCCACACGTCCTAGACCTTCCTTCTTCTTGCCGGTCAAATTCACTGGGAGACTGATAAACCATTAGGTAGGCATTTTAGCTCATTGCCCCTCCCCCGCCAGGCTCTTAAGGTTTATATTTCCTGATGACGGGCGACCGTTGAAACGAGCGATTCATTCGATCAGGCTCGACGATAGCGACGATCCTTTTAAGTTTGGTCACCTCATTTGAATCTATCGTCTAAAATTCTAAGGCTACATGAAAGCCTCACAAAAGCTTGGTCTGTTCAGTGAAAACAATCACTCGTCTTCCAGGTCCACTACTGCCTATCTGCTACTGCCTATCTGCTACTGCCTATCTGCTTTCTACATTACCTTTCCAGCTGAATTGAAACGCCACCACAAATCATACCCTGCGAAGATAGTCAAGATAGCGCCACAAGGGACGTCGTGGTTTTGTGGTTCGCAAAACTAAAAAAGGTGTGGTAACACGAAGCGGGAAGCCTTGATCATATTCATGAGCGGGGCTGATATCTTTCAGACCTTTCCTCTACCACTTTTTACTCTCAAGGCCAGCTTATTTCCTAGAATATTTGTTAAGGATATTTAAGGACTTTGGAAATAATGGCTGCACAATTTGGAACTTCTCGAACAAATCGAGGGGAGACTTCTCTTGATGCGGCAATGCGAGCGCCTTCCACCACCGCCCCAGATGTCGTCGTTCTTAGCTTTGTAGACGAAGATGTAAAGATTAAAGAAGTGGCAGATCCAAAAAAGGATCTTTGGGTATCTAGTATCGATGGGTATGTCAAAGTGTGGTCTCTTGCGATTCTGTCTAGATAGCACATCCATTTCGCCAAAGACGTAAACAAAACGATACTGATTTTACAATCATATAGTCGCTATTCATCACCGATAATTCCAATCCGTGTTGGACCTCACGCCGAAACTTTTTACGTTCACCGCGATGTTTTAACCAAATCAGAATACTTCAGAAAAGCTCTGGATGGGGAGTTTAAAGAGGCCTCAGCCCAAGCCATCGATCTACCGGAGGAAGACCCTAGTCTGTTCGAGTTTCTCCTTGCTTTCCTTTACGAGTCAAAGTACTGCCCTTTACGTCCTGTCGCAGAAATCATTGTCGCCGAGCCTGAAAAGGGTAAAGGAAGGGAACAGAACGACGATGAAAATGCTTCTGGTAGTGAAGACGGAACAGAGAGTGGGACCGCGAGCGATGAAAGGTAGGATACATACTAAATCTTCAAAAAATTGTATTAAATCTTCATGCTAAATGCCTTAAGTGCCAGAAGTCGGAGAAGACGGGAGGCTCGTCGGAGACGTCAGGAACGAGCCTGGGAACAAAGACAACGGAAGGAACCTGGACGCCATCGACCAGATTGTAACTGTGCGCAATGCACCATAGAATCTTATGGTCCAGCTTGCTGGAATTGTGGCGTGACGAGAAGGATACCTCCACCTAGAAATCGTTGGATGAATGGCCTACCACCTCCACCTCAACCAGTGGTCATGGGACGCAATGGCTATCCACACCCTCCCGGCCATAGAGATCCTGTAAGAGGCTCTCGGAATAATGCCTTGGATGAACCACCTGTGGAGGAGAGAATGTCCCAAGAAGACTTGAGGACCTGGTCAATAGCCTACTCTATAAGTGTTAATGTTTACGTATGCGCTGAGAGGTATCTGATGCAGGACTTCAAAAGCTGTGTAGCGGCATTCATCGTAAACAATTTTGAGGTTGTCGGCTCAGATGCTGCATTACCATCAGTCCTGCATTCATGTAAAACATTATATGATGGTGTAAGCTCAATGGATCCTCTCCTTAAGAAAGTCTTCGCTCGGGTCGGTTTCTTACAAGCCAGACTATGGAAGAAATACCCCGAGGAAACCTCAAATTTCTTTATGGATAATCCGGAATTATCTACTCTGATTCTGAGGGAAATGGCCGAGAGGAGAGAGGAGGATGTCAAGGATGACTTGCCTGCCATGGACCGTCCTCCGTTGCCACCTCTACCCAGAGAAGAGATAATGCAGGGCCAGAGACGTCGAAATTATGGTCCAATTCCTCATTACTAGCCTGACAATACAACAGACGAACTCCGCTGAATAACTAGTACGTGACCTAAAATACTATCATGCAGGCATATCGAAAATTTCTTTCAATTTGTGGGGTCAAAGTAGAGCAAGGGCTCACATTTAGGTTCTATATTGGGATATCTGGGGATCTGGGGAATTGTGATACCTTGCATATTAGTGGGCATTTTCTCCTTATACCCTTATCGTTAACAGAAGCAAAGGCTGTTGGGTAGGTGGGACTGGCGTTTGACGGCAGATTTCGATTATAGCTACGGCATACGGCATTAAATTTGTTAGTACGGAAAAAATACAAATTTCGGTGTAGTGAAGCCCGATGTCCTAATGCAACTGTGATGTTATCATGCATTGATCATATTAGGCAATATGTTCCTCACCTCTATTATTGGTCACTTATTTTGGTGTAAGCATCTCCATTTTATATTTGACTTTAACTTCAAAAATAGCTCCTCAATTGAGGAGTTTGCATTCATTTAAGTATGAATCACAACTCAATTATCAAAAGCTGTCTGCAGTAATAAGTATATCAAGCTCGCAAGTGCCAAGGAAATTGGAGAAATACCTTCTCGGAGTGTCTTCATTTCTTCAAATGCTTTCACTATGTATATAACATCGCCTTATTCTGTATTGCTTTCCCTTTGCGTCTTTCCCCTTCTTATACTGGCTCAAGATACAACAGCATCCCTAGATTATGGTACTTTTCAAGGTGCATACTCATCTACATATAACATAACATATTACCGGAAACTCCCCTTTGCGGCACCTCCAACGGGAAACAATAGGTTTAGAGCTCCACAGCCGCCTCTTCCTATCACAAATGGCACATATAATACCGTTCAGACTTTTCCAGCTTGTCCACAGAAAGGCGTAAGCACTTCTTATTAACTCCCATTTTATCATGTCTCTAGCCAATTTCCCTCTGACAGCCGTATCTAGAATGTCGGCTCCGAAGATTGTCTTTACTTATCCCTTTACTCTCGCCCATGGACATCCGGGCAACCTTTGCGACCAGTTATGGTAGTTTTCTTTGGTGGGGGATTCATCGAAGGCGGCGGTTCCCTAGCAGTTCCCCCTTCAGCTTACCCCGTCCTCAATGTTTCTGCACAGAACGATATCCTTTTTGTATATCCCAATTACCGCGTCAATACATTTGGATTTTTACCAGGGAAAGAGATAGCCGAAGACGAAGATTCAGACTTGAATCCCGGTTTACTGGATCAGAAAGCGGTTCTTGAATGGGTGAACAAGTATATTGATCAATTCGGCGGGGACAAGGATAGTGTTGGTATTTGGGGTCAGAGTGCGGGAGCGGGAAGTGTTGTGTTTGTTACCCTTTTCTACCTGCTCCTCGGAACAATTCCTATTCTAGATCGATGTAAGCCATAACTAATCGTCATCTACACAGCGCACAAGTGCTTTCCACCTCCGAAGAAACCAGCCCACCTCTCTTCCACCGCGCTCTTGCCTCCTCGCCTTTCTGGCCCAAAACGTACCACTACGATGCTCCCCAAGCTCAGTCCATCTACGATACCATGACCAACCTAACAAACTGCACGGGCGCTATCAATGGCACTTTAAAATGCCTGAAAGCTTTAGATTGGGAGGTCTTGGCTGAAGCTGCTTTAACGGTTGCGGCAAGCCATACTTGGAATACTAGCAGTTATACCTGGGCACCAGTAATTGACGGGAAGTTCTTGAAGAGAAGTTTGAGTGATGCGACGGTTAATGCGAAGGGTGGCAATGGTGGAAGGGGACAAGTTGCAATTTTAGACGGCTGGGGCATGTATAATGCGCATGAAGGCAAGTTAGATCTTTCTTCGGTGTGAAAGGTTACAGTCGATATATTGAGTTGAAGGTTTGATGAATTGGGTAGCGCAAGCTTTGCCTTTCGCCTTGACTGAACACCGACTTACGTCTGATATCTCTCAAATTTTCCGAGTTTCGGAAATTGATGAGATGTGAAAGAAAGGATATCTTTCTGGAATCACACACATATAAAGCATCATGCAGATGTCTTACCGCACTCATCCGAATCATCTCTATTGATACCCTAAGCCCAAAACTAACATTCCGTTCTCTCACCAGGCGAAAACTTCGTTCCAAGCGGCCTCCAAGACGCCACAGATACCGGCACACCACCCTTCAACTCCACAACGGCCTCTTTCAACGCATGGCTAGCAGGATTCCTCCCCTCATTTTCCAAATCTCAACTCGATGCAGTGCGCGCCATATATCCAGCTTCTGGCAGAGCAGAGACATTCCCAAGTTACAACACTAGCTATGTCAGAGCCGGTCTTATATATCGGGATTCAGTATTGGCGTGTCCAGCATTGTGGATGAGTAAGGCGGCTAGTAAGAGTGCCTGGTTAGGTCAATATACTATTTCTCCTGCTAGACACGGGAGTGATACTATTTACGTATGTTTTTTCTTTCTATTCTTTTGTTTTTTTCGTTCTTTCCACTTCCATCTATCTTGCTAGCTTCCATCTATCTCCTCCATATAAAATCTCAACCTAACCAAAACCCCCTAAATCAGTGGAACCAAGTAAACGCAGTGCAAAAATCTCAACCACTCATCTACGAAGGATACGCAGGAGCATTTGCATCCTTCATGGCGACGGGAAACCCTAACGAACATAAAGTCACAAATGCAACTGAGCCGGGTGTACCAAAGCTCGATTCAGGGAAGGAATTTGTTATCCAGAGTGATGGGTTTGAAAATGTGAAGATTAATTCTGGTGAACAGAGTTTGGAGGCTAGATGTAGATTTTGGGCTAGTGTTGCGGGGAGTATACCGATTTAGGTGGGCGGGAAGGGGTATTTGCTGAGGTTGGGTGGATTTGTTGGTAGGTTCTATAGGTAGATAGATAGATGGACAGTTTATTGGTATTTATACCAGATTTTGGATATCTACTACTATATATTGAATGGTATTGATTGTTTGAATGATTTAAAACTATCTACTCGACTAGTGCAATCGAATACATCAAATATTTGAACGTGGAATCTTTGAAGTCTTTAAGTACCTACCGATCTAGTATTTACAACCCATGGGTTATACATTTATAATTATATCTATATATTCAACACTTACATAGATATTAACAATGTACATGCAAAACACCTCAAGACTCAATCAAGTCTATTAGGGAACGTAACTAAGATCCATCTATCCATTCATTCCCAACCTCGAAAACCTTATTCTATAATTAATGCTCCCTCATACAATATCTACAAAATACTGTATTATATATCTACAATACCATATGCGAATCTCAACAAGTTCATACATTTCACACCTGGTTTTGTCTAATAACTCAAATTACATAGGCAATAGGACGAACATGTTCATTTTAAAGGTACTTTTATTTCTTGCTCTCCCTAGACGGTCTATTTCTTACATGAAATTTGACGAAACCAACCTAATGCATGTGCTGCCCACAATCAGCAGGGTCTATATGTGCATAAAACAATTTTTGAGGCAGAATCGAATGACAAACAAGTCTACTGTCACAAACTTCGTGCACCATTGAGTGATCTCCCTACATGTTCGCTGATCCCTCCCATGCCAAAGAACCCCATGTTCCATGCCGTTCGTGGGAATTTCCAAAATCAAGGATCGAATGCCAGTGATGTCGGCGCCAGACTTTTCCTAATGCAATAATGAAACGCCCGCTTCGTTAACCGTTTTCCTCCTGCACCTTCGCTGAGAGGTCATATGTGTAGCCGTAAATCCCAATAGAACTCCGATAGTATAAATGGTAGTCAAAACTCCTTGCTTTGAAAAATGACATTACATCGAACTCCATGGTGAATCTCAATCTTCCGCTTCTTCGTCAGTAGCCGTGTCATCGTCTTCAAGCGTATTCTCATTCTCTTCCTCTTCCTCGTCGTCTTCATCTCCACTACTATCATCATCACTCTCTTCCTTGTTAAGTCCTGGAATACCTTGCCATTGCACATAGTCGTTTTCAATCCACTTTTTTGAAACAGGTAATTGATATGGGTCAAAAGGGAAGTAGGCATCCAATTGATGCCAGCTATCATTGCTCGCGCCATTTCCAGAGTCTCGTAATGCACCATTTCCAACTGCACTTGAAAATTGACTTAAACGGATACGTTTATTGGTCTCTAGCAGAGAATACACGTACATAAACCTTAGATGATGTGCAATTTTGGCGAACTCGGAAACAATGGGCGGGGAGCAGATTTTAAGAGGATTGAGTTTGGAGTAAATAGCACGAGAAAGAGTTTCTTTGATACCTGTCGTCCAGACAAGATCCTGTCCAATGAATGCTGCAGGGTCTTCGTCGTCAAAAACCTCGGATGAGTCGATGAGATCTCGCCAGCGAAAACAAAAGATGTAAAGCAGAGCTTGTGTCATGGCATAGAAAGTTCCGTATTTCTTGAGATCAGGTCCACGACAAGTGAGTTCATTTTCTGTGCGGATATGATCCAAGTTGCTCCCAATGAGCTCAAACACCGTCCGAACCACTTGAGGTTCGACGTGTGCACCTCGCGCTACAAAACTAGCAAGATAAGCGGCAGAAGATTGCCGAAGGACGGCAGGTCTGCCAGGTTGAAATGCCAATTGCACGCAGGTTCCGGCGAATTGATCAATTAGATGTTCCGACTTTTGCGCAAAATGAAAGAGTAGGAATTGTGTGTGTCGAGATCTATATGTAGGTAGGATGATATTCGCGAAATGTCCTAGTAAAGTCTCAAACATATTTGCAGCTTCTATGCTATTTGGGTCTGTGAAATAAGGGTCGTAGATAGCAAATAAGCGATCCAGTATCGCATCCATCTTCTCAACGCTTCCTTGGATTTCTTTGGCTCGTTTTGCCTGATCTCCCGTTGCATCATCGCTGTTAACCGATTCGGCGTCGCTGTCATCTGAATCTTCTGCGTCTTCATCATCATCTTCTCCCTGTTCGGAAGAATTCATGGCGAGAGCTTGAACAATAGCACCTGCAACCTCATCATCTACATCGTCTAGGTCGACTTGCATCTGCACATCAATCTTGACCAGCCTGTCTGTTATGAGAGCGAAAACATCTGACTTTAACTCGGGAGCATAATCGAGAAGGCGCACTAAATTATTAATGTATGTAACATGCACCCTCTTTGACTCATCAGCAAAAGGAAATTTAGCTGAAAGAATGGGCGAGAGTGTAGCGCTGGCGGAGGGGATCAATCGAAGAAGGTATTTCAATACAAAGTGGACTCGTGATGAAAGCGTTTCGCGACTGACATCTGGACAACCAGGAAGGCGCCCGCTCGATAATCGTACTATATTCTTGTTAGTAGAGCCTGGGATATTGGTGATGGGTAACATGCCTCCAATGAAGTTATCAATAAGCGTTCCAAGCACCAAGCCGACATACGCTCCTTGTGCACTAACTAAGTTTCCGAGCAACTGAGCATACAATTTCACGAAGCCCTCGTCTCTGCCCATCCAGTCGCACTTCAATATAGCCTTAACTAACCCATTGCAGTCCTTATTCAATAGTGATGCATAACTGGTAAGGGCGAGTAGATATGTTTTGACCTCATCATTTGCGCCAGTATCTTCTCTCTCATCGCCTTCAGTTTGTGCGAACACTTCTTTAATACTATCGTACCTCTCGCTGTCACCTTTGCCGTGTGCCTCTATTGCGCGTTTGACTTCCACTCTAATACTCTCTAAGCTTCTACCTTTCGCGACGTATTCCTCTAAAACCTTTTCCTCGACATTGGGATTGAAAGACACTCTCGCTCGTTTCGGGTTCGGTAATTCTAGATCGTCGTCCAGATCTGTCTCTTGAGCTTTTCTGATCGTGCCTGACATTGTAGTTTTCAAGAGTGGCTTGCTGCCTGCGGTGGCAGGTGTTGAGCGATCGACCGAGGTAAGAGACACCATATTGCAAGAACTTGCAGGGGAAAATAAAATAACAGTGAGTTCATTAATAAATTAGGGAAAAATAAGTGCGTTGTGCTAAGAACTTATCGTTGTGTCTCGGAGTAAGGCTACGGTTGGTAATGGAGGTTTTCGCTCGGTGCTAAAATTATTTTAGATTCAAGTCACATGATTACCCCAGGTTTTGCCCCTCCTCCGCTAGCCGCTCCTATCATCGATATAATACATTAGCAGTGCAACCAATTGCGATATTCGACAACATTTGGGCACCGAGCATGACATGGTTCAAGATTTTAATTAATGAAGTAGAGGATTCCAAAGTATTTCAAACGGTCAAGGTTATAAGTGTTGATGTATCATTATATTCCCTTTTTTTTACCTGATATACAAGCCATAAGATAGGTATATGATAATATCTGGCAATCTGATGCGGGGCTGTTTCAACCTACATCTCATGCTGTCCTTACTGCTCAATGTCATCCGACCATCTTTGAGCTACTCTAAGACCGAACCGCTGAGGTTATAGGTCTTGCTCTCAGGAGCCAACAAATCTAATAAAGCATCAAAAAACACCCCATTACTTTTTGACCCTATCCCTTCATGTACAAGCTAAACGATCTGGATATCCCAAAAGTGGCCCATGTAGCACCCGCCCAGTTCCTCCCTTCCCAACACCTTTACATATAGTTGATACACTCTCGAAATGTAATTCCCCATGGATTTATTTCGCCCCGTGGAAGTCCTCGCTCATCCGCTATAGTCAATTTGAATCCTAAATAAAACACCTAATAGCCTTCTCCACCAGCAGCACCATTGTGGCCGCCTCCATATACGTAAGCACCGTTATCGTGTTCGGTTTCTACCTGTTGGCCAGTGAGAACATTGTTGGCGCCTTCTGCTCCACCCGGAAAAGTTGCTGAAGTTGCATTTGCCGAAGCAGCTCCAGTGGGCGGTCCAAAGCCGGAGCTACCAGGTCTGTTTTGGTTGTCTCCACGAGTTGATTGTTGCTAAAACTTTGCATTAGTCTTGTACATCGGGGGCCGAGTAAGCATAGATCATAGATAGATGCTAAAGGATGTTTAAATAAGTAACATTACTCACTTCTCGATATTTTGATAAATAGATCTTGAGTGCTTCAGCATAATTTTCGAAACCCAAAGACGTCATGGCGAAAAGAATATCTTCTCCATTAACAGTCTTGCGCTTCTCTTGATGACATTTCTCTGAGGCTATTGATATAATAATTAGGACTGTACACGATTTGTCTTCAATCTTGGACCTAGACATACCTTCGCTCGTGATGAATGAGATGAACTCGCTGACACATTCTTGCATGCACTCTTTGGCCTCCTTTGCAATCTTTGCGTTTTCAGGTAGAGCCGTCTTCATGATACGTGCAACTGGCGCAAAGTTACGAATATTAGCTTCTGAATGACCAAGATCATATTTTCCTCCCTTCGAAGCGCCGCGCATCTCCGGTGATTGAGAAGAAGAAGAAGTGTGGGACATGATAGGATGTATGACCACAGTGGCACCGCTAGATTGAAGCGTTTGTGCTCCAAGCTCTTGACTGGTCCAATGGCGAGGACATGCGCGTGTAATTGGTGTGATCGACGAAGCGATACCAGTCACAAATAACTTCGATATAGGAAATCACACAAGCTCAATTCTGGGGAGATGAATGACTGAAAAAAAAAAAAATCATTAACTAACCATTTGCTATAGGGAGCCATCTATCTTGTTCTTTGACCTCGAACTCATAGCCTCCAGGAGCGTGTGGATCCGTATGTTCATTCATTTGTGCATCCGTGTCATCTGGCGAGACTCCTTGTTCAACGTCCGTTTCCTTTGGAGGGGAATTGGACATGATGTATTTGGGTAGGTGCAGGTGTCGGATAGCCGCTTCCTCAAAATTCCTTGGTTGCCACGTCGGCCGTATGATGTGTAGGACACGTCGTAAAGCCTTGCGATCTCGCAGTTATGCGTATCTGCGTGTTGACTTGCGTCGATCCTCGAGCAGACAGCCTTCTTTTCCCAATGTGCTTACTCTACCTAGCTGGATGTTGCCGAAAAGACGCGACTAGATGGGGTGTGCGCCTCCGTATGAAACTAGGGTCTCTTGAAAAGTGTATCACTTTCTGGGCTGGGCTGCAGGTATCCTACTGCATAAATCGCGTCAGAGGGTTTACAAAAATTTCGGGAATAGAAGGGTGGGTTGAGAAATTGGTATGAATTGTAAAGAAGGCTTACCCACTTTAGTTCGAGTCGGAGATATTCAAAGACTTCCTGCACGAATGCGCCTTGTGTTGCTATGATTATGAATCTGCAAGACAATAAATAAAATAATGCGCGTGCATGTAAAAGGCAGAAACGTGGGGTTGACTGGATGAATGACAAGAGAGGTTTTATTGATCGATTGTATGTGACTGTGGTAGGATAAGTTGTATGTGGGATGTAGTGTTTGTAGTGTTGTAGGATGGAGCTTGAGCCTTGGGCAGCTTTGTTTTGGTCTGTTGGTAAGAATAATTGAAAAATAACAAGTTGTTTACCTTTTAAGGTAGATAACGGGAGCTATGGTTCTAGGACAGCTAGCTCCGAGGCTTCTTTGCTGAGGGGCCGTACCGTAACGTACTAGGTGAATCAATCACCAAGCCAAAACAAGATGTGGCGGGTAAAGGTAGGATGGTGAGTGATCATGAGCAAAGAATGCGGAGTATACCTGGGGACAGCACAGCTTGTAAAATGCTTACGTTTCAAAGGGCAAAATCAAAATTAGAAGCAAGCTTAATGCAATAACTATTAGATTTGTATACTCTCTAGTAGAGCTATAGAGCTGTACTCGTAGTAAGACTTCTTATTGTTACATTACCAACATTTGATAGATGCTGGAAAATATGCAATAGGAACGAAAACACCATGTGTAGTAGTATCCTACATTAATAAGGTAGTCATTCAAGCTGTAGGTAAGTACCTAAATAAGGGAACTACCTGCCTTACCTTGTAGGTCGTGTAATGCACTTTGGAGGGGAATTGGTGACACCATTGATATCAAGCTGTATCTACCAAACAAATCACTGGGCGCGGTGCGTATGTAGGTAGGTGTGTAAATTTAACAATGCGGGGGATAACCTTACACTAATTGCTAACTAATCTTCTTCTGACTGACATTAATATGCTAGCCATCAATCTACAACTATACAAATTGTCCATATGTATATGAACGCGCATCAAAATTCACTTCCATGCCGGTTAATTTTTTGCTTCGAGCCATGTGCGGGTGAAGGTCGACCGAGCATCCAGACGTCAGGTACAAGAAGCAAGGCTTGATGGGATCGTCTTGGAGATTTTCTCGGAATACGGTAAGATACGTGAATGGATAATTCGGCTTCCATGGCTTTAATATTCATCTTCCAATGAATAAATGAAGCTCCAATTAATTTTACTATTGGTCACTTTCATTTCAAATGAATTGAATTTCAACTGCATTGATTCGGGAATGAAGTAATTATGGCAAACCTTCATGGCTCTCTCCCTCCAATAATCTATTATTATCTCACATGCAATAGCAATTACAATCCACCCAGCCGACCAATACGATTCGAGTTATATGCAGCCTATCAGCTGCACCTTTCGTCACGTCCTATCTTCGGTCAACCGATGAAGCCCTTGTTTGCTTCTCCCTCGCATCCCTCTTTCTAGTGAATTGGTGTGCCATCCACGAGCTGTACTGTATGTGCATTGATATCACCAAATATTCACACTCTCGCTGTGAGTCTCAGAGCTTGGTATTACATGGTATGAACATCCTAGACGTGGGTAAAGTCCATGGGTAAGACGATGGGGATGATAGCGAAGGCATCTACGTAGGTCCTTGTGAATGTCTTGAACTTACTCCCTTGCTTTGCTTCAAAGTGTTTTCATCAATCTTGATGAAACAGGTATGGTTGGACGTGTACACAACAGCAGGAGGCCACATGGGAATGCTCCACAATCAAAAAATACAACTCAACTTTTCAGAGGAAAGATTTGAATAGAAGACGCGTAAGGAGTTGCCTGAAGATGAGTATATCGCGAAGGTAGCTGTCATTGTCGTATTTCTGTAAATAGATATCAAATCCGTCTCTTTGCAGAAGTATTATGTTCGTCATCCATTCATACATACGGAACGAACCATATCCATCCTTCTTCACACCCCACAGCGGACATCATTCTGCAGATGCAGGGTTCTGGTCAGCCTGACGGTGATTGAACAACACACCGCGCTTCTCATGCGAACTTAGCCAAAAAGGTGGACACATCGGGTCCTCTCATTTCTGACAGCCCTTCATGACTGGGCATCAAGGACGTCGACTCAAGGTGTTCTCGTTGGGTGCCGAGGCGCGAGCCGCCGTGAAATTCCAGGATTCAGGCCCAGCCGAAGGTGCCTCACTTGAGTGGTTGTTCTACAGCGCATCAAAACAACCAGCAATCTGAATATATCAGGTCTAGATGTTCTCATTTATCCACCGATTTACGAGCAATCCAATATTACTATGACGTCGTACAGGGCTCTCATGATGCACATAAGAATATCACAACCTTCGGGGTAACTCAGTTTTTGACAAGTCCAAATCTTGGGCATGAATGCTTTCCCGCGTATGTCAAATTTGCTTCCCCATTATGCAGAAGGATGGCCCGGCAAGGCCTTGCCTCCTTATTGACCGCCTTATAAGCCAAAGTAGATTCCGCCCATTTTTGTTATTGATGCAACGCCCATACTCCAAAATATGTGACAAGTGCCGACGCTATCACTGCTGCACGACCTGAATATTATTCTTCTTCTGTGTAACGACACTCGTCAGCAGGTGATTTCTATCAAACCAGGGAATTGATGCTTCAGTACCTTCCATTTCTCCATCTCAGACTGTTTGCTGTTGTATTGCTTGACCAAATCCTCCAGGACCTTCCGTAGACCTTCAGAGTTTGTCTTTAGAGCCGGCACCACATCCTTTACAGTCCGCTCAACCAATACACCATTTATCATTCGAAAGCACTTCCGGTCGCCAGGAAGAGGTTCAAGCGTTTCGAGAACAAGTCTATTGGAATAAGGGTGGTGAGCATGAGGCTTTCAAGCGGTGAGATTTTGAGTTGTCAAATGTGCGTTCATGATACCCAGACCTGAAGAAGCGATGCCTTTTTGTGAGGAATTAAAAAAACAAGTCTGGAACTCACTTGTGCTCCTCTGCTTCTGTCTCTACGTCACCAATTTTTGAGGCTATTTGCTGCAGACCATTTTTGTAGCTTGTGTACTGGTTTTGAAGCTCTTGTAAACAGTTAGTTTTGATAGCTCCGATGTGTAATAGGGTTTGTACCTTGCTGCTTGCGGGCCGTGATTTGCTGCGCCATTCTTCGCAGAATACGATTCCAAGATATCAATTTGAGTATCGTTCCTTAAGATCTCAAGGAATTTTAAGGAGGTTTGAGGAAGTAAATATGTATGTCATTCTGAAATGATGAGCGCGGGGCCTACACTAAAATTGATTCTGCCGCTTTCCACCGTCATTCAGAAATATGACTGGTGAGTTTCCGAAGTACCTCTCGAACAATTTCAGATGTCATTAATCATTGTCTAGTACAAACATTGATCTGGAATATTACATTCGAGAAAAAATTACAAAATGCATCCCCATTTATGGACCAAAGATAATTCCGCAGGTAATATTTCCAACCTCTTATTCTCCAGCGAACTTCACACATACATTTTGGAAGAGCTCATCCCATCCTTTTTGACGATTCCTAACGTTCAATAGCGTGCGAGGAAGTCATGGCAGCCTTGGATGAATGCCATGCTCGGGGATTCCTATGGAAGTGTATGGGAATGTGCAACGATAAAAAGACAGCAGTCAACAAGTGTCTAAGAGCGCAACGATTAGCACGAACGGCGGCAAATCGGGAAGCTGCAAAAGTCAAGAACGAGAAAATCAAAGCGAAATGGGCAGAGATAGATGAGGCATCATAATAAACAAAAATCAGATTACGCAAATATGTAAGGGCTGGATCGGACTGGTATTTGGTGGAGCGGCGTTGATTTACGATGGCGGGGGCGTTCGGACATCATTGCATGTCGAATTTTATTGACATTGCATCCTGAGATTGGAAGTATGCCCCAGGGATACAATGAGTTGATTTGACAGGAGAGAGGCGTGTAACACGTGGAGCAGGAGCCTGGTTCAGTGCTTTTACTCGCGGGCCAAGATATATCAACAACTCCACTCAATCATTATAAAATCTACAGTGAAGCTTGGAAAGATTCTTATTATTCCACTTAAAAATATCAACCCAAATTCGATCAATTTCGGTGCACTTCCAATTAGATCCGTCATTACTTTTGCGCTCTGTATGCATTGCCAAAGGTGAAGAGTCCGTATATGGCGAGAAGACTCAATCCAGCCGGCAATGGCTTTTGGGTGCGAATTGCTCTCGGGATAGACGAGCCTGCAAGAACAATGGATGCGAGTAGAGCGAGTCTGTAGAAAGCAACATAAGCATCGGAACAAGATAGATGATGAGGCATAGACGGCGGATCAAAAGACATACTCAACACCATAAGATTGGCGGTTCTGAATACGATAACCGCCAAAGAGGTACAATGAACCAACAGTGAGACCTGCGGCCACAGAGGGGACACTTCCAGTCCTGACATAACCCATCGTTCCACCACCCGCAGTGAGTGCGCCAAGAATATATGCTGGTAGTTCAATTCCCTAGGCTTTGTTAGCATAATGAAGATCTTAGTCTAGCATATCCATAAGCACACCATATTTGCGGTTTGCTGTTGAATTAGATTTAGATTAGTTGATGAAAAGTTTCGTGATTCGATATTTCCTGCTAGTTCCGTGATATCTTCTTTATTATTATCGTATAAAGCTAGAGACTGAATGACGGAAGCTATACCCCTCGGCTCTTCCCCCATGCAGAAAACCCCTGTAAACGCTAGCCACTTCTCCATAGTAATCGCAACAAGCTTCGTGGCCTTCGAGCTCTTAAGCCAAAATTCACAAATTCACAATCACAACCTTCGCACGTCTCCAATTACATCACGAATCTCACGTTCTTTTCTCCCACACAAACTATATCTCAACCCTCAAAAATGGCGCCCAAAAAGAACGCCGCCGCTGCTGCTCCCGTCGCACCACCCACTACACAAATCCCAACTACTACAACTACAATACCCTCCTTTACACCTGCTAAGATACCCTCCAAATCCTCATCGCAAAATCAATCACCACAGCAAGTGGCCATTGGTATCTGGCAAAATTACCTCGATAAAACACCACAGAGAACAAAGTTAATTGATGTGTTCATGTCATTTTTGGTTGTAGTGGGGGTTCTACAATTCGTCTATTGTATTTTGGCTGGCAATTACGTAGGTCCTATTTTGTACTTTGGATATACGGGCATAGAGAAAATATATGGGAAGCAAGCAGCAGGAATTATGGTGGTATAATGAAAGGGAAACTCGTGCTAACACACCAATTACAATAGCCATTTAACGCTTTTCTTTCTGGATTCTCGGCAACTGTAGGACAATTTGTTTTGACGGCTTCATTACGCATACAGACGAATGAGGAGAACAAGGCAGAATTTAACTCGGTGTCTCCAGAGAGGTACATACTTCTCATTCTCTGGTAATTGGACAGCTGCTAACAACATACATAGGGCTTTTGCAGATTACGTATTTGGAAGTTTGATTCTACATTTCTTTTGTGTCAACTTCATCAACTAGGTGTGTACATTTTAGGTGAGGGAAATACGATTGAAGATGAGAGGGCAGACTTTGTGGAGACTGTAGGATTACCAAAAGCAGGAGGTGATATATTCCCATTTATGAGCAATAACGGTTTTATTCAAGTGGCATTTTGCATGTTGAGCGTGAAATTACTGGCTATAAATTTAGAAGTCTCTCGAACAGTTAATCAACACCACTATCATACGGATCTTTCGTCTCTGCCGGTATTGGACTGGGCTCAGGGCTTGCTACTTTGGGTGTTCCGGCCCTTGGCGGTCCTCCTGCTTTAGGAGGTGGAGGTACACCACCCGTCCTCGTGCTCGGCGCATGATCTAATTCTCTACTCTTTTTCTCCCCTTCCATAAAATAGTCATCCATGAAATTATTCGGATTGTGCGCATGTTTCTTTTCTTTCTTCCTTGCTGGTGTCGCGAATACAGGGGCAGCAAGTTGAGCTGGCACCAAGAATTCACCTGGTTCTTCTGCCACAGCAGCTGGCACAAAGAGCTGACTCGCAGAACCTTCACTTCCCATTTTCTCCCTATGTTCCTCATTTGAAAATCTCGCGCTCTCTCCCTCAAACAGTGTTTCTCCTGGTCCGGAGACGGGCTCACTTAGTGGAGCTGGTAATCTATGTAATGCTCCATATCCCAAAGTACAGCCAAGTGCCCCATCTCCGCCCCAGTCTCTGCTTGGATGTATAGTAATCTCCCTTGTAACGTTGTATTCATTATTATAAACGTAAAGTCGTAACGGTCTTCCGATGTGATCTTCAACCAATTCACCCAAGCCACTCTCTCCATGTAAAACCCCCTCGGGTGTGCCGAGAATATAGTCACTGTAAGGAAGAAGTCCGGCAAGATCGGCTGGAGAGTTGACAGGTACATCTAAAATATGCCATATATTCGAAACGGTAGAGAGGGAGGTCCATTGAAGGGTCAGACCTAGAGATGGAGTATCGGAGGGTACTGGGATATGAATAGTTCGTGTACGTTGGCCCTGGAGATGTTAGTTGCTTGAAGGAACGAGCTAGAGGAAAGGGAATACCTTTGCGCTCCACAGACCGAGAGTTACTGTACTTCCAGCACAATTCCGTACTTCTTGTGCAAAGAGATTTGCATCAGAATCATCCTAGAATTAGTTAGCGATGCCAGTAGTATTGGAAGAGATAACTCACAATCATTCGTCCATTGATTCCTACAATAAAATCAAACCAAGGTTCGACAGCTAGTTCTGGAGTCTTGTTTCTGAGTACTTGAAATCCGAATGCGCTATGATTGTCCCGGTTTTGGTGGACGGGAGAGTCCGAATCCAGTCGGGAAATAAACCGATTAAGAGCGTTAAACATATTAATTGACGAAAATTCCTTACAGTATCAGTCGTTGAAGCTCTGGGAATATTTTGTCAACTCATTTGAGACGTTGTTGTTCTCTAGGTGAGACCCCTGCTTTCATCAGCCTTGCTGCTATGGACCCAAGTGGCCCAAGCTTCAAGTCATCACTTATTACTTTACTGTGCATGTGGAAGGCTGTCATCACAATTTTCAACTTCCTCATTTTGTCCTCTTGAGCTCTCCACCCTTCACCCTATACAAAAAAAGATGAATGGTGTGGTGCTTTCAGGATGTATGTCATTTTTCAATCTGAATTGTCACATAAAATTTCTAGTCATATCACTGACTTTTTCCTAGATTGTGCCAGAGTTATCTAAGTTACTCGAGTACTTATATTCTCCACGTTCCATGCACATGGTTCAGCAAGGCTGTAACTGAAGGATCTTGAGGTGGAGAAGGAAGTTCATATGAGTGTTAAAAAAATTCATTTTTGGAAAAAGAAATACAAGATCTACTCGTCTCGGCTGGATGCGATCGACCGAATCTTAATTCATCTCAAAGTACGCTCTCCCCTTGTGTACGGACAAGGCAACAGAGAGAGAAGAATCGAAGATCTTCAGAAACTCCACTGCCTGCACCAGCAATTCATACGTTACCTCCACCCTTGGCATCAGTTAGCCGGGTAAATTTTGAACAGCATCTCAAGGTGATTCCCCAAGTGATTATCAGACAAACATCAGCTGTTGTCCCATTGAGCAAGGTGGTACCTTCTGAGGTTGGTCATGGAGAGGAACCAATATCATCAGCTTCGTTAATAGACCCTTCTCCTACGAAATCCAGTTCGAGATTTCTTCGGTCCGGCCGTGTTTTCCACGAAATCAAACACTTTTCTCGACCTAGAGCTCCTTCCCACAGTAGAACTCAGCCAGAGGAACTACCAGAGTCAAGAAGTTCGAATCGCAAGTGCCTGGATTCACGCCTTATAAGCAAGAACTCGGGGCCTGTTGCACCGGAGGAAGCCATACAATCAAACACTGATAAATCACTAATTTCTAAACTTCTTTCTCGTCGTCAGAGTAAAATAGCGACTTCCGCTTCTGTGTTCAAAGATTGGATTTACTCTTCTTTGTCTGACCAAAAGCTAGTCCGTCATCTGCGTGCAATATTGCAAGCAGTTCGACGTCAAAGTAGTAAAAAGCAGGTGAACCTTACGATTGTGAAGGCGTTGCTTAGAAGCTCGAGAGTTTTAGTGAGTACACACTTCAGCACACATATTTTCAACTCAAGGAATATTGATCTAACAGCAGCTCTATCGACAAAGTTTTCAAGGAGAATTACATCAGGAACTTGAGCTTAGCCCTGATACTTTTCAAGATGGCCGTCAACGGCAGCACTTCGCATGGACACCCATCCACGGTAGATTACGAAGAGAGCCAAGAAGATGGTGATCTGGCGCAATTTCAACTGGATGACAAGTGCACACATTATACCTCCTTGAAAGAAGTACCATGGGATTTACATAAGTAAGCTCACATGCTGTGGTGTTTCATCCACATTACTAACACTGTTCTAGATACTGGCAGCAACGTTATAGCGTGTTTTCACTATATGACTACGGTATTTTTATGACAGATGATGCTTGGTTTGGCGTTACTCCTGAACCAGTTGCTACGTAGGCATCCGCTTACACTTGAATCGGTTTTCTTATCACTAATTGTTCACAGTCAGATCGCTCAGGACTATGCCTCTTCTACGTCACCAACAAAAACAACCATTATCGATCTGTTCGCTGGAGCTGGTGGTAACTCGATTGCATTCGCTCTCTCCAATCGTTGGGCCCAGATAATAGCCATTGAGAAAGATCCTTCGGTTATCGCCTGCGCTGAAAACAATGCCTACGTCTACGGTGCCACAAACATAACTTGGGTCAATGGTGACTGTTTCGAATACCTCAAGACCCACGCTTCTTCTATTAATCCTTCAGAAACCGTAATTTTCGCATCTCCACCCTGGGGGGGACCGGGCTATACCACTGAAAATATATTTGATCTAAGTACCATGCAACCATACTCCGTGCGACATATTCACGAGGCATGCAAAACTATGGATACGGCGTTGTATCTTCCACGAACCAGCGACCTCAGACAAATTACTGCATTGTTGCCGGAAGGCAAGAAAGCTGAACTTGTGCAATATTGCATGGAGGGAGCAAGTAAGGCCCTCGTGGCTTATATTCCAGCTATCGAATGAATACGGTTTGATCAGGTTGAAGAAGACGTCGGGTATCCGGCAAGTGAGATGCCTTGAAGCCTAAGGGCTGAGGACTGCGGAGCTGCAACATGCCATTTTGGTCTATCATGTGGGATGTGGGGGATGAACGCCAAATTTTGTTGCACATCGGCAATTCCTGAGGCAATTTGATGGGAGAACAATTTACTACATCAGCAGGGAAGTAAGTGATGTGCACAATTTATGAACTGGCTCATAATCTCACTGCATATGTAGCAAAACACGGGAGAGGATAGCTATCACTGATACTCAGAGAACTAACCTTAGAACAACCCAAACTATACAATATGTCGAATGACCTCTATATTAAATATTACATTATCTAACCAATGTCCGATCGCTTCCTGCCGTCCTTGAATTTTTTAAACCTCGTTTTAGCCTGGTCTGCATCACTTCTAATATCGCTCTCTCTTCATACTCCAGTGATAACCAATTGGGTATCACGATGCGATGCCTGTCGATACTAATCGTTTCCTCGTCGTGAGTGTGCTGGACTTCGGTAGGCTCCTCCACTCCAGTGGTACCTTCGGAAGACTTCTCAATATCTTCTTCGGCCTGGCTGCCCAGCGAGTGCGGCGTCCACCAGTAGATGGGGAATGTCCTCTGAATATTGTTCAACACACAAGCAGTAGCGACCAGAAGAACACTTCCTAACACGACCAAGGGTATCAAATACCATCCTATCTCCGTAATCTCGGGTGACGTAGCAGCTAACAACGCAGTGGCCCCAGCTGGTGGATGAATTGTATTGGTCAAGCCCATCACCGCAGAAGATACACCGACCGAAAGAGCACCAGCTAACCATCGCAGATTTTCAAAGTCAGCATTGAGTTTGAATAATTTTGTTATGGCGACACCGATGACAGAGGCGAATAGTTGGCCCAGGATTGCATTTCGTGGCTGAGAAAGAGGAGAATCAATGGTGTTATACTCTAGGATTGCGGCAGCGCCCTATCATTTCAATTAGACATAACGCCGCCTCATGTGGATTTCGGTTGCATACAAGACTTGCGATGACCAAGGGAGAGCCGCGCTCTTTAAAGTATGCAGATCGGTATATATTTTCGACGATTGCAATGCCGCAGAAAGCCCCAATGAAAGCCCACAACCAAATAACAAGACTACCAGTTCGAGACCTTGGCCTACTTCGATAACCCAGGAACCAAGAAATGGGAGTGGGAAGTATATAAAGTCTAGGAGAAGGGATAAAACGATTGAGATATTGATCTATGTCGAAATCTAAGTCGGACATTGTTCATGACATTTGATCATGAACTCCGATGACCAAAGTAGAAAAAAAAAAGATCTAAATGAAGCCCAGAGATTTGGCATCTATATATCTAATAGAAAGGAATACAAACCGTAATTAAAGAAACAAGCTGAAAATGCGCATAAAGCAAAACGCGCAAGTCATGTTCCAAAAAAATATCAAACAAAGCAACGAATGATTCACTCCACCTATATGACATAAGGAAAAATCCCAAATCTCGACATCTCCGGTGAGCATAGGTCACACAAATAGTAACCAGCGCACAACATGATTCACGACTGCACGAAGCGCCATGGAAATCAGCATAAGCAGAACTTGGAGATCCGGAATCCGGGGTAGAGGGCTCCTAGTCGAGCTGACAGATGGAAACAATATATCCCACGATATTATGTGAGGTTGAAACAACAGGCCACAAGCAACCTATAGAAAGCGCAGAAATCTCCGTATCGCCATGGCGCATGGGGTGATGTCGAGATGCCGAGTTTGTGCGAGGGAAGCTTGTTGATGCTGCTGGCGTTGCCTGGTTCACTTTGGAATCAAGACGCGATGACACATAGAAATTCGTTTTCATCTTGATTCATGTCGTGATGCTTAGTGCCTCAGGTTTGGTAGCTTTTCCGGCGGACACCCGATGATCTCGGCTCCATGAACATTTAGCTTCTGTTCCGTGCGCGGTAAGGTTATCCAATCTAGCTTATTTTATCCAACTGAGGTTCTACATTCATATTCAAAGGTCTTCAAGATTCGAAGGTTCGCGATATTCTCTTATTCTTAACTCAAAGCTAATGTTCTAGGCTCATCTACCTGTGATAAAAAGTGTATATTTATAATGCGCGATTTGTATTCATACTATTTGCGTGGTAGTCCACCGGAAATGCGGAGTATACATACTAGTTATACTTATGTGATTGATCGCATCGATATCCGCAGACATCCAAAGGAACTTCCATATTTAGCAATCTCCAGGGCGTCGATCTTGCAAACACTTTCATGCTCGGCGCTAGTGTTTGTCTTTGTGTGGAATTTAGGAAATGAAATCTCCAAAGTCAAGATGACCTAAGGTTAACAGTCAAATTCAAATTTTTCTCATTGTCTCATTTCATTCAGTATTTCAAGTGGAATTCGCGTTTCTTGCAGAACAGGTCATGACAGAGCGAGATTTTCATTTATCATTCGTATTGCGCACTTCTGCTACGAAGCTTTAAATAAGTTCGCTGGGCTATCAATTCATTCTGCGAATACATGACAGCTCGAGTATCAGCCGAACGGGAATAAATCTGGAATAGCTTGTAAGCATCAGAACCGCCATATCACTAGGCTCCTTTATTTGTGCTATTTCCCCGTCGAGATCAAATACCTTACTCTGCAAACTCGGCATCTTACGCTCTATATTTATTCACCTATTTCCATTGTCAGGTTCGTAAGGAAGCCCGAGGGAGTAGAGGCAGTAGTGCTCCATTATGTCTTTAACTATCAAGGCGAGTTGATCTGAAATTTACCTCGTTCTTGACTTCATTGCTGTACTCTGGTCCTCATTTCTGCGGTGTGTATATGGTAGAGTCATATATACATCCACAACCACCAATTGACGCCAAAAATATCTATGCGGAACTGTGCATGGTCTTCATTGAGTGTGGGCTATTGTCCACGATATGTGGCTTTAATTGTAGCTCCAGTGGTAAAATAACATTCAGGAAAGACGATATTCATTCGGTTGATGGATAATTATAACATGCGAATGCTAGGAATACGGAATACCTTCTGGTGGCTCAATACCTTTTTGAAAGAGAAGTGCGCCGAATGATGGTATGTTTATGGATCCCGAAAGTTTCCGTAGATATTGATGCCGAAATTGAACATATTAAGTAGATAGACGACTCAAAGCTCCATGGTAGATGTGATGGGAATATTTCAGGAATAATTTCAAGAGTTAAGAAGCTATGATATCCAGATCAAGTCATAAATTAGAACACTGAATCTTCATCCCAGTATAGGAAAAAGCATCCATAACTTTTTAAGATCATAAATATTTTCGAAATATCTACCTCGCATTCCCCCAATAAAAAATCACAGAACTTAATCTTCTCCCCTCACCATCCCATAAACTCTTACATGGTATCACCCCTTTACCTCCCCATCCTCCATTTAACAACGTACTCACATCAACAAGCGAAGTATCCACATAGACCAAGTGAAGTAAACCGTAGCTCCCGTGATTATCAACCAGAACACCAGTCTCGGGAATACTACCGTGAGGAAACATAAGAACGGTATGACGCATATCTGACATTACGACGGAATTGCTACGGCACCCTTGCGTTTCGGATTCTAAGATCTAATATGAAAATCATCAGTCATTATCATACTTCTCGGAAGGGGAAGAGAACAGATAGATAAAGGAAGGAAACGAACATTAATAGAACCATTACAAATTCCTAAATGCGCATGCCATTCTACTTCGCTTCCACGAGGCAAAGAATCAACCTCTGCAGTCCAAAATGGAGGTATGGAGGAAGTATCCGCTTGTAGGAGCGCGTGATCGGGATATGTGGTGGAGGTTGTTTCGGTCGCTAAAGGAGATGTGTTTGAGTAGCGGAATTTTTCTTCCCATAGATCGCGGGTTTCGTCGTCATCAGAGTCGGCGGTTTGGAGGGTGTGGATTTGTTTCCAGGCTTGGTGGGCGATTTTTGAGCGCGCGGATGGGGAATATTGGTCGTTGGGGTGCTGGGAGGGTATGTAGATACAAGCGCTGGTAAACCATTTGATGGATGTGGCGTCTGCGATGCGGAGGAGATGTTGGAGGGAGAGAACTGTGGAGATGTGGAAGGTTGGTGATGGTAAAGTTGGAGCCTGGGTCGATGAAGTGGGGAGAAGCATGGTGTGAGGGATTAGAGGGATTTGTCCTGCGATAGTGAAATATTGAGAGGATGATTTCGAGGATGGAAGAGAGCTAGCTTGTGAGTATGGTCCGATATTGGCAGGCGCCCAGTAGGAACGTGATTGTACATGTAGAGATTTTCGGGGTGCCGAGCTTTCCGATGGAATATGGAGCGTGAGATGAATTATTAGGGATTTATTCAGGGGCATCGAGGAGCCGCAGGAGATAGTTACGCGAGAGGGTGGATTGGGATGTGGAAAGAGAGTACCGTAAATCTGGAAATTTATTAGAGATATGTCTATGTGTTATTAAGCTTGGGGCTGGTAGTACCTGGTTGATTATTGTGAAATCTTCCATTGAGCGTAGCATAATCATGGTGGAAACGATGTCGGTAGTTGACAATGATGCTTGATCAAGTCGCTCTCTTATCGTTTCTACAACACTTTTTGCTTCCTCTGATATTGATGAACAAGAACTGCTTTCTGGTACGATTGTCCAATGTAGCATGTTACTGTTCTCAAACCTGTTAGAAGTAGGGGATTCGAGCTCCCACGCTGATAATGTCGGCGATTCGCCGTCCGCTGTACTTGACGTAGAAAGGTCACCAAAATCCTTGTTATTTTCCAATGCAGACAGAATCTCCAACGACCTCTGATCGAGCAATTCTGGCACTCGACAGGATATCTCTTCATCTTCATTCTCACCAATTTCCTTATCCACCAAAGACGCATCGCTAATCTGCAACCAAGCAGAACCTCCACCTTCCCTAACGATCCTCGAATTTTCCATCCGGACCTCTATCCTTTTCTTAAACAACCAACCCGGCCCATCCACAACCAGCGTCTCAAATTCTCCGCCCTCACCTAATACAGCCCCATCACCATCAACACTAAATCTCTTCATCGCCCTCTCCACTCTACGCATCCCCTTCGCACTCGCAACATTTTCCCACAAAAAACTCTCATCAAGCCCACCACTCGCCGCCTTGATAATCCTCGTATCTAATCCTGCTACTTCCATATCCTGCAGCAGAGAAATTTGCATCCGGGGCGGAAGACTAGGATATTGCCACAAGAACGAGAGCGGAGTCAGTCCTAATCGTAATGCTACTGATTCCACGCGTGTTCGTTGATAAGTGGATAGTATAGCGCCTGTACTAAGAGCATTTGCTTCGGGATGAGCATGCATAATGCGTCTTAACAAGGGAACTAGAGATTCCGTCTCATCCTCCTCCTTCTCCTCATCCAAACGACTCTCCCCTCCTACCAACTTCCCAGCCCCCGAACTCCCGACATCCGCATGAGCATGAGCATGAGCATAACTCGCCGCAGTCTGCACCGCACCCCCAACAATAGCCTGTCGATACAGCGGAATGCCCAGCGCCTCCTCATATAACGGAATCACTGTATGTCCTACCGTCTGATACATGAAGCTATTAAGATCATTTTCATCCTTATGGATAATATTATTATTTTCTTCGCTTTGAGGCCCTGTGATAGGTGGATAGAGATTTCCTAATGCGATGACTTTATGTCCATTTTGAATGCAGTGGATTGTTGAAAAGAAACTGTCTTTTCCGCCTGATATTAAGGCGATCACGTTGAGAGACTCGGTCATGGCTCCTTGTTATAGTGGTGGTGTTAAGATGCGGAATTTGCTCAAGACAACATTTGTCAGGAAAGGAGAAGTTTAGGAAGGCATGTAATAGGTAATTTATTTATTTAGAGTAAAAATTGCTGTGTTAAATGTTATACATTGAGATGCATTCGAATTTTCTGTCAGGCAAAAATGAAGAACTTATGGATTGATTAATGCCTCAGGCAAGTACTGGCTGTGAGTTCTGTCTGATTCAAAGTAAGTCATCACAATCATCATCATGGTTCACTTTGGATAGTTGCATGGTAAGAGACAATGTTTATTTTTATGCTTGTATTGTGTATTGTGTTATTTGTAGTCTGTTGGTATATCTCAACATTCTGGCCGGCATAAGGCAAGACCCAAAAGCTACCTGAGTTGTTTGGAAAAGAAAATTGTAAAGCAAAAGATCAGAGACGGTCGCCCGCTTTCCATCCACAGCTCCCCTGATAGTTATTACAACGAATGTAAGAAAAGTGAATCCACCTTGTCTTCCATCATCAAAATACACGGCTCGAAAGTTTGCTCAACTAACTATCGATCATCACGCTAATTTGACAAGTGATACACAAAGTTTAGAAGAAAAAAAGGTAAAGTACAAGAATGGTGGAAAAAGTGTCTGCAAATAGCAGCACATACACGGTACAGTGACTTTTGTGTTCAAGCAACCCTCCCAAATCATCATGACAGCGTCAATGTAACCTTTATCCCTAACGACCAAATCACATAACTAGTGAAGGTCCGAATATGAGCGCCGGAGATTGTAACTTTTGTGTTCGTAAGATTCGTAAACGGCGTACTTCGGCCAATCAGGTATTCATACATCAGTATTTACTCCGACCTCTTGCGCTTCTTGCGGGATTGGCTGTCTGAATCGCTGTCGGTACCACTACTTTCACTGCCGGATGCGCCAGCGGCCGCGGCAAAGAGTGCACTTCCAAGGGCTCTTATCTGCTCCCCATCGCTGCCAGACTCCATGTCGCCGGGAACTTCGCCATCTTCCAATACACCCATGACTATGGCGCCACTGCCGTGAGTGCGCGAGTGTTGAGATAAGTTGTCGCTGCGGGAGAACTTCTTACCACACTCATGGCATTCGAATGGCTTTTCTTGGGTGTGGAGGGATCTGTAATGGCGCTTCAAGTGTTCTTGTCTGCGGAAACGTCTGTTGCAAAGTTCGCAGTGGAAAGTCTTGGAAGGATCCTCAGTTAAAGATTGTTTGCGACCGCGACGGTTCACTGGTGCTTGATGAGTGTTGGCGGCGTCCGATCCTGATGAACCCATCATGTTGTTGCTTTCCGAAGAACCGGATTGACTAGGAGCGGCGGAAGCTTGTTGATGGTCGGCAGAGGTCTCTTGTGGCTGAGCACCGGATAGATTATTCATTGGGACAGTGAATTTTCGGGATCGGACCATAGAATCAAATTCGGAACTGTCTTCGTCGCAATGAACAAT
The DNA here is from genome assembly GCA_025389075.1 of Sclerotinia minor. Taxonomy (NCBI): domain Eukaryota; kingdom Fungi; phylum Ascomycota; class Leotiomycetes; order Helotiales; family Sclerotiniaceae; genus Sclerotinia; species Sclerotinia minor. Next base: position 1,834,186 of record QRFH01000003.1, read on the forward strand.
CTTGGATTTCTTGGTACGCTTTTCCTTTTTGGGTTCTGCTTCGGAGCCCGAAGCAGGTGGGCTTGGAAGGCAGGCGACTGCAAATCTTTCGGTCTCTAGGTCATCAAAATCCTCGAAATCGTCTTCACTAATGAATGTCTCTGATGTAGGGGAAACGAGATCAGATACAGTTCGCTGTCTTTTGTTACCGAAGAATTGGACGTTGTCAGTAGAAGGGAAGTTCACGAGACCATTAACGAATTCGTCTTCAGAATCGAGATCCGAAATATGGTCAAAGGTAGGGAGGCCGTGGTTGGATGTGGGCGTGAAATCGAATGTCGCACGTGTTTCGATTTTGGCGAATGCGTCACTACCCCCTAACATGTATTGGTGTTCTTCGTCCTCAGAGCAAAGCGTTGGTAAGGTCGACGACGAGAATTCGCGGGCCGAGCTCAAGATAGGGTTTGAAGTAGGAGGTAAAATTGAGGAATTAACTGTGAGGTTTCTGGGATCACAGAAGTCGAAATCGGATTGTTCAGATGTGACGGAGCGAGAATAAGGGGAAGGAGAAGGTGAAAGCGAAGGGCAAGAAGTGGCAGATAGGAGTTCCTTAGCGTGAGAGTTAAGCGAGGTTGGGTGGATGAACACTGAAAATTGGTAGCCTCGTCAGTACATGTATTCAAGGGGAGAAGAGAATGAGAAAGCGTGTCAATGGAAATCAATTCTCTTTTTGAAATAAATGCAACAAATTGTTCTTGTTGATTAACAGTAACGATTTGTGTGCAATTATTCAGAATGATTATCGGTATTTCATTGTCGTTATCCGACTTCTCCATGTGGAGGTGGGAAAGGGTAAAAGGTAATCAGTGATAACATACCTGGTGTCATAGGTGGAGACCCGCAACGAGCCCATTCACCAGCGAGATTCTCCGATTGAACTTCACTCTCACATCCTTCCTTAACACCTTCGAAACTCTCGGCGCCAAAAAATACACTGTTTACTGGAGTGGGTAGAATGTCACAGCTAGATGGGCTGCTCATGACACTTCCAGATGCTGAAAGAGGTGGGGTTGCAGGGTAATAGTACATGTCGTGTTCGTTGTCCGAGTCCAAGATCAATCTTGGGGAGTGGTCCTGGATCAAGATGGTGGGCTTTTGGTACATTGGTCGAGGAGAAGCCATTGGTGTGATGTTTCCAAAGTATCCAGAGTTGAAGATCTTCTGTTGCATTGAAGGTTGCGAGGAAGAAGAGTTTGGTCTCGAGTACATTGGTGTGGAGGGCATTGATTGAGCATGCTGATGGTATATAGGCATTGGCATATGGCTTGGCTGTTGAGAGAAGTGACCGTGTTGACGGTTGTCTGATTTTGGTTCTGGGTTGTAGTAGAAAAATGGGGATTGTCCCATTGATTGTGCGTAATAGTCCATGGTGGGATATGGGCTGGTCTGCAAGACGTCAGTTGCATTCCTCGGATCCATTGTATCCAAGCACAACATACCGATTTGGATTATAGGTTGGGGTTGTCTGGCAGATTATAGTACACTTGCAAAGGTACTGTGTTGGCAGACCGCGTTGGTCAAGATGTCGATGCTAGATCAAGTAATACAAGGCTTCGCAGGTAAAGAGGGACGGACAACAGCTGCAGAGAGATCTGTCTAATAATAATAATGTTCGAATAACTGATTATACATAGGCTCGTCAAGCGGAGGAAGGATTAGCATTGACCTAATGGTTCAGTGCAGTGTGGTGGTAGATTATCGAGGATTGGATTCCGTTGAGTGCAAGATAACAGAGCAAGAGCAATAGCAGGATGCCAAAGGAAGGTACAGAAGAAGATCGAGAGGCTAATATAATATGAAAAGCACAAGTCGAAGATGTTCCAAAAGATTGAGTTACAAAAAGGAAACCGTTAGGCGGTATAAGAAGAGTATGGTAGCGATGAGGGAAACCTGGACAAGATGAACAAACGAAGGTGGTGACGGGGACCCTGGAAATAAAGTAAAGATCTCGAAAGATCAACGAGAGTGATAGAGGGTAAGATAGGCAGTGCGACCAACAGGCCAAGTCTCAGGCGAAAGGGCATGGGAAACGGGTGGGCCAGGAACAAGAAAGCAATGAGTGGGTGAGATAGGTGGATGTGGTGAGTCGACGTCCAGGACCCTGTCTGGGGGAACCGGCAGCGATTGAGTTGGGATGGACGAATAGTCTGATGGAGTAGTATGGAAATTTCTAAATCTAGTGCAGCTGTGGATTCGGAATCCTAGCATTTTCGTGTTCGACGCTATTGCCCATTGAGAAAGTGATGATTGTTCGGGAACTTTTTGTTTTTTTCTTTTTGAATTTTTGAACTAATACGCGGATTGTACGGATTAGTGGCCATAGTGGATTCATTCTGGTGGCTCGGGTAGCACTATACCATAATACACTATGCCAGGTGTGAGTTGGGAGTGGGGAGAGAGAAGAGCAGAGGAGATATATTACTAGACATGGAATAGAGCAAAAGACATCCACGCAATACTAGGGTCCTTGTACGGACAGTTTTTTAAATTCCCTGGGTAGATATTGAAAAGGCCATGGACGAAGAGGCGGTCATCGTAACTCTGTGGGTTAGTTAGTTACGGGAGCGAGTTAGTTAGTTAATTAGTTCATGACCAATAGTCATTACTTATTATTGACTTGAGGAGCCATTCGATGAATATCAAGCCACTTTCATTATTATTTGTTGGTTAGTCTTATTATTATTATGATGATGATGAATTATTTATCCCATTTCTTTTCCCTTTGCTTTCTCTCTTTCTCTTCTCGTTCCCATGGCAAAAAGCGGCGAGATGATTGAAAGGTGCACGACCGAAGCGCATTGTGCATGCATGCATAAGCCCGAATGAGTTGACTAGAGTTAGAGAGAGTAGAGTGGGAGTGGCATCATAACATAATTTATAGCATTATTAGCATTAACACTATTCGAACAAATTTATACGACACAAACACAATACTTAATTACTCCGTACGAGAAACGGTCAGGGTCTTTGGCTTTGCAAAGAGGCTTTTTGGTGGCTTTGAGAGAGAAAATGAAGCTAGATTGATTATTCCTGCACAAAGTCGGAGGGAAGAGTTACAAGTTTATGAGTATCTCGTAGTATGTATTCGTATGTATGTAGAGTAGGTAGATTCCACCTCTCTTTCCAATTCCAACAGCATTTGTGTCACTGTTACCTCCAACTGGGTTAATATCTGTGTTGTTGTTTTCTAAAGTACGTGCCTACCTAGGTGTATCTGCAGTTGTACAATAACGTTTGGGATACAACAATACAACTAATTCTAGGTACTGTACATACATCGACACTCAGAAGGTGATTAGATGGATACCCAGTTACTTCCACCGCATTTGCTAATGCTCATGCCAACCGACATCAACATTCAGCTCTACTACCTAAAACTACTACTGTACCTACCAAGGTTCACAAAAAGTACAACAGTACAAGTCAAGTACTGCACAAGTTTGGAGTTACGGACTTTACGGTAGATACCGTGGATGGCCATTTTCCAGTTGATTCGTGGCAGGCAAAACATTGAATGATTGTTTGGTGGATCTCCAAACCTGTGATGGTGGATGGGTGGGCGGTGGGCGGTGGGTGGTCACTGGTGATGGTGATGGTGATGGTGATGGTGATGGACGGAAATTGCGACCGACAGACACAACTAAACTAAATTGCTTGAACCTAAAACATTATTTTCTAGAACCTATTCCATTCCAGAGATCACCTCGGGATTTCAATAGACAATTTTCTAAATCGATACCAAAACTTATTGACTTATTAACACACAGATAGATTTTATTGAAAAACACTATTTTCAGCATTTCAATTTGCTGGATGGAAAAATAGACAAAACTTTAGATCATACCAACCTACGTACCTCTAGATGTTATTTTCCGATTGATTAGTGATTAGATTAGTCTTTGAGTCTCGACGACGTTTTGCCTGATGAATGAATGAATGAATGAATGAATAAATGAATAAATGGTCCACACAATCATCGTATACCTACCCATTATTTGATGACATTGACCATGAATACCTATCTAAAATACACCGCCCACCACACCTACTTTCTTTTACCTTTGCCTAGTACCCGTCCGTACCTCAATCAGTCAGCCCTGCCGCACCAAAGAGAAGAGAGCAGAAAGCAGAGAGAGAAAAAGTCTTATTATTCACAATCCAATGCTAATCGCTAGAATCTTACGATCTAATGCGACCTCTCTGACTCGCGATGCGAATCACATACATTCCCGAGCATAACATCTGAATCCAAAGGGAAACACAGTTTGTTCAAGAGAAGAGAACCACCAAACTTCTGTTTAACAAACCCCAACCCAGCGTTTCCGTGATGTGCTTTTATCTCATGCCTTATTGGGATGTTCCAAAACCTCCTACGCAACGAATCAACTGCTGCAAAGCGAGACGCGAAACACGTTGGTGACCATTCATATCGTGAAGCACACCTCCCATATGCAGTAAAATACAGGTTTGGGATATCGACATGAATCTAAAAAGTGTGATTCGTGCATGGTGCTTGTGATGGTGATGGTGATAATGCAAATGCAAATGCAAATGATCCAACAACAACGCTACCCAACAACTTTTTCTTTTCCTTTTGGGTCGCCGTGTTGCGAAAGTCTGGTCCCTCGATTTTGGCAAACCTCTCCGCTTCATTCATTGGCTACATGGAATTCCTCTCTTCTAATTTCGGCGCCCTACTCTTACACCTATCACATCTTGTTCTGTGCCTTTTGCTTCTACAACTAATCTTGCGCAGCTTACAGCTCCCATCGAATAGTGATAATTCGCCCGACGTAACCTTAGATGATATCGTATGCATCCAATATGCATTCATCCTTCCTTCCTTCCTTCCTACCCATGATCCCATCCAGAAAACTCTTTCATCTAGGTATGCTATCGATAGGAGTAGGATGATCCTTGGGTTCAGCCCTCCTTCAGCTTCCTCCAACCCCAAGAGCGCTTTGCCCCGCGTCTACTGCAAAGTGTAGACCGACCATCATCAATTGTGGGGGAGAGAAGAAAGAAGAAAAAAAAGATGAAACACCTCATTTTTCCTCCTGCTTTTTTTGATCGTCGTATCGGGCTAAGTAAGGTCAGACAGTCTCCCCGCCTCCCGTGAGATATGTCAGAAAATCCAATCCCATCCATTCGATTAGTCCTGGCTTACGCTGACAAGTCACTATTCAGAGATGTTTATTTTTTAAGGTTGCAATGTAATGTATAGGTTTACTCAATGGTATGGTCTCGAGCTCCAAAAATACTAACACTGATACATTCATTCCCGCAAGAGAGTTTGCGCAAAAGCCTACATATTACTTGATTTAAGATCTCAATTCTCAAAGAAAGTTTCCAGCCGCACGTTTGGAACTGGCAACGGAAACACTGTCTCTCATATGATTCTGAACACGCTTGAGAAAAAACAAAAAGTCAAACAGAGTGTTGATACGAGCTAAACATAAAACCATCTTAGTATCTTAGTCCCTAGATAGTTTTCCCTAAACGCCGGCATTTGCGAAGATCTAAAGTTCATCATCATCATATATTATCATGCGAACGATTAGGCCGCGTTTTGGGCTATGGCTCGCATTGGGTACAACCTTGAATGGACACACTTCTTTTGACGGAATCAACCACTCAGACTCTTTAACATGATGATTTAAAGATTGTATATATATAAATCTGACCTCATATGACCGGGCACTCTTTCTACCTATCCACTCCTTCACCTAATCGATAAGGTGATAATCATTACGATAGGATGAACTCGCCGATCTATCTGGAAGATGGTTGCATAAAAAAATGAATGCACGTATTCTTTTGCACAGCGCTCAGCGCTTCGCCCATTTCTAACGGCCTGTCAATGAAGATTTCTATCATCACAATCAAGAACAAGACACGAGAGTCGAGAACTTAAAATGGGATGCTGAGATATACTCGGTGGTAGGGAGATATATCAAATGCCCTATCATATGCAGCTGGTTATGTATGTGCTTTGACTTTTGACGCTGTTTAGCTTATGCAGCTTAACTTTCTGTTCCTGAGTAACATTCCCAAAAAGAAATGAATATCGGTACAAGTTGAGTGTATGTACACTGTACCGTGATGAATGCAAAGATGGATGCATATAATTTGATTAGTGGCTGAGCGACCATCATCATCACATCACCTCAGCATCATGTTTCCCAACTGGCATATTGCATGTTGCGTAAAAGTGGTACTCCGCATCAATTTCATCTAATGCAAGTTTGTCCGTGGCGAAAATCTAAACATAGAGCGCTCTTTTTCATTAGAGCAGAAAAAGCTCCCGAGTCCCAGAGCGCGGAGAGAATGATTTTCCTTTTTGGAATACTGTATGGGTTTGGGCATTCCCTTGCTGCTTTTTGTCGAGTAGAATGAGGCGTACCAAGGTCTCTCTCTACCTAGATTATGAATATTTATGTATGCATATCTTATATGTACGGCACGATGCGGGTTTTGTGCTTCTTTTTGCGTACCTGGGTTGGGGCTGGTGCAAGCGTAGCTACAAATTTGGCTGTGGGTGGAGTAGACTGACTGATTTGGCCGAGGCCTACATAATGGGATGGGTAGCATTTTCTGGATTTACTTGGGAATTACTTCATACCGAATCCGTATCGAGTAGCTGGACATGGATTTATAGCATGGAATCCATCGAATCTAGGACGTACCGGTATAGTTATTAGCATCCCATTATTTCTCTAGAGTATCGAAACTTGAAAGCCACAGGAAAAGTTCCTTCGGTGGACTTTTCCAGAAGCACAAAATGTTGCGATATGAATTTGACTAGGGAGCCCTTCCCTCCCTTCCCTTGAGTCCTGAATTCTTTGAGCCCTAGTCGCTCGTCCCGGTAAGTTTAGTTCACGGTCGTCGCGGTGAAAGAGTGGTAGGGGTTCTGAGTGGGTGGCCCATTCTGATGCCTTTTCCGTTAATATCCTGTTCGGTTTAACTTTTCTTATCAATCGGTCGGTCGGTTGGTCGGTCATGATATTTTTCCTATAGGTACATATCTAGGTACCTTGGTATGTACTATGTAGGTATCCATAATCCATTTTTAATAATCATTTCACCAATCGGGCAATGAAATGCTTCATTACGTTCATTACGTTCATTACCTTACTTTACGTATGTCCACCCACCCCCATCCAAACCTGCTGATTGCTACTGCAGGAACAATGCAGGTACGGAAAATGCTTGACGGTGATGAAAAGTTTGGGAGATCTCGACCTCGACAAATGCATGCATGTACATACTGTTGTATTGAATTTATTGAATACTCACTTATTTATTCTTGCATCAGATAACACGCGAAAACAACATGAACTTGTCAGTCTGTACCAATATAGAATACCATTCCCAGAAAATCAAAAAAGAAAGAGACCAAAGCCCTTACAAGTTACTTCATTGATAAGTTTTTGTCCCAATTTTTCTGTCCATCCCATTTATGATTTACCGGTGTCATCTGAAGTTCCCTCGCTTGTTCCCGTGGTAATGCCAGTGCGAAAATGGTATGGAGCATGCTACCATATCACGCCAGACGGCCTAGTCGGCGGGGATTCATTCCTAGAGCCCCAAACCCTAGCTTGGCCGCTGGCTGGCGAGACTTGTCGGACTGGCCATTCTTTGGTTCAATTCCAATCGAAATCTACAAAAAAGGGGACCCACTCGCGGGTCCCGGATCTCGAATTCCTAATGCCCTCGTTCGTGCAATCTTGACCTTGACCAGCGTCACTATTGGAAGAGCGCAGGTCAAAGATCACGATACCATCGATTTATGTGGAGTGGCTTTCCTGCCCATCCGAGTCAGTTTGTCGGTGGATGGCTTGCTGCGAGGCAAAAGACGTTTGTCAGATCATTCTCCGTACATGTCCCAGCGGGACGGGAACCGGGAATGAAATGCTACAAACGAACTTTACACTACCAGCGATGGCTTTTGCTGGCGCAACCTTTGGGTCATATCAATTGGAACTATAGGGACCAACCGAAGCCGGCTGAGGAACTATCTACGCACTACCGGTATAGCACACTCTGCTAAATCACGGGACGCTCCTCTTTTTAGGTTCTTGCTAAAAGGTCTAGTCTAGATGATCTAGCGGCCGCAAAAATGATTTCAGGGTACGAGTATATATAGATAGTATTAGTAAGTATTATGTCATTTTCTTGTAGATCTACGCATACGCAGCTGCAGGTATGGTATTGAATATGACAATGCTATCTATCTATTCTATCTATTATTCCGAAAGGTTCAGAGTTCAAAGTTCAACGATTTCGAAGCCTCAGATACTCGTACCTAATTAATTAATTCATTATTTACGAGCTAGGATTGATTACATTCCGAAATCTTTCAATTTCATTTCCAAACAGAAAGAGCACACCGATCGATACGGCACTATTATTCTAATGATGGCTGGAAAAGAATGGCCGAAGAAGAACTGGAACTGATTCCAAAACCCCGGATTTTTGCCCCTACCCTCGAGGGTTAGAAATTATTTCATCGAGGCTCTCACCGTTAAACCCGAGACCTTCGAGCTGCAGACGAGCGGCGCTGTTCGGTTAGAGGGAAGAATAGGTCTCAAACATGTTGGATGGTACAATTTGTACTCGAGTAGTGTCTTGAGAGTTCAATTTCATATGTTTGCCACTGGTATGTGTCTTATTGTACGATTCTCTGGACAGAGAGGCGCGGCAAAAAGCTTGAATTGGCTTGAATTATCGATAACATCGTCTTTAGTTCAAAGTCTATTCTAATTGTAAGACCAAAGAAGGGTCCCAATACAAGATTACCTTTTTTTTCTTGAGGGGATGTTACCGGTACAATGTCTCATTATTATGATCTACTCGCGTACAGGACGCTTCCTTGAACAAGGTGGGTTCGCAAATGGCAATAATGAAGTTATTCAGGGCCCATTTCAGGTACAAATTATGTGAAGATCACTCCGCAACGGTTAAGAGTGTCGATCTAAGACCAAAATGGGCCCTTGGAATTTATTGATACCACTGTCCGACTGTCGGCAGTTCTTACCAATTAGTCGTTAATCAGATCCGTAGGCGATGCCCCAAGCCTTGGGAAAGAAGCTTTTGGAAATCGATTGTGAGGGGTACGAACGTTCTAGAGATATCGTGAGATGAGCGAAATGGGGTTTTCATCCCAATACTTCGTAACCCATGTCCGTTCATGTCGAGTTTCTGGTACACTACTGTTCTTCCGGTAATCAAATAAATGGGGGTGACGGTCCGCTGCCAAATCAGATACCCTTGACGTTAATTGAGAGCTCCATATGGACCATATCATACCCTGCAGCTTCTTTCCAGAGGGAAGATTGATTTCCCTCTTGTCTCTCAAGTAGAAAAAAAACCGTCGGAGGTTCGTAAGACAGATAACCATCCAGTGGTATGGGCATCCACCCACCCATTACTCCGTAAACAACCACCCAGAATGAATGTTCGCAACAACTCCACTCTTGTATGCAGCCGCGGATATGCATCCCGAAAGTGTAACATGTTCTCCGACGATATACCATTTTGGAGGCACCATGTATCCGCGAACCTTGTTGACGGGCCTTCGAGAATGTTTCATGAAGGAAGCCTTTCTGATGGTCCCACTCGAATAATTTCAATTACGGCATCCATGACCTTGTTGCCTCTCTATCTCCATCTCCATTTCCAAAGGTTCCATATGTGTATCTGCACTTTTTATTGTGTTCTCCGGAGTTCAAATGTATATACTGTACATACACTGCGAAAGCTTAAGCTCGATACTGTCAGGGCATCGCATGAACCGGACGATTCGCGGTTGATGCCGTCGACAAATCAGGTGGGGAAATATGATACACAATCCATTGTTATGATTTGCTGCGGAAGTTTATGCGGTATGGAGTGACGATCAAAGTTTGGTACATTAAGGTAGAACATATGCATGAAGACGCTATGCTCTGTTTGACGTATGGAAGATGTTTATGCGGTCTACGAGACTTTTGGTCTGTCTGCGATGAATGGATGGACGGATTTATGGATCAACCTAAATAATTATTGTCATTATCAATATTAATTATGCACTGAAATATTGGTCTTTTTCTCTTTTCTCCACTTGCTGGATGGCTATCCAATCGTTTCATTCGAATTTCAATCAATATGCAATATGAGAGAATAATGAGAGAATAAAAAGAAAGAAAGAGAGAAAGTAGGTGAACATGTATGTACACGTGTCTCGCCTTTTCCTCCAATTGAAACCTCCCCAAAAAGAAAAGTGCCAATTGCAATTGCAATAGCCTTTCAAATTCACCTTAATTTTTTTATTTTCTTCCAATAATCCTCACGAGCTCGCTACTCGCTTCCCTCATACACGCTATGATGTTTTCCCATATCAGGACACCGGTTTGTATAGTATACCATTAGATTACCATGGGTCAAGTCGCTCTTCACGAGAGGGACTTTTTTTCGCGAAAGGCTGGGAAAGAGGTGGTGGGTGGTGGATGCGGGATGATGGATGAATGAATGATGAATGGGTGGAAAGGCAGAGCCGAATTACAATCCTTGAAAAGAGGGGGACGGTGAAGAAAACCATCGTCCCATCACGAGGCTCGGTTTGGCGGTATCCAGAGATGGCGGTATACGGTTTTTGCTCTTCGGTTGCGGATTGAGCCTGCCGGTCGCGGGTTGCTTCGATCGATCGTATGCATGGACGATGTTGGTTACTTGGATGTTTGTGTGGTAAATGACGTTGGTCGGTCGGTATACACCAGTGCTGCAAGTACCGTTTGTTGTTGTTGTTGTTGTTGTGTTGTTGTGGGAAAGGAAGGAGTTGGTGAGGAGTTCCGAATTGGTCGATTTGTTGTTGTACCGATGCTGCTGTTAATTTTTATCTGATTGTATGGTGCATGTGGTGCGAGAAATGGTCGTCTCTTCGAAGGTGTTTGTTCACTTATTTTGATGCTATAGCTATATGTTGTTGCTCCAGGCACATTCCATATCAGCGTGGTCAAAATCTAGGTGGTTTCCATTGTCGATTTGTACTTGCAAGCCATGTATGGCGATGCTATGGATGAGGGGTTACTATCGTTACCTTGGCCGGCTTTCCGAATCGAGGCTCACACAGGCTGGAGATATGAATGTCGAAACTGAGGTTGAAGGTAGGTATTGAGCAAGCAATTGCAAGTAGTAATGACCTCCTTGATTCAGTTTTCTTTAATCCTACGATGAGCAAGCAGGAAGTTCAAATAGCAAGGTTCAATAGAAGTATCTGTTCATTGCGGAGTCGCAATAGAAACCATAGTATACGACAGGAATCTTTATTCCCGATTTCAAGTGAATAGGTAACTCATTGGAAGTCAAGCTGAGATTCAAGTGTATTCATTTGTTGCTTATGGCATTATGATATGATAGTTACGGTGGCATCAATCACGAATTTCTTCATGTTCATAGAGCAAAGAGTATGGGCTGTGAATAACACGTTGACAAGCGAAGCATATCGTCACTCCTGCGAAGTATCCCACAAACCACAATATCTTCCTTGGTAGTCACAACGTATCTTCACTTTAAGAAGTATATTAAGTATGTTCCATAAACCACAATATCTGCCTTGATAGCCACAGCATGTGAAGGCGGTATCAGTTTCGTACATGTATGTACACCTGTTGAGCCACGAACAAGGCAGCTCTAATCGAAGAGAGAAAATGTTACCTACATATTATGTTTAGCTTCGATACTCTGATAGTATACATCATCATACTCACGAGGATATCATAAACATTGGGGTCAATCTATTTTTACTAGTCTACTAGTCTCATGTGGGAATATCCCCAGCTTACAAGACGTCTTCGAGAAAAATCAGATGCCGCCCTACGAGTATTATCAACTATATTCGAATATAAGAAATAATTCCTTTACAAATTTCTCTAAAAGTTTCTCTAGCTTCAAGCACCCCACGTGGTACTCTTCCTTCCGCGCCTCCACGCTTACTCAGAAACGTTTAATTTGACTTGGGACGAATGCAATGTCAAGGCAAAGCAAGATGACTGAGGTAAGATAAGCAAGAGAAAGAAGACTAAACTCCGCAGCGATATTCCATCTCAATGAAATGAATGATATCCTCCATTCACCAAACATCCGCATCTCATCTCATCTCAGTGAGCTGATTTTTCCCCTCGACTCCTTCCTTCTCAATCAAAGAATTAATTGACTACACATCCCATATGTCCCCGCAACAAACAAAACAAAACAAAACAACCCCTCCATGTAATCAATTACCAAGCACAGCGTCACATCGATGTCAAAAATCCACATACATACATCTATACATATACGTGTCAGGATATAAAATAGCACCAAAAATCCTTTGAGGATATTTCATCTACGAAACTACAAAACTATAGTAGTCTTACGATTGATTGATTGTGGTAACAAAATACACGCCACATCCTTCCATGGTAAAAATGCACAGCTGACATGATATAAGTTCCTATCTATATATCCATCTACTTAAAAAACGTTACAACGTCGCATCACGAGCGAGAATTCGTAGAATCCTTCCGGAGTGATCGCAGAGAGCCAAGTATGCATGAATGGGAATTGGAAATCAGAGGCGAGAGAGAGATGGGATGAAAGTTACACTTACGTGTGCGTATACCTTGTAGTTACGATATCATAGATGTCTTTAATCAAGAACGTTGTAGGCCGTAAGACGATAACGCCACAATATGAATAATTCATATCAATCAGCCTGTGCCTCTTTCTTTGAAGAAATTTTCACCTCGTTTCGTGGGGGTTGTAGTGTACCCTTGTAAATTAGTAGGTAAATAAATGACTTGCTTATTTCTGTTCAGTTCCTGCATATACATACATGCAGAACTCACGAGCCTATTCGATGAAATCCTTTTATTATTACTAGGTATTGGTAGACCTGGTTATGGAAGTAATACGATTCAAGAAAATCGGATTCACATTTCCTATTCCTGATGAGTTTTTTCTTTTCTGAAAAAAGATGATTACGGAAATGAACACCTTCCTTTTCTGAAGAAGAACTCGAGCTCTTTTCTTTGGTTTGATCGATCATGATTCATAGTGGGTGGGATTGCGAAATGGTAAGCTGATATTTTCTGGAATATTTCCTTGTTTGTGGATGCGGTGATCTTTGGGGGCTGAAAACCTGTGGATTTTCTTTTCTTTTTTTGATTTGTTTTTTCTTTCTGGAGGCGGATTTGTTTTTTTTTTTTTTTTTCGACCGGACTATAAGTATATGAATAAAGGAATAAAAATCAGAAAAAATTAATATTTAAATAAAGAAATATAAAAAATAAATAAATCTTGAAAAGTTTTCAAAAGAGATAAATAGATAATATAATGTCAAAACAATCTCTGTAGTACCTAGGGTAACACAATACGTTACCCTTGCCGGCTACGAACGAGTAGGTATTTAGTATCTACCTAGTATCGATACCCGCAGTTGCATTCATGGCACTGACTCAATACCTAGATACTCTATACTATATGTATTTAGCTAGATGTATAAAGCCCTGCATACAAAACGAGCGGTGTATACAAGCAAGCAAGCTGTATACTGCACTTTTCTTTTTCTGCTCATTAAGTCATCTTGTCATGTGGAAATCGATTTCTTGAAAAAGAAAGTCTTTGTGCTGTTATGCGTTTGGTTAATCCTGTATTATATATCGCGGCCCCAGTGTTATTCTCCCATACATACACATTTACATACATATATACAATCAATCCAATTCGCCATACCGCATATTTCTAAATACAGTAGATCGGTAAATATAGGTTCGATAAGGCAAAGGTATGGCAAGGTAAGGAACTAGTGGGATGAAAGCATCGACTGTATATTTATCAAAAAAAGACAAGTGTTAAAATCTGACCCGATGTGCCTTGCATTTTGTGGATATATGGTATGGTATGATTGATGGTGTACATTATAGAGTTACATTCCTCGGTTTAATATCAATCAACAAATCAACAAAACCATCCCATCACATCACATACTGATTGATTGACTGATTTGATTTGATAATGTGAGGGGTTATGAGATTGGGGTCGATGAAAATTAGAGATGTGTGCAGGTATAGATGGAAAGAGGTGAGTGGCCGATATTGCATGTGAAGATGTTTCGGCAATGTTTCTAGTTGATGAATCATGGGAGTACATACATCCTATTGACTAAGATTTACCCGACAATATAGATACAAATATAAATATAAATCATTTTTTATTGGAATGGACGTTGAAGCTTATGCAGACTTACGTACTTGTTACTTCGTTATATTCATGTAGCAGTTCTGCAGGATGTTGATGGGTATTTAGTATTTACAGTATCTCGTGTAACCTAAGTTATGTGTATGATTAAAATTTTCAAGTGCAGTAAGTACTGCAATGCGAGTCTACAACTTGGTAGTAATATGGAGGAGGAGAAGTCTTTGGATGAAGATGGAATATTTTTAGGGGGAGATATGGATGCTTTTTTGTCTTTCATTCCATTAGTTGAGAACTTCCCATCCTGTACTCACCACAGATATTGACCGTGGTCACCAACTGCAGGAGTATATTCATCACATAGCTTCCTTGGTGAAAAAACCCAAATCACCATTCTCCATTATAGCTATTGTAGAGGGGAAGTCATTTATCCCACCTACAACATCATTTCTGCTAATCATGGATAACGAGGCTATGACTGGGAAATTCCATATATTGACTAAATACATTGATTATTTGTCTCTTCCCGAATTCAAGAGATAAAAACTATATATATTTCATACACTCGAATACAAGCGCATAAATCATACTTACGATCCTTCATCACTGTAGACGCAAGCAGTTGATTAGAATATAAAAGACTCCTAAAACGGAGATCTAGAAGAGTACTATCAATATAAATCATAACATGAAGTAATTACGAATAACCTTCCTCCGAGCATGAAGTTAAAATGAAAGAGATGAGAGAGATATCATGTTTTGCGTCCAAGTTACACGAGTAGTTTGAAGTGAAAGAACTCTATAATTAATAAATATCTTTATGAATAAATAGTGAGTTAATTAGAAACTGCATATCATTCATCAACTTCTTTCTCCTCGCTTCCCCTGAAGCCATGTTGCTCGTTTCCAATAATTAGAGCATCAAGCGTGTGTTCCTCTGCAAATACTTCGTTGTGTATAACTAGCTGTCTGTGGACATCTCAGAATATTAAGAATGGCTTTGAAGAAAGGACAAGTCACACATATCTCCTTCCTCTAAAATTCAAACCATAAAGCTATAACGAGCACTATTAGAACTAGTTACTAGTTACTCAAGAGACCTCACTCACTCTCGAGTTTTTTAATGAATCATAGCATATCATGTCGATCCACAGCGATTCGAGCAAAATATCAGAGATTAACAAGAAGACTTGTACTAATAGTAGAGACATAAGAATTATTAGAACATATAAAAACAAGTCCAGAATCAAGATTAACTCCGTAATTAATCAGTTTTCAATTTTCATAAGTGATAAATCTCCCACATAATTATATCTAAATAATAAAATCGATCACTTAGCTCTGACATCTTTGTCAAAAGTTCAACGAAGAGAGACTTGATTTTATATTTATATGCATTAATATATCTTCCGAGATTCTCTTCTCTTCTCCTATTTCTCGAATCCCAACTACCACCACGACTACAAGATCAACACCAACACCTACCAACCCCCTGCACCACCCTTCCCACCAAATCCCCCCTCCTCAATCTTCTTCAACCCCTGACCCCTCTGACTCTTCTGCTGCGCCGCCTCATGTTTCCTCAACTCTTCCGGCACCCTACTAATACTACTCTTCATCAACATCTGCTTCAAATCATACATGGTATCCGCATCCTCATTACCCAAGAAAGTAATCGCGACACCACTCTTTCCCGCTCTTCCCGTACGACCAATACGATGCGTGTAACTCTCAATATTCGTCGCCATATTAAAGTTGACCACCAAGGAAACATCCGGAACATCGATGCCACGACCCGCGAGATCCGTGGCGACGAGGACGTTCGTAGCGCCGGAGCGAACGGAAGCCAGAGCCGCTTCACGCTGTTCTTGGGTTTTGGATCCGTGAAGGGTGACGGATGTGAAACCCATATGTTTGATATCGCGAGCCACGGCATCGCAGTTACGTTTGATATTGACAAAGACGATGATGGGAGGTTGAAATTCACCCGAGGCGAGGATTTCATTAAGACGCTTCTTACGTTTATCTTCACCGGCGACGAATTCGACGCGTTGTTCAACGGTTTCGACTGCTTCACCAATGTTACCAATAGTAACGATGGCAGGACGACGAAGATACTTTTTGGCGATCTTTTCGACCGCTGGAGGCATGGTGGCTGTGTACATCATAGTTTGACGATAACGATCCTTGCCTCCTAGATGTCTACTCATAGCTTGGGCATCTTCTGCGTCATCTGTATCCGGCTTTTCATTACTGACTGGAAGAGCATCTAAGATTTTGTTGACGGATTCTTCGAAACCTAGATCTATCATACGATCTGCTTCGTCCATGATGATATAACAACATTGACCTAAGACAAGAACTCGTCTTTCAATACAATCAACTAGACGACCAGGTGTAGCTATGATGATTTCAGCTCCGTTACGAAGGTTGTAAGATTGTTCTTCCAAAGAATGTCCACCAACGATACTAACACAAGTGAATCCAAGTGGTGTTGCAAATTTCTTGGCTTCCACCTCAATTTGTTGTGCCAATTCACGGGTAGGTGCGAGAATGATAGCGTATGGTCCATCATTTTTTGTGAATTCGTTTAGCGGAGGTAATTCAGAAATGTAGACCAGTAATGGCAGTAAGAAAGCCGCAGTTTTACCTGAACCAGTAACGGCAACACCAATCAGATCTCTGGCTTGTAGTGCTATAGGGATAGCAGCTCTCTGTACTGCCGATGGCTCGTCATAACCAACTTGATTGATAACATCCAAAAGACGTTTTGGTAACTTGGACTCCGACCAACTTCGCATAGGATTGGGAATCGCCCCTCCTTTTGTACTGATGTTGAAATCCTCCTTGAAAATACGCCAATCTCGTTCTCGCATATGTTCCAATTTCTTCTCACTCCAATGTTTGTCCAGGGAGTTTCTCCCGGCATCTTCTTTCCTCCGCCTCTCCATTTCTACAATTTCTCGTGCACGCGCACTTCCAGCCTCTGTATCTCGTTCTTCTAGAGCTTTCGCATATTTCAAAGTTGCTCCTTCATCTTCTGCAAAACCAGCCAATCTACCTCGTCCATATAAACCCGCTTCCGCACGATTTTGGTAAATAGGATTATAATCTGGACTAGTATCCTCCTCAGCATTCCACTCAAAGTTAAATTTCTTCTCAGTTGTCCTCCTGCGTTTCTTCTTGGCTGAAAATGTTGATTGATTCGTTTCGGCACCCATGTATCGCGTTCTTATGAGAGCAGCTTGTAAATCTTCCGCATTCGCAGGACGTTTCTCCCCAGCCACCGAAGCTTTACTCGTACCTGCAGCAGTAGTAGCTGGTTTGGCTGATTTAGGTGGTGGCTCTATGTTATTCGACTTGTCATTAGAGGATCGATTTTGTTGGCCATTCCGCATAGCTCGAGGCCCAGTGGGCACAAAGGAAGGAT
The DNA here is from genome assembly GCA_025389075.1 of Sclerotinia minor. NCBI lineage: Eukaryota > Fungi > Ascomycota > Leotiomycetes > Helotiales > Sclerotiniaceae > Sclerotinia > Sclerotinia minor. The sequence continues at coordinate 1,851,869 of QRFH01000003.1, forward strand.
CTCGACGCGCATTATCCTGCTGATGCGCCCGGTCATAACCATCTCGTCCATTCGCAGCAGCCCCATATCCGTTCCCATTCACACTTCCAACAGGTATCCGGTTCTCTTGCTCTAATCCACGTTTGCGCCTCTGTTCTTCGACCTCTTTTGCTCTTTTCTCGAGAGCGAGCTTCTCCCGGGCAGCTTTTGATAGAAATTTAGGCTGTAATTTCAAGTAATTAGTACTGGGACGGGGAAATTCTAGACATGCATTGTGAACATGACTGCCAACTCTATGTGAAAGGGAAAGATTACATACCTTAGCTGCAGCCTCATCTGCCTCTTTCTTTTTCTTTAAAATATCCTCAATACTCAGTGGACCTGGCTTTGGAGCTCCCCAACCTTTCTTCTTTTTGGGTTCCGGGGGAGGTGGCTGTAGTTCGGATGGAGGTGGTGGTGGTGGAAGATCACTAGAAGGGGGAGGAGGTGGAGCTAATGAGCTTGGGGGTGGTGGAGGGACGAATGAATCTGGAGGTGGAGGTGGAGGAGATGACGGTCTTCCATCACTATCTATGGGAGGCGGCGGTACTGCATCAATACTGTTCAAATATCCATTTGAAGCCATGATTGAAGATTTAGAAGGTAGATATGATATCCCCAAATCAGGTATTGTCTATGATTTTACAGATTTCCGTAGCTTAAAATCTGCAGAAGAGTTGGCGCAATGTAAATAACTTTTGAGATGAATGTTTTTGGGAAGAGACAAGGCTGAGAGTCGAGGCAGACAAAAGCCTTCGGCTTACATAATCACCAATCATGAATTTCATCTCGACATCAACATCATCGTTAAAATCTCAGCCTTCAGCGATAAACAAGATGCTTAAGCCCAGGCAATACGTGAAGCTCGCGCAGTCGCTGCCGCCGCAGCTTCAAAGGTTTTTTGCCCGTTATCCACCACAGGCCATTCTTCCACAGGTTAATGCTGTCAATACGACTTCCGATGCGGCGGCGTCAGAAGCTGTTAAGAAGACTGGATTGAGCGCCGAGGAAGCTTTGGATACAGCTATACACCCAGCAGTGACAGAAACGACATCGCCATTTAAGCCTCATAAGCATCCAGTCACTGGGAAATGGCATGACCCAATATTTTCCTTGAGACGACAAGCGGATTTGTGCAAGCTTGCACGACGACATGGAGTGGAGGAACTTTTGCCGCACTCTGTAAAGAGCACAGAAGAGAAATTACGCAAGAGAATGGAGAATGGACTGAGGGTAAAGGGCACAGGTGTTGGACAGAGAGTCAAGGGAAAGGAATCCGAGAGAACTTTGAAGGCGAGGTATGTTTTGAATCATTGCATCTGATGAATTGCTCGGGGAATTGTTCTTGCATTATTGGCACATATACTGATTCATGATTTTCAACAGATTGGAGAAGAGAAGAAAGGCTATGTTAGAGATGCCACAGATGATCCAGACATGGAAAGAGGTATGTCTTCCCATATCAATTCAACTTTTTGTTCAGCTACTAATTAATATTCGCAGAGAGGTCATGGTCGTGGATGGAAGAAATGGCCAAAATAGATATGAATAATGAAGATTATTTGGCACAATCTCAGCCTTGTAGAAAGACTACTCATTGTACAAACACCATATGGGGAATGACTGCATGGGAAATGGCGTTTCAAAACATTGTAAATTGGTGCATAAAACACCCTTTCTTTAACATTAAAAGAAAACCTTCGATACACTTTGGATATAGTTCCAAAAGTTGCATACGTAAACCTACATGACCCAAAGACCTGGGAGGCTTGCTTTTCGTCTACATCCTGATAGCATTTGAGAAGTCGGAGCATGCAACTTGTTCGAATTGTTTTCCGAGCGTCTACACCCCAACTGTTTGCCGAGGGAATGTAGTACGTAGTGAGAATTTACCGATGCAGCAAGCAGTAGACTCCTCCACGTGAAAATGGCCATGCATGTAACTAGCGTTGAAGCAAGCCTGAGCCTTGAGGTAAGTTGCAAGGCCAGCTCGATGCCAATCCCCTCCGTGGCAGCCTCAGTGAAATCCTGGGCAGAATTAGATCCGAGGATAAGGTTCCTCTTATTTGTCTTCACAGATTGATTGGCCAGACCTAAAAGCGAAGAGTGGCAAAAGAGATTTCGCCTTGTTGGTGATAACCGAATTTCTATCTCAGGGGATTGTCCAACCACCAAGAAATATGGATCCTCTTTCAAAGATTCCAAATTGGATGATTTGATGATGGTAATGCAGATCAGGCACCGGGAAGAATGTATTTCTTTTGGCACATGTTTCTCCTAGGGCAATGTAAGCAGGAGAGAAGAGAAGAGTATGTAGATAGAAACCGAGGTTTTGGATAAATTGGTTTGAATGGGTTCACTGGTCGGTGGTGATGACCTCGCGAAAATATAAATTTCGGGATATCGCGTGAGATTAGAAGTTAAGCGGGACCCTTGTAGCGATCTTTGGCTTTTCACACGGTGCGTCCCACCCCAACAAAAAACGACAACCAGAATTGTTGGGGAAAACTCTCGGGTAAATTGATTAATTCAGTTTAGTATGGGACCCTTTCTGCAATGCCATGCATGATATGCAAGGGTAAATTCTATATGATGATGATTTGATTGGTCAATGTGAACATCAAAGTAAACTTCCAGCCGTGGACAAAAAGTCATGATGGTAACCATCAACCCTCGCCGTTGGATCAAATGTGATCTTTCTTCCATAAGATTGTTAGTGCCCAAGTCAAGGGGTGACCAAGTCCCTTTACCCTAGAATTCCTTCCGGGAGTTTTGCGCGAATATGGTTGTCTGAGCACATTAAGAACAGGCTGAATTTTGATAGACAGATGAGCCTATGGAGTCGAATAGTTCTGATTCTGTATATGAGGGTTTGTACATTTGGGCTTTTCTCACACCAAGCTGAACATTTGTAAAACATGACCATGCTCTGCTGAGCCACCGAAGCACTGCACTGTGGGTTGTCCAGAAGTACTCTAGCGGTGAAGCCCCTCAACGTCCATCTCGTTCGTGCCCCCACAGAATGACTTCCCTTGAATCCCTTCTAAGCTCTTAGCGATAGACTATACGTATAGTCGGCTAAGGTAATCTATCCTATGGTTCTGGAGCTTCCTGAAACCGACTTGTCAAGGGTTCTCCACGGCGGAATCGAGAGATGGTGGCGTGAGCTTCAAATCAATCGGGATGTCCGTTCTCTGAGAAGACGGGACAGAACGAGGAGCGGCAGGAGGAGAGATTGTTGTAGTTTGGTAGATGGTGATACGAGTCGTCATGAGGCATTGGTGATAATATCAGTCAGTTCAAGAAAGTTACAGAGTCAACGTTGGACAATTTCCCTATCGCAATATCGTAAACTTGTTGTTCTCGGGATTTGCTTTCGCTTTGATAAACATATCGAATGAAGGTTCGGGATCTGTGATTCATCTCCACCATAATTCAACAACAAAACAGCATTGACTCTTGACTCTTGAGAATAGATTGTAAACCCCACCATCAGATGGAAAAATCATGATAAGATCTTCATCCCTTTACCCGTTTTTTTAACGACTTTTGTAACTTGTGGTGGCAATCGAATCAAGATAATTGGACTCTCGATGTTTCCCGTTTGAGAATGGTGGCTGGTCCCTGCTTCAGCTCGCCATATTGTACAGAGGAGTAGCATACCGGTAGATAGATGGCTCTTTATAAACGGAATGAATTGGGATTGGGAAAGTACTCACTGGTACTATAGCATAGCTGATATACAATGTACATGATATATTAGATGGAGAATGGTGGAACCTTTGGAACACGATCTTCCTTTGACAACGAAGCTGGAAGTTTGCTGAAGATTCCAAAGAATCTTTTGTTTTTCTTTTTCTTTTTGTGATACAATCACAAGATATGTGTCAGTCGCAGCATGCCGCAGCTTTTATTAGACATCTTCCTGAATATTTTCTAGCGAGTTTAATTTTTATCCTTGATTGGAGTAGTTTTACTCTAACTAGGTACCAAGTAGTACTTTGCATGTGCTTTACATGTACTTGCATTGCAGTCTTGCATTTTTAAAAGTTTAGTTGGTTCCTTCTTGGCTCTTCTAAGTTCTTACCCCGATCAACATAACTACAGAAGTACCAAGTAGGTAGGTATACGTAGTAGTAGTAACACACTAAAATGTGACACTAAAATCCTTGTCAACCTGCAGTAACACTACCTTAACTTTTAAGTCAGTCTTCACTCTACACTCACAGCCTACAGCCTACAGGGGAACATTTCTTCTTTTTCTTTTTTTAAGGACCCCACCACTCGATTCATCCCTCCATCCCTCCATCCCTCCATCCCTCCATCCCTTCTCCTTAGTCACCCTCCCCTCCCTTTAAAAGTCCATTCCTCCCCCTCACTTATCTCTCTTCAACCTCTCTACAATCTTAATACGCCTCTTGAAGAGTGTGTATAGAAGCTCGTAAGTATATTTTTCCAATATTTCATTCAATTCGAGGCTTTCAGAAACTGACACTATCATCCGGTAATAGAATTTATCGTTGGGCCTTCTTTCATAGATATCCCGCCAAAATCTCAACAAATTTGGCATATTCACTCTCCATACTCGACCTCATTGTGTCCTTCAATCTTTAAGTCGATTTTCGAAGTGACAATTACCTTCGAACTTACATTCTTTTCCATTTGGAGTTTGAGTCTACAAAAATTACAACACAATGGCCTCTACTACTGCTCTACCAAAGCCTACCGTCCTTCAAAGGACGGTTACTTCTTCCACTGCCGATTCCTCCCCTTCAACGGCGGTCGGCTCACCCAGTGATACCCCGAGACAATCCCCTTCGTCTACCTCTCTGTCGTCCATGTCATCCCTAGGCGACGAGATCAATAGGACCAAGGTATCTAGATACGGCAAGCTCATCGATACTTACGGAAACGAATTCGAACTTCCAGATTATACTGTTAATGATATCCGAAACGCAATCCCTAAGCATTGCTACGAGCGCTCCGGAGCACGAGGTCTGGCTTACGTGGCTCGTGACATCGCCAGCTTGGCAATTACCTTCTTCCTTTTCAATAGATACCTCACACCAGAAAATGTGCCCTCGACCCCAGCTCGCGCTGTGTTGTGGGCTGTATACACCATCGTTCAGGGCTTATTTGGCACTGGTCTGTGGGTTTTGGCCCATGAATGTGGCCATCAATCTTTCTCTCCCTCAAAGGTTTTGAACGACACAACTGGATGGATATGTCACTCTGCCCTCCTTGTCCCATATTTTTCATGGAAGATCTCCCACGGCAAGCACCACAAGGCAACCGGCAACATGGAGCGTGATATGGTTTTCGTCCCCAAGACTCGTCAAGATTATGCTAACCGTCTTGGGAAATTCGTTCACGAACTCCACGAGCTCACCGAAGAAACCCCAATTGCAACTCTCATCCACTCCATCGGCCAACAACTTTTCGGCTGGCCTCTTTACTTGTTCATGAACGTCACAGGCCACAACAATCACGAGGGTCAACACGAAGGCCGTGGAAAAGGAAAAGTCAACAGCTTCTGGACTGTCAGCCACTTCAACCCCTCCAGCCCTCTTTACGAAGCTAAGGATGCTAAATTGATTTTGTTGAGTGATCTCGGTATCGCCATCACCGTCGCCGCTCTAGTCATGCTCAGTAAGACCTACGGTTTCTACAACATGGCTGTTTGGTACTTCGCTCCATACCTCTGGGTCAACCACTGGCTCGTTGCTATTACCTTCCTTCAACACACTGACCCAACCCTTCCTCACTACTCAGGGGAGAGTTGGAACTACGTTCGTGGAGCTGCTGCAACCATTGATCGTGAATTTGGATTTGTCGGTCGCACTCTTCTCCACGGTATCATCGAGACCCATGTTCTTCATCACTACGTCAGCACCATTCCATTCTATCATGCAGACGAGGCCACCGAGGCCATCAAACCTATTATGGGCCGTCACTACAGATCTGACACACGAGGGGGATCTCTCGGATTCTTGAAGAGCTTGTGGTCCAGCGCTCGTTGGTGCCAATGGGTTGAGCCATCGGAGGGCGCAGAAGGCGAGGGCAAGAAGGTATTCTTCTTCCGTAACCGCAACGGTCTCGGTACACCACCAATGAAGCTTAAGGCATAAATAGAGTAGACGAAGTGCTCGTAAGCTCATATGTGAGTGTGTCAGGAATTAGCCAAAAAGTAACTGGTCGTGTGTGGGGATTTATCTGTTTTTGATTGTTGATTTTTCGGAGAATGGGGTTTTAAGATGCGCGAAGACTCACTTTACACGTCCCATCATTTTGGGACACTCACTCACTTCAATACACTTCAGTCATTGCGGTGTTGGAGGATTAAGATCGCTTGCTTTTACTTCCCGCTTGGAGATAGAAGTTAGATGGAGTTAGAAAAGATTAACTAGAATAAGAGTCTAAAAATGAAAATTCATGAACAATTATTCGATTTATATACCTACCTAGTGAATGTGATACTGCTCGAAAGAGATAGTTACTGAGAGATTCAGTTCCTGCGATTGAGATTTAGGTAGGTAGATTGGTAAGTGCATATACCTTTCGATTTTCCAATCTTCCCATTCCTACCATCGAAACGACCAGAGAGAAAAAAAAAATTCCATGGTTTGGATTACTTAATATTCACATTCGTATTCGTATTAATACTCCCCTTAGTAAGAGTAATAGTATTAGTATTAGTATTAGTATTAGTAATTAATAGCATTTATTACCTGGGTATTCGTAACTCTTTTCTCTATTTCCCATTTGAAGATTTATAGAGTGGTTTGGAAGATTTGATATCTGGTTTGGGAAATGGATGAGTAAATAAATGAGTGAGTAAGTGAGTGATTGGATGAACGAGGAGAGAGTGTGAGTAAGTGAGTAAGTAAGTTGGGGAACTGCAAATACGACGCGAGGATAATGGAAGAGGGAGGGAGGGAGGATGATATAGTATAGTATAATAATTGAGTGATTAATTAATTAGGCCGGGTATCTAGACTAGATGGATAAAATAGGTAGATGATTAGGTGGTTATTAGGTTAGGTTAAAGTAGGTACCTAGGTATTGGTTGGGTTGGTTGGTTAGTGTGTATAATATGGAGTGAGATTGTATATACTACGTATGAATTCTCTCTGTATATATGGTATAGTATGATATGATATTATAACCTATGATAGGTATTATACCTATATAAGAAATAAATATAACATAAATAAACCTAAGCTCTGCATCGATTATAGGGAAAGAAGACAATTTACAATAGTTCATACAATTCACAGATGATAAGCAAAATGGATGATAAGTTTTTAATTTTATGTATTATGTACTATGTACTATGTATTTCATTTAAATCGTCCGCTAAATTTTCAAGCTTCGCTAATTGCTATATAGCAAATTTAAGGACGTTTCGCTAATCATGGGTATTCATTTATATTAACTTTTCAGTAGCACGACGACAAATTATCTTTCGTATCTTGGTGGTAGGCTCTCATGACCTGCCCTTGATCCTTCAACATCTTCATGTGCATATCCTCTCCCATATTCATCTTCTTCATGAAATATCGGCGCTGAAGGTTCATGATCATGTGGTGCCGATGCTGCACCGCCCTGTTGGCTACTCTCGCCTTCCTCTTCCACATCAGGAAATTCTGATGGTGTGCTCGCTTCGCCTAGGAGTCTTTGACGTTCCAGTTCCTGTTTGTCATCCATGACGTTCGAGGCATGTGGGGTAAGGTCTGAGAGGCTGGGAGCTGAGGGCGCAATGCTTGGAATTTCGGTCAACTGCGAATCTGACCGGTCACCAAGGTGAGGCGCAACAGGTCTGGAATTGCTTGGTGTTAGACCATCGGCTGTGTAGAGATCTTCGTCATTTTGATTAGGCGGTGCAGATGGCCCAACATTGCCCTTTGCTGCTGCCGAAGATGATGACGATGAAGATTCTTGAGGAGGTTGACTAGGGAAGAGTCTCTGTTCTGCTCTTCTGAGCTGTTCTTTTTCACTGAGTTCTGATCGCCCTTCGTCTTCTGGTGGTGGTACATATATTTGAGCATGTGAAGGTGGTGGGTATCTAGAATCTTGAGCGATGTGCTGCTCATAACTTTGACTAGCATCATATGAATATGATCCTTCGTAACTGGGGTCGTAATATTGATAAGGATGATTGGGATAGTTTGCATTTTCCTGGTGTATATACTCGTGGTCGAATGGTTCCTCTTGTATCGGGTTATGAGCCAGTGATGGTGTGACCGGCCTTGAATTCGAAGGCTCAGCTGGTTGTTTGCCCGTATGCCTTGCTTTATTCCGAGCACTATCCGTAGTCCCAACAATCACTTCGAAAACACATGCAACTACGCTCTTCTCTCGTCTTATGTGATCTGTGTCGACAATGCTACCGCCAAAGGCAGCCAGCATGCTAGCATTTCCCTCTGACCTGTTACCCGTGCTTCCATAAGTGGAAGGAAGATTAACAGTTCCAATCCGTGGTACATGCCGTTGTTGGCCGGCTAACTTCCCGCCTAGATCTACTACAACCTCAACTTGGTATTTAAAATTCACCATCTGGCCAGGCACACCACTTATAGTTGGAAAGCAGTCTTCGGGAACTCTGACGGATGCCGTAACATAGGTAGTCAGAGTTGTAGGATCAACGATGAGTGGCGCAAACGTCTGTGAAAGGTCCTTCCGGAAGACGCTGGTCGATCCAGCGGAACTCAGTGACAGACCACCCAATCCGGTCTTAGATTTAGGATAGTATTCTTCATGCTTGAGTCTTTCGGCTTCTTTCCCTTTAATATCTTTGAACAGCGACAGAGGGGGCGCAGAATCTATTCGGCCTTGTCTGTAGAACGTAATTATAATTCCATGCATACTTTTGATGGCTTTGGTGTGCTGTACGCTGATTTTCACGGGTAGATAGTCTCCCGGTAAACATCCGGACTTGAGCAATTCTATTGTGGCGGTGATGGTTTTGTCTTCCATGGAATTGCTGCTGTTCCCTTGGCTATCTCGAGCAGACCGCGCTGACGATGTAGCATGTCCCAGCCGAAAGCTGAGGCCGGTGCTACTGCTGATCGTACTATCCGTACTGAAGGTACTTTGAACATCACTTTGCACTGGGCTTCGAGGTTGCATATGGCTGTCAGGTGTTCCCACTTGACTCACAGATTCATCCGGCCGTGGTGATGTGGCCTCGGTCATATCACTAATAGATCTAGCATCCGTATGTTCCCGGGATGAAGTATCTTTTGGCTTAATGGACCTCTTCCTCTTTCCTCGTTTCGATATTGGTTCCAGCGATATTGTTCGCGGTCGGGGTGGGCCCAAGGGACCGATATCCACTCTTTCTACCAGCTCAACCTTCCTTTCGCACATCGAAGTCGCGGCTATTGTCGTTGGCCGTGTGATCGTCGAGGAGATCTGATACGATATCGTTCCTCTCTCGAACTATTCAACATCATTAGTATCAGTCGCATTGGGTTCGTCCGGAGGTTGCCTACATCCACGCTCGTGGGAATCCCTTTGGTGGGAAATTCCAGTTCGAAATTAAATTTATATACTCCAGCTTCAAGTCTACCTTCAGGGGCCAATGTAACTTCATCTTGGAAGAGTGAACAATAACCGTTCCCAAAGTACTGTGATTTCATGGGGTTGGCCGAGGCAAATGCCGTCGTATCCGGCAAGGGTTCATTTGCTCCATTGGCATTCTTATAAACGTGTACGAAACCGTGAAGGCAGACGGTGAGGTGGGTGATTCGTATGGGTTTGACCACAGTCAATACAACGGCACCCTTTACCAGATCCCCGGGTGCATACCGCCGGTGAGGCTCAAGTGGTTCGATATGGAAGTCAGCCAGGTTGCGCGTACGAGACTTCAACGGTGCGGTCAATCTAGAAAACAGAGAGCGACCTGTCGATGCTGCCGGCGACGACTGAGCCGTTGAAGTGGCGTTCGCGCACATGCTAATATAAATATATGATAATGTTCGTGATGCCAAGTCTTCAATCGTGTCTGCCAAGTACTGGGAAGGAATTGACGGAAAGTCGCACGTAGGAGAGTATTGGCAGAACAAGCAAATTCCGGGCGACTGCGGGTGGGGGGGAATCAACGACGGATGCCAATGCTAAGTTGTTATAGCACAAAGTGAATCAAGATGCATGGCAAAATCCTTGAGTTTGCGTAATTGATCAACCAAAAATAAACAAGTAATGACAAAAATGATGGTAAACTGGGTGAAAAAGGTAATAATAGGTGAGGATCGTTGGTTCGGCGGTCGTCGGTAAATTTTGGTGGACGGGTTGGTAGTGAGTCTAGTTAAGTTGAAGGTTGAAACTGGGAAGACTAATTTAGGAGTTGTTTCCTCTTTCAAACTTTTTAAGTAAGTGAGACTTTTGGATTTGGAGAGATTTGTGGAGTGTAAGATATAATGGTAAAGAAAGTATGGAGTAAGTTGTGATTTGTGATTTGTGATCTGGAACCGGGATTTGAAATCTTCTTCTAATTATGGCAGAGCAGAGGGGAGCAGAGGGGAGGAGGGGAGGAAGGATGGTGTTGTCGGTCAAAAGATTTCAAATGCAACTAGGACCGCAGTAATCTTCGTGTAGTAGTAGTGGCAGTAAGTGGCAGTAAGTGGCAGTAGTATGTGGTCGTAGCATGTAGTAGTTATGCGTGCTAGGCCGATTTCCGAGCTAGAACGTATCAATGTTTTACCAATCCTATCCATTTAAATCTTCCGAGTCCGAGAGTATGGATATGGATATGGATATGGATGGGTACGGATGTGATGTGAGCGAGTATGGATCTAGATATTGGATCTAGATATGGATATGGGTGCTAGGTCGAGTATGATTATACTTTATTATTACAGTACTGTACAATCAATGTACGGAGTACCGGTAGAGTCAGGTAAGGAAGGTTATGTACGTATATGTGAAGAAGAAGGAGAAGAAGAAGGGTGGGGTTGGCTGTGTTTATTAAGGAAGGAATATTATGTACATAGTAGCTAGAGAGAGGGAACCTTTTTTCTTCTCTCTTCTTCTTCTTCTTCTTCTTCTTCTTTCTCATATGAGGGAATATTCTTCAATATGGTAGGTAAACTTTGAAAACTTTGGGAAGGACGTTTCGAACTTCTTTCTCCCGTCTAACTAATAAAGTTTCTTTAATTAAAGAAATCGATTAAAATCGGGTACAAATTGTGATAGAATGCAACGAATGGTCACCCTGCTAAATTTCCAACAAGATCCAAGTCTCCCAAGAGGGAACCAAAAAGATGCCCTGACGTGTTGCAGAAAGCTTGAATTTGCCCAGGATCCACCAAGTCCACAATCCACAGTTCCACGGTTAACACCAATTGTGGTTTTTAAAGGGTCGGTGTGTTCTCTGAAACCTGACAAATTCGGAATGTCTTTTCTTTTTCTTCGTCTTCTTCTTCTTCCTCTTCTTCTTCGTTATAAGGCTGAGAGAGGAAGAAGATAAAGAAAAGAGTGAGGATTTGACGGAGACGACGATGCTGTAATACGTAATACGTAATAAATAATTAAAATAAATAGGTAAGAATCTGTTTAGCGAACATATATGTGCCTGACAAGAAGAAGATGAAGAGCTCGAGTAGGATGCATACCCGACTCTAGTATGTACATAGGTTCCCTCGAGGAAAGCAAAGGGAAGTTATTACTCCGTTAGAACACAGCCGATCAGATACCTAATTCTTCGGCTTTAGGGATATAGGTTATGGATGATTACTCACTACGGGACGGCATCGGTACAATACAAAGTATATGTACGGAGTACATATACAAGATAATATTAGCAACTAACCTTACATTTTCACAATTCATGAGGTACAGCATGTATTCTTCGGTAACTTTTCGGTACGACTAACCCTCGAGAAATAACAAGGGGAATGAGTACAGTAGGGCTGGATGGTTCTAGACACTTGAAGTGATCAAACACATCGGTATACGAACCATCCATACAAAGTCCACGTCGCCTGCCGTCAGCATACTTGTTCTGAACACCCGGACTGCTTGTGCTCCTCGCCCTCACGGTTGTGAGGGGGCTTCACCCACCGGCAATCCATTAGAATAACACCTCATCCATGATCATGCTTCGATAGTTTGCACTATCCACAAAAGTATATCTCCTTTCTTCGGCATCAATATTCCCCACCGTCTAGAAATCCACTCGATTCATGTGGGCGCAAGCATTTCCAGCTTGCGATCATGTACCATTCATCATGCATAGCGCTATCACTGAATCGCGCCTTCAAGTATATGCACACAGCCATATCAAGCAACCTTTATTGAATGTTGAAGCGTTAAAGAAGATGATAGGGCGCCTGGGAAACGACAGAGGACATATATGAGGTGACACAGTGACATCTCACCGGTCCATTTCCCAAATGGTGAATTTTCGGTGCGGGGTACACTTTGGTTAAAATCCCCGTAGTCCCATTTGTGACACTGAAGATTGTTGCCCAGCTGGTCCCTCGAAAATCACGATCAGCCTAGTAAGATTAGAGAAAAGCTTGTCTAGTCCTTCCCTGGCTATGATAGACGAATTTCTGCATCTGTCTGATAGGGATATTTTTAAGTGGCCCGCCCAAGTGGACATTCTGGGGTGGGTTTGTGTACGTATATTTTTACACCTGTAACATGAAAAATGTTTCATCAACGTATCATCAGCAATCTGATTTAGAAAAGGCAAGCAAGCAAACAACAACAGGTTAGTGTCAGAGTGGTCAGCTTTCCTTCGGTGCGTGCCATATCATCGATATTTGATCATATTGTCCTCAATATCATATTTGCGAGAAGCTGGTGACAGCGAACCATGAAGCTATACCGGCCAGACCGACCAGGCCGAGTAACGATAATCGCAAACCAGTAATACCATCCTGGTCATATCACTTTCCGATGATCCGAGATTCTCTTCGCTGCAGGAGAAGAGCCAAGATGTATCCACTAATTTGGGGCCACCAGTTCCTTCAACCCTTCCCCAACAACATAGTCATCACCACATGCTCGGGACATGATTTCTCCAGCTTGAGCTCGGTCTCCGGTCAAACTGACAAGGAAGGATTCCATTGACTCAAGGTTGTCGGTCCATCTTAAAGTGCTCTCCCTGAGTTTGTTACTTTCCTCCACTTTTCTCAAGACCTCAGTAGGGTCGTTATCACTGTAGAGTGCCAATTCCTTATCAAGAGTATCGTTCTCCTGTGCAAGAGTCTCATAAGCATCCATCAAAGTGTGTCTGTCCGATCCACCATCCAGGAGCATTTCATCGTCCTCTTGACGTTTCATCATCTCCTTCTCGATTTGCTGTTCAGCATCCTTCATGGAAGCCAGCAATTTATTTTCCTCCTCCTTCAACTTGTTGATCATATTTTCCTTGCTCTTCTTGGCATCCGAGGTAAATGACCAATACCAATTACCACTGCCAATCTTCTCAACACGGATCAGGTTCTCGTCGGTAAGTGCTTGGATGTACTCTTTCACTAGCATGCCGTTGATCGATCCAACGGAGGGAAGTAGTTTCTCAAGCTCTTTGAGAGAATAAACTCCCATCGAGGTTCGAAACCACTCCAGAATTTTTGCCTGCTTGGCTGCTGGTGGTAGATTCTTGGGAGCCTTTGCAAATATTAATCATTTTGTTTCATCTATTTTGGTTGGCGTCTTTGACAGACACGCTTGGACGGAGGGAGATACTTGCCATTTTTCTCAGGAGAAAAATTGGATCTTTCCACACAGACTCAAGATTGTTTGTTGTCAAAACTCGTCAAGAATCTGTCAGAGATTTCTCTGTTTCAGAGATGAATCTTAGACCAGATAAAACCGAGTGACAGTTCGTGAGTTATTCTAAGCGCGAGGTTTGTGCTTGTGGTATGGATCAATTATGAAGGAGGCTATGGAAAGCAGGAAAATGTTCACCTTTGCGCATGGAAAAATGTAAAGTTCGACATCATTAAATCATGTACTTCAATATCACCATGATTTGGATATCAATAAAAGCGTTTATTACTTTAAATTTAATCATTAGTAAATTTCCTATTACAGCTATACTTAATGTATATAAGCCCTCACTTCATCCCAACATTATAGAAAGCTATTACGATTCTAGTTTCATTTTGCTGAATTTTCTTAAAGTAGACCATTCGAGGTTCTGGATATATCCACCTTCCAGAAACCTCCCTGCAGCCAGAATTTCTGTCCTATGCTTAAATCCAAGGAAAAAACAAGAACACATACAATCAACGCGAATGACTTCGGCAAAATACCAGAACCATATTGACAGATGGCGGTATGTAGCATTCTATCCCAATCATATGCGTCCAGGAAATCAAGTACTTGTACGATGAATCTAGGCCGAAGGAAATATCCTATCATGCACACAGTCGGAGTGGGAAATGTTGAGTATGTTTGATTTTGAAAAGCTGGTTGGTTGATGTTGGTTATAAGGATGTTTTTGTTGGAGCGTGGAGGGGAGAAAGAGTTACTCAAGAGTCATGCTGAGAAGTATTGGATTCAGATACAGCCCTGATTCTTGAAACATGGAAATATATGGAATGTATCTCTGTTTATGTTTGTGTGTACTTAGAAATCAAAGGTAATAAGATTCAGTTGCATGATACTTATGCTCTATAATGCGCCAGAACATTTGCAGGGACAGAGACTAATAGGAAATTCAAGCATGTGAGGAAGATGAGGCATCCCTCGAGGGAATGCGTTCATGTGAGCAGATGAGAACATATTTGTGCCTCAGGCAATTACAGTTTTGCCCCACTTCACATGCATAGTGCTGCAAAGGAAAAAAAGTAGAATCAAAACACAATCGAAAGACGATAGCGACAGCGACAGCGAAGTTCACACCCGATGGATCGATGACTTGCACATCTACATATTACGAGATCTTAGACATCCCATCGACTCTTCAAAATGAATCACACATTCCGGTAGCAACTTTGCGAAGCGCATACCGACGCGCACTTCTTCGGAACCATCCAGACAAATCTCCAGGCCAAGAACTTGGTCCTACAGACAAAAACAAAAACAAATCCATTTACACAATCGATCAGATATCCGTGGCTTTCTCTCACCTATCGGACTCTAAACTACGAGCACAATATGATAAAGAATTGCGATTGCAGAATCGATCAATAGACGGGGCTGGACAAAAAGAAAGAGAGGTTTTTCGAACGGGAGTCGAAGTAGTGGATTTAGACGATTTGAGTGTCGAAGAAGAAGATGGGATCTGGTATAGAAGTTGCAGATGTGGAGATGATCGAGGATTCTTGATTCGGGAGCAGGATCTGGAAGAGGCGGCGGAAGATGGCGAGATCAGTGTGGGCTGTAAGGGATGCAGTCTCTGGCTCAAGGTTCTTTTTGGTGTAATGGAGGATCTGCCGGACGATAAGCTTCCGGGTGCATAGATGCAGTTTAATAAAGGATAATGGTGTCTACCTGGTTTGCGGGCAGAGGTTGAATACAACATGAGGTACGATAATGCAATGCAAATATGACAGTAGAGAGCTTCAATAAAGAGTCACCGAGTCCATCAACTAGGGGGAATACAATGTCATGGCAGAACGCTAGGGAACTTTTACATATAAGAATTCACTTAGAATGTAACTGTAGGTAATAACTGCTACGAGAATGGAAGAATGGGATCGATATCTAGATAGATAGATATCAAGTGTTCTAAAAAAGTATGTACCGTCTTCCTATGACTTCCAATCAAAGCTCGAAAGCTATTGGTCGCCTCAAACTTGCGGTGGTTGTAAATCTTCCTCTAGCAACAACCAAAGTAAACCTTACGGTAAATATTGGAGCACGTCAACACATCGTAGGAGAAAAAAACGATCAAGTGCTGTTCGTACCGTTTAAGTTGCTTGAGGAAAAAAGAATCGGAGGTGCACAGGAAAAAGTTTTGTGTAACGATTAATGAAATATCAGTCTAGTTCTAATGCGGTTTAATGCCATGATTTATTCTTCACCGCCTTTATATCCTGGTCTGGTGGGTTTATCTCAATTGTGCTTTCTTGCAAATTTCTAAATCTCACTTGCACATGCCAGTAACATGTGGTTTTGAGGATGATGCTCATGAGTATCTTAGTCAGATTACCCTGACTTCTATTCTGGTGCCATTCATTCATTTGTTCTTACCCAGAGTGTGATTTGACAAAGTATGTCAAATTAGCCTCGTGGAAACAACGACCTGATTGATCTGTATCAATCGATATCCAAGAGGTCCAATTTGACCGCATTCAATACTTCCCAAGACCTTCAGCCTGCATTTTTCCATACATCAAATTCATAGCTTATTAGTTTTGCATGAGTTTGGCGTTTGATAGATTGTTTTTGTTGATCATAGATATTAAGAGATCGGAACCAGCTAAGGGCATTCATAGTTAAGAGTATATTCGACCTTGCGTTTGCAGCTTCATCTGCCTCGGCAGATACAGCCTCACAGCAAATTCACTAGTATGAAAGTCCTAGGAATTATTGAACATGATTGCCCGATTCTTCCTCAACACGAGGACGAATTATTTCTACCGGATCTCGCCACATTCACGTGCATGGTAGCAGGCTGTTGAACTCATCACTTTTCGATCCTTGCGTCGATGGTGAAGACTTTGATGCATTCAAATTGACTTCTTCTTCGACATCGATGAAACATCATCACTTGCTCAAGAACCTGACTTTCAATATCTTGTTGCGTCCATACAGCGACTAGATTGTGCCAAGTGGGAGACAGACAATATGGAGCTATCAACAATAAAGTTGTCAGTAATCACATGTTCATGCTATTAGACTTTTTTGCTACCCGAGGGAAATTGACCGTCGTTGTTAGCATATACTCCCCATATACTGTAATCATCGAGGAGAGGAGAGGTTCGAATCATCATAGAGACATCGATGAGGGGCTCGTAAGGATCTATGCAACTTGCGGTACGGATACTCCTACATTCATCTCTCAGATAGTAACTATCCATTGGTGCCATATGTGACGTCTTTCATGCCGCTCGAAGGTACAACAAGATATTTGGATCCATGCAGTCTAGTAGCATCAACTAGTCACACCAAGACCCGGGCTATTTCATTGCTCCGTTAAACATACAGACCAATTCGCTGAATCAATATCTACCTATCAAACACCGTCGACAGCTTCGATTCAAGATACAAAATCAACATCGCCCGAGTACCTACACAACACAAGAGTTCCCATCCCTGCTGGCCTGACAGGCGAGAAACCTCTGTGCAATGTCCTGCGCACATGATAGCCAAGATCAAGTTTCAGAAAATATTTCTGAGAAGGTCTCATCGACCAATCCCTCTTCTGGCCTAATGATGCGTCCAAGTAATTAACCATTTTAGATTGGAAATCTGTAGTCGAACTTAAGATCCGATTCCATATGGCCAGTCTCTCCGGCTAATGGTTCTAGGCGAAAATATTGCACAAGAGTGATATAGATGCTGTATGCCGCAGCGACAGAACCGCATGTGTCCCTACTACTGATGTCGATATGTCATATATTGCTGCTGGTGATTTGCTCGATCTGTGTGCGTTACTCCTAGTGCGGAGAGAACATAATGCTCGTACTAGTGCTGGTGTTGGTAGTGGCCCTGGTCGAGTGAAAGGGACTAGAGCTAGGAGGCTTGTAATAGCCAGGGGCTCAGATGCAGTATACGTAGGCCATTTTTAGGATACGGGGAAACTTGGTTAATAATAATAAGTATGCTTGGTGTATAGAGCGAGCTGGTGGAAATGAATGAGGTTATTGGTTTACATAGGCAATCTGCACCGAGTGCAGGATTATATACGTAGAATTGAGCGACACTGAGTTAGTAGACATAAGGGAGATTATCGAGTTCATTACTCAATTAGAAAGAAACGAAGGGGAAAAAAAACTATTGTTTTGAGACACTTGAGGCTTTGGATGTCAGAAAAGATGACATATTTGAACATATGAATATCGTGTTTAAGTTGCTCAAAAGCAACCCAGCTTGGAAGGGTAGATATACCGAAGAGGCTCTCAACCATCAGCTTCTCCACATTCGTAAAGGGCTGGAGGAAAACATACCACGCATTCGCGTGCGCCGCGTGGTAGCGGTCAATTATATCAAGGAGAGATGGTCCAATTACCAAGGGGTATGCTCTTGGTGGAGGAACCATCACAATCAAGTAACTTCCTTTATCATCTAGCAAAAGTTGCCAAGAAGTTTCCAGATTACTCACATACGTATATCGATTGAACGATGCCCTAGTTCAACGACTTCTTACATCCAAAAAGGGTTTAAGAAAGGAAAAGCGATTGCAGGGATTAGACTGTGAAAGAGCTTTGAACATACAAAAAGCTCAGAAACACCCTCGGTCAACTTATGAGCCTCTGAAACTGAGTAGGAGCCTATTCACAGGGTTATTTGAGGACATAAACAAGAACAACAACCAAGAGAATTCAAGGAGTCTTATTGATGGGTCGGTTTTACTAGAAAAAAGCAATACAGGAGTAAACATTTGTACACCACATATCCAAGCTACACCAGAATTACCCCAAGCGGCAAGCGAAGCTGTAGATGATGGGCTCGACGAAAATTCTCTTTGCTCTCATCAAGTTATTCTAGCATATCCCGGTTTTGATTCAGAGGACGAAAAACTGGAATCCCCGGCATACTCTAGCTCTGATGAGTCTACGGTGTCAAGCTTCTCTCAAATAGCACCCGATCGCCCTTCATGCCATTAGTGAAGCGCTTTTTCGTAGAAGAATTGATGGGTTGCATCGAGACTGTAAATGGAGGCCTACTCCAAAAGATGTTATTGAAAATATTAAGATTATTCCTAATACAGCCGTTCGGGGCTCGCGTCCAGTGTGTGCAAGGCACCGACGGACGATAACAGTCTTGTCTGGGCTTAAGGTCAAATACTTAAAACAAGCTATGCTCATTAAAGAATGGAAGCTTTAAATAAGGCAAGCCTCGCTGGTGAAAGTGCTTTGCAAACACTTAAGCTAGGCACATCACGTGGTTGGTTTACAAGTTTGCATCGTCTATATAGGAATTCTGATTCTTTGGGACATTATAAATTCGCCAAGGAAGCAAAGTGACCATCAAAGAGCATCCAAGATCGACTCTTTGATCTCGAATTTTTGAAAAGAGCACTTTGATTTCGCTTGTCCGCAGAGGTCACAGGGAAGATGTCTCGGATCTTGATGCTTGCCTTACTTCCTCTGAAGATGAAGGGCCCGTAAATATTCACATTTTCAAATGGTGGTGGGAAATGGATGAAGGAGCCGCACGAATTATAGAAGATGAGCTTGATATGTACGAACATCATACTCGTCGGCATTTGCATGGAGACGAAAGTAAAGGTTGGCTCCCAACAGCTTATTATTCCATAGCGCAACACTTAGCATCGCAGGACCCAGTTCACTACACAAATATGCAGCCCTAAGACCTGATCACTGGACAAGCTTATTATACTATCCATATTATGCAAAATACTCGGAATCTGATGACAAACATCCAAATACAGGTGGATGTGAATATATTAACCAGAATGTTGAGAAACTTCTCAGTGGAGAATCTAGCTTAAACTCTCAGGTTCAAAGATCCATTAGTTTTGATGATGAATCTTCTGAAAACTATACCAAGATTGCCCCGGGGTTTCATAACACTGGAGTGCTTGAAAAGTAGTGGAAAGAGCTACCTAAACATCATAGAAGAATGGTCCAGTGACCAAGCGGCCCCATGTAGGAAAGGAGAGGCTAGATTCACTATGCCTCAAGTTTCTCACGGCACTCAACCTAGGTACACTGGAATGAAGAAGCGGCGGACAATATTACCATGGTTATCAATGGTTGCTGGGAATCAGACGACGCTTGCTGATACTAACAAAGGTGCTGGAACTGTCCAAGACGTTGCACTGGCCTGAATAGCCTGTATGTCATCCAAAGCTACCCAATCAGGCAAGCCTATATACAGCTCGTGAATGTGGGACGTTTGGTAGCGAAGGGACTCCTCTTAGAAATTAGGAGAAAGCTCCTGAGGAAGACTACCCTATTGCATTAATGCTATGGATATCTGGTATGAAGAGCAACCATTCAGAATTTGGTGAAAGCGGCCCCAGGTTGTATAGGGTAGAAGATGACGATTTGGAACGCCTCTTATGTCGTGAATTCTACTTGTACATGGTGTAGAGATGCATAATGAATTCAGTATAGAGGTAGAGGCAGAGGCAAACGAACTTTCATCGCCGATGGTAAACTGCTGCTAGAGAAAGTATTGGTGAGTGTTGAGAATCAGATTGCTGAGATGTTGCCTAGATGTAAGGGAGATGATGTTAATAAGTGATGTGAAGTGCTGGTAAGAAGTTGAGTTGGAAGGGGTTTGCTCGTGACACTTTTGTTCTAAATCAGCTTAGGTAACCTTAACCTTAAGTTGATGTCGGTGTTAAAATTATCCGTGATACCTCAATAGGCTTAGTACTAAAATCATTGTAGCTTGTCTTCCCCACCTTTTAATTCTTTGAAGTTGGAGCACTAGTGTGTCTGAGGTATCACCTGGGCTCCTATGCCAATTGTAGTACTGCATGTTTGTCTGTCTTCTTTCTGCCTGTCTGCCTGTCTACTTGCCACTTGCCACTGCCGCTGTCAACTGTCACTCTCTCACCAAATTCACACCAAGACTATATTATTACTTGCAGATCCTGAGAGACCCAGAAAAGGCCCAGAAAAGACCCCACCTTCCTTATTGCTCACTAGCTCATTGATTCCTTTCCACTCATTTCTGTTGTTTCCTTCTCTGCCCAAGGTTACAAAAGTGGTGGTTGTGTCATACTGTCATATTGCCATATTTTCTGCTGCACATACGAACTCTACGGTACCGCATACGGTTTTCTGTATTTGTAGCTACCTACATTTACTTCTCACTTCCCTTCCTATTTCGTTGTCAATGCGTATCTCCAATACCCTTACATCGTCTTTTTCTCGGCCTCCAGCCAGTATTTTTCTCTCCTTAACTAGAGCACAAAGAAGATTACCAGCTGTCAGCAGAACCTTTCAAAGTCTTTCAATTAGTTCATACCGAAGCTCAGCTTCATTGTATGTTATACCCCGCCATTTCTTTCAACCCGAGTCGCTCCTTCCATTCATTGTGCATGCTCTGAATACCAACATACCCTCGTGATACTGTCTGAGGGCAAGCTCGATTCAGCCAAGCTCAATTTATTCACTACTATTCTAGCATTACGCAAAAGCTTACCACTTATTGAAATACAGACTCCATTCTTCAACAAAACGTCCTGAATTATTAAACAATTTTCGAAATACGCCTTCAACAACTTCGGCAATCCGCCATTGTTCATACAGAAGACACAATATGTGTAGAGGCGTGCATGCTAGAGAGGAGGTAGAGAGTGCGGGAATGGATATTACGAAAGGAAGAGAAATCTTGCCAGCAAATGTTATTCCAAGACATTACGATCTCACATTAGAGCCGGACTTCAAGAAGCATACATATGATGGTACTGTCATAATCGACTTAGATGTCGCTGAGGATACCACTTCTATTTCCTTGAATACTCTAGAACTCGAGATACACAGCACCAAGATTACCGCTGGGTCTGAAACCATAAGGTCAGTGACTGGCCGAAAAGGTTTTGGCAGGATGTCCCCCATTCAAATCTAACGTGCAATAGCTCTACTCCACATGTCTCCTATGACGAAGCCAACCAAACCACCAAGGTTGCTTTTGAGAAAACAATTCCAAAAGGAGCAAAAGCACAAATCGAGATTAAGTTCACTGGTCAGCTCAACGATAAGATGGCAGGTTTCTACAGATCAACTTACAAGAATGCGGATGGATCCGAGGGTATTTTGGCCACAACTCAAATGGAACCCACTGATGCCCGAAGAGCCTTCCCTTGTTTCGACGAACCTGCTTTGAAGGCAGAATTCACAATTACTTTGGTAGCGGACAAGAACCTCACATGCTTGAGCAATATGGATGTTCTTTCAGAGACCGAGGTCAACGGAAATAAGAAGGCTGTCAAATTTAACAAATCGCCAAAAATGTCGACATATCTTTTGGCCTTCATTGTTGGAGAACTTAACTATGTTGAAACAGACAAGTTCAGAATTCCTGTTAGGGTTTATGCTCCTCCAAATCAGGATATTGAGCATGGAAGATTTTCATTGGATCTTGCAGCACGAACCCTAGAATTTTATGAGAAGACGTTTGACAGCCCGTTCCCCTTGCCAAAGATGGTGAGCTTTTGTAATTCTCTCTGTTGAAATATTCTAACTCGGTGTGTAGGATATGGTTGCCATTCCAGATTTTTCTGCTGGTGCCATGGAGAATTGGGGCTTGATTACTTATCGTGTCGTTGACCTTTTGTTCGACGAAAAGACCAGCGGTGCCTCCACAAAAGAACGAGTTGCCGAGGTTGTCCAGCATGAGTTGGCTCACCAATGGTTTGGCAACTTAGTGACAATGGATTTCTGGGATGGGCTGTGGCTTAATGAGGGTTTTGCGACATGGATGTCTTGGTATTCCTGCAATATCTTCTATCCGGAATGGAAGGTTTGGCAAAACTACGTGACAGATAACCTTCAAAGTGCCCTTGGCCTTGATTCGATACGAAGCAGTCATCCAATCGAGGTACCAGTCCAGAGAGCCGATCAAGTCAACCAGATATTTGATGCTATTTCATATTCTAAGGGCTCTTGTGTCCTTCGCATGATTGCAAGCTATTTGGGAGAGGATGTGTTTATGGAAGGTATCCGCCAATACCTGAAAAAGCATGCTTATGGCAACACCCAAACCGGTGACCTTTGGGATGCATTGAGTAAGGCGAGCGGTAAGGATATCTCGGCAGTCATGGACATCTGGACAAAGCGTGTCGGATATCCTGTTGTCAGTGTGACTGAGAATGAAGATGGAAAGAGCATTCACGTAAAGCAAAATCGTTTCCTCCGAACGGCTGATGTCAAGCCTGAAGAGGATGAAGTTTTGTATCCTGTTTTCTTAGGTCTCCGTACCAAGAGCGGTGTCGATGAGGAGCTTGTATTAACCAAGCGAGAAGACACGATTAAGGTCCCTGCAGATTTCTTCAAGTTGAACGCGGATCATACTAGCATTTATCGAACATCCTACACTCCGGAGCGACTTGAAAAGCTTGGAAGGGCTGCCAAGGAAGGGCTACTAACCGTAGAAGACCGTGCAGGAATGATTGCTGATGCAGGTGCTCTCGCTTCCGCTGGGTATCAGAAGACTTCTGGTGTTCTAAACCTATTTAAGGGCTTCACCAGTGAAAATGAGTTTGTTGTTTGGACCGAAATCCTCGCCCGTTTGGGTAGTATCCAAAGTGCTTGGGTTTTCGAGGACGAGAAAATCAGAGATGGACTTGAGTCATTCCAAAAAGAACTCACCAGCGAGAATGCTCACAAATTTGGATGGGAATTTAAGGACAGCGATGAGCATGTGCACCAACAATTTAAAGCTATGCTTTTCGGCAGTGCTGGAACATCCGGCGACAAAGTCATCATTAAAGCCGCACAAGACATGTTTGCTAAATTCGCTGAAGGCGACAAATCTGCTATTCATCCAAACATTCGTGGTAGCGTTTATGCCATTGCCCTGAAATACGGTGGCAAGAAAGAAGTACGTTAACCTTATTCAAGACAATATAGTGGCTAACATTTTTACAGTACGACATCATCCTAGATGCCTACCGCAACTCCACCAACAGTGACGAGCGTAACACTGCTCTCCGTTCTCTAGGACGAGCCAAGGATCCAGAGTTGATTAAGCGAACTCTCGCTTTACCATTCAGTGGTGAAGTCAAGGAACAAGATATTTACCTCCCCATCAGCGGACTTAGAGCCCACCCTGAAGGTACTGAAGCATTGTATGTTTGGATGACTGAAAACTGGGATGAACTCCAACGACGATTGCCAGCCGGTTTATCCATGTTGGGGACGATGGTAACCATTTGCACATCGGGCTTTACCCGTGAACAAGACTTGAAGAGAATCGAGGAGTTCTTTTCAAAGAGAGATACCAAGGGCTTTGACCAAGGTCTGGCACAAAGTCTCGATAGCATTAGAGCAAAGAGTGCTTGGGTTGAGAGAGATAGAGAGGATGTTAAGGCCTGGGTCGAGGCAAATACTCAAGTCAAGAGTGAGCTTTGAGGGGCTCTGAAATGATAAACGAAAAGCGTGATATATAAACATGATAGATAAGTCAATATTGCTAGATTATGACATGATAAATGCAAACGATGATTCTACAATAACTCCTATGCCATCACTTTACCTAAAGCACTTAGAGGCAGACGAGATTTGTAAGGCCAGTAAATACAATAACATCATACTTGCAGGTAAGTAATACTGCTGTTAAGCTATCACACACGGAACCGGACATTTAAAGTAGGAGAGTCAAATCGTGAATCGTGAACACGATGTTTCAGCTCATCTCGAAATGCAGAAAATTTTCATGTGAGACCTTTTTTCTAAATTACTTTTACAGCCACATTTTTGGGTCTGAGTTATGCGCGACGAAAGCTTTGCTTTTTTCTTTCTTTTTGGCTGTGGTGGATGTTTTTGATGTGTTTTTGATGTGTTTTTGATGTGGAAAGATGCAAAAGTGATGAAGTTTTGGATGGATGGATGGATGATGGATATGATATGGCTCGAGTTAGCTGTGTAACTAAGTGGATTTGGCTGGGAAGAGGAAAAGGAAAAGAAGCAGAGGAAGGAGAAGAAGGGAAAAAAGAAGAAGGGGATTTCCGCCTCATTTTTTCATGGTCTTGGGAAATAATCGTGGTTGATATTTGATTGATTTGATTGTGTTTGCGATTTCTGATTGTGATGGGATCGATCATGGCAGGAGGTTGCTCCGGAAATCGTGGTGCTTTTGGATGCTGGATGTTGGATTGATGGTGTAGCGTAGGACAAAACTTACTTGTCTTTTGCTCGCTTCAGCCACTTTTCGTGTTGTGACTTTGACTTGACTTGACTTGACTTGAACTTGACTTTTGGTTACACTTGATTACACTTGAGTTTATTTGATAGGCTGTGTGACGACTCGGTTGGCAGCCAGGCTGACCAGCAGGGCTGTTTTGAATGAGATAGTTATGGTATTAGTTATTTATTAGATGGCGTGCTGGTGTGCAGATAACGTTGATGGGAATAGATATCATTTATGTGTACGAGTAGTATAATCTTCAAGCTTCTCTTTACTTTCTTTCCTTCCTCTCCTTTCTTTTTCTGCATGGGCTCCTAAGGTCAGGGTTGAGATTCAAATTGATGAAGTAATCAGAGAAATCTCCACCCCCATATTCATCTTCATTACCCGTCTCAAGCCATTTGTATATATATATATAGATGTATATATGTGTTGATCTATATTATATCCTTATTTTTTCTGTGCTAACTGGGTGGATAAAGTAGGTTAGGTTAAGCTTTGCTTGTGCCAGGAAGGAAGATAAGCTCACCTGACCCGTTTTTTCTTCTTTTCCCTTCTTTTTCTTTTCTTTTGTTTTCTCTTAGCTTTCCTACGCAAAAACGGGCGTTGGGCGTTTTTGTACTCGGGAGTTTGCTGTGGGGTGTTTTTTTTTTGGTTCTTTGTATTGTTATATTTTTAAATGTTGGGGAAAGGAGGGGAGATGATGGATGGATGAATGGATGAGAGAGCTGATTGGATATACAATGTGCATGATCCCGTTGTTATGATTCCTGAAGGCCCATGATTTGATATTACGCCAAACTGGTGAAGAGGGACGGGTTAGCTTGAGGATGTATGCTCGGTCTTATTTTCTTTCTTTTTAATTTTTAGTTTTGAGGTTTTGGTTTTGATAGATTGGAGATGAAAGGGTGGGATTGCTTTGAATATCTAGGAAGGATTGATCTTCACCCTTTCCATCAGCTCTAGCTTGAATGATTTTCACCAAAGATCATAAATCACAGCAAGTGCAGCTCGTATTCTTCAACCCCCCCCCCCCCGAAGATGAAATTGCAAGCCACTTTTGCTTTTTCCTGTTTACCTGTCTGTTTACCTGTCTCAGAATCATACTCATGGCCCGTCAAATCTTCAACGTTCTCTCAATATCTTAACTTTCAGAATTCTAATGTAGCGAATCATCTTCTGCATATTCTCCCGCTAGGAATTTATCTATGACTCTAACACATACATTCATCCTTGAACCACTAAATCGTGAAATCATCACACTTGTGATTTTTATTGCATGCCTTGGATTTCATAAGAACAGGAAGCAGCTTTGAAAGTTACGTATTACAGAAATATCTTCGAGGATCCCGAACGCCATAACATATAGATATTGGCGGAATATCTGTCTTAGCCGCGTACGATTTTGACACCATGGTACATCCCTTTAAAATGATCATAGTAACGTATTCCCAATAGAGAATCTATACCCGAGACCATAAACCGATGATATGAGGGGTCTAGTGCGGGACCGATCTCTGCCACAATATGTGATTAAGACCTTACAGGAAGTGTCTTGCACAGTGAACCTCAAAATAGTATGTGCTCCACATCGTAGAATGATCTGCATTCTTTCAAGAAGGCTCATGAGCCATCTCCGAACACCTTGTCCACACTTATGGCTCCATGAAGTTCTCTGCTGTAAGTAGGTGGACGCCTCACGATTCTAGAAACTAGCATCGCTCAAAAAGTTCGGCGTTGCGCTAATATGATGGTTTAGCTCTGCTGACGTTGCTCACTTGTAGCTTCAACCTAGCTATACTAAACAAGAACTTATGTGTTAAAACCATAAAGACTAAAAGAACATGAACTATCAACATCCACCTTGAATCGATCCTAGAAAGCATCAGTTACCAGGTTCAACCCGAATCTCGATGGAATGCAGCGATGTCAAAGCAACTAAGCAACCTCGTTTTACCATTCCATCCTATTAGTTTCGGACTTGTCCGTCGAGCGGATCGGATGTAAGATTATATACACGGTCACCAAAAACATGTACAGTGAAAAATTAGCCCGTTAATTATCCCCGCGCGGAAAACTCGTCCAGGGATGTTGTGGGAATCGTAGCCGATACAATCAATACACAACTCCGTACTCCTCGGTTCTTTTAAAGTTTTCTCCTCGTGCTACTTACTGCAAAGACATTATTCCTAACTAGAGGAAACTGGGACTGCTGGGATTTGGTAATTAGTGTGGATAGACGGAGCGTTTGAAGAAAGTTTGGAAGTATCTTTCCCCTTCTATCTCGGACCGTTTTGATCGTTTATTTTTCCTTTTGACTGTTTCTTCGCGTGGGCTTTTCTCATTCATTTTTTGCGAGATGTTTTCTCTTTGAATTTAGTCCACCAGTCTGTGCATGCCGTGGCTCATCGGCTAAATTGTGAACTATATAGGTGTTATGATTATATGCGCTTCGATGGGGTCACGCATGTTACTGTTAAATCGTCGTATGCGACTCGAGAAAGTAATAGATATTGTTACATCAAACCGGTATGTAGCTAAATATAAGTGAAGCGAAGCCACGAGTGAAGACTTTCCCGCTAGCTCTGGTGTCGGATTGCCCGAGGTAAAATGATGATAACTCGAGCTCAACCAAGTGTAAAGTAGGTTAAATATTATGAATTCGAAGCTCTAGATCTATATCTTTCCATCAAATATCAAGCACCAAGTCTATAACCACAAAGCAGATGGAGCACCTCAGCACATCTCTCAAACAATCCAAAATGAACCATTCCCCTTCAATATCGTTTCAAAAAAATTCCATACACACGGTACTGGGACGAGCAAAACCCCGTGCATATGCACCCCGACCATAGGTTACATACATCTTGAATATGCATCATGAATTCCTATCAAAAAACCACGATGCGGTTAGCCTCACTATCTGCGATCTAGAAGACAAACATCGCATCAGAAGAGGGCGAAAAGAAAGATATGGGAATTACCCTATCCACATGTCTATGACAATCTCCTAGTCACAAACGATATCTGGAGATCGATCCCCCACGCAAAAACAAAAAAAGGGACTAAAAAGTAGTAGCAAGGTTAAAGGAGCCGAGCAAATCCCCTGTTCTTCTTCAGCCTCCTGCTTCGCCATCCCGAATCCTTGGCTGAAGAAATATATATCTGGTGATGTAAATCTTATATTATAATAGGTAAGATTTTACATCCGATTAGTCATATAGACATATATACATAGGTACGTGACCTTACATACGACGTATTCATATTCCAGATAACCTTATTCATATTTCAGCTGAAGGAACACGATACCCGAAACAAATGAACGGCATCAGCACCGCCTTATTTTTAAAAAGAGAAAAAAGCAAAAATATGTTTCCCCATCTCGTATCTTAAAATCTCGGATCTCGAATCTGGGATCTCGATAGATATCTATCTACTCCGTACCTTGTTAGTATATCCTCCGAAAACGAAACCCCAAGCCCTATCCATCCAATCAAATGCATGCACCGCTTAAAAATCCACCTCCTACAAATCTACCTACATACCTATCTATATCAATACCCTACCCCGTCCCGGTAAACTAAATCTAATCTACCAATAATATACACCGTAATCAATCCCCAAGTAACCAATGAGCTTATCTCCCCGTACCTAAGAAGCTCACGCCACAAAAAGGGTAAAAAGCCGTGAGCAGTACGCAGCCCAAGCTTCGTATCCGCATCACGGTACGGTACGGCTACGGTATCTATCATATCACATCACATTTACACATCACATCACACTCATACTCATATTATTATTGGTAGGTAGCTATGTATGTGTATATGTATGTATATAGAAAAGGGAGAGGGAAAGCCCAAAAATGAAAATGAAAATGAAAAAACAGCTGATCGTACGACGTGGATATTTTTGGGCGAACGAACTCACACTCTCTCGTTTATTTCTTCTTTAGGGGTGAGTGGTGTGTGTAGTTTATTCCTATTCCTATTCCTATTACTATTCCTATTCATATTCATATCCCTATCCATACCCATATCCCTATTCCTGTAAGCATTTACATAACAAGTACCTAGGTATCTATAAATTCATGATTAGAAATCAACCCGCTCTACTACTCAGTATTCATGCCATGGATGCAAGTACACGCACATACCAGAATTCTATAGAGTATATTCCACGAGTAAGCATAAGATCATTGCACCCTTAAAAGAAGCCATGATCATGCTTTAAATATTTACTTCTGTATAATGTTGTATAATAGGCTGCTGCTGCTGCTGCTGCTGCTGCCACATATACTACGAACACTAATGTAAGGTACTCGAAATGATCTACGTACGAAAAAGCAAAAACTTTCCTCACCCGCCAGATTCGGACATTTAGAGATCAGCTTTTTCCCCGGAAATAAGCGGAGAAAAAAGAGGGGGGTGTGTGATGTTTGAAAAAAGCTAAACATATAAACTTTATATTTGGAAAACCCAAAAAAAAAAAAAAAATAGACTAATTAGTCCGAGACTTGCTGAAGCCAGAAATGTGTATAACCTTCCCCCCCACCCGCCGAAAGCTGAAACCTTGCCTTGCCCATATCCAATAAGAGAAAATCCCATGTCGTTGATCGCTAAATTACTCCTTCATCCCTTGCTTTTGCATATTCCGAGATCCGCCCTTCCCTTGATAATTTTTTGGCCGTTAAACAATAAAAAAAAATGAAGAGAAAACGAAATGACCAATGAAAAACTCCTCAGGTGATAGATGTATATCCCTATATCCAAATGAAACCCATTCCAATTCCCCATTTCCCGAACACCCCGCTCAGAAAAAGCTCGCCCAAGAAAGAAATGCACCGGTTCGCTGAAATTGCTACGACGATGCGTCGGCTAATGTTGCCGGAGAAGATTGTCCACAATCCTGTTGTGTGTTGTAGAGGTTATGGATATTGGGATGAGGTCAATTGCGAAGTGAAAGTGCTAATTGCCATACGTAAGAGTCGAATGTAATGTGTTGAAACTCATGATGACTCGTCGAGGTTCCGTGATGAGATTGCTATTCATGAGCACAAGGGACAATGCCCGGGAACGACAATGTAGCGTTCATGGGGTCCCTTTGCGCATTGTCGGTCTTTGCTGCCATCGATCGAGGTAGAGAAGTAGTGAGCTCCTGGGTCAACACATGAAGTGTAGATGTAGTAGTTCCTTGTGTATTCGCACATTTTGCTGGCGAGAATGATGTATATAGAAGGTGACTTGAGGATGAGTTAGTACGGCAATGGCGTTGAGGAGTAGATGATGTGCGTACTTGTGTGGGCCTGAAGAGAGGAGTGACGTGAGGTATAACTTCAAGATGAGGCTCGACTTTAGATGGAGATGTGAGGTTGATATGTGATGAGTACGAGTCAGGGAGAATCCTCATGCCTTTATATATCCAATGCCGAAACCTTTTGAGGCTGAGATATATTGACAAGACAATGTGGATATTTCACCCGAAGCTTCCCTGTATGACTGCTTGCAAAAAAGCAACAGGGCATGAACAAATTGAAGGTCTCGCGGGAAGTTTTAATTAATGGGAAAAGTAAGAGAGAGCTCTGGCCACCAATGTCAAAATGGCGTCAGAGCAGATACAGATCGAATGGGGATGATTGTGAGATCTCGAGTACAACTGAGTAATGTAACACGTAACGTACACAAGAAGAGATGCAAATTGCAAGAACCAAAAGAGGAAAGAGAATACAGCTACCTATAAAGCTGCGGATGCAATGGATGATATGCGCTGCCAGCGGGGTGGGCTCGGAATATCAATAGAATCAAAGCTTCATACCGGTAACCCATGGTGGGATGGTGCGCCGGATACCCAAACATGCAAAGGAAAAAGAGATATGGCAGGCACGGTAGCAGGCGGACGAGCGTAGCAGGGCCATATTTTCTGGCAGTAAACGCAACCTACCATACATACATACATAATAGTCCGTGAAGCTGTTCAAAATGTGGATCATTTATCGATTGTGGGCACAGATGTGACTACCAGAAAGAGTGCGTGCCCATAAGAGACTTGGATCGTATCTGTTAGATGAATTCACTGGTGCAGTGTTGTGCGAAGCACTTTTAGGAATTTTTGAGTGAAAGTCGGAAGGAATGAGGTGTGTGTGTCTGTGACAGCGTTGGAAAAAAAAAAAAGTAGCGCAAGGTCCGTGATCATTTGGTCTAATTGATCCCGGTATTGTACCATGTCAATAAGTCAATTCCCCAAAAAATAATAACCATTTGGTGTAATATATACCGGTATGGGGTGGGCGGGGGGAGGTTTGTATACAAGAAATAATATTACTCGAAGATCAATATATCAATATATCGATAGATTATTATATCTTACTATAATCGGAAGTCTTAAAAGGGCTGAAAGAGCTAGAACGATTGAAGAACTAAATCTATCTAGTATATGATATTCATACGGTTAAATCATCTAATACTTGATGTCCTTTGTTCTAAATATAGTAATAAAGTCGTTCATCTCCCTCCGAGAGCTGGAATGTCATTTTAGCCTCACTCATCTGGATGTTGAAAGGAACCCTTTCGATGGCAGATACCCTAGACAGAATACCCTAGGCAGAATACCCTAGAGTCTAGACAGATATACCCTAGATAGAGATGAGATACCCTACGTACATAACCCATTCCTGGCAGTGAATAAACTTTCCTATCCCTACGAGGATATTCAAGAAATCGGAGATTATCCATACAAGTACGTACGTTGACGGATCGTAGATTGAAAGAGAACCAAAAATGCCGTCTCATTGTAAGATGAGCAGATCTAAAGCATCATCCCTATCTTATCTCGGCAAAATCATCCCCTTTCCCACACACACACACGCTCTTCAATATATGATCTTCTCAGATCTCATACATCACCGAATTTCGATGAGCGGAAACAGAAGATATTGACGGGAAAAAGCAATTACTTGCTCAATGCAAACAAGTCTGTGCCCTATGAATCCTATCTCATTCCCGCCGCGAGACCCAAGAAATCCAGCCCCCATGTAAACGGCTCGACGGCAAGCACCATCGGAGTTAGTCTAAGAAGTTTGACATACTACGTACGGTGCAAAGGTACTTGCCAAAGTTCAAGGAGGGGCTGTGGGACCCAAAAGATTTCATGCATGGGGGGGGGAGGATGCATGCATGGGGCGGTGGATGTCTTACTTGTTGCTACTTAATATCTTTGGGACAAGAGATGCCAAGGGAAGAAGTAAAATGTATGTACCTAATATACCTAGTATGTATGATAAAATTACCCTTTAAATTCTTATTTTTTTTTCGAAAGAGAGCTTAATGATGAAATGCGAAACGGGCCCAAAGGTCACGTTTGATCTATTTTAAAATGTTCAAACCCCCAGGTATCCATCTAAGAATTATTCAATATTCCATCAATACCTAGGTATGTAAGTACCTCCCTACATACAGATACAAAAAAGCTAAATCGACCCACGAAGCGAAACAAGCAAGCGAAAGCCTTAGAATTTCCATCGGTGACACTTTAATTATTTTTTGAGTTGCTTCATCTCACCGTTGAAAAAAGAGGTCCAAGCTGAAACTACCTAAGGTTACCTACCTACCTACTCCGGTACATCAAAGTTTTTGTTCATATCACGGATTTCATGGATTTTAAGAACAGGTCAAAGCGAAAATATCCGTCCGATATGTATGTGATATGTATGCAGTAAGCTCAAGTAAGTACTTTGTAGGGTAGATATGGTACTACGTGGTTATTCGAACACACACAAGAATGATTTTGCTTGGTACCAGTCCCAGTCAGTCCCAAAGTCCCAGTCCCAAGCCCCAGTCCAAGTCCACTCCAGTCCAGTCTCTCAGCACGCACAGCTCCCAACCCTTCAAATTTTAAAGCCGGCAGTCAGCCAACCCAGGGAACATCTGACGTGCCAATTTTCTACCCCAGCACGATCAAATCTTGCGATAATCGGGAATTCATCTATGTGCCACAAGGACTTTGACAGCTTGCGAATGGGGCGTATTGGTACTACCTTCCCGCGGTTAAAGCAAGCAGTGTGAGATTCTTGTTCTTTAATTCCAAATGTATGAATGAGATGAAGGCCTATTATGCATTTCAGGAGTGACAGGTTTCTAAATTGTCCTTGAGTCGATTACATATTCTTCTAATCTTTCGTCTCACCTCACCCCTTTCAAATCATCTTTCGATATGCCTTATGCGAAGTCAATGTTATAGGTCCTGTGTTATTTCCCCAGGTTTGGGATAATTATGCGAGCTTTGAAGATAATATCGTAGCCTTGAGCTAGGATAAGAAGTTGCTAATGCAATGTGATGTGATCATTTCCGCGGATAAGTCGTTCGCATCAAATGATTTTATGAACTGGTCCTGCCTGCTAAGACCACCAGACTTATGATTTTTATGGACCCGCCGGCTTGGTTGAAGAATTAAGAATTAGTTCCAAACTTCCCAGCCCTGCACGAACTCCTCCTGGGGTCGAAATGTACGTACGTAGTAAGAAGGTACATTCTTACGTAAGAGCTTAGATCTTGACACTCGAGTTAGAGTTTGTGGGAACTTGGGAAGGTCGGAGGATACTTTCAAGAGCTCCGGGAGATTTATGATCCACGCAAAGTTGTACCCGTTCATTCCTGCATAATCTGGACGGCGTTTCGCTGTCCCGTAACCATGTTTCGAGACCCTTGAAAGACTAATCATCCTTTATTTTTTGGACGGATTGACATACGTATGATTAAATTTATTCAGCCCTTACTCGAATGACAATAAGGTACTTGACAATGTGCTCAGTATTATGTGTAGAAGTGAACTAATTCTCCGGCAATCTTTTCTATCCCTACCCTTGGAAAGCCCCAGTTGTCTCCCGGAATAGGAAGTGCTTTTGACCTCAGGTTCCGATTAATTATTACAACCATGCAAATGTGCTCCACAAACCTAGATTTGACCCCAATCCATCATGTTGCAGATTCAGAAGCAAGCCCAACCACACCCCTTTTATCGTAAGCCGTGCCATCGATCACAACAGCCCGATCATGGCTGCTGCCAATCCACCAAACACGGCAGCTCCACCGATTTCCTTCTGAAGCCCTGCGTTATTTGCGGCAGAAGCTGACGCGGAAGGCGATGTTACAGTTGATGATCCACTTGCACCAGCGCCCGAAGCTGTGCTCGTACCAGATGTAGAGGCTGCGTCTGCTGAGCCTGAAGTGGTCGTGGACGATGCTCCAGTCGCACTACTCGATGAGCCCGAGGCGGTTGAGCTAGCAGTCGAGGCGCACGAGACCGCAGATGGCAGATTGGTTACGCCAGCAGTCCGACACAGATTCTGAGCATAAGCAACCGCGGTCGCCTCATCTGCCGCCTCGCAGGCGTCCGCCAAACAGCACGCGATGCCACTCAAAAACGAGGAATTCGAGCAGATGCAGGCGACATCGAGGTTGGTGCAGCCACCGATCTCAGACC
Organism: Sclerotinia minor; assembly: GCA_025389075.1. Taxonomy (NCBI): domain Eukaryota; kingdom Fungi; phylum Ascomycota; class Leotiomycetes; order Helotiales; family Sclerotiniaceae; genus Sclerotinia; species Sclerotinia minor. The sequence continues at coordinate 1,886,316 of QRFH01000003.1, forward strand.
CGGACGTGTACCTCGTCACACACGATTGCTACATGGAATATTGGTATCAATAGGCTTGCATATGGCGCACAACAGCTTGAGCAGATTGACACGCGGCCGAACCGCAGATAGGGGTGATTTGTACAACGTTGGGTAGAAAAGCTTATTCGAACTTACTGCACAAGTTGGGAGTCCATTCTGTGCCGAGGCGAGACCTGCGAGCACGGCGGTGATGGCAACGATGGAGATGGTCTTCATATTTTCGAGTAGTAGTGTAGTGTGAGTTGGTGAGTGGAGTGAGCGACTCAAGAGTAGACTTGGCACAAACAAGAATTGAAGTTCAAATATCCAAATCAGGGAATCAAGTGAGTGAATGAAAAGCAAAGTGAGGTGATTTTGAAAAACATTCCACTCTATGAATAAGGAGGTGCCATTCAGGTTTAAATAAAATCAAGCCATATAAGCCACCACATTTCATTGTGATTTGTACTTCGGCATTTCAATTGGTCAATTCGATCAATCTAGGAATGATAGGATAAATATTGCCATAGCACCCTGCTAGTTCTGGTGCAACGAAGCCAAAATACCACACTAATAAAGAAATCTCGAGCCTTCCTAGATAAGCTGTGAAAAGCTTAAAATCACCATCTCTACCCATAAGATGAATGAGTGAAGATTGAACAGCGAATAGCTCAGTGAAGAGGCATACGGAAGATTCCTTATATAAAATACATACATCCGACTTTAAGGTTCATAAATGAGGTTGAGAAAGTTTACAAACAAACAAGACTATACTATACACAAGCACGAGGATGTCACAACTGTTGGGATTTTTAAATTGGGTTTGATTTAACTTTTATCTTGCTATGTGTGATGGATTATGGATGTTATCGCGAAGAAGGGGTAAGACGAAGAGATATACAAATGACAAGAAGGAGGAGATGAGATGTATAATATACCAAAATGGTGAAAAGGGGAGATTACTGTAACGTACCTACCTACTACCTACTACCTTGGAATGGTACCTGAGTACAACATTGGGTCTCTCTGTAACTAGGTACTAGATACTTTTCCAATTGAGATAGATCAGCAAGTGTATGATGAAAAATTCTGGTAGTAAAAAGTCAATGCGACAAGTCTAATCCGAACCACCACAACCATTTGGTAGGTCTCATTTCAACCTCCAACAAGCAGTTCCTAGCAAAAAAGATAGGTCTATCAGGAATCCACACGTGTCGTCATGATGACTATGTCAAATTCTTTTAATCTTTGAGTCCTGTTCTTGTTCTTGTTCTTGTTCTTGTTCGTGTTTTTGATTATTGAAACTCTCTTGAATATACGTATCAGACGACAACTAATCATTCCTCTACCCATGTTCAAGGTTTCCCCGCAACATCATTTGTCCCTGTTGTTAGCTGATCTGAACTATTTGCGGTTAGCCGAGGCACCTAGCCACAGCACTAGCCCCCAACCAGTCTTATTAGAGGTATTATCGTGCTCATCGGACTTTCAATTTCAGCCCTCATTGGAAAGAAAACATCATCAAAACACCTACAAAGACGATAGAATATGCATACCAAAATATCGCGAGAGTGAGACGAACGGTATTCTATGAGCTAGCGCAACAACCATAAATACTTCCCAGCTAGAGTCACATTCCTGCAAAGGAGAACTCCCTGGTCTGTCAAGATGGGCATGCTTATATTAGAGGATAGAATGGAACATGTTCCTGGTTAGGACTTCTCATATCAATTTGTCAGAGATTGGTTCCTTACTGATTATTTTCAGGCACTACCCGATATTTTGATGACCCAGAAAGACCCCAGGTCGCAAGTGCTGCATCTGCCGGCTTGAAATGTGATACATCGGGCCCTGTTCCTATCATTCTCGTTCCTCAGCCTACTGATGACCCAAGGGACCCTCTGGTATGAATTCTCATGCGCTCTCACCCAAGATGAGAAGACACACCTCTTACTAATCACTCAATTGGTATATAGAATTGGCCATTGTGGAAGCGCGATGTTATTCTACTCGTCCTCTCGCTCGTTTCCATATTTGCAACCTGTCTGGGTCCTATTCTCGCTGCAAATACCTTAACCCTTTCACTACATTTCGGATTACCATTCACTGAAATCGCGCTTCTTACCGGTTACTATCTTATGGCCGTGGGAGCGATTGGTATCTTCTACATACCTTCGGCTAGGATATGGGGCAAGAGACATCAATTCCTTCTAGGAACTGTTATTTTGATCTTCTCAAGTGCTTGGGGTGGTGCTTCTAAATCTTATGCGAGTCTGCTTTGGTCAAGAATTTTCCAAGGAATTGGAACAGCTCCTTTTGAAGCTTTGGTAAATGCTACTGTTGGTGATATATATTTTGTTCATGTGAGTGCGCCTATCATCTTTGCCAGCGTGTCCAACAGTCCGGGCTGTGATCCTTTGATTTTCAAAATTTGAATCTTTGAAATATTTAGGTGTTTCAATGAGTTTATAGTATTCATGAGAATTTCAATCTTCGAAGGTCTCAATGAATTGCGGTCAGGACTGTCGGATACACGAATCATAGCTCCATCAAATGGTTCATATGCTCATATTAGAACACAGGAACGTGGCAAACGTATGGCTTTAACTAATCTTGCAGTGTTTGGTGGTTGCTTCTTCACTCCTATTCTAGTCGGTAAAATAACTCACACAATTGGTTGGCCATGGTCATTCTACTTTGTTGCTATTTTCATCGGAGTCTGTCTACCACTTGTGATTTTCTTGGTTCCCGAGACTGCTTACGTACGGCCCCTTCATTTCAACACTGATCTGGCGTCCAGCGACGAAGTAGATCAATTCATCTTGAAACCAGGTCACGAATTAGAACAAGTACTACGGGGGCCTAAAACAATAGAAACCAATATCACAGCAAATAGTAATGGTGGCTCGTCTACACAAGATAATGCAAAAATAAGCCAAACTCGATATGGTCAAGCTAAATCGAATTATAAAAGCACCCTCATGCCGTTTAGTGGTCGCTACTCGGATGAAAGTTTTTGGAAACTTTGTCTACGACCATTCCCTCTGTTCTTTCAGCCTGCAATCCTCTGGTCCTGTCTAATTCAAGGTACTCTCATTGGCTGGACCGTCTTCATCGGTATAATCCTCGCGGCAATCTTCCTCGGTCCACCTCTATTCTGGGATGAAGTCAAAACTGGCTATGCCTACACGGGTGCTTTCGTCGGCGCCGTTCTTGGATTTATCGTCGCGGGAGTTCTTTCCGACTGGAGTGCTAAATACATGACAAGAAAGAATAAAGGTATCTACGAACCGGAATTCAGAATCTTATTAGTCATCCCGCAATTTATATTTGGATGCGCGGGTCTCTATGGATTCGGGATTACGGCGAATAGACCGGTGGATTTTGGTTGGTTTTGGCCGATTTTCTTCTTTGGCTTGGAGGTTATGGGAATGGTTATTGGTGCTGTGGCTAGGTGAGCTTTGGTTCATGATTTTTTGAGTAGGGAATGATGCTAACGTGTTTAGTTCTCTTTACATCGTCGATGCTCATAGTTCGTTTGCCTTTTCTTACTGACCCCTTCTCCCGCTGGCACTCCGTGCCACTTTGTTTTACATGATTTTAACATTGAAATAGGGGACATTGCCATCGAAGCATTTACTTGTCTTTTGATATTCAAGAATTTCTTTAGTTTCGGCCTCACTTGGAGTGGATATCATTGGCTTGTCAAAAATGGCGTCTACAGTACTTTTATGATTATTTCGAGTATTCAGGTTGGTGTGTGTTTGTTAAGTATCCCGATGTGTAAGTTTTGTTGTTTTTTCATCTTTTGATAGGCAGAGATTAGTTTAAAGTATTATTTTATCTTTTTTGTACTCGGAGATTCACTAATATACTTTTTTCCTTTCTCTAGATATTTTCGGGAAGAGAAATCGCGCTTTCTTTCATAAACATGATGTTTTGGCGCTTCTGGGGTTGAGATGATGAGATGCTGTGATATTTGAAAATTTATTTTCTGGGACGGGGATGGAAAGATTGGAGAGGGGGGAGGTAATGGCGTTGGGGGATTAGATTAGATTAATCTTTTCGGTTTTATATGTGTTATGTTTAGAATGCGAGTCTTTCCCGAAGACGGTGGTTGGGAAAGAGGGGGGTGGGTAACTTAAATGATTTGAATTAATTAATACGGAATGAAATATTAGTGGTTTTCTCCCCTATTGTATATCATAGTCTATTTTACATACGGAGTAATGGTGACGAAATTGTTGCCACTAAGCGAGCAGACTAGTAATTATGTAAGTTACATTTTGCGATTGGAAGAAAAAGGACCAGCTTGAGCAGGTAAGAATTAAGATCTTACATACACATATATATCAATAATAGCTCTCGATTCTTCTCCATGGGTACATACCTGACTTGAGGAATTTCTCAGAGAATCTTGAAGTATCATAGATATCAGCGAGATCCATGGTTCTTTATAGAATCTTGGGATAAGTTATAGTGATGGTGATGCGGATGTAGATGTTATCTATTCAAAAAAGCCAAAAGTCTTAGGTGTTTATCCTTGGTTGGATCGTCATCGATGGATTTCTGTAGTGTAGTGCTTTTTAACTGTGATTTTGTTCCTTGCTTTGGGGTGTTTGTTAACTTCTTTTTTTGTTGGTTTATGTATAGAATTATATAATAATGATAATCATTCTGCAACCTGACTTCAAGGGGAGATGGCTCTAGAATCTTATTGATATATCATCATTATTGGTGATGAAGTGAATGATTTATTCATTCACTTCAAGTAAAGAATATAAATCTTACAATGGTGGAAAGTTCGAGATAATTGGGGGAAGGAGTCGAAGGAGTTAGATTTGAAAGGCATAGATAGAAATAGATTAGAATTTTCTGATGAATCTTCGTTCAAGATAATAAGGTCTGGAGTTTTTATAATTCCTAAAAGCAGAAGATACTTCTTTAACCTCCCTCTAGCTAATAACTTCACAATATAAATATGTCCCTCTCTGCCAAAAATTCCAATAAATACCAAAACCAATCACAGATCAATCACAGATCAACCAAATCCACAACCCAAAATCAAAACCATCTATCAAATAAATACAAATCCACCATGTCAATGATCCTCGTAAAATTCACCCGTCTCCCCATCCCACCCCACACAATCGACGCACACAACACCCACGAATACACACCCTGGTACGAAGCAATCACCATCCCCCTCTCCACCAACGCCCGCGAAACCTGGAAAAACATCACCCGCAACATCACCTCCGCAATCCACAACCATCATCGCAACTACAAATACTGGAACTATCTCATCGATAAAATGGAACTCATGTGGAAACTAGGTCTGACGGAGACGGCGCCTCAGCTACTGTTTGCGTATAGTAAGAATGAGAATTATCTCGAGTTGCATGATGGACAGCATGAGAGGATTGCGACGGCGTTGGGTTGGCAGAGTAGGGAGAGGGGGGATTTTTTGAATGTGGCTTATAAGGCTGGTCCGTCGAGTCAGGGGCATGTTGGATTGGTTTCTTTTATGGAGCCGTGAGATGGTGCCTGGTGCGTGGTGGAGGTTTTGTGGTGTTGGTTGAGTTTGATTTCTTGAGGGGTTGGGGAGAGAATGGGATGTTTTGAATGCTTGCTAGGGTGAAGATTGTGGGGATGGGGAGTGCGATGATTTTTAGAATGAGTTGAGAAGAAGATGTTTTCAATATGCAGGTGCTTACAATTGATGGACATTCTTTGTATGAAGTGAATCAACAATGACCATTGGTACATCCTGCCTCGATCAATACGATGTGCAAAACTCTAAGCTTTAAAAAGATATTTACAGCCATGTTTCACGAAAGCCTTTAACCATATTTTGCATAGAGTTATTAAAGACAGAAAGACACCCTCAATATTAATGCACATCTTGTCATAAAGCTTGAGCTAGATAACCACTTAGCCGCTCAACTAAAACCCTCGAAATCAAAAACATCTCCGAGATATCAAATTAAAAACCTCAAGCTTGAAATCCTTTCATCAAACGTTCAACCATACCTCTAATCCCAGTCAAGTTACACCTCGAATAAATACCTCCGTCAGATCATGTACGCGGACCATGAAGCTACTAAAATAGAGCTCTTCGCTCCCTCTGGAGCATTGGAATCACTTGAGAGATGTCCTCGAAACTGTATTCTCTATACACCACAAAGAGCTGGCTAAAGCAGTCCTGTATTCTCCGGATCATGTGAGACGCTGGAGAATGGGACTTTAAGAAAAAACTATTAACACAGCCCCTCACTCAAGCAACTTTCCAACAAAGTATCGCTGAGCCATCGTATTATCCTCCATCTGCTAGTCAGAGCCAAAACGTTGCAATTCAAAGAAATCGTGGCGATTATCCCAGCGTTCTTTATAATCAAGATATTGTCAAAAGTTCCGAAATTCATGAGTCTAAGGACCTCGAAATCAGGAGCTCCTAGAACTCAAAACACAATCATCCTATCATGGGAAACCCTGATGTTCGACACACTGTGAGCATTTGAATAGAGTCAAATGTCTTGAATAGATCCGAATTGTCAGATAAATTGGATCTTTAGAAATAACTAATACATCACATCAGGGTATTCTCCACTAACTCCAAGACTTAAAAGCTAAGAGCTTTCCATCACTTAACTGCAACCCAAACTATTGGACTTTCCAAAACAACGTAGAAGTTTGTAACATACACCCGAGCTCTAGAACCAAGATAGCGCAATCAAGTACAGGATAGAGAGCACCAAAACAGTACCAACAGGACTTCTTTCCAGTCAGATCAAGCTAGCAACCGGACAGGTTATTTCCATCAAAAGTCTTCTCTGGCTACATAAAGATAATGATATGTTTCTGCTTCTTAGCACACAGATAATATCCGGTAGAGCACTCAGTATAAGATTCTGATAAAACGGTACCAGGTTACCAGCTCACGAGTTATGATCCTGCCTGCAGTAGCCATTGAATATATCCCATCCATTACTACAATGGAAGGTGAAAACCTTTCTTGGCTCAACTAGCCGAACTAATACTATCCTTAATATGAACATAAAGCACATCCGGAGAACCCAAGAAACCATTCACGGTATTTTCCACACCCATCCAATATCATTAACAGCTACCCTCGCCCCCACCCCTCCTTCTCATACGATGAAACTACAGTACCTTCCAAGGGGCTTCCACTACAACCTGCAACTAGCAGACCACCGCGTTTCTAGAAACGATAATTAGCAGGTCCTCACTGCCAGCGAAGCGAACCCAAACTAGATACCACCTTTCGTATGCTTTAGATCTTACGCTCGAATCTTCGATATCGAATTTAGAGGGATACGCTCTAGAACTATGAGGAGTCACTAAAGCCATTTTAATCCCCAAAACCCAGACCCAAACCAAACGAAACTAAATTAAGATTAATCCCCAGTCTTCAATCCCCAAAACCTCGCCCCTCTTTCATTCTTCCCGCACCCATACATTCTCCACGCACAACCCAAGAACCCAAGAACCCAAGAACTGACAATAACCTCCCACCAGCGCGAACAAAACTCGCATTTTTCCGCGCTCAATTCAAATATCAGTACCGACATACAATTGACTTAATGAGATAGAGGTGCAGTACTGCTAGGAAGTCTACTCTCCAATCGTAAATAAAACAGTGGGATATCTTTTGTCAACTTTGTGGCTACTGTGAGCTGAATTTATCTCTTGAACAGCACCACACTCGCGAAGCTTCCGTGCTTTGATACAAAGAAGTGTGGGATCTAAATCGTTCAAATATCATCCCAATACTTCGGTTGCTGAATGCACGACCCATGAATATTTGTTTGTGTAAAGTCACAGTAATAGGCAAACTTGGGGAAGGATCAGAGTCGAAGACGAAAACAAAACATGTGCTGATGAATTCATGTTAATCTCATTATCTACACAAACTGACTTAGCAGTAACCGCCCTAAAACACCACAACCTATTGCTCAAATGCTTTCCCATCATATCCCCCAAATTGATATCATCTCGCTAAAGACTTCCTAAAAAGCCATTTCCTTCTTGATCTCCGCAATCGCCAAACCTGGATTCAATCCCTTGGGACATGTTCTCGAGCAGTTGAGAATTGTGTGACATCTGTACAAACTCATGCTGTTGTCCAAAGCTGCCTTACGCTCTTCCTTCTTCTGATCACGAGAATCTGCGAGCCATCTGTAACTTTGCAATAAGATAGCTGGTCCCAAGTATTCTTCACTGTTCCACCAGTAGGAGGGGCAAGATGTCGAACAACATGCGCAAAGAATGCACTCATAAAGACCATCAAGCTTCTTACGATCCTCCTTAGATTGCAAATATTCCTTTCCTCCTGGTGCTGGGTCGGTGTGTTGAAGGTATGGCTTAATCGACTTGTATTGCTTATAAAATTGGGTCAAATCAGGAACAATGTCCTTGACGACATAGGTGTGGGGTAGTGGGTAGATCTTGGTCTCGTGCTTGGCGTCTCTAGGAATGCGACCTGTAAAGCACGTTGTTAGCCAGTGTACTTCATGATATCGAATGAATTTTTGACGTACACAAACAAGCCAGTGTGTTTACTCCATCGATGTTCATTGCACAGCTACCGCAAATACCTTCTCTGCAAGATCTTCGGAATGTAAGAGTAGGGTCGACTTCGTTCTTAATTCTAATGAGCGCATCCAACATCATGGGTCCAGTCTTGTTGAGGTCCAAAGTATATGATTGCATGCGGGGCTTGCTAGCTGGCTCATCTGGATTCCATCGGTAGATGTGGAATGTCTTGATCAAAGAGTTAGAATCGGCTTCAGGTTCCTTGACAGTAGATGTCTTAGAAGCAGGTTCGACAGGACGAGATGGTGAAATGGTAGGGCTGTCGACAGCTGTTTGACTTTGGACAGTTTGGCTTTGGACTGTTGCCATAGTACGCATCTGTGTTCTGAAAGCTGGTCGTGAGGCGGCAAATATCGAGCGTGCACATCGTGCACTTGTGCGGAGAGACGTCATTATGGAAGTGAGATTGAAGTATCAGAATCAATTGAATGACTTGAATGAGGTTGGTAGTAGGTGATTATTATTAAAATCTTGTATGTAGCAATGTAAGATAGAGTCCTTGCTTGAGATAATATCAAGATATTAAGACAAAATACAGACAAAGTTGTCAATTGCAATTAAGAACTTGTGGAGAAGGCGAAACTGCTTTGCTCTTGAACCGAAATGCCGACAAAATCGCTTACCTCACCGTGTCAACCAATCACAGATAGTTTTATTCAAATCAAAAAACGGGAAAAAGCGGATGAGGTTATTACCGTTAACTGTAGCCGGGTCCCGATCGATCGTGAATTCGTTTTTTGTGCTCAATGTAAATCACGACGAGTAGGTTAATTTTATTTTCCAACGTTGAAGGAACTACAAATTGATATTAAAAAGGCCAACTATATATGGTCAATCACTTATATATATATATATTATATGGATTACCATTTCTAATTCTCCAATTCTCGCATTCTTCCAACACCGGAACTTCACACGGGTACTGCACACACACGGTCCTTTCTACCGATACGTATATCATCGCCTGAAATCTGAGGGGGGGTAAATTAAAAGCTTCTAGCTCTAAAAGATCCTGATGTGGCTATATTTCCCATGTGACATAGTGTGAATGGAGGATATTACTGGCTACTTGGATTACGTCGAAGTTTATTCGTATTCGGAAAATATATGGAATATTGCACTGATAGATTTTCAACTCTATGACGTTTAGATTAATGCCGAACAATAACCTACACATACACTTCTCACAGGAGCCACAGGACTCAGGAGTCAGAAGCTGCTAACCAGGCATAAACAATGCACAATCCCTTTTCGCCACGTTGCTAAGGATAGAGAGATCAGATTCTCTTCACGATCGAGGCTAGCAAAACGAATCACGGCTTGATGAATCCCTATACTTTTGGACTATCTACCAAATGACAGATGAATCTCCATGGCACAAAGTATATTCCTGAGAATGGTGCACAATTTAATTACCTCTAGAGGCGGTGCAACAACGACCTTGCATGGTGATGTTGTTCTGTGGCAAAATGCACTTAGAGCAGAGCTTGGAGATCTGTTCACCTGCTTGGACTTTCGGTGGACATCAAGTGATGAATTAATTGGCCATTTTCAATGAGAACCGATGGAGCTATTGACACATTTGATCATCAATGTTTTCTTTGATACCTAGGTGCTCAATGCATGCCGTACGCTTACCTGACTGTCCATCAATGGATTCCAACTGGGGCGGAGACTTATCCTTTCAGTATGCTAAGCCTGGGGATCGTTCTTACAACGTCTTTACATAATAGGAATGATGTTGTTCTTGGAAACCCTGAGGAAAGAGTCGCCTAATGTCAAGTCTCATAAACGAGAAACGAAGGGTTCTCCCTCGACCTAAATTTTGTTGCCATTAAGGGGCATCTTTAAAAGATCTCTAAGAATCTGCGTTCGAACAGACTGGCCGCTTCGAAGTTTTGAGCCTAGTCGGTCTCCCGTCGAAGCATAAGAAATTATAACTTTTTACCAATTTAGATGTTAGTTGGACATCTACCATTCCTTTGAAATATTTCGGGCATCATGTAATTGTTTGAGTGTGTCTTCCTCATGGCAGTGTGAGGCGGGAACATTAAACATCGCTGCTGAGGATCGCATGCCTCAAACTGTCAATTCATGATTCCTCGTTTTGAGGAGAATATCAGGAATCAAACAGATTAAGTGATTTCCAACGATACAAGCAAGAAACTTCGTAAATTTCTTATTAAGGAAGGTGTTTTGGAACGGAGTTATTTTTACATGCAAGAGATATCGTTCTTGGGAAAAGGAATATGGCCATGTGCCCCTCCTATCCCTAATACTATATTGAACAGTAGTACAACTATGTTAAACTCACAGCAAGACCTTTGAGGGAAGACAATCTCCGCTGAGAATAGGTTTTATGTGGCTGCAAATACCTTTTTTGTTCCAATCAACCTGGAAATGTCAATGACCATTCTTTATCTAGATTCGCTGACCTCGAATCCAGGCAGACAATGCTTCGAAGTTTCAAAGTCAGCTCATGAGTTTTCTATTTCCCTTGAAGAACGACGGCGTTAGACATCACTAAAAATTGAAGATAGATCTTACCTACATATGGCAAGTACGGAAGTGGGCTCACCCTAGTGAGATATAATTATTACCTACAGAACATTTAAGTCTCATAGTCTGACATCAACCCAATCTCAAAATACATTTTAATCTGACCAGGACCCCAATCCAAGAAACTCTACTCAGCCCTTCCATTGGTCCTGGCGAAATTTCATGTCAGCTGATGTTACATTTACATTCAAAAGGAGATATACACCAGCAGAAGCGAACGTGATTTTTCCAGGAATGTCATCCTCATCCTTTGAACTGATGCCCAGTAAAATTTGAGAATGTAAAATTACATCAAAGACACGTGAAACACATCTAGGGAGCATTTTTACTATCAAAACTATGTTTAGCAGGATCATGTCTCTTGTCATTTCAGGAGCGTACAATTTTTGCTCACTCCTCCATATATACTGAGCCCCAATGCCGAGCATAAATCGAAACTTGTTCGTATAATCCTCTCGGTCTTATTTTCCTCCAAGGCTCTATGATTCATCCAATGTCTATATATTCTGAATGTCCCCCGCCTGGGGGTGATTTTCTTGCATCACCATATATGAAGTTTCTGCATCTCCAGTTTTGAAACTTTTTTGAAAGCTCTACAGCTCATAGTCTCTCTTTATTTTCAGGCTTAGTCCTACCCACACTCCTTTTTATTTCAATTCCATACATACATTTGCAAAAATGCATTTTTCCTACGCTTTGTCAGCTCTTGCTGCTATCGCCTCGACGGCATCTGCTTCTCTTACAATCAACAATTGGTCTGTCTCTTTACTTCCAATAACATCAAGAGGTTCATTAACATGATTCAGGTGCTCTCAAGATGTTTACATCTTCAAGTCAAACGGCGGAGGCTGTAATATCGGTACTAACGGCGCTTGTTCCACCGCTTCCAATGCCAGCCCGTGGCACATCAAAGCTGGCAATGGAGCTAGCAGCAAACTCACACTCCCTTGGGACACGGATGGGCGTGGAACATCGATAAAGATCGCCAAGACCTCCAACTGGAAAACCACCCCTTCGATTCTTCAATTCGAATATTCCTGGACAACTGGCCAATACTCTGGTCTCTACTGGGACCTTAGTGATTTGGATGGCGCCGGGTCTGGATTAGTTGGAACTCCTTTCATGCAAGATAATGTGAAAATTAGTCCTACTGGTACTGGCAGCGGATCAGGCTCTTGCGTGAAGTTGAAGTGTCCTTCAGGTGCCTTGTGCAAAGATGCATATAACACTCCTGATCAAAAAGCTACCCATTCTTGTCCGTTGAACACTGGCACCATGTGGTTGGATTTGTGTGAGCCAACGAGCGGCTTTAATAGCAGGAGAGAAATCGGCTTTGAGGCATAGAGAGTGTTGAGCATGAAGTAAGGATTAGGGGTCAGTATGATATACGCTTGCGGTCGTGCTTGGTTTTAGAGGAAAACGTGGCTCGTTGCTGTAATTTCGTTTTCATATATTCATGTTTTATTTTGGGCGGAAGTGTGCAGGTACGCTTCTATGATATTATGTTGGGGGCTATTATACCTTATATGTTCTATATAAATACATTCAAATACCACGGGGGCGTTGATGGAGCAAGGCAAATAGTATCTTTTTCTTTGCTTTGAATTATCATCACAAGAACCCTTGAATTGCAAATGGGAAATTAACTCATTCGGATTGCGTAATCCACAAAAAGGTGTCTTCGACGGAGAAAATACCACGTTTACCTTCCATTAGCCTTCCTAGTCCTAGAATATGATTCTCGTAATGTGCCTTTGCGGCGTAGTGCAGAATTGTCAGACGAACCACCCATGGTTTGAGGTTAAGACATTTTAAGCCTTCTATTAGAGCTTTATACTCTCATAAAGCAGTACAAAGAATTTTTGTTCCGATGTCGAATTGACTTTTGTAATCATTTTGCCTCAAATTAAAAGTATATATTTGATGCTTGAGATTTGAGTACTCCGTACGTACCAAGTCGTCTCGGATAAGCTCTTATGCGACCGCTCTATGATTGGTCCGGCCCAGACTCTCCAGACTCTACTTCTCCCCGACTTTGGATGCCGACGTTCTCTTTTCCCCAAAAACATATTAATCAATCAATGAATGGGGTAAGTTTTGTGTAGGTTAAATAATTTCATTTCGTTTTCAATATTATTCTCTTCTATTCTCACAGTATTTCACATACACTTTCCGTGTAATTTAATCTAGGAAACCTCCAATTGACATAAAATCGACAACGAACAATTACCCCTCCATTCTCATATCCCTCACATTCACCAGCCAACATGTCAACCGGACCTCTTCGCCGAGGGCTCTCCCAGATCCTCAAAAAAGACCCCTCAGATATCGTCATTCTCTCCTCCCTTCGTACCCCCATAACCCGCTCCTACAAAGGTCAACTCTCCTCCGCCTACCCAGAACAACTCCTCCACAGCGTCCTCAAGGCAACACTATCCGCCAATCCCTCTCTCGATCCCTCCCTCATAGACGATGTATGTATCGGAGTCGTGCTCTCCGAACTCGGGGGCTCGAAAGCCGGACGTATGGCTATGAATCACGCTGGGTACGATACGCGCACTGCGTTTTCTACGACCAATCGCGCGTGCAGTTCGGGCTTGCAGGCTATTACCAATATTGCGAATTCGATCGCGATGGGAGGAATTAATATTGGGGTTGGAGGCGGAATGGAGAGTATGACGAGGAATTATGGGTCGAAGGCTATTCCGGTGGATTTGTGGCCGGAGTTGAAGGATGCGGAGAGAGATACGAGGGATTGTATTATGCCCATGGGGATTACGAGTGAGAATGTGGCGAGTAGGTATGGAGTTGGAAGAGAGGAACAAGATAAGTTGGCAGTGGAGAGTCATCGTCGGGCGGCAGAGGCACAGGAGAAAGGGTGGTTTGATGCGGAGATCGTACCGGTTACGACGATGTGGCAGGAGACTAAAGGAGGAGTGAACGTGGGAGATCCGAGGGAAGTTACTGTTACGAAAGATGACGGAATTAGAAAAGGTGCTACGTTGGAGAGTATGCAGAAGTTAAAACCTGCGTTCAAGGAAGATGGTACATCGACTGCGGGGAACTCATCGCAGATTTCAGATGGAGCAGCTGCTACGTTGATGATGCGTCGGAGCACGGCAACTTCTCTCGGATTATCTTCTTCAATAATTGGAAAATGGGCCGGTACAGCAATATCAGGATGTCGACCCGACGAAATGGGAATTGGGCCCGCGCTTGCGATTCCAAAGTTGATGGAGCAAGCGGGCATTCAAAAGGAAGAGGTAAATGTGTGGGAGATTAATGAAGCATTTGCCAGTCAGGCGATTTATTGCGTGAGGGAATTGGGATTGATGGGTGCGTATGAGAAGGGAGATGTTAATCCAAGGGGAGGAGCCATTGCATTGGGTCATCCATTAGGTGCTACAGGAGCGAGAATGGTAGCCGGATTATTGGCGGAGTTGGGGAGGAGAGAAGAACAGGTAGGTGTTGTTAGTATGTGTATTGGAACAGGGATGGGAATGGCAGGATTATTTGTTAGGGAGTAATAAGTAAACTATTACATGGAAAAGGAAAAAAAGGACATCTTGTATGAAATATGGGTTTGCTGCACATGATAGAAATGAATAGCATGTTATATTTGAAATGTAAGATTACATTAATGTTATGGCTTTCAATTGAGTTTCAATCACAAATCCGATGTGATCTGGCAGTAGAGTAGTAGTAATAGTAATCATCTTTTAAGACTCAAGCAACTTCAAAACGCTTTCATTGTTCAAATCCAGATTCGACAATCAAATGATCTCTTGAATTAAGTATCTAATCTATAATTAGGAAATTCACAGCTCTATAGAAAATAGTGCCTATAATGTTCTCATTGTCTGAACTCATGTTCAACAATTAAAAGCCTCTCCATCTTGTGTTCCAACATGAGACAGCCACTTAAGCACATGAGAATCATGTCTACATTTAACGATATTATTATTCTTTTTTATGTATATCTAATGCCTCCAAATGCGAACCGCCTTGTCATTACCACCGCTTCCTACCTTTTCCCCGTCGGGGCTCCAGTCTACGGCCCATACTTCGTCTTTGTGGCCAGGCAAATCTATGATTACATTAGTAAGTACCGAATAAGCTTGAAAAGCGTCTAATTGTCAAATTGGGATTGGGATATTGAAAGCATATGGATGTTGAATCTCAATTAAGACAATGAGATCATATGAATGTTGAATCTCAACTTAAAAAATGAGATCATATGAATGTCAATTCTCAACTAAGATATTGAAATCATGTGCATGTCAATTCTCAATCAGGATAGTAAAATCATCTGATGGTAAAATCCTAAGTGGGTCATTAAAAGAGCTAAGAGAATATACACACCCTTAGCTAGTTTGTACGTTCTCATATCCCACACCTTCAACGTGGTATCTTTGCTTGCTGTCACCAATAATCTCGAATCTGGACTAAAGGCACATTGATAGACAGGGCCAACATGGCCTAACAACGTACTTATGAATTTTCCATCGAGGGCGTTCCAGATTTTCGTATGGTTGTCGAAGCCAGATGATGCGATAAGTCGCCCATCGGGGGAGAACGCTACATGGTTGACTTGTTTCTGATGACCCAGCATTTGTGCTACTGGTTTCTTTTGCTTGGCTGGGTCCCAGAGATACATGGTGAAGTCGTCGCTAGCTGAGACGAGGCGTTCCACGACCTCGCCTTTAAATTCGGAGGCTTTGAGAAAACGTTCCTTGGCCTTTTTGACCTTTTCTTCATCGGTCGCTGGGATCTTGCCAGTGTGGTCGTGATACGCTGTTCGCATGACAAATTCCGTGGATAACGCGAGATGATTGACCCAATGCGCATGAACATTAAGGGAGTGCGCGAGAGTTCCGTCTTTGGCATTCCACACTTTAACGGTTTTGTCGTGAGATGCGGTATATATGAACCCAGTTCCTCCCCACTTGACACACGACACTGAGCCTTTATGGCCACTTAGAACCAACTCGATTTTCTGTTGATTGGTCGACCATACTCTAACAGTGGCGTCTTTAGAAGCTGAAGCCAGTCTAGGCTCCCCCAGTTTCTGAGCATGATACGGTTCCCATGCTAAACTCGTAACCCAGTTTGTATGGCCCTTCATCGGGTTGCCACATTGCTTCCCAGTCTGAGGATTCCACATCCTGACAGTACTATCATAACTTCCTGTCGCGAGTCTCGATTCGTCTGGCGACCAACTAACAACCAAAACCCAACTTGTATGTCCCTTTAAAGTGTGTACAGGAGTTCCTGTGTCACAGTCCCAAATACGCGCAGTATTGTCTCCACTGCCACTGGCCATTCTTGAGGAAGATCGGGGAGAAAACTGAGTAGCTAGAATAGCCTTATCATGACCGGGAATCGTAGAAGCACACCTCGAGACTGCCTGAACTCTGAAGACTGCTTCTGGGGCTACACCCACAATACGGTGTCCCTCCTCGTGAACGGTTCCCGGTGCCATTAGAGTATGGTAAACGTCCGCAGGTAATGGTATTACTTTCTTTTCTTTCGCCCCATTCTCGCTGATCTCAATATCGTATGTGTAAGATATGTCTTCGCTCTTTGGACATAATTAGCTTTCAAAATGGTGTTCATCCGGGTTTTGATATTGACTTACTGAGTCCGTAAGTTTATTAACCAATAGGTTAAGACTCTTACGATCTGTATTGGCTACTGGTACAAATATTGGGCCCTCTCCAATCGGTTCACCTGTAATTCTGTTTACGAATTGAATAAGAAGATTCCCAGCGTCAGCAGGTATCTCTTTTATCTCTTGCTGTTCTCTTGCTTTCATAAGAGCATCAGTCTTTTGCCTTTTGCTTGGAGGTGGAGGAACGGTCGCCATGGTCGGAGAATGTCAATCTACAAGTCAAATTTAGAGATTGAAAATGGAAAATGAGTTGGGTTGCCTTTTTTATAAAAGTATTTGACTGACTGCCATAAACTTTCGAGATAGAAAGAATGTATGTAAGTAAAAGTGATCTTGTGCGATGGGCAGTTGTCTGGAATTTATTATATGTGGCCAGGGATTATTATGTAGATACGCTAGAATTTCTTCTCATAGCTTGACAGAAATTTTTGCGGGGTTTCCTTATCGATGAAGATCTGATTAGTCATTCTGACCAAAGGGCCAATCATCAAAGAGGAATCGAAAAAGGTGGCGCTGCTGTGGCTGTTATCTGTTATCTATTCTCCAGGGCCAGGCTCCAGCATGTGAGCATCCTAACGGCTTTTTGTAGTCCGTGCATGCAGATCTGGGAGTAATGATGTTGGTTACCTACCACTTTACAATCGATATCCCTTCTTCCATCACACGATCATATCACCGATATCTAGGAAACATTAGATGATTGCCAAACTATATATCTTCATGTTTATGTCTCATACTCTTCCATATCTACCATTGATCTTCATAAATCATCAAACGATAACTAAATTCTAATTACTTCTTCATGTTCTAGCCTCCTCTTTGCATCATAATCTTAACAGACGATTGATCATCAAGTTCTGCATTTCCATCTTGACCTTCGTCTCTGTCTCCAACCCAATTCACCCGATGGTTCCCATCAATAGAAGAGAACTGCATACCTTTCTCTGGATGCAAGCAATCCATTCATCTTGTTAAACGAACTAACACTGTAGTTGTTAACTGGTAGTTTCACTTGCAGATTTGAATTACACTGGTCTCCGCTTGACAGTGAGCATGGCATCATTATCGAGACCCTCTACTTCCTATACTACCCCTTCCACATCATATCAGCATGGGTATACCAATTCTAATTCCTATTCCTTGCCCCCACATGGCGGTCGTTCAAGTACAGCTCGTCCCAGTACATCTCGTCCAAGCACTGGGCGTAAGTCAAGAGAAAGTTCCATTATTGGAGGCGAGTCTCAGCACATTATTTGTGCTGTCAGTGAAGGACGTGGAGTATCTCCGACTGTTGGTTTAGCGCTAGTCAATATATCAACTGGCGAGGCAGTCCTCAGTCAGATCTGCGACAATCAATTCTACGTCAAAACTCTTCACAAGTTACAAGTCTTCGAACCTACCCAGATCTTAATTGTGTCAACTTCTGGACCTCCCAACCCCAAATCCAAGATGTATCAAATTGTGGAAGAGAATATATTGGGAGCTAGGATCATCACAGTGGATCGTCGTTATTGGTCCGAAACTTCTGGCATTGAATATATTCAGCAGTTGGCGTTTAAAGAAGATTTAGAGGCAATAAAAGTGGCTATAGGAGGCAACTACTTTTCGGTGTGCTGCTTTTGTGCGGTAAGCTTTGCCAGCAGCACCGTCCTTTGCGACATTTACTTTGCTGACATGTTCTTTATGCGTAGGCCTTGAAGTATATTGATATGAGTTTATCCCTTACTTTTGCATTTCATTCTCTTCGGGTTAAATATCAGCCCTCGGAGGATTCTATGATGATAGATCTTGCTACTATTCAATCACTTGAACTAATCCAGAATCTGCAGAATTCCAAGTCAAAAGATTGTTTATTTGGACTCATGAACGAGACATTGACACCAATGGGATCACGGCTCTTGAGAAGCAATATTCTACAGCCTTCGACTCAGTCAAGTTTACTAACTGCTCGCTACGACGCGTTGACCGAGTTTTCGGAAAATGAGGACATGTTCTTACAGACTAGACAAGGTTGGTCCAATGCCCTTGATGTGTGCTTTCGTCATTTCATCCGTCTTCATGTTGACGCGTAGTCCAATATACTCCCTCCCATATTTCGTTACTTACTAACCAGGTTACAGCTCTGAGGTCGATTCCTGACATTGAAAAGCTACTCACTTGCGTATGTGCTCTGATCGTCTTTTTGTTTACATTACTCCCCTGATATCTTGTAGCTTATCATCATCCCAAGCGTCCCAGACATTTGGAACTCGGAGCAAGATATCAACAACATTCTGATGCTAAAATTCTTTGTGCAATCTATTGGCCCGGTCTTTGAAAGTCTATCAGGTGCTCGATCGGAGCTACTAATTCAGATTCGCAACAACTGTCGTACTGAAGTTGTTAACACCACGATTCAGCTCATTAACGAAGTCATAAACGAGGATGTTACATATCAGAAGACTCCTCTAGATTTACGGAATCAACGGACATATGCAGTGAAAGCAGGGGTAAGTGGCTTTTTGGATGTAGCACGTCAAACTTTTAAAGAAGCGACCGAAGATGTCCATCAGCATGTGACAGAAGTTCATCGTATGCCCGCCTTCTTCAATGTGTTGCATTTTACTCACAACTGGTGGCAGAGAGATATGGAATTCAAGGAGAAATTAGATTCGATAATCTCCGGAAATACTATCTTCGATTTTCCGAAAACGAATTTGAGGGCCGAAGCATACCGGACATACTTATCAATCAGTTTCGCAGAAAAGGTTATGTCGAATGCCAGACTCTAGATTTGATAAAATTCAACCAGAAAATCGAAGACTCTCACATAGAAGTCATTTTGGGAAGCGATAAAACAATTCAAGGACTTCTCGAAAATGTGCGAAGCGAAATCCCTAACCTCTTTAAAGTTTGCGAGAGTATCGCCATGCTGGATATGATCACATCCTTCGGAAAATTAGTCACGAGCCAGGAATCCTATGTCAGGCCAGAGATCGCAGAATGCATCGCTATCAAGTCCGGCCGCCATCCAATTCGAGACAAGGTCCGTATGGCCCATACATATCAACTACAAATACTAATTTGCGTTTCCTTCAGGTACCATCACATAAATTCGTGCCCAATGATTACTATGCAACGCAACAATCTCGTTTCCAGATAATTACCGGGTGTAACATGAGCGGCAAAAGTACGTATATACGAGGAATTGCTCTTATGAGTGTGATGGCGCAAGTGGGCTGCTTCGTACCAGCAAGTTACGCTTCATTTCCCATAATTCATCAACTCTTCGCTCGTGTGTCAATGGACGATGGTACTGAAGCAAATGTTTCTACTTTCGCTTCAGAAATGAGGGAAACGGCATTCATACTTAGGTGATCCAAATTCTTTCTCGTGTCTCGAGTTTTACTAATCAGTGGTTATAGAAATATTGATGAGAAAAGCCTTGCTATTATTGATGAACTTGGCCGCGGGACCAGTACAAGGGACGGCCTTGCCATTGCTTTAAGCATCGCAGAAGCATTGTCACAGACTCGAGCAGTCATCTGGTTCGCCACCCATTTCAAAGAGCTTGGTATGTGGTGACGTCTGATCTCTGTCTCATGAATATGCCTGCTGACATCAAGGAGCACAAATCATGTCGGAGCGTCCTGGCGTTGAAGTTTACCATTTGTCAGTCGACATGAGTGATTTGAATACCATGACAATGCTCTATAGAGTTAGTCAGGGCTGTGTTGAAGAACAACACTATGGTATTGCTCTAGCGCGTGTGGTGGATTTGCCTCCAAAGGTTCTCGCTGTGGCCGAGGAAGTCTCGAAGGCTATCATTGCTCGAGCCGCCGCTAAGAGGGAGACTTCTCGGACTATGGCGATTAATAAATGGAGGAAGCTTCTCCTTACCTTGAAAGAGAATCTTGAGCAGCTCTGTCATAGTCCCATGGAAAATCCGATATTGCTAGAATGGATTGTAAAGGTGCGAAAGGAATTTTCGATTTGTATGGAAAATATAGAGAATGGAATGGCTGATCACGACTCGGAAGTTTCAGACGATGAAGGCACAAATCTGGGAAGCGAAAGTATTTTCACTGCCGAACCGGGAAGCGAAGAGACATCGAGGAGCGACAGTACTTGAAATTTGTGAGTTCGCAAAAATACATAGCTTCAAGAGCTGCTCTGTATATAACGCTCAGAGAATACACATAATACAACAATGGTCCAATTAGGAAAATATAGCAGACCCTCCTCAAAGGCCGATCATCGCAGCGGGATCAGCAAGTAGTATGGTCAGTACACCCAATAGTCCTACCGTCTGAACCCTGGACGGCAGTCTAAACGGTTAATTTGTGATATTATTAGATTAGGTGGGACTATCAAGGGATTACAATACCAAAAGCTCCGGATTAGATAGTTTAATACTAAAAAGTTTAACTTCAATCCAGATTTTGGATTGATTAGGACATATCATATGATTTGACAAAGCATGCTCAGACCACCGAATGTCATGTGATATCACCATTCACTGCAAAAATCCGGCGCGTCCGGAGTGCGGTCTAGCTTGTCGGGGGCTTCTATTATCCGAAACGGACTGTCCAATTTCCCATTAGACTTAAACTCGACCGTCTAACGTCCTGCATCCGGACTATTGAATACGCCGAGTGTAATAGGTTACCAAGCTCCCGATGGTTTTTTTGTTTTTTTTTGGAACAGGGGCTCCTCATCATGATCATTCGAATGGTTTTCATCTAGCTAGTTTGCTGAACGTTGATGCAAAAGTTCTGTTCTTTCAATAAGTGCCTTTGATTTTGCAAAATCACTCCCTCAGTATTGGGCCTTACACATTCATGATTACAAAGTAGAAAAAGCGCACAACGTGATACAGACAGAGCCCAGAGAGAATCGGATGTAACTATCTCGCGATCGATGGCAAGATTCACGCGCCCGATGTTCTCGAGACATTCAAGCGTTTGTTCACTCAGCAGTGGGCCGATTGGAGTGTGACATGTGCAAGAGCCAATGAAAGCTATGAGGTCCTCATGGTCTCCCCGCAGCCAAAAATAACCCTGCTCCAGTTTTTCATGTATCCTTACGTCGAAGATCCAAAGCTCAAGGGGGAGTCCGTGCATGATGAGACGGTAAGTATAAAGTGTTCGTTGTTGGTGATGACGGATGTCAATGATATAACAAACTCCTTCCAGCAAAAGTAGGATAAACATCAAAGGCAGATAGCAGATTTGAGACCGTTTGCAGACCAAAAGCAAAATGAGTTCAGATATGAAAGTGTTGATTATTGGAGCTGGTGGCTTCCCTGCTCGATTATCATCATGGCTTCGCTAACATAAACAGGCACTACCGGTCTATTGATAGCCCAAGGACTCAAGAAAGCAGACATATCTTTCGAGATATTCGAGCGAGCAGCCTCAGCAAACCCAACCGACCGTGCTCGCGATTGGTCGATGGCCTTACATTGGGGCTCGCAGCATCTCAATACATGCCTTCCAGACGAAATCCTCGCGAAAGTGAAATCCGCTCAATGCGATCCTTACTATGAGGACGAACAGGGAACTATGCCTCCTTTGCAATTCAAGAATGCGCAGACAGGAGAAATATTGTTAACTCTTCCGACCGATGGTTTACGACGTGTAGGTAGACAGAAACTGAGAAAATTATTCTCCGAGGGTCTACAAATACAATACAACAAGAGATTCATCTCCTTTGTTGCTTCGGATACAGATGTCACAGTCACATTCGAAGATGGGACATCTGCTACAGGAACCCATCTTGTAGGAGCCGATGGAGCGAGATCCTTACTTCGTACTGCTCTACTTGAGGATAGTGGAAATCTCACACCTATGCTTTATACTCTATACAATATGAAAACAACTTATACGGCAGAACAAGCTCTTTATCTGAAAAATTCTCCCGCTTTTCATCCTATCATGAATTTGGGTACTAATCACGAGCTTAAATCCTTGAGCATGTTGGTTACTTTAGACGTTGTGGATAAGGAGAAACCTGAGAATTGGGTATTCCAACTATTGTGCAGTTTTCTTCAAGAGGATCCGGTGCACCAAGAACATGCAATTGCTTTGAGCAGCCAGGAGAGACTTGAGACTCTACAGAGTAATGTGGAGCTATGGACTGATCCATGGAAAAGCGCTATCAAATGGTTGAAAAAGGGGACTGAAGTAAGTTGCCATCTATTATTATTGTAGCTGTTGTTGTATCTAGGCATGCCACTAATCAAAACCTCCTAGGTCCCTGCGGACATATGTACATTATGGAAGGATCCGGTTCAATGGGACAACCATCATGGTCGTGTAACCATCGCAGGTGATTCTGCTCATCCCATGCCACCTCGTAAGATTCAATCCTGCTCTACTTCAACCATGTTCTGCACTAACATCCGCTTCTCTAGATCGTGGCCAAGGCCTCAATAATGCCATCCAAGATGCTGCAAATTACGTTAAAGCTGTAAGAAATATCAATGAAGGAAAAGTCTCGTCTAAAGAAGCCATATCTGCTTATGATCTTGAGGTACTTGAGCGTGGAAAGTTGGAAATAAGTATATCCGCTGCTTCGACTGTGGCTACGCACGATATCGACCGTTTTAAGGAGGGCCCTCTGGTTAAAATGGGCCTTAAACAGCCGAAGAACAGGAGATGAGATTGCCGTTACTGCTTAGGTTGAGGATAGGGAAAAGATATGGCAGGGTAAATGACAAGATCATGCGATGCATTATTGCGGAGGAAATTTGTGGGTCCGGTTTTGTATCGTCAACATGCATGCTGTCAGATAATTCGATCTTATATCTTACACCACGAGTAACACCACGGGTAACACCGACAGTTTGGATTTGGGACTTTCTATTCTTAGTTAATAATACTTTATACATACAAGAGAAATTTTACAAAACAACAGGATAGCCGATCCAAGCAAAATTTATCGGTATGTATGTAGCTCAAATTGTTCAATCAATGCACCCGAAATCCAGTCTCCTGGAATGATACTGTATGATCTGCCTCGTTTCAGTTCTCGTACGACTTCAAAATCTATCAATAGCAATAAAAGACGATTCTCCCCATCCATCGAACAATTTAGCGAATTGTTCTCCCCATTTTGTCATCATGTAGGCTGATTTTACGAAAATGCGGGGTTGTCGGTTACCCCCGCTCAGTTCATGAGTGGCGTGTTCTTGTGGTCGTATGACGCTGATGCCACCAAAACTGGCTGGGCTGGGCTGGGCTTTCGCTTCGAGAAATCCTTCTATTTTTCTATATGTGGGATTTTGGTTGTAGCGGGATGATCATGATACATAGAAATATATATAATGGATGCAGAGAAATGTGTGATGGAATTTTTTATATATACTGTGCGCAACATTAGCAATAAATAAATCGATAAATCTATAATCAAGTAAAGATTACAAAGATTCTTCATTATCTCAATATCACTACTACTCACTCACTCACTCACTCACTCACAACACCAATCCAATCCAATCCAACACCAACCCAACCAAGCAAAACCCACAAACAATGTCCATGATGGCCAAACGCGAAGCAATAATCATGACCATCACCGCAATCGGCGGACTAATCGGCGCCAACGCCTTCCTCAAGCCCTCTCCCCATCACAGCATCAAAGCGGGAATGGACGCACAATTACATTCATACAATGTTCATACAAAGCCACATGTTGATCAAGATCCTTTGTATGTATTCCCTTTTTGTGATTTTATCATGGTTAGTTAGTTGGATTGTTATTTTGTTGTATTTTGCAGGGGGTGAAGGATAGGAAAGGATAGGAGAGATGGACTAATAGGTGATATAGGGATACGATTTTTGATCGCACGGCGTTGTTGGAGAAGGTTAAGGATCAGAAACCGTGGAATAAGACGTATGCGGAGGAGGAGAGGCATAGATAGATGTGGAGATGGAGATGGAGATAGAGATTGTTAGGGTATTAGGTTCGTGTAAATTTGGGGTGGGAGGATGAGTTGGTGCACCATCTCAGGGGGTTTGGATTTGGCGTTGTGTTTGGATTTGGGGTTGGCTTTTTAAGCGAACGATTGGTTACTTCTTCAGATTAGTGTATTTGATATCCTTCAGCTATTTTTTTGTTTTTATCTCGTGATATTTGCATATTTCGTTCTTGAGGGTGAATGTTGCGATTAGATCTGAAGTATCTTCTTATGGGCCCTCAAATTGTGTGTGCTGTATTCGAAGCAGCCGGTCCACACACTGTGCTATCGAAGATAAATCATTCTTATAAATTCTTCGAGTATATTTTGTAATCGATGAGAAGGCACAATCACAGGCAAATAAAAGTAATAGGAATTGGAATACCATGCTTGAAAGAACCAGCAGCCAAGAAGTGTATCACAGCAACAACGCAGGAGTACAGCCATGATTTCCATCAAAATCATAACAAAAATTCCTCAGAGTACAAGGAAAAGATTTTGAATACCTATTCAATGGCAAAGAGAGATTACAGCATTCACTCCTCTCTCTTGTCATGGTTGTGCCGTGTACGGATTTTACATATTTTGATTATTCCCCGAAGCGACCGAAGCGAACCCCTGAATAACAAGGTACTTTAAAGCTGTTGAAATTCCATGGAGAACACTGAAAGGTTATTTCAAGAAGCAAAACGACTTAATGAATAATTCGATTTTTCTACTCGAAGAATTCGGATTTGTTACTTTCTAATGATATTAGTGTAAACCTGTTGGCATGGCCAAAAAGTATGAATGGATAAGCTATTGGCTCCTTCAATATTTGGAAGCGTTTTTTTTTTGAAATGGCAGCTGAGCCTGATAATATGCGACAGAAGTGAAGCGGTGCAACTGGCTCGGCCTATTACCACTACACGATTGATGATGTGCATTAATTTCCAAACCCGTGAGGGTAACCAAGGTAATGCTAGCGATTTCCAATGCTGAATATAGAATCAGACAGAGTTACTATTAGGCATTAAAACAAGACTGACTTATCTAGCAGAAAGTTATAATGACGAAGGTGAATCGCTTGACTTCAATTGATATTGCTACTTAGACTGCTCACCTCGACGACTGACTTCTTTGCAAGTAACGGTACTCCATTTTGCCCCTCACCACGTCAGATGTCGATTTTGTTGTCTTAAAATTAATAGTATCTCTCTTGGTTCTGACACTCCAATGCCTATCCATCTTCAATAAAACTTGCAAGCCATCTACAGATAAGCCGCCAGGGCTATTTCCAGTCCCAGAGATTCATCTGCTTCTTGAAGGATATCAAAAAGCAGGCCTGGATCTACGCGTTACAATAAATGCCACCTGTAATCATCCTTTTGCGCCGTTTGATGATAACGCTGGCTTTCGAGTTTTACCCGGCTCGAGAAGGTAAGAAGCCTGCTAAGTTTGCTCGTTCTGCCAACCGAATTGAAACTGCACAGTTTTCCTAATCATAAATCTAGTCGTACTAAACTTGCCAAAGTTTAATTTTTCCAATACAATTCCTCCACCGTTGATTGTTGGCTGCGAATGAGACAATCCTCAATGCAACCAGTCAATCACCGAAGCCTGAATTCATTCGTCCAAACTTCTTTGTCGACATCTCATTACAACTATCTGCGATAACAATAACACCTTGGCAACCTAGATATTTCCATACTAGTGGAAAGCTTCTGGCTCATGAGGCTGAACTTCAAAGTAATCTGGAAATATATGAACTCCCAGACTCCAAGGACAGGCAGGGGAATGGAAGGTAACAAGTTAAATTTGGGATTGAGCTAGAACAAATGGCCCGGAGTAGGGTGCTTAAACCAGCTGGTGTGAGGAAAAATGAACGAGTTGTGGAAACTCCTCACGCTGTGCGTGGTGAGGGATCAGGGAAGTTCGCATGCTGGGAATGGGTATGGGAATAAAGAGATCGGGAATCTGGCGTGGATGAGAGCAGTATGATCGTCTGATATTGAAAAACAATATTTTAGGAAAAGCGTGCGGAACTAGAACCCAAATGGCCAATCCAGTAATTAAACCGAGTTCCTTGAGAGGCTTCCATCATCTTAGATGAAGAGATACTTTGGCTCGACCTCAGGTTCAAGGTACTCAGTATACTCCCAGTCAATGAGAGCTGTGTACAGAAGCTCAAATCCTGTCTAGACGTTTTTGGATCTAATGGGACTTTTTGAGGCCATTTTGAGTAAAATCGATGTCCACTTATCCACTCGTTCTATTATCATGCTATAGCTTGATCATCAAGCAGTTTCGAATATCAAATCAATGACCGATACTTATCTATATAGGTAGAAATCCACCTTTTCCCCGTCGATCGTAGCCAAACACTCCCAGATCGTCAGTCCTGACATTCCTCCATTCTTTGCTCATTCGGCTAAGAGTAAAACACTCAAATATTAGTTGATCAAGGGGGTGCTTGAAAGCGCCGATTCAAGGTGAAGCCCTTCAATATTGTATAATTTATTGCCGAGCTGACAACGTTGTAACCAAATGCTTAATTATGATCCTTAAATTAGCCTTCTTAGCGTTCTCTTTAAACAAGTTATAGCGATACTTCACATCTGCTCAATGTACTCCAGCTGGGACAGCAGTAAGCCCTCATGTGCAAAAGATTTGTGACAGGAGATTGAAATTGAGGACTCCGCTTTCGAACATACTACACAGTTTGTCATCAAGAGCCGCATACTTCAGGGTCAACTTCCTTAACGTTCCCTCTGGTGGCCGCTCATCCCAGCCAGATTCAGGCGGGGCTAGCGTACAAGCTAGCTTTCTAAAGTATATTGTGAATGTCGTCAGGAACAAAGCCTTTGTTGCTACTGTTGATGTTATCATAAATGGCATGGTGGCTCCTTTTAAAAAACCTCTATGCTATTTCAACAGAAGGTTACTTTGAAAGAAGCCTGTCCTATCTTAGTCTGGTGGATGATTTAGGATAAACATCTTCCTAATACCGAACCACATAAGGAAGACTGCTGATCCGAGGCCAAACGAGGCCAAATCCAGTCTGCAGTCATAGAAATTCCTAGCCCGCACGTGACGCAAAGTTATAGCATGTAGTACATGACTTCCGCGTGTGTTCCCCGTCTTTTTTGCCTTTGATAGTCCTATCATACGTGAAGACTGGCTTGGACAAGAATCGGATCGATACCTCTAGAAGATGATTATCTTTGCGGTCTGAACGGCGTAGATGCTCATAAAAAACTGTTACGAGCAAATCTCTATTCTCCATAGACATCATCCTCTTTTCCGTCCAGCTTTCGTGCAGGAGTTGTCCATTGGCAAAACTGCAAGATAATTCACGCGTCCAATTACTACAGATACTAACTGCCTGGTGAATTTCTCCGCTCTCATCTGTCCCTTGAAAGTGGCTCAAGATATGTAGTGAATGACAAGACCAGAAACACTAGTTTTCGTACCCTAAAATCCCCGAATACTCTAGGATTCTCAGTACTTGAGATATCGAGTTCTGTGAGGATAAGCCCTGTTCTCTTGTAATGCTCGGCAGCATGTCTTGTAATTCTGTCTGTGAATACTGTGTTTCTCTCATGTTGTGGTAGGTAGTCTTAGAATCTTAGAGCAAACAAGCTCGGACACCCAAATGTATACATAGCAGTTTGGTACAAGATCACGTGAACTGTCTACCCTTGTGTTACCTACTTCCTTCTAACTAATTGCTTATTGTGGATCATCTTGTTGATATCTCTCCCAGAAAAGTAGATAAGCCATAGTATTAGCAGTTGCTTAACGACCCTTCCTAGTAGTTGATAGATTTATCCCATAGTTTTATAGAATTCAGCAACTTCCTCAGTATGTTGACTCTTTCCATTAAGGTTGACATGTGAAGGCAACTAGCAATAACCCTTCACCAATTTGCTTGAATTAGAGTATATATGCTAGGTCATAGGACCATCCAACTACCACCAACTGCATCCCTACTACTTTCTGTGTTTGTGTAACGTATCGCAAGGTTTTACTGCGGAAAGGGCATGAGCGATAGGATCACAGTTGCCTATACCACTCATCTACCATTGAAGTGCCATATCACTTTTTTTATGATTCTATCTCTTCAATTTATATGTTTTCTCATATATTCAAGATACAGCGAAGTACAAGATCGAATTGAATATCCAGATATGGAATCCCACAGCTTATCTGGCCAGACGAATGGCAGTATGCCTGACTTTGATATTGTGGTTATTGGCTCCGGTATGAATTGCTTTCTTCTTTCCATCCTGAATTACCTCCATGCATGATGCACGTATTATATCCAAAAATTACAGTTCATTAACTTTGTACCACGTCTCACAGGCCTAAGTGGTTTATCTTTTGCCAGATTCTATCTCGATATTCATCCAGAAGCGAGGCTAGTTATCCTCGAAGAGGACGTATGCCTTGGCGGCGTTTGGAGCTCAAGTAAGTGTTGTCTCGTCTGGCTACAGTTCCCATCCTATATTTACCTACATATATTGACATGTGTGTGTAATTTCAAGGACGATCATACGATGAATTTTGGTGTCAAAGTGGCCGCCGAATGTCTGGATTCTCGGATGTCCCTCTCACTGTCCCTGAAGATACACCTTTGTACCATGATACCTTCGAAGCAAAATACGTCACGAAGTATCTTGAGGAGTATGTAGAGAATCACATATACAACGGGACGACCCTCTTTTCAAGGATACGTTTCGGCCAGAAAGCTATCAAGATTGACAAGATAGATGATATGTGGCATATCACAACAATTAATCTAGATCATCTCGCATCAAAAACTCAAAACAGGATGATAGTTACATGCCCTAAGCTTGTTGTTGCCACTGGTCGTACTTCGCTTCCCCATATTCCTCGAATTGATTTTGGTTTAGGGGTGATAAGTAGCTTTGATTCTGTACATCATCACAAAGATTTTGGAATATTATCGAAGCACCCACTCCCACGGGCCAGCGGAGTGTTATACTTCGCAGTTCTAGGTGGTGGCAAGTCTGCCGCGGATATGGTCTACCAGTCAATCAAGAAAGGTCACAACGTTAAGTGGATTATTCGAAGAAGCGGCGAGGGTCCAGCTCTGTTATTCCCCGCGCCTGGGCATGGCCGTTACAGGAACTCCGTGGAAAGTTCAGCAACCAGGATGAAGGCACTGTTTAGTCCGTCCCCATTTATGCCAAAATCATGGTTGTTTACCTTGATACGTGCCATTCTATATAGAACTCGTGTTGGGATAAACTATATGATAAAAAAAATAGACGCCGTTAACCAATATTGTCGTAAGGTGGCGGCATATGATACCAGACCGAACTCGTTGCCGGGTTTCCCACTTCTTGATTTTACTACCTCGTGAGTCACCCTCAACAATGTGTGGAAGCTATACTGATGACATTAGTGCATTCTGGTGTACTGGACCTGTAGGACTTGTGCAGCATGACGATTTCTGGGATACAATATCTCAGAATGCTCAAATCTATCGCAACGACGTTGTCTCTTACAGAGACAACATCATAACTTTAGACAATGGCACTCAACTTTATGCGGATGAACTATTACTAGGAACAGGCTGGACTACCACCCAAGTATGCTTTTCTGACACACAAGCTCAGTTTTTGGGTCTTCCTCATTTCAAGGAAAAGACTAGTGCAAAAGAAAGGAAGTTTTGGGAACTCATTTATGAAGAGGCAGACCGTCAAGTAATTGCCGACTTTCCACTCCTTGGAAACCCTCCTCCATATCAAAAAGACAGGTCTCCCCCTCACACAACAGTTCAACAGTTATACAAAGGCATTGTACCGCTTAGAGACAACTCAATCGCATTTCTAGGAGCAATAGACATGTCGAACTCTTTCCGTGCAGCCGAAACACAAGCCATCTGGACCACAGCATACTTCGACGGTAACATAACTCTACCTCCGAAGGAGCAAATGTTGAGAGAGGTTGCCTACATGGGGGCTTTTTCCAAGCGGAGATACCCTACTCGTGGCGCAAAGGGAGAGTGTTTCTTCTTTGAGCTCGTTTGGTATACCGATGCTTTGCTTCATGAGGTTGGCTTGAGATCGCATCACAAAGGGTGGTGGGCTGACTGGGTGGAACCCTGTCTTGCATCGGATTTAAAGGGCATTAAGGATGAATACAAGAAGAAGTTTGGATTGTGAGCGTTCTGTTGGACACTCAATTTGCATTATTACTAGTCGTCATTCGTTGAGTGAAAGTTGCGACTTCCTGCTTGGAATGACGTTACTCATCATCATTGCACAATTACCGTAATTAGAATCTATCATAATTTTGAATCTTTAGCCGATTATATCTTAATCTCCTTTCCTTGTGATTAAACTTTGATCGTATCATGAATTAATTTATATGCCCATGGCATATGGCCAATTATTTTCCACTGCAAATTCGTGCATATAGTCGCTGCACCATCTGATTATTTGACCTAGTCCGGCCAGTTCCTTGTCGCACTCTTCGACTTTATGAATTCTAGGCATTTCTTGAGATTTTTACTCTACAATCACATCTGAGTACGTCACAACTGTCTAATAAATAGACTACAAGACTTCTCAAATTCCCTCACAACTTCGGTTGAAAGCGAGGATTCGTTCGAATCCTCTCCCCATATTTCAACACCAATAAAGCTATCGGCACAAACTCTATAGCAATAAAAGCCAAAACACTATTCTCCCATTCTTACCCCAGATGATCATATAGCGGATTAGCACTCAACGGAACCAACGTTGAACAAATCGATCGGATAATGGTGCATGCTCCAGTCGCGCTCGCGGCATAGATGGTATATGTATCTGCAAGGTACATCTGCACGGGAATATAACTAAATAGGATACCGATTTCAATGACGGAACTACCTAGGATTGGAATAATCCAATGGGTATGATATTCAAGGGACCATCCGTACCAGAAGAATCCAATGGGGAGGAGAAATGCACCGATGAACATGGGTGGGAGGCGGTATTCCGGTTTTTTGTCGTTGTTTTTGGCTTCTATTTTCAGCATGTAGCGGTCCGAAAATTGAGCGAGGGTAAATTAGCAGAATATAAATCCGAACATGAGACCGAAGTAGGCAAGGCTGCTCTGCCCGGAAGTAAAGGAGTAGTTGTTTTGGAACACGGTGCCGAGCGTGGCGAAACATATCATTCCGTAGGCGTTGCTGAGAGCGCTGTAGAAACCTACGAATGGAACTATGGGGGAGATGAAAAGCATCTTAAAAGGTCGGGTCCAAGCCGCTTTTAGAATATCTCGGGGACTTTTTGGACTTGTGGTTTTGTGGCTTCTGGGTATGTCTTTCTCTTCTCTATTCCGCTTTTGACTCAAGACTACTGGTCCATAAGTTTCCTTGAGGATGATTAAAGACAAGGAAAATAAAACCAAACTATTGTGTTGTTAGATATTTGGGAATTTTTGGTTGGGAGCCAACTCACAGCAATCAATGTTGAGTAGAAAGTCCATCTCCAACTGATGTTTTCCACGATATAACCACCGATTACAGGACCTAGAATCATAAATATAATGATACGATGTGAGCATAAGAATTAAAACCAACCAATCGTGGGACCCTATAGACAGTTAGTGAGAACCTGGGTCTAACACAACAGCGCGATACAATACATACAACAACAGGACCAGCAGACATAATACTCAAAGCAAACCTCTCTTTTCCCTCGGTATAAGATCAGCCACTATTGCCGGACCCATAAGCACGAACGTGATGGCCGCAAGACCCATAAAAGCACGAAACACAATGAATAACGGGAGACTCCTGCTCGAACCACATACAGCTAGAGCCAACATAAAACCAATATACCCAGGATATAGCACCGTCACATGACCATATAATTCACTAATGGGAGCGATGACAGAGGTCCTAAACAATAGCCTATAGTGTAGATAGAGACAGTGAGAGAGGCGATTGAATCGTTTGTGGAGTGAAAATCGGCCATTATGGCAGGCAGGGCTGGTTCGAATGCTGAGGTACATGTTGCTCTACAATTGGTTAGCTACTGGTGTAGGTTGTGTACGATGTGGGGGTTCATGGTAGACTTACGCTATGAAATTTGTGATGACAAGGAGTGATACCGTCGTCCATTTGCGCATAGAAGACCAGTTTATGGGATTATGAGGGTCGACTGACCAATTTACGGCAGTCAAGTCATGAGTGTCGAGATCATGCTCATGCATGATAGGCTCTGTGTTCTGTTTCTTCTTATCGAGAACATGATCATTTAAAAGATGGAGTGATGATACTTCCGTAATCGTGATGTTTACTTCGCCAATTTGGGTCCGTACCTGGGGTAAGTTGAAGTTCTGATGACATTGCGATAGGTAATGAGGAGAATAAGGGGGAATCCTCAGCACGCCACAATTTTTCAGATTGAACCGTGGAACAAATCAAAGTTACAGAGACAACAAATGTGGAAAACCGGTCGGAGCATCTATGTCGATACTCCAGGTATTTCACATATCTGATAAAGTTCTGTCAGATATGAATGGAGCCTCTTCACAAGATACTCTCGTAAATACTTAGGTACATTTCGCTTGTATAGTTGGTGGTACTACTTTAGTTGGTAGTATTATTCAAGACAAGCTGATAAGTGTCAAAAGTATTGAAGTTGCAACAAGGTTGGAGGAACGTTGATTTAGTGGTACATACTAGAGTAGGAGTGATTGTATTCGATAACCGCAACAGGTAGGTGCGGCAGCAAGATCTTACAAGAAGTGGTAGAACAATCAATTCAGCCGATATAAAGCTTAATAAAGCCGTGGAAGCTGGGGAATATATGCCGGATCTTGTTTTTATGGACGTAAACCACCTCTTGTGCAACAGAAGAAGCTCTGTTTGCTCATTGCGAGGCAAGTTAGTGTGGCACAATGTGAGACAAGTCCTGGCTAGTACCACCACCATATTGTACGTACTTTCTGTTCCCAAAAATCAAGCTTTATCGTTGATTTGACAGATGTCCGGATGACTTAGCCAAGGCTCATCAATCGGCTTGTTTTCTCAAATTATTTGTAGCATGGGTGGTCGGTTCAGTAGCAACCTTTCATCTTATGGAGTTATTCGGTCTGGAGGGACCAATGAATTAATTATTATCACAGTAGATAAGATTCAGTGATTACAAGCATGTTGCCAGCCAGTGTAATAGATTCTAAACAACCAACATAAAGTCAACACTCTTTTCAAAATCAATCACGAATCATTTCGGACCTATGATAGCTTCTCCCTTTCAAGTATTCTGAAAAGACATCCCAATTAACACATTCGCGTTTGGATTGTGGACTTGCGTTCATGTCATGTCTAATATTACCAGACCAGTAGTAGGGAAGTGGTGCTAGATCCGGCTGACAGATCATGGATGAACGGAGAGATTCAAGGCAATGTACTGAAGGCTTTTAGTTCTCTGCTATATAATGTAAAAGAGATATTGTATTTCAACCTACATGCGTGATGTCGATCGCCTGCTCGATCTTCGTCTGTCCAATTGGCATAGTAATGTTCTGGAAAGAAGGACTGACGGAGTCGTCTCTACGAGGCGAGGGTCAATAGTAAGCCTGTGATCAACTGATAAGCGGGAAAGGATACATACCAGACAATGAAGATTATGATGAACCGTGAGAATGACAGCGAAATTATTGCCTGGTAAAAGTATACTCTTGTTGATATCTAGCCGCGCAGCTTCTTCACGGTAAAGTCGAACGCCATGACCTCGATTTGCTTAATAAATTAGCTTCTAGAAGCGTTGACTATGCAGAATGAAATACTGACGATGTATAAGCCTATTCCATGCGCGTTCTGATTCGTCGCATGGCTCTCCCATGTAAATGTCATTGGCCCAGAGATCAGGCGAAGCTGTTTCGATCTCATACTGGATCCCATCTGCAAATGGAGCTGAAGTCTTGTTAGTATAAATGTCTTCATGAGCAGAATGATCGTTTTACATACTCCACAACGAGGGTCGATGATTTCTTGTAATTTCTGGAAGTTTTGTCAAGTTTCTTCGACTTGAGGTGAGTAATGAAGCCATGCCAATTAGAGTGAATGCCGCCACAATGCCGCACATCATAATCGGAACAGCCCATGATTGCAATCTTCTGGATGATATTGATTTGACAGACTGATTTCTGCAATGAGGACAGTTTTCATTGTCGTCGTCATAACCTTTCTCGTTGGAAAGCGACCCTCCAGTATTTTCAAACGTGATTGGATGCATGAAGAAGGTTTGACAAGCGAATCTAATGCGAAAAGACGAATTGTATACGATCTAAAGACCTATGAAGCTCAGAAACGAGGCGGGAGTTAGTGAATGATAAGAACCGGTTAAGGCTGAATTTTGTGGAACTGTGCAGGTCATACAAAGTACTCTCGTACACATACCTACTCCACACAAAATTTCCTTTATCGCAGGCTTCACCAGTGCACCACACATCCGGAATTCTGTAGAACTTCACATGCTTTGACATGTCTATCGAGGGAGCCAACAATCCACATTTAGCATAAGTGGTGATGTATAGAGGGGTACGTGCTTGATACGTACTACCTCATCATTGTAATGTCGTTAATTGTCGAATAGCAAGGGACGATGAGATGTACATTGCATCTGTATGCCCTTGCGTAGCCCTATCAGTGTAAGGACAGAGATACAAATTGATACTATCAAATGACCGATATCCGTGCAATTTCAATACACCAGTGGAACACCGCCTCTCCTAATACTTGAGATACTCTTTATATATACCTAGGTAGCTTTCGGGTAAAGCAATCCTCGAAAAGCCAAAGCCATATTCTATCCCTTCAGCAAGAAGGTCTTGTTCCTCGTCCAAAATATCGAATTGCGTTTCAAGCGAGGATCAAACATCGAAGTAAAGCCATACAGTCATCATCATGCGTCTGCAATCCTTTCTCCTCGCAGTGTCTTTTATGGCAGCAGCCACGGCTCTAGCCATTAGTCCGAGTAAGCTACCCAACGACCGTTTAGTTGAATATAAATCTTAAATCAAGATAGGAATCCAAATGGACGTTGAGCTCGCTGCGGAAGGTGCTCTCGATAATGGGCCTTCCGTTAACGAGGTTTGGTGATGGCCATGATGGTTGAGGTCCGGATGAAGATCTGTTGATGACAAAGGAACAAGGATGGGGTAATTTGGCAGGAGGGTTTGCGTGTAAACGATATAAACATGTTGACCTTGGCTTGGAACGATTTCTCTCTTGAATCAAATTGGTTCAAAGCAGAGGATGCTTACTTGTTGTCAAACTGCTGCCAATCCATTTGAATTGTTAATACAATTTTCATCAGGAAAACATTTCTGCGTGCCAGCATATCTATCTCCTGCACACTACTGACGAACGCCTCTTTCTGTAAAATGCAATATTTAACTATTGCAAAAGTGCATACACAAACATTGCCATCTTGACTAACATATTGGCCCTTCTCAATCGACGCTGAATTATTACAGCACAGCTCTCGATTTTTTGGGATGCTCTCTCCCATTTTGCAGCCATCGCCACTTCCCGTGCTGATCGTTCTTTTAACGCTTCATATAAATCCTTATAGGCACCCTCAGCCTCAAGAAAATTCGCTGGTACATTTCGACTATAATCAAAGAATAACACACTTGCTCTAAAGTCTGCAACAATGACTTGTTGGACCAAAGACCACATAGACGTAATAGTAACATAGCGATCTGGAAAGACTTCAGTGATATGACTTGCGATAATCAACTAATTCATTACATTAGCCTCAATCTAACAAAAGCATATTTAAGGATCAACTCGAGCTCATACCGAATCAGGAAACTTCACAATCCTCTTCACATCAATCGTGAAATTCTTAATAACAAATCCAATACCACGGCATCTTATCATGTCTTCAAACTTTTCTTTGCTCAAAAAAGGTTCAATGACAAAAATTCCCGGATCCTGCATTGATTCAAAGTATTGTAAGTATGCCGAAATCTTTACGTGATGAAGTGTATCGTGATCTTCGGTCCAATCAATTCCACATTCGACCATGGTCGCTCTGTCGTACCCCATTGCGGTGGCTGTGCCAATCATTTTCTCACGAAGAGGAGCATATGCTGAGCCGCCATCGGGACTTTGGTAGGAACAAGATTCGAGCGCGGAGCTGAATTTCGCAACGGGAGCCATTGCCGCAAATGGATTCTGGATATATTTTCACAAAAATCCGCAGGTTTAAGCTCGGAAACAACAGGTATTGCACTTGATCAATGACTGAAAATTGGCAACGATGGAACAGCTTATCGTCCTATTTGTAGAAACCTACCTATTTTCCCAGTGTTACACTGCCGACCTCAGATAGCACAAGACCTCAGCTGACCCCACAGAAATGCATTAAAGTCGTGATTGCCTTCCTAGTTTCTGTCCAATTAGCCTACCACAGCTATTGGTATGCAATATATAGTACATTTATACAACCTAAGCGCCCCCTTTTGCCCTCTTTTAGTATGCGCCTACTCCCCTAAGCTCCATAAATCATAGAAAATTGATGCCTACTCCGAATTGTAAGCCCTTTCTGGTTTCTTCACCTTTCCTAGCAACGATCGGTAGACCGAAATTCAATTCAAATCGTGCCACCGGATGTGCATACACCATTCCAATCCCAACCGCCAGACTCGGAATCTCTTGACCAAGTTCCGCGATTGTGCCATACACCTTTTTGTTTGTGTCCCTTTCTGGATTGTTGAGTGCAAGGAGTCGGCCGGCATTGGCGAACAACTGCAGGCGTAGCGGAGTAGAAATATCGACACGAGGGAATGGAAGAAGAAGGTTTATAGAAGAAGCCGCGTAGATGTCACCTCCAACTGCATCTTGTCTGTCCCGAGGTCCAAGGCCACCAATTTTAAATCCACGAACGTCCGTCGGTCCACCGAGCTGAAATCTATCATTTATTCGTGACGGTTTGGCTGCAGTGCCGAATCCAACACCTAGAGGATACAACATTCCTGCCCTGATACCCGCTGTTAAGCTTGCGCCTGGGATGCCAGGGACTTTGACCGCACCACTAGATTCTACTTCTGATTTCCAGAATCCAACATCTCCTTTCAAAGGCCCCCAACCCGCGATTTCCGAAATCGTTTTAAGAAGGTATCCCTGGTTTGGCATTATAGGGTGATTGCGTTCGTCTTTAATCCATGTATGGCTAATACTGCTCTTGACTGTGTCTCCTGCATCGTTGCGTACTGTTGGTGATGCATTTCCAGCCAGACTCGTCACTTGTCTCCATACCCCATTGTATCCAACCTGATGCGTGCTACCACCGCCAGAAGCCCAGCTATATTTTATTCCCCCGCCCTTAAGAACTTCTTCATGACTTGCCCAGGGCTTACTGGTCGCGCTCGACAAGACATCCACAGCTACTCTCTTGTCGGGATCACTCAATATTGGCGTCTCAAATGTAGCCTGATAGGCAGAACGAGTTCGGGTCCCTGTAGCAGCGTTGACATTCAGAGTTTCTGCGCCCCCAAATATGTTGCGCCATTGTGCATTTCCATACGCTGAACCTTCGGCATTCCCAAGATCAGTCCCAGTCTTCAATGTGATGACACCACGCTCGCGCGCACGGATGTATACGTCGATATCAGAAGGAGTAGAGGAGGGGTCGGTAGGATCAGGCTTATCAATGAACATGGATATATCGTCGTGAAAAATGCCTAACTACGTATAAGTACAACGTTGGTCAAACATCAGTGAGGGGCTATCATACCATGTCGTCGGAGCTTATTTGTAGCTGTGCTGAGTTCCTGCAATGCTTCCGACAAAGTATATGGCCCATTTCTGTTTGCACTAAGCAGAGGCTCGAATATGCCATCGAGGAATGACCTCCTTGTGCGTGAGGGACCCAAGAGTCTAATCGAGGAGATTGTGACTGGTTTTGTGGAGTTATTGCCAATCTATTCCATGAGCCCATGAAATCATTATTGCCCAGAACTAATACATATACGTACCAGCTCCCCAGTTCTCTGTGCGGCCTCTAAAGCATATCTCGCATGCTTTTCTGCAATAGCTTTTTCGAGCTCTTCTTGAGATTTGGGGTCGGTTTTTAGGAGACTCTCAACGAGCTGCGACCGGCTACATTAGCAAATTAACCGT
This sequence comes from Sclerotinia minor, assembly GCA_025389075.1. NCBI lineage: Eukaryota > Fungi > Ascomycota > Leotiomycetes > Helotiales > Sclerotiniaceae > Sclerotinia > Sclerotinia minor. Next base: position 1,925,238 of record QRFH01000003.1, read on the forward strand.
GGCGATATTGCTTCATACGGGTGGATAATACAACTCACAGTCCCCTTCGGCCCATTTGTCGTCGCCATTATTTTTTATTTTCTGACTCCACCCGAGATTATACACTATTTCTATTTCATTCGAAGGACTCGTTCTGCCAGTCCAGTTCCAGATAGAAATTACTAAGCGAGAGACCAAGCTAGTGCGCACGTAACTTCCTTGCCCTGCACCATTGAATCATCTCATCCCTAATAATAAACCCAAAGCATTCCATGTGAATATTCCCATCATAAACATCCAACCAGTCAATCATTTTCTTACATCTTCGAACCCGTGAGAAGTCTTCCCATTAGGCTTTTTATCTGGATTCAGAATATTATTTAATACACAAAAGAACATTACACCGAATCCCAAACGTTCTCTGTCGTCATTCAAACGCAACAAGGTCAACGTATCCTTAAAGTTTCAAGTATAACTCTGAAGTAGGACTTGACAATGGCGAGTCGAGCTGCCAACAAACGGGTACGTGAATCGATTCTGATGATTCTATCTTTAATTCTTTTGATAGCTAACATGATAAAATGTAGTTAACCCGTGAATACAAAACCATCACCGAGAACCCTCCTCCATACATCGAAGCACATCCATCCGAATCTAACATCCTCGAATGGCATTACATCCTCACCGGACCACCCGACACACCTTATCATGGCGGACAATACTGGGGTACCCTTTTGTTCCCTCCAAATTATCCATTTGCGCCTCCCTCCATTAAAATGCACACGCCATCTGGCCGTTTTCAACCCTCCACTCGTCTTTGTCTTTCAATCAGTGACTTTCATCCCAAGAGTTTCAATCCCGCATGGGAAGTCAGTACAATTTTGATCGGTCTATTAAGTTTCATGACAAGTGAAGAAATGACAACGGGTTCGGTCTCCGCATCAGAGGCGGAGAGAAAATGGGCCGCGAGTAGGACGAGATGGTGGAATAGTACTGGAGGAGGCAGTTACAAAAAGGATGGAACACAGAAGGGAAATATCAAGGCCGGGGATGGCGGCGCCAAGTTTAGAAGCGAGTGGGAGGAATTGGATAAGGAGAATTGGAAGTGGATGAAGGAAAGGGGTGTCGATATCGCCACTGGTAACGAAGAAAAGAAAGATGAAGAGGGCACTGGAAGAGAATGCAGTGGAATCGCGATGAGACGCCCAGGCGGTAGTCAGGCTGTTGTTGGGGCTGTGGTGGAGGGTGGTAGAGAAGGAAGAAGCTGGTTGCAGAGGAACAAATACTGGGTGGCTGGCGGAGTGATTTTTATGTATGTCATGATTGCGAGACTATTGGCAGAAGGACATGAGCTATAGATGTATGTAAATATGGGTTGGTTCTAAGCATGGAGTTCAGGATGGGCTAGGGTACTTTTGTACAACAGGTCAGCGTCACTCCGTCACGGCAAGGTAAACTAGGTATCTATTGATTAGGTAGAATTTAATGAACATTTTGAGTATTTGAAGGTGCCAAATATCGCATTTTAAACATTTAAGTGTTCTGAATGTATCTGAATGTTTGATATTACTGTTCTCTCTTCTCTCAAGGGAGTAACTACAGTATTGTATCTTCCCATCCCAACATAGTTATTACTATTATCCCACCCAGTTTTCTCGAATCGTGAATCCATTTATTCCCCTGGACACAAATAACAACACATCCTTCTAGCATCCACGCATGCGAATGCAGCTCATCTTCTCTTTGTATTCTCTCCATCAACCAAAATCCCAAGAATTTAATCTTTAACCCAACTCCAAATATCTGCAATGTGCAACATTGAAAAAAAATTGCATTACCGCCAAAACCATAAATGTGAAGCTTATATCAGAAAGCGGGTATCAAAAAAAATAATAAATGTCGAACGCCGTGGTGCATCTCTGCCCCTGTCGCGCAGGGGGCATCTAACTCAAAAAAAAAAAGGGTGCCTGTATTGGCATCAACGTCTCATAAAAGAACTCCATCGTCTCCTGTGTGTTTTGGTCGGCTCTATCTTTTCCTCCAATTTTTCTCGCTTCATCTCATTTTCATCCTCATCTTCCATGACTAATCGATATCTCCTCACGCTTCCAGCATCATCATCTCGTCCTCGCATATTCTCGGCGCAAAATCTGGTTCCTCTCTTGTCGACAGGCAAGAAACAATCGGGTATGCAACGTGCTATGAATCCTCGGATGCCTTTACTTGCTGCATCAATCGCTGCGTATTCTAATCTTCGGGTTTGGTCTGATGTCCAATAATGGACTGTGGCTGGTGGGGGCGGAGGTGGGTTGGCGGCCGGCTTGGGTGATTCTTGAGATAGGTCATCGGAGAGTGATGGGAAGTGGAAGAATTGATATTGAGGTTGCGATGATAATGCTTGGCTGTGGTGGTGCCGAGATGAGAGACTGGGGCGAGAGCGAGAGAGGGATGCGCGTGGAGATTTTGAGGAACGTTTGGGAGTTGAACGGCTAGTGGCGCTAGAGGCCGAGGAAGAGGTGCCAGAGGACTCTTTTGGACGTGAATGTGATTTTCGAGAGGCATTCAATGACGGTCGAGTATGATAAGAGGATGATTTCGAGCTGGGTCGTGATGATGTCTTCACGTGGCTAGGTATAGAGGCAATATTCTCTGCAAAACCAGAGTCTTGACGGCTCATCTTGGTACGGCGGAATTCTTGCGGAGAAGACATGGTGGGTGAATGAGGTTGCGATGAGAACAATCGTGGAATTTGTTGTTCGAGCTCGATTGGGGTCGGGTGCGCTCGCGCTGAATAGAAAACTGCGGCATCAGAGTTTATACTAGATTGACTCCTATTGTTCCAATTGGTAGTGGAACAATTGGTTGTCAGGGGGGTAAGATTCCGGTGGGTTCTGGAAGGCATATTTAAGATTCAAACGAGGTTGGATCGTAATTATGATGATGATTTTGATGCAAGTGCAGTCCTGACGTCCTTGAATTATGGGCTTGCTCGGAGCATATGGCGGTCTGATAGTCTTCAATCCTCTCGTAAGGTTGTAATTTTGCAACCTCCTGGTGTCGAATATTCTTTCTCAATTGTCTAAGTCTTTTGTAGATCCCTGATAGCGGAGTCAAAATAATCTCTCTGTTTTGTACAGTGGGTCCCTCAAGAAGATGTACTGTACTCCGTATGCACATACATGGAAAGACCACGGGAAATACCCCAATGGTTCCCCAATAAGTCGATTCCAAATTTCCCCCAATGGCTTCACTCTAACCGTATGTGCCAGGGCGGCTACTCGACAAGTTGGAGGTGCGTGACTCCCACGAATCGTGAGGTCTTCTTCCACCGCTAAGTTTGTTGAGCCAGCCAGTATTAAAATCGACCGGTGGAGCGGTGGAAGATTGATCCAGAACAACTTATAATGTTCGGTGTAACTGAGATTAGATGTCGCTAGCAACCAATAAAGTCCCTGTTCCTTTTAATCCTGGTTAAAGCTTCTGCTCCGCGTCGGTTGCCTGCAAACCCCACTCTCCTAAGGATCTCGTCCTATCTTAGCGTATCTTTGACTACAGTTTAAGCTTCGTCAATGTCGAGGATGAAATAAAGCAATTGATCGTACTAGAAAATAGATTCACACTTGGGAGAATCACTTCTGTTATATCCCTCGCTCCGAGAAAGATTCCATGGAAACCCTTGTGCTTGAAATTCAATAAATTTCGCACTATCCACAGATTCGAGATAGGAACTCTGTCCGAGCCTTTCGTCCAATTGTTTCTCGTCAATGGCCACTTGCAGATGATCACAAAAATGTCTCTCGCCTGTCTCTATCTAGCCAAATAAATTTGAGGGTTCAATTCGCTGTAAATTGTAATCGATAGACCGCTACTGCACAAAAATGCCTCCGCTATCTGCAAAGCACGTTTGGCCTGCAGTAACTTTTGGAGTTTATTTGATGATTGATCCGATGTCGCCCACGAATCGCTATGTGTGAGATATGTCTTGATGGGCTATTTGAGGCTGTAAAGAGATTCTTATTGATGGTAACAAATTCGGTTGGAAGCCCCGTGTGAAGTGTAGATACCGGTACCGTATTGGTGATAATGGAATAAGAAAAAGCTACCTGGATGAAGATCAAATGTTGATGTGGTACGGTTACAATCACAATTGCGAAAGCATATGTGATATATAAATGCGTTCTGGCCTTTGAATGACAATCAGCCCTCGACATATATCAATCCATCGTTATGCGTCTCTTTTACATGTGAACCTTTGCAGTCTCTTGACTCACCAATGACCTCGTGCCAGTTTATGCTACATGAAACTCCAGGTTTCCCAGGTTTCCTTTTTCAGATATTGGCGGTCCACCTCGGCATGTATTTTTGTCGCACATCATTGTGACACGCGCTTGTTCGTCTCACTCGTGACTCCACGGCCAATTATGTATGTGAAATCGAAATTCGGCGCTGAAACTCAACCCTTCAAAGTTCACTCATTCAAAAAAGTTGCTCGCCATTTCCAAAAATGAAGAGCCTGAGTTTCGTGCCTCACCGCCTATCTTCATTTAAACGGTTCACGAATCACGGGTAATGCCATCTTGGTCTCTGTCTTTGGTCTCTGTCTCCCTGCGGAGATGACAGCGGGTCTACGGATCGAAAATGTTTTGACCCGGATCAAAAGCAGAGATGAAGAGAATTGTTGGGAACTCAACTCCCTTGTTCGTGCAAATCACGCTCTTATTGAAATTTGTACACGTAAATTGAGGCGGTGTACCCAGCTGTACAAGAATTTGTCGAAGAAGTTCTCATGAGTTTATGGATGATTAGGTACTTCTACGTTTGCTCATTCCAGCCACAAGCGTTAATGACCGTCACGTTTACAGGATCGGATAAAATGGAGAGCAATGCAGAGGCATCAGAGATCGGTCTTGATCATACTACGTAGTATGGATTGCAATGATCATGTTATTAGTGGATACACCTTTCGAAAACCTGACAGAGGAACTCAACATTTACACGTGACTTAACCCATTCATCGTCTCTTGCGACTTATCGCGAAAACTCTTCCCCAGTGCAATTGCAGGAGAGAACTTCACCCCTCGAACCATCCACTATCCTCGACGGAACTTCCCAAGCAAATGCCAAAGGAAATTTGCTCAAGGGGAACCGTTCGACTCTTAAGCACAATAATTGTGCAATCATGGGTGGTAGTGAGGGTGGACATCCTAGCGTTAAGGAAAATCCACTTACCATCTTCGATTCAGGTCAGAAATGACTATTGCACTGACACTAGAGGAATCCCTGGTACCTTATCTCATAAGGTTACTCACAATCACATGAACCAGCACCTTCTTCCCTTCAGCACATACTTTTGAGCATCAAGCAAAAACAAATTGGCGTGTAGTTTCCGAACATTCTCTGTAGTCTGCAGACCAACATCGCCGCCACATAAAGACCTTCCACTTTCAACGTCCGCGTAATTCTATCTGATGTAGGTCGTTGATCGGGACAAGGCCGCTTCTTTATCTCGCGTGCTATTTTGAGCAATCGATTCACGTCTGATTTTTGAGGCTCATTCTTACAGCGAACCTTGTCCCACGTTTTTCGAAACAATCATGGTCTTCCTCAGTGATCTTCACCACTTCCCTAGCCAATTGAATCTCGTGTCATTTTCTCACCCCGCAAAGTATGCAGGAAGGATGTATCTACCCATGTCTTCGATTAGTACCTCGAGATCTCAGATGGCTTACCTTAACAGCGGCTTGATCATTTCGCTGGTCGCCAAAAGCCATCTGGAAAGCGAAGCCGAAACGCATTGTCTCATCCTTTGCGGTGAAATTGTGGAAGATTAGGCCGGGACACCACTTCTTCTGGCATTAACAGGAAGAAGGACACGCATGAGGTGTTAGAAATGTACCACGTATACTTCGATTACCACACTTTTGCGACAGCTCCAAAGTTTCGAGGAAACCTTGTTGAATCCGTCGGATAGCAAGTCACCCATCTCTTGGAAGATCTTAATACTATATCCTTCCCGGAAGTTATCCGAATGTTTGACATTTTATTGAGTCCCGTGTACAACGATTGCACAAATTTGATTGCTCATAGGGGTCGGAGCGATAGTAGGTTAGCTTCAAGTCTCATGCCGGTAATCTGTTTCCACCCCCGAACTAATTTGTGGAACTTCCTCTTATTTTATACCAAGACACAGAAGGCTAGCTAGTTTATTTTGCAAGGCTTTCCAATCTTCATCTCTGATAAAGGATCCCTATTTTTGTCTTTGACTCGCTGAAGTAGGTTTCCGGCCTCATCAAACCATCTTGATTGGCTATGAATCATGTGATTTATGGGGCACTTCATTTCTTGCAAGATTCCGGCGCGTATTTGAGTAGTATATAGATTTGATCGTCTAATCCCATGTCGATTTTTAGGTAAGTAATTTTTGGGTAGTACCTGCTTGACATCTGGACCGTCATTTCTAACCCTTAGACAATTCGCGCCAGGATTGGGACCTCTAGACAGACTCAACTGCCTTTGCTAGGATCGATAAGTACTAACCTTTGCTGTGAAGGGCAGTTTAATCTAATCTGTAATTATATATGAGAGACTTCTGCCTCCTTTCAGCTGCATTCAACTCGATTCTCATCTGTACCAGCACTTACATCATCCTCGTCCTACCTCAGATACTCAACACTATATTCCTCAGTGAACGCGCACTTACTCCAAATTTCTCTGCAACGCAAATACGTCTCTACCTAAAATGTCTTTCAACGTCTACATGGTCGAGTTTCTCGGTATCTCACGAGGAATCTTCGTTCAGACCGACGAATGTGGAAGAGACAGCGGTCATCTTTATCAAGTAATTGGCGACATGCAGAACGGCATGATTCATGCACACAAAGAAATAAAACGACCAAGCAGCACCGGGAGGATCATCGGCACGGTATCTGCATCTCAATACTCGCAAGTTCGAGCTATCTGCGACTCTATCACGGCAGGACCACCGAAAATTGATCCTGTGAATTCTCTCCGTCATTATCAAGAATGGACGAATAATGTGGTAGAAATACTCTTTGCTAGGGGAATTCTGCAGAAGCCCAATCCCTTATCGATATCTACACAATTCCGGCATGCCTCGAGACGTGTTGATCAGTGCTGTTCGCCAATAAATGATAGCCGTAGCTTTGACTGGTTGAGCGCGAGTCAAATGCAAGCTCCAGGGATAGCGATGTGACTAGAAAATCTGAAAGTTCAGTTTGATTTGTTGCTTGAGAAATGGCGTTTGGATCTTGCAGGTTATAAGCAGGGGAAAATATTTTGGGATTTTCGGTGGTGTTGGGGGAGGCTGGCACTTCAGTTGCAACAAAATACATGCTGCTGGGACATGAGATGCAGAACACTTGTTCACTCTTTGAATTCCAATAATTCTAATCTATGTTCTCATGGATCAACTTTTGCATCTACTGTGATCCGAAACCTTCATTGTATATTTTTGAGTCTGTTTTTACTGCCCGCTCTACAACAAAATTTCATAATCTAGCCTTGAACGCAGTGGTCCTGACAGTAGCACCTTTTTGTGGGCGTATTTGATCTTGGCAATTGCGGAATGCCATGAATTATCTCCCACTGCCGAAGTTTTTCTGCATCTTCCTTTAATTTCAATTCTACCATAGAAAGCAGATAGCTATGTAATTTGAGAACGTACGATTTCTCTTATAATTGTTTCACTGTACCATATTTTTCTGTTTAGATGCAGTAAGACAACTTCTAGAACTTCATGCGCTCAAGTTTGCTGAGAAATCTCGTTGGCTAGCAATTTGCAAGTTGTGAAATCAAGCAATGTAACATTCTTCCCAACACGCGTCCTCAACAACGGCCTCGTCAACCTTTTGGTCCATTTTATTCACAAGTAGGGTTTTACAGCTTTGTTGATCGTTTTCCATATCTTATATCAGCACATAGCTCCTGAAGGCCAGTACCTTGTGGTTGTTTGTTAGGTCGAAGCAGGAGAAGTTTTCCCCTGTCTTCTGGCAAACTTATGGCTAGTTTGTCGGCCTATAAGACATTGTGACGCCATATATTGGTATTTTTCTCTCCAAAGTAAAAGAGTACCTTGGGAAATTCAAACGGTCGAAGAGGGAAAGAAATTTCCCTCCAAAAAGCCGTCAAAGATGCTATATCCCCTAATCTTCAAATATACATTTTGCTGTTCTTTTTTCCGCAGTCCTAGGCACATCTTTGTTAATCACATTCGACTGATACTGATTGCCAATACTCGCGGCTCAGTTACATGCTTTCATTGCTGTAGAGCCCAGATTTTGCATTTAGTCATGCCTCGACTCATTATATTCTATGGGGAAATGCCTGCGAAATTCTTTTAAATGTCGTCTTCAATCCCTTTCCCTAGATATCAAGCCGAAAAGTGGGTTCAGGCGAGCTGTCGGGAGTAAGTTTAATCGTCTTCACTGTTTTGCTCGTTTGGCGGAACCTCTAGAAATTATCCGACGTCATCATCGAAATTTATCTGGTCGTGAAGTGCAAGTTGTAAGTAAACTTCGTGTCTGTCAATAGGGCATTCTGCTCTTGATCTCAAACTTTCATTTCTGTTGTGATCTTGTGCGTGTATTTATTTCTTGATGCAGTATTAATCCCTCTTCTTGCAACCTCTCCTAGAAATGCACCGACTAACTTCTCAATATCACAGGGTCAAATTTGCAAAAGAGCCACTACTGACGCTTCAAAGAAATCTTTGCCAAAGTAGAAAGAGAAAGCCCCAAAAGTGTAGAGACAAGCATCTATACTAGATAAGTCGAATCATCACCAAATCGTGCGCAAACATAGGTAGAGACGGCCAACCCGGTCCTATAATCGCATGGCCTAAAAGTTCCCGCACTTCTAGAGGAATACCTATTTCTTCACAAAACATTTTCCGATCTAGCAGATTTTCCCTATCGAAAGAAGGGACCCGGTCAATCGCGGAAAGTCGTAAGGCGTCACATATCGCTGAAGGATTCTTAAAGAATATAGGAAGGAGGCTCGATGCCATTGTACCAGATGATGATAAAAAAGGGACAAAAAAGGGGCCTTTCAATCACGATGAACTCATCATCCAACCCGAAGCCATGACTCTCCACAACGATGCTTCTAAAAAAGCCAAAAAGGCAGGTGAAGAATTAGATAAACATTTAGAAAAGTTTTTAAGAAGAAATATATATAAAAGCCAACGAGATGAAAAGAAACCTTGCATCAAAGATAAGCATCCGGAAAATCCTTATGCGCCAGGAAGAAGAGATGATGAGGAGAGTATCATTACTGATAGTGATTTTGTGGGGAATTATAGTGATAGGAATGAGGTGGATGATGAGCCGCGTTTGGAGAAATTAGATAGCTTCTGTCATCGTCATCGTGTGTATGTGCGTGCTGAGAGTGTATGTGGAGTGATGATTCTTATAGCGAGTGTTCGGACTCGTTGGTGATTTTTGTGTGTGCATTGTCTGTGAGGAGGATCTATGATGAAGGGAATGGGCGTCATAGGGCATATTATGGTCATGGTCATGGTTATGGGAATCATTCTCGTTCACTTTATCATTCGAGTGATAGTAGTGATGATACGGGACGAGCTTCCAGTGTTTATATGTAGTTATCTTCCACCGCATTTATGCGTGCTTTCGGTATGGATAGTAGTTATTTATTTCTTGGTGTTCGAAAAGTAAAGGGATGTTAATACTTATTTGGATACTTTGGATTCTGCTGATTTGAACCTCGAATGATGTTCTGTAGCTAATTACATGTGAAGATTGGGTCGTAAGATACAATGGCTTAGGGAAACGATGGAAGTCACAATGACTGGCTGCAAAATGAGTCACTGATTTGATTTTTGTATAATATGGTCGATCTGTCTGTTTGAATTGATAGCTTTAGTCTACTACGTCGTTCATTGTAATTCAGGATATCTTTTACTGACAAATGTAACATTGAGCCTACCGATACTAGAATTAGCGGTTCTAATGACCACCAACGAATTGGCCGTTAACAGGCCGAAACCCTCCGCAAAACGAAATTTTGTGCGACTCAAATAATTTTGTGTGACTGTAATTAGGAGCTTCCTTGCCTTTCTGGTACCTCCAAACCAGCTACCAAACCGAAAATTTTCAAGAGATTGCTTGATATTTCATAGGAAATGGAATTCTCACTTGAACACAATGAACATCCTTCTAGCCTTTGCGAGCAACCATGCAGATAAATAATCAAAACTGCTTGTAACGCCTCGTCCACCTTCTGCCGACTAAAAAATCTAAAATCATACGAGCGATGACAGAAAGCGATAGAAAACCCCTCATAGCTCCTGCGCACCAGCCCTTATCTCCATCAGACTTCTATCCACGAGAAAGGCCACAGTTTTTTCCGCGTGATCTTGAAACTAATCGTTGTGTTTTGATGTATCCTATGACATAAAGCCTTGCTGCAGCACTGACAGCAAGATCTGCCCAAAAGTTCAGGTCCGAGCGACTGAAAATAATTAAACGAGGGAATAGGAGTTACGAGATCTTACTGTACTGTACGACCTCGTTAATTCTTGTAGAGCTTTTTGTTCGGTATTCACCGATTTACCGATTGAGGCTCGATCGACTGGGAGGAAAATCCCAAGGCTAAACTTTCCCTCAAAATATATATCATGGTGATCTTTTTCGGAATCTTCCATGTGGAAGGATGTTGTTCGCGTTTATGCAGGTCCGTATTGTCCGAGCCTTTGTCCGTCAACTCTCCTGCAAGATGAGAACGGACGAATATTTTGAACTTCATTCCAAATCACATCTTCGTACCGTAGCTAAGCCCCTGACCATGATTAAAGTTCAAGCAAACTTTTGAGAGACTTTAAATCAAGGGTTTTTAGTCGAATCAGAGGATTCGGACGAACTAAGGTTCATTGCTGTTAGCTGATGGTCCTACCACAGACCTGATCTACGAAAGATATCTATTTCTCCGAGGCTTCGAGTTTCATTGGTAGATGTGACTTGCCCGATGACATAAGATGTCATAGCACATAACTAATGTACGTACGGTATATAATAGTGTGGTAATGAGTTCTGAATTTAGGGATGGGTTGCCTGCCGACTACCGAGAAGCAGGAATCAAGGATAATTACAGGTTAATCTCCTTGCAAAATCGCTAGAATCAAGCCTCACGATCTATTCTAAGATATACAAGAAAGTATACGAAAGTTAAGAGCTGCTATTTTCCAATTGAAAAGTCGGCGGCTAATATTCTATGCCCGAGAGATAATAATAATTAATGACATGCATATAACGCGTTTACATCAATTTCCAAATTTGAGGTTCAAAGTCCCAACGCTCGAGTTTTGACCCCCTCTACGCAAACGAAAGCAGATCCTCCACAAAATCGATATTTATTGATCCCGCTCATCGGAATCAAAAGATTCTAGCGTGAGAATCACTCGGTAGGTTACACATGGATTGGTCTTTCATGGAAATTATTCATGAGGTCTCGCGTGGCTTGAGGGGTCCGTCTATCTTAAGATCGCTTGGCAAGGCGTTAGGTTCGCTCTTGCCGTGGATTTGTAGAAGTAGGGAATATTAAGATGTACCGTGGCCCAGATACGCCTGCCTACCTATGTTTTCTCGGTCTGTTTCTTCATATGTACCAATAGATGTCGTTCACCTATTTTCAGTCCTGGAATATATCGAGATGGGCTAACGTCTAGCGTCATATGCTCGTTCTCGTTGATGATTTTCTTTTCTTCTTCCTGATGAACAACACTCCTTTGCTATATCATGGCTTCAATTCCAGTAATGGATCTTGTGTCCCGTGATCACTATGTCCACGGCGTGAATCGTGGAGCACAAGTGACGGGTGTTGCTTGTGCTTCTTTAGCCCTGCCGTGGATCGCTGGTGTACTTCGAATTTATGTCAGAACTAGAATTCAAAAGTTCTTTGGATCTGAGGATTGGTTGACCGTGGCTTCTATGGTATGTCTAAGTATTCCATCACGATATATGAGGAGTGTTATTGATATCGTGGATCTTAGACAATACACACTGCCCTCATCGCACTTTTATTGCGGTCACTCAAATTTGGACTCGGGGCTCATATATACAATATCAGCCCAGATTATCTCGATATACTTGCCAAGGTGTGCATACTTGGAACAAGTGAATAGCTGGATATAAAATTAACCATCTCTAGTATATTTTCGCAAGTGAGCTTCTCTATGTCATCACTATGGCTATCACGAAAGTAGCTATCGGGGTTTACTTCTTACGACTTGCAAACAAACGATATCAATTTTGGATCATCTATAGTGTTATGGCTATGACACTTTCGGTCAGCTCGGCATATTTTGTTTTCGTGCTATTGCAATGTCAACCGATATCTTATTTCTGGAATATGTTCGGTGACGCCACCGGAACTTGTTTGAGCACATCAACTCGAGCCAATGTTACATATGCACATGCTGTCATGAGTGCTGTAACCGATTGGGCTTATGGTATCCTTCCAATTACATTTGTATGGAAGGTAAAGATGAATCCTCGCACAAAGTTATCAGTTGTTCTTATTCTATCTCTCGGATTCTTGTAAGTGATATTATCCCTCACTGCACCGCAACTTCTTTATTAATACCCCGACAGTGCAAGCACAGCAACACTAGTACGTATATACTACATCAACAAACTCAACCAAACCAGCGACTACACCTGGGAAGGAATCAACCTGGTAAAATGGTCCATCGTCGAGCCAGCCATCGCCCTAACAGCTGCATCCTTCGCCACCCTCCGACCCCTCTTCAGTTCCCGCTCCCAAAACCAAGCCTCGAGTCTCTACTCTAACAGTTCAAACCGTAGCGGTAAAGACTCCCAAGAAACGCTCCGCGCCTCCGAAGACGAATGTTCGCAACAATTCGCCGCGATGCTGGGTCTAAGCGAGCGATACGGCGTGCGCACATACGTATACGCGGACAAGAAAATCGTACCAAAAGAAGATGTGGAAGCGCAACGCTTGCAAGCCGCGTGGAAAAATGAAGATTTGGACGAGTCGATAGAAGCGAGTATTTTGCACGGAGCAAACCAGGTTGGAGATTGTAGTCGCTCAGCAGGAGAAGCTAGTCCGACGACGAATAGTGCTGGGATTGATTGGGCGAGTGGATATAAGACGACGGTTATTACTCAGACGAGTGAATGATTTTCTTTTGTTTGTGGGCATGGGATGAGATGAGATACCATTGTGCTTGCCTTTGTGTTTTATGTTTGCTGTGTTTACTTTAGCGGGAATTGGGAAACTTTTTTCTTTTTTTTTTATAAAGAAAAAGCTCTTTTATGATGGATGATATGGCATTCAAACTTTTTATACTTCAAAGTGTATATATTTTTAGGAAAAACGATTTTTCAATTTCAAAATACTGCGATATGTTCTTAGAAGTGCGTGTATTGATGTAGATCTGAGGGAATTAAGTTGGCATAAACGATACCAACAGGAGAAACTAAGACATGTTCAATTCACATTAATTATTTTTTAAAAAAAATGCGGAGTTCAAACTACTCAGGTATCTATCTGACGTCTGAAACATTTCATTACGGATATGTAAGAATTAATGGCCTCGAATCAAACAGGCAACACTACTGCACTATTATCCCATTCATACAAACAGGGACCTTCAACTCCACAAACGATTTCTCGCAATTAGATATAAGGAACGGTGAATGTACACTTTTGGAACAACTATCCTCATGGTCTTTTATTCGGATTTTCGTCGAGATAATAAGTACGTCATGGAGATATGATACCACCATCTCGATCACCGCTGATAGCCTCTTCATCTCCATCTCCATCTCCATCTCCATCCATCTCCATCTCCATCTCCATCTCCATCTCCATCTCCATCTCCATCTCCATCTTTATCTTCATCTTCATTCTCATTCTCAGCCCCATCCTGTCCTTCCAATTCCGATTCTGAATATGAATCCAAAACTTCATCTTCATCATCATACCCACTTGACGCGGATACCTGTTCTTGTTTCGGATTTCCCATTCCCACTTTCCTTCGTTTTCTTTTCTCTCTGTCGCTGCCTCGCCATCCTCTCTTTCCTGTAATTTGCTTGAGAAATCTATCCGTATGCACCGCTCCACACATCTCCTCATCGCTATCAACACGAAGAGCATCGAGAATACTCTTCGAAAAATTGTGTTCCGTCTGAGCGTGATTCGATAGCTTGGCCGCCGTCTTAAATCCTTCTTTATTTCTTTGACATTTGCCAACAGGGCAGTAATAAACACTATGCTTTATGGTTGTAAATTCTTCATTTTTCACGTTTTCGGTATCGGATGCTGAATTCGACGGTTCATCTTCGAATTCATCTAGATATGTTCCAGATTCTTTAGGTTCATCAAAATCCGGTATCATTCCTGGTTGATACTCTTTAACCAAATCATTTTTGCCGGCTGCAGCAGGTCCCTCAACCATAGTCCTCATTATCACGTTCTCTCCAAACAAATTTGCACATCTTTGCGTAGCTCTAGCAATGACATTCGGTGAAAATCCAACCAACGCAGCGGAACCTAGTACCTCACTCCAATCCCTAAGACGTAGCAGATGCTTGCGTGTGTTTTCTGAAGCCTTTCTCGGTGACTTTTGAGGAGATACTGGGCCGGGTGTCGTTCCTCTTTTGGGTGTAGTAGGTCTTTTTGGCTCGATCGGTGGGGCGAAAACAGGTAAGGGTTTCTTCTGAATCCTGGCAATTCGAGTGAGATACTCATGTTGTGTTTCCCCTTCCAATCTTTCATAAACCTTCTTCGGTCGTCCTCGGCGGGTTGTCTTTGCTCGCCAGAGGTCTGGGTCGTCGAGGCCATTCTCGTTCGGTGTAGACTCCTGCATTGGACTGTCAATAGATTGGAATTTGCGAGGCCTGCCGACTGCTTTCTTTACAGGCGAATCTTTATTTGTTTCATCACCAGCGATACTAGTTGCACGTGAACGAGACTCTACATCTGTGTCGAATTCAGCTTGAGAGGCATATTGCCGGCAAGTCTTACGTGCATGATGCAAAGCCATCAAGACATCATCCAATTTGGAAAGCGTATGCCTGATCGATGGTCGTAGTAAGTCTTGAGAGCGTTCGTCGTCAGCTGATACCACGGGTCGGAGGATACTTGCGTATTGAGGTGGCTCCGACAACTTCCTAACGCTCTCTGCTCTACCTTGAACGTCATCCGATGGCTCTTGTCGCGGTTCATCAATGCTCATTTCCTCTACATCGTCATCCGCTGCGTGCCCACCGTGATCTCCGGCAGCCTCTCTTGCCAGAAATCTATCTCTTGCATATTTTAACGTGACTCCCATCAAAACATCTTCCAAATCCCTACTTAATTTCACAACTTCCTTTTTTCTCAGAGTAAACTTTTCATCTTCATCGTCCGGGCCTATCTGCTCTTCTTCCCTCGGCACCTCCGTGGCCTCAATCGGCCACGCAGTCCACTTTTTAGAGGGCACAAAACCATTGGCTTCATCTCGATCTTCACTTTCAGCATTACGGACATCGCTGGAATTGAAATTTTTGGCTCGCTTTTTTAATGCGAAAGCATTATATAAATGAACACTCAAATCTCTATTCCGGAGTTCATCCAGAGAAGCCGCTAGACCACGTTCTTCTTCGGTGATTTGGTGCCATGTTGAAGCTGGTCCTTTCCAACGATTTTTGCGGGGTGGTGATGAATCCGTAAATGTCGAGTTCGTTGGTGACGACATGGTGAAGAGTCATGTAACGGAGGTTTGTTTTTAATTAATGACCCTTGTGGAGCAGATGTTTTGAACAGAGCTACCAATAATACGTCGACCAAAAAAGCTTTCACCGCCTTAACAAAGGTGCCACCAGTGTGCCTACCGCTTACAGTATCCAATTTTATAGCATCGGCACTACTTTTTATGATAGATGAATATCCAAGTTGTTCGAGGAAATAAACCTCAACTAGTATACCTAGTAACCTACAAAAGCTCCAAATCAACTAGAGATTTGATATTATTATTTCCCATCGTCATTTCCTGACAGATTACGAAAACTGCATGTCTAGATCAAAGTAAAAAGTCTTACTAAAGTACCTAATTGGCTACAAATACGTTATTATCGTTCGTTTTACGCCTATGCGAGAGGCCAATCCAAAAGTAGAAAGTTGTTTACCATTTAGTCATGATCACATACAATGCTATGTCGAGCTACAGCCGTTTACTGTACTTTTAGCATAGTCCTGAAGAGATCTGTACTTGTTTTCAAAGATTTATGGAATTAGAGCCAAATAGTCCACCGAATGTGGAAAAATCTCTCATTAAGCATGAATAATTCCATAGTACATATTCGAGTGCCAAACTAGGTAGACTGGAGGCTAGACCTCTCCGTTCGGCGACCGCATCACCACACACCATCATTTTAGTTCTTAACTCGCTCCCACCCATCAGCTCCCAACCACCACTCAGGAGACTCCTCTGCTTCTGAAAATATACTCAGCTATCATAGATATGGTGCACTGATCTCTACTGCTAACATGGCTACCTGGAGGCGAAAACCATACAGAGGCAGATTTCTTGAAGATATCCCGGAGGAGAGTGTTCATAGCGATTGTGATATCGCAGAAGACCGACCTCATATCACCAAACCAGACTCGGAAGACACGCCTAGAAGCCGAACCCGACGACCAACCCTTCCAGATTTCTCAATTCAACAAGCAGGCTCACTGCGGATCCAAACCCTTCGACCTATCGTCTCTGAGTTCCCGTCTACAATCCCATCCTCAACCTTTCGCGAATCCTCGACAACAGCCTATTCAAAGGCCCCTTCGGAGATACCATTTAAGTGGGATAATCCGCACCCATTTGGTGTCCAAAACGAGAACCATTCCGTACATGAGATTCCTGTTTCTCCGGAGTGTCCAAAGCAATCGAAAAGACAACGTATTTGCTACGTCTTTCGCAACATTTGGATCGAGATCGCATCACGAATTAAATGTGAAAGCAAACAAGAAAGGGACGTGAGAAAAGCACGAGAGGTGAGAAGACGCGAGAGTATTGCAAATACAGCGGTGGCCCTTACGGGAATAGAAATCCAACTAAAAAGTCATAAGGAGAAGGAAGAGAAGAGAAAGAGCGATGCGCTAGCAAGAGCAAAAGAAAACGAAATGGAGGTAAAAGCGAAGGAGGAACGTAGAAAGGATGCCATGAAGCGGGGCAAGGAAAAGGAGAAGAGAGAGCGTAAGGAGGAGAGAAGATGGGAAAAGGAAAATAGGTAAGATTTCGAATAAAGCCAGAGAAACAGCGTTACTGACCAGAACAGGAGGTCGACATTGAATTAGTAGAAGAGATATGTTTGCATATGCATGATCATTTTCGGCTCAGAGTAGATACCACGTATCACATATCTTGGGTTAGATATGCGGACTCCAGATCTTGAAATTAGGGCAGTTGTGGCTGTTTGGTCTTGGGTGCGGCCTCGGGATGGTATTCTAAATGGGTTAAATGAAATCACATAGGGGAATTTACAAACGGCTTGGCAATCAATCATAAACCGCAAAATCTAATTGCTTGGTACTATAATTAAATCTGTCTGGCTTCTTTACCCTTCATTTCTGGTCGTTCGACTTCCCATTCATCCCTGAGGACAGCATAGAGTAAGTCCGCAACCACCAGGACGCTCCAGCCAAGGCTCCATACGAGCGTGATTGCATAGAAAAAATTTGCGTTTCCACTTCCCGCATAAATCCACAAGTAGTAAAAGGCGGGACCCAACAACGTTGCATATAGCACTGTTGAGGAAGCCAGGAAAGTATATCGCATCAAGGGAAAAAGATGGCTGTAGATTGGAAGCATCCCTAAGAATAGCGAGGTATCTGATATCGATGGGTATGGCTTGAAGATTGCAAAAATTCCAAGGAGTATTGTAAGCACAAAAAGAGGCTGGCGTCTCACCCGAATGGTCAAGCCTCCAACGTACGAGGAGAGGTGGAGCCAGAATACACCAAGGAAGAATGACCTAAAGGAGTCAAACATTTCGATGAAGAAATACCACCACAATCCAACATTCGGCGTGAGATCAGGGAGCAGAAGTTGGACGCCATAAGTAGACGATAAAAATTCCCAAGAGCCTGTGATTGTGTAGGACATGTGCAAAAGGGAGTATAAATACACGCCCACAGCTACAGCATTGGTGACCATGAAGAATGGCAAGGACTCTTGGCGCTTGCTAGGACGTTGACGATCATAGCATAGCAGAGCTAGAGGTGGGAAGAGAAGTACGGGATACATAGAAAGGTACGCTGCAAATGCTATGGCGAACATTGAGGTATAAGATGCACCAACTAATGCTTTAGAGATAGCATAGAGTATAGCACAAGTTGTGAATGTGCTTGTTGGGCGACCAATGCATGTTGCAATGGTAAATGGATTGAAAAGAAAGGCAGCAGCAATGGCGAAACTGGTCCACCGTTTATCCTTCCTAGGGGAAGTAAATAGCCTCGAATTTCCTGCCTCTCCAGACTCTGCTATGTTGATTAAAGCATTTGCGCTCAAAAGATCGATCAATATGTATAGTAGATACGTGAATGAGGGATATATCGAGGAGCTCGGAAGGAGAGAGAAGAGGGGGAGGAACAATGGTGCCTGATGGTAAACACCTCCATCGTATGGGGAAACATTGTGATTATAAAGAAAGAGACCCTCTTGTACTATAAGGAATTAGTCAATGGTCTAATGGTCACATATATGCATGGAATATATACATCTCTTAAAACTTGTTACTGGTGTAGAAATTTCGACTCTGGCTGTCAACAAGTCTGGAAGGCCGGGGAAAGATGCAAAGAGTAACAGTCGAACAGCAGCTGCCGTGCCAAAAAGAGCTGCCTTCCTCCTATCAATACTCATGACAGGCATATGGGATTGATTTATTAAGGTATTGAGCGGAAGAGTGAAGCTCAGATTATGATATATCCCGAAGAACTTGAGCCCTTCATTAAATGCATTTCATCTCACTCACTTACTTACTCACTGGCACTCCCTTCCTCACTTCACTCACTCTCCACCAATCGATTTGCTGTGATGTTCTGTTCATTGGAGTCAAAGGGTCCGTGCAAGGCGGTGAGAAAATCCATCCAATAAGCAAAGTTTCCTCGATTGATTAGCGGGCGAAAGAGCATGGAGAAGTAAAAAAAAAAGTTCTCTGCTGGGTAACTTTTTTATTAGCACGACCGAGAACCCCCTCTAACTACATCTCCATCTTCATTCGAATCTCCATCGCAACAGCAACAATGGGAAGAATCAAGAAGAAGGGATCCGCTGGTCAAGCCAAGAATTTCGTTACTAGAACTCAGGCGGTCAGAAAGTTACAAATATCGTAAGTATAATCATCAATTGTCAGAGTTCTTTCTGCAATTTTCTTTAGTCGCATTGGTGCTGTTTCGTTTTTTCTTCTTCTTTCCATCAAGGCACTAATTGTTGATTCCTACAGTCTCCCCGATTTTCGTAAGTTATGTATTTGGAAAGGCATTTATCCTCGGGAACCAAGAAATAAAAAGAAGGCATCAAAATCCTCGACCCATTCTACCACCTTTTACTACACAAAAGATATCCAATGGCTGTTGCACGAAAAGATTGTCGATGCTTTCCGCGAGCAAAAAGCTTTAGAGAAGAAGATCTCAAAAGCTTTAGGGCGAGGAGATGCCCACGACGCTGCAAGACTTGAGCGCAATGCATCAAGACCGGAGAAGACTGGAAAGACGAAATATAATTTGGATCACATTATTCGAGAAAGATACCCTACATTCATCGATGCGCTACGAGATCTCGATGACTGTCTGTCGATGCTCTTTTTATTTGCAAACTTGCCTTCAACCTCGACTGTTCCTGCAAAGATGATTGCAAGATGCGAGAAGTTGTGCTTGGAATTTGAACATTATTTGATTGTCTCAAACAGCTTGCGCAAGTCATTCTTGTCTATTAAAGGAATCTACTACCAGGCCACGATACAAGGACAAGATCTCTTGTGGTTAGTACCTTACAGATTCAACCAACGAGTTACTGGAGATGTGGATTTCCGAATCATGGGCACGTTCGTCGAGTTTTACCAAACTTTGCTAGGTTTCGTTAATTTCCGCCTCTACACTTCCGTTGGGTTGGTGTATCCACCAAAATTTGACAAGGCGAGAGATGATCAAGATGCAGGTCTAGGAGCATTCTCATTAGAGGGAAATGGTATTGGTGCTATTGAGCAACCAAAGCAGATCACCAATGGTGATGCCTCAAAGCCTGATCCTAAGCTCCAAGCAGAGATTGACAAATTAATGCTCCAACTCAATGCCCCAGAGAAGGAGGCTGAGGAGACAAGCAAGACTTCGCCTGAGGGCGAAGAGGAAGAACAGGCAACTGAGACCATTGATAAATTCGAGCCAGCGGCACCAGGTGGTGATATTCTTATGCAGCCTTCCTATTCTGCTACAGATCCATCTACTTTGTTTTCAAAGTTTACTTTCTTCTTGTCAAGAGAGACCCCTCGCCAACCTCTCGAGTTCATTCTTCGGGCTTTTGGCTGCAAGCGTATCGGTTGGGACGCAGTTCTTGGAGAGGGTGCCTTCACTCATAATGAGTCGGACCCATCAATTACCCATCAAGTAGTTGATCGCCCACCTGTGCAAGTTGAACCCGAGGAAGAAGAGGAGATAAAGGAAGACAATCAAACAGCACAGCGTTTGAGACCTGGGGCTCGTATTCCTGGTCGTATTTATATTCAACCTCAATGGATCTGGGATTGTATCAACGATGAAGAGCTCAAGAGACCAGACCTTTATGCACCAGGTGCACAATTGCCTCCACATTTGAGTCCATTTGTTAAGAAAGTACGTGGTCAGTACGATCCATCTGCTCCTCTTGAAGATCAAGAAAGGGAGGATGAGGAGCTTGAAATGGACAGCGATAGCGAGGATGAGGCAGATGTTTCAGATGATGAGGCCGCCGTTAAAAAACAAGATCATCTTACAGCTATGGATGTAGATGAGACTGCCGAGGGTATGGATGTTGCTGGATCCGATGATGAATCTGACGAGGCCCCTGCAAAAGCCGACGATTCTTTCGGTGGCTTTTCCGAGGCGGAAGACAGTGAAGATGAAGGAGAAACTGCCGCACTTCGACGTCAACGAGAACTTGAGGCCGAGTTGTCCGGCGTGGCTTTACAAGAAAAGGAAGTTGACCCAAGGGTTAAAGCTAAGACGGATGCCAAGAAGAAAGCGGCTAAGAAGGCTAAAGAAGAAGACGCGGAGTTGGAGAGATCTAAGATGATGATGAGCAGAAAGAAGAGGAAGATTTTGGAGAAGATGGTTTATAGTAATAAGAAGAAGGATGCTGAGGCGGAGGCATTAAGAGCCAAGAGGAGAAAGATTGAGAAATCCGGGAAAGCTGCTCCAAGAGAGTAAGAGGATAATAGTGGCCATTGTAGCTAGAAAAGTATGGCGTTCATGGCTTGGATCAAGGAGTTTTGACCTGCATTTAGGGGTTTATTAGTGTGGTTATACCTGTGAATATTAGATTAGCCAATCTTTTTTATTGCTATAAATGACAAACATATTTTTTGTGATGTTCCCGAATCTCTGACTTGCGGCAACTTTATATTATAGACTTCTTGATCATTTTATTACACTGCCTTACTGATATTTATAGACGATACTGCTGCGAATTGCGATCATGGATAAAACAGGGTCTAATTATGACTATTCGGGCATAGTCAGGTCTTTGAAACAGTAAAATCATTCCGGGTCAGAACTACCGAATAGATGTAGATCAACATCCCTCCAGGATGTGAAAGCTTAATCTGGTGATTACACGGAGTTTAAAGTAATCTTAACAATTGACGACCTTCAAAACCCGCATCTATTGGACAACGTTCCCTGTGCCAGCAACTCTTCAACATGCAATAGCAATCTTTCTCATAACCTGGATGCTATTGCATACAGATAGCTCAATCGAGTGAAAACCATGACATCCCATCCTACCCTTAATGCCACGATAAGAAACAGTTCTAGCACTTCTCCGATCGAACGCCGAAAGACTTCAAGCACATATTCGGGTTCGAACCAACGATACAGTAATGACAGCAGCGAGACAGCTGAATCTAGTACGGCAGCAAGCAATCGAAATAACTTTGCGACAAGCACCTTGAACGAAGAGGAAGGAGAACAGGAGGACTTGGATGGAAGCATAGAGGACAGGAGCAAGAAAGATGGCAGAATTAAAAATAGGGCTCACAATAAAAGTCGAAGCAGCGGAGGGTTCCTGCTGTCAAATTCTCTCTTTCACCGCAATGGAGAGAGCTCGTCAACGTCAAATGCAGAACATCAATCTCGCAGCCGAGGATTACTTCACGACTTGAAAGGCAAGTCAGGAGACAAAAAACAGAATAAAAGGCAGTCGCGCAATAGTATTGGAATAGGAAGTCCGCTGGCTTCAAATGTGACCAGCGCTCCCACGACTCAGGAGATCGAGCAGGAAGATACGGTCGACGAAAATACGACGCCACAAAGTGAGCATGGGCAGGGCACAGAATCATCAGAGAAGCCTGTTTCGAACGGATTGGACGTCGACTCCGCTCAGATTGTTAATTTAGCTCTAAATCTTAGTGAAAGCAGAAGGATCGCATCGAGACGCAATATTTCTACACCTGTACCTCCAAGTACTGCAGGCTTCCGAGATGAGATGGCAGGAGGGAGCCTACGTCACCATTTACAACAGCAAAGGAGGGTGTCTAGGAATATATCACCAAAGCCCGACAGAAATGAGAGAACGCTTACAAGTCCTCCACGTCTTTCATCAGGAATAAGAGTCAGTCCTTTACCAATAGCACTGGATGCATCTGAAATTACCTATGAATATCATTTCTCTGCATCTACCTTGGCAAGAGCAGAAAAAGCCAAGAGGGCAATTGAGCTCATGGCTCAATACCGTCGATTGTTACAATATGTTCCTCCTTTGAAGGCTGGACTTCTAGAGACGAATCAGCATAGCAGTCCAGGCTCGACTTCTGAACATTCTCATCGCGTATTTGGGAGAGAGTATAATCCTTTACAGTACATACGGAATAGAAAAGTGCGTGCTCGGGCTCGGATCTCCATCGATGGTGAGGCAGAAGAATTCGGGAATGTCTACAAGGTATCATGGTGGGTGGACGAGGTCTCAAAAGCCGCTTTAAGCGATACGTTTGTCAACGGGAATCATGTAGCACTACCGCCTTTCTCCAAGGCTATAGAAGAAGGTCCTTCGCCACATACATCACCTCGCTCTGCTGGGAGTAAGAATCAGACAGCCCCCAAGTTGGCAAGACCAAGAATCGACTGGGTTACCAGCCCCGCAGACATGCTTGCAGACATCTATTGGATGGAACAGGGCGAAAACAAGATGTTGATCGAGGATCGAAATGGGAGACCGATATTTCCTCGAGGCAGGCAATCTATTCCACGCAGACCCGAGGATTTTGATATCCTCACGACGCCGGATTATTTTCATAACAAAAAGTCGAACTCGGCTGTGGACCTTCGTATCGATACTAAACTTCCCGATTTTAGATCTAAGGTTGATTCGGATAAGCATTTAGAAAGCACCGCCTCTAAAGTTCGGCACAAGCTACACGACGCAACTCACCCACAACATGGCAGAAACAGTGCAAGCCGCGAGCGTTCCCGCTTCTTACGATCTAGGAGCCGATCTAGTTCTGATTCCTCTGACAGTGAGCATATAAAAAAATTCTCAAAACGAAGACGTCGTGGGACGAATGAAAGTGAAGACGATTATGGTAAAGATATTCTTGAGAAGCAGATGTTGGAAATGCTTGCGAAAGAATCAGGAGCTTCGAATTGGATGACACCGAACAAGATGGATAGAAAGGCTTCTGTTCCAGCTATCGAAACACCAACACTTCCAGTTCTCCGTAGTGGGGACAAATCTGATTCCAGTATAAGCCTGTACCAAACAAGGACTGATTCGAAAGCTATCGACAAAGATTCTCCTACTAAGAAAAGGCGCCCATTCAAACCTACTGCATCAGGTCGAGCAAGTCTTGAAGTACCAAGCCTTAGTCCTCGAAACTCTCTAGATGGTCTTGACACTACTGCACCCAATTCTCCACAGGTCCGGGCCTCCAAATTATCTAATTTTGTTCCCAGTATTGGGTTAGACCTTTCATCACCGCGTAGTCGCCGGTCATCTCCAAATAGAAAAAGGGCATTATCACGTGTCAGATCCAAGATAAACCCGTTCCGCGAACACAGCAGAGACCGTGGTGAATATGAAGCAGACAAATCTCGACTTTCGATTGATTCTATTGGTTCTATAGGCTCGAGAATTGATCCAAGAGAGTATATTCTTGAAACTATGAATGTCCGTAAACGATCAATGAGCCCTACGAAGAAAGGTACAGCAAGAGAGAAAGATGAGAGCTCGAAGCCGCTCAAGAAACAGACTAGCCTACGGAAGGCCAAAGGGGATGAACCATCTGGCATTCGAGGATTGTTCAAAGGCTCTCGTGGACCGGTTGCTAGAGTTAGTGAGTTTTTGTGGAAAAAGGATTCGAATAATTCTGCTGCGTCGAGCGATGAATCTGGTATGGAAGATTACCACACGCCAGTGCGCGAAAACGAAAAGATAAATTCCATTAATAGGCAAGACTCGAGACCAGTAGATGTGGAGGTGCCGCAAGACAAATCGATTCCAACCTACATTAATGATATGCCTACATTCAAGTCGCCTTTGGAAAATCGTGGGAGATCCACAAAAAGTCGCCAAGCAGAGGTAGTCATCGAAGCAGAATCTACAGAAGTCGAAATTTCATCTAGATCAAAACTTGAGCCTCCTCCAAGGATTGAGATAGACGGGGTTTCACCAGCATCATCTCCAGAAGGGGAAAATCGGCGCATTTCCGTTGTGTCCGATATCTCCACCCACAAAGGGAGTTCCGCCCGAGGTGCTCGTAGGGCGGACCCTCGACTCAATGCGATACTTGGATACCGCGGTCACAAGTTCGATACAATGCCAGTCACTGACTTACCCCAAATCGAAGCCAATGAAAGCAGACGCCCCTCAGTTGATGCAAATCGTCGATGGAGTCACTCTGATAGCGGAATATCCGTTCACCGTGGCCCTATTACGAGACGTGACGTTGCTTATGTCAAAACCCGCCTGTATAGTTCCGGTGTCAAGTCAACGTACCTTGCACGCCGGGCCGCCGAACCAATAGATTTTCGAACTGCGCAAGGGAAATGCTATGAAGGTATCGGTTCTCTTACCAATAAGTCTCTTCCCCTAGTCCCTAGGTCGCAACAGCATATCCTAGCAGCGAATATCATTCGTGATGATATTCAACTTTCAGCGAGGTTGTGGCAACAATCTCAAGAAAACTTCTCCATGAATACCATTCAAATGCTATTGAACGACATGGGAGCTCTGCATAGTCGCATAATGGACAACTTAACTCCGATGGCGAGAAAGGCGGCCGATGAAGCGGATGAGGTGTCGAAAGATTTGGTCACGAGTCAGATACTGGAAGTTAATAAGCTGACAGCTAGTATGGATAAGATGATCAGAAGAAGGAAGCGAAGGTTTAGATGGGTGCGGAGAGGAGGGTGGGTCGTGGTGGAATGGGCACTGGTGGGAGTAATGTGGTATGTTTGGTTTATGGTCGTGTTGTGTAGGGTGGTTATGGGTATTGGTAGAGGTGCGGCAAGGGCTGTGAAGTGGTTGTTTTGGCTGTAAATATAATACGGCTCAGTTCGTCTCGGGAAATAAAGGGTATTGGGAGGACGGAGCATCTCGCATTAGTAGTGAAGCAGCGGAGAATATAATAACTTACATGATATCGTCAATTTCACGGCGATGGTTGGAAGACAAAAGGGGCAATGGATAAATGGGATGGGCAAATGGTTTGGAAAAAGGGCACGGATGAAGTTTCTTTTGTCGGGGAATTGGAAACACTTTAACATCAATGATACCCGATAATCTAGTCTAATACAATTATATTTCAAAGAGAGAGGACGAGTAGTACACTTATACCTCTTTGTGATCATTCTCAGTATACGTTAAATGGTATGCTTTGGGATGCTAATCAAGTATTTGAGTAGTTCTTGATGAATTGAGTCTTTGATGTTCTTCTATGTCTTTTCCCTTTTATTTTCTTTATTCCTAAGGTTTCCATAATCCTATTTTAAACAAAAGTTTTCGATGCCTCTTTGTTCCAGAATTTAATTATTAGTCTTAACAATCCCCGAACAAGCTACAACGTCCACTATTTGACCTTCCCTACCTCCCACTGTCTTGTCCTTCAGCCCATTCAATACATCCTTTGTATATATATACATACGACAACAAACCGTCCACAAACGGACCACAACATTTCGCCATATTTGCATTCATTCAAGTACACTCGCTACAAAACAAAAGGTAAGATATCATGTCATACAAAACCCAAAAACCCGTGTACAATACCGACAATGGCGAAAGACCACCTCCATCATTAGAGGATGAGAGGATCAGCCCGGAAATATTCGCCAAGCTAGCTGCTCTTGATCTCGAATCTGATGCAGAATCAGACTCTGAATCCGGGGAAGAGTATGAAAATTATCAGGAACCATATTACAGACGTGATGATAGATCAAATCAACATGAATCATATGGAGGTAGTTATAGACCGCAAGCTACTTCTGGAAGAGATGAGTATACCAGACCAACAGCTCCTTATCCGCCTTATCCACCTTATCCATCGGAATCTAAGGAGCATTTTGAAAATCTTCGAAGTGCCCGGGCTGCTGGATACGCTACAGACAAAGAAAATTATCGCAGGCCTCACGTTCCTTATCCATATGACGACCAATATGACGATGGAAGAAACCCCCGACGATCAGCTTCCCCTCGCACACAAACCAGATTTGAACGTGATCCTACCTATCAATACTCGCACTCAACTTCATCTTCAAGCCGCGCACGAGCAGAGACATTAAGAGAGTTTCAGGAAAAAAGAGAGGAGAGAGAAAGAATAAGAGAAAGACTTCAGGCGAGAAAAGAAGATCGGGAAGAAAGACTCAGAAGAGAAGCTGAAGAATTGAGGATATTAGAAGAGCGTTTGCAATATAACCAAGCACAAGAGGAAGAACGTATTAGAGAGCGTTTTAGAGAGAGACAAAACCGCTCCAACCAAAGGTTTGAAAGTCATAACAGATACCGAGCTCGAGAAAGTCCTAGATTTGAAGAATCCAGATCCTTTGAATGTCGCGAATCTCGTGAAGCTCGTCAATTTCGCGAATCTCGTCATTCTTACAATACTCATGCTCGTCCTAGCTATAGATCAGCTCCTATGTATGGAATGGATTATGAGAGAATGGAGGTTAGGGTTCCGGAGCCAAGAGAGGGAGAGACTTTGAGAGTTAAAGTTCCTGAGGGTTGGAGAGTTGTGGTTGTGGCTGTGGGTTAGGGTGGATGATTATAAGGTAAGTCTGAGAGTATAATGTTCCTTTTGCTTTTTCTTTGGCTTGGCTATATATCTTTCTTAGAGTCAATTTCTTAGAGTTAGTTTCCCGGTATTAGTTTCCTGGTATAGTTTCCTTGTGTCACTTTCCTAGAGTCTATATAGAGTATAGATCTTTCCTCAAGTCACTTCCTTTGAGTCTATATAGAGTATAGGTCTTTCTTAGAGTCACTTTCTTAGCGTCACTTTCCTAGAGTCTATACGGAGTACATATCTTACTTGGTTACCTTTCATAGAGTCAATTTCTTTAGATCAGTATATAATCTGCGATGGTTAAATAACAAGTCCCAAGTGGAAACAATAAAAAGTCAACTTTTTTCTTTAAACAAAGTGTGTATAATAAAAATGTGAATTGTGTTTCAGTAATGTGTGTTTATGATTGCAATTTTTTCTGGGGGATTTGATGGCCTCATGTTTGAGATAATTAGGTCATGTATTGAGAGAATAGACTTGGTGAGTTTCTCAAAAGCTGTGCGCGCAGTATGAGTGTCGGGGCCTATGGAGCAATGTTCCATCAGAAATAATGAATCTGCATAGCACGTTCCAGCCTAGTATGGTACGGCATGTCGTGTCCTCAACCTCATTTCATTTAGATATCGATTCTAGTTTGAAGTGCACACATATATGTATTGAAGCTTTTACGTTGGAGACAAAATTATTTGTAGTTCTCACGAATTGGCAGGACAGGACAGTTCCAGGCCCGATGTATTGTTACCAAGCGGGGTGAGCATCAACAAACATTTGCTATCCAGATGTGGAGATAATGTCTCGTGTTCTTCATATTTAGGACAGTCTATTATCACCATACATTATCGTCAAATTATGAGTAGCAGAAATAGATCTCTGATACCAACTTTGCCCCTAGACAGTGTCATATAGAGCCTTTAACTCTGGAGACCCTTTCGCATTTTTGTCTGATCGTATCACATTAATTCCCCATAGACGACAGACTAAGGACGAAGAAGTGAGAGGGCTACTCCATACAGGCTGAATCGAGAAGATTCAGATCCTTTGTCGAAACAAAGGCAATACAGGACAATCCTGCGGTTTCTTTGTTCCATACAGAGCAACAAAGCTCTCTTTAACTTTATGAACAATGCCATTATTACCCACCCCTTTTCTGAACAACACCATTCTGTGAAAAATAAAGTAGCGCTCCACCCCATTCTCCTTTTCTCCATTCTACATACTAAAGTCACACTTACACTAACACTAAGATCAAGATAAACATATACCAGCACCAGCTTAAGTAACAAAGTTCCTAATAACTAACGCACATCAAGCACTAAACCAAACCCAAAATGCCAACCCAAAACATCAGAACCCTCCCCGCCGGCGAACCCCCCAACCCTGCCACAACCTGCCACGCCGAAAAAACCTTCCACCATTTCTGCGGCCACATAATCACAACCTACACCCAACACTCCCCCCTATGCAGCGCCTCCCAAAACCAAGACACATCCCGACCCGGTAGTTCTGGATCCAATTCTGGCTCCGGCTCCGGATCCACCCGCCCACGAAGCTCAACCCTAACCGAAACACTCACGCGAACCGTAAGTCAATCCGCCGCATCCGCCGTGGAAGCTTTAACGAGCCTCGCTCGTCGCCTCTCAGTCCAATCGCCGACTCCCAGAGAAATTCACATTACTTCTCTGGAGTTTTCGTTCGCGGCTCGTGTGCCTTGTCTGCAGGTTGTCGATGAGCCGCTTTATGATCCTGCGCCTTGTAAAAGATGTGCGGGGGTGATGGGGCTGGGGGAGGGAGAAAATGCAGAAGGTGAGAGGGTTTTGACGGAGAGGGAGGAGGATGACTGGGTTAGGAGGAGGGCGAAGGTTGAGGCGGATATGAGGGAGTGGGTTGTTAAGATGAATGATTGGGATGGTGGGGTTAGGGTTTTGAGGAGAGATGTTGATTGATGCATGCATCGATTGTTTGTTCGTGGTTTTTCTTGTACAGGTATGTGGAGATTTCTCTTTTTTTACTTTGCTTTTGTTGTTTGATTATGTGAAGCTTTGCGGAGCTTTGCGACTGTAACAATAGTAGAAGTTTGATCAGGTAAAGTAATCTTGTTCTACGAGTATATCTGGTAAGTAGTAATAATATGTTTTTCTTTTTTCTTTCGAATTATTTGTTCTTCATGTGAAGATTTTGTGTAATAGTGATTGTGATGAAATGTGTGGTGTCCGATCGACAACCCGAGGAGATGAGCTTAAACGCTAGCTCAAGTAGTTAACACCTCTGTTGAAATACTAGAATTGAGATGAAAATATTTTCAATTTGTATACTAGTAACTCCATCTGCATACTCACTGCTTCACATTCATATCCTTGACGCATTTGCAACTGTAAAAATCAATAGATATCATACTATACATACATATCATGAACGCACCAAGTCCGCTAGCCACGAATCCCAAACGCCAATTCACAAACATAAATATCAATCAATCTTCCCTCCAATCAAAAATACAACAGTGGCAAATCCTATCACATTCCAATCCAATCGATTTCAATCCACCAAGCCCAAGACCTCCTAAACCCTCTCCCCCACAACCCCAGCGCGATTCTCATTCGTAATCCCCCTACTCCTCCTCCTCAATCTATTCCCCGCCTTCTCCCTAAACCCACTATTTGTAAAATCCCTCATCCCCTGCGCTTTAATCACTTTATTCTGCTCCAAATCCTTCTGATCTCCAAATCCCTCCGCAATAGCCGAATTCACACTTCCTCTTAGCGCTTCGCCTGCTCCATGGATACCCCGTGCGGCATTCACGATGTTTTCGCGTTTGCCTCCTGGACGGGAGAAATTGACGTTGGGTTTTGTGGGGCTGTTGGGTGTTTGTTGCTCGTGGATGGGTATACGGGGTGGGTTTGTTGGGGTTGTGTCGGTGGGTTGGTTTTGGTTGTGGATATTTTGGTTGGGATGGGGATTGGTGCTTGTGCTAATGTTGTTTGCTAGATTGGGGGTTTGGGGATCGCTAGTTTGGTCTAGCATTAGAGGGGGCACGGGATTGGAGTTTCGAAGCGGTGAGCGTTCGGGGATGATTCGGCCGCCACCGGTGCTATTTCTTCGAAGTGAAGGTTCTCCTTCTAGAGGTGTGGATGTCTGAGTTTGTTGCGAAGGTTCATTTGCTAGGAGAGGTGGTGGTTCATTCGATGGGTAAGTTGTTGAAGATGCAGGAGGAGGGTCAATTGATGGGTCATATGGATGAGTATGAGTTTGTGTTGTACCATCATTATGAACAGTTGTAGTGGCTTATTTCATGTCAGATATTGCTTCAATACTAGACAGATCTATTTTCAAATACTTACTAGTAGTAGTTGTAGTAGTAGTCGTAGTCGTAGTTCCAGGATTTTGGCTCGAGTTTTGGTTTACCCGAGTATCTGCGCTCGAGATATTGCTACTTCTGAAAGAATCATTATTGCGATTATTCAGAAGCCTATTTTCTCCCTCTGAGGGAATTGGAGGAGCTACTTGAGCTGGCTCAAGACGAGTTTTGTCTTTATGTCTGAACAAACCCATTGTAACGAAAGATAGTATTAGGAAACAGAATTAGATTAATTGTTCTCTATCTAGCTACACATTTAAAAAGTCAGAGGATTGCGCATAACTTAAGCTCGTGAATTCTTCCTGACGTAATGATGCATCGCTATCTTGAAGCAGGATATGATTGTCGATCGTTACTACGTCTAGATAGGATGGCGGGGTGTTGCAGGGGATTGAGCCACATGTTTAGTGTGGATGTCACGTAGCGCCACAAATGCGAGTAGATGTGGCGGTGCGCTGTTGATTTAGACTAGAACAGAGAAATGTAGAGGGGCATTTACCTTTTAATTGCTTTTTCAAAATCAAGATGTTGAATTCTAACAATTTTTAAACCATGGTAATATATTAGTTGATTAGATCATACTTTCCTAAACACTTACAACTGAAATCAAATTCGTCAAACTCACTACCTACTACATCATATCAGACCAGAGTTGCGTCATGATGCCTGTCTTCCAATCCAGTATTCATTGCATCCGATTGTAACCCATGAATTAGGTTCTAGTTACTCGATGAATGCAATGTTCCATATATATCTCTATCATACACACAAGTCCACATCCACGTACTCAATGAATACAAATAGAACTATAAATTAAAATCACAGAATATGCGGATCCTATAATAAACATTATATCAAATACATACAGACTACAATAATAAATAACCACTCCAAAAAGCAAAACCGTAAGAACTATTTAACAAAAAATCCGTACATCTCCTACAAATTTATTCCTGCAACTATCCACCCTTTCACATTCGCAAAACTTACTATTCATTCAAAACCCCTACAAACCTCCCGACATCGTCGGTTCAACCCGAATCTGCGACGGCCTACCACTCCTCCTCTTCGATTTCCCCATCCTCCCACCCTCACTCCTACTCCTACTCCTCTTCCCCGCACTCCCCGCATTCCTAAGCACCAAGTCCCTCCCCCCATTCACTCCATCACCGTCCTGTCCAAACCCCCCTTTATTCTGTAACACCCTCTGTTCCTCCATATCCACCAAAGCCAATTCCGCCTCCCACTGCTCTCTCTCATCCCTCTCCATATCCTCCCAGCTCTTCCCTGCTAATTTTTCAACTTTTTCAATCCGCTCATTGCTTTTTCTCCATTCCTTGTATTCGCGGACTTTTTGCGCTTCGTCCGCTTCTCGGTAGTATTCTGTGAGGGAGGGGAGACCAGGAAGGGCTTGAGCGGCGGTTATGGTTCGTTGACGGAGGAGCTCGATGGGGATGCTGCGGGCATGGAACGATGAGGGGATTTTGGGGAGGGCGTAGTAGTCTATTGATGGAGGAGGGGGACTAAGAGCGGGAAGATATTTTGATAGGCCTGTTTTTGGTGGGGTTTTGAATTCGGGGACTGGGGAATGGGGAAATTAGTATCTTGGTGATTTATAAAGTCGGAAAAAATAGGAACATAAAAGGGTGACTTACCATCTTTCAAATCCTCCTGGATCCTCCAACTCAAATAAGCCTGCTGATATGGTGTCTCCCCAAATGGGAAATTGGGCAATCCACCCCCAATATGTCTCGGCTCTTTCTTCTGCCTCAATACCTCCATTTTCTTCTCCTCGCTCGATCTCTCAGGAACAAGCGCCTTTGTAATCTTCGCCTGTAGCACAGGCCCACTATCACTAATAACCTGTTGACTAGCCAGACTCTGCTCACAAGGTGGCCATCTCCGCATACTGAAGTATTGGCGCGGTTTATGAAATTCCGTAAATGTACGGCCTGCTACCACAGTACGTACTGGGTTCATGAGTCGGTCTCGTGCGAATCCCCATACTTTTTCATTGATAGGGAACCGCGATTCCCAATTGTTGTTTAGTTCTTCGATGACTTGGGTTTGGATCATGAGAGCTGCGTATCGCATTCGCGCTTCGAATGGAACAACAGGATCGAGGAGAGTTTCGGGGTTGAGACCATGATCTGTGAAGATATCGGGAGCGACTTTATAGAGGTCAGATGCGATGCGGATGAGGGTTATGTTATTTGGGTTGGGATTTGCGCTGGGTACGTTTGGCTCTCCAGGATAGAGCTCTACGCCTTCTGAGCGCTTTATCGTGTTCCCATAGCTTTGATTGACAATTTCGAGACTGAGATCTGGCGTGTAATTTGTTTCGTCCAAAGTGAGTTCTTCCGTGTACATAGCGATAGCTCTACCGAATTTGAAGGAAGCCTTTTCCAAAAAATTGTAGATTCTAGGTTGGATAATGGGAGGTCCCGTGAAGCGATCCGCATTGTATTGAACAGTGTAGGTATTGGTATCATATGCATATTGAATCCCATACGTGTGGTGCGCTCGTGCTCGGCTTTCTATATGCTTCATCTCAGGGTGGCCTGTAAGTGCCACTCTTGCTACGCGATCATTATCTAGCCCCTCTTGTATATCTATTTTATCACCTGGCTCAAAACTAAACAAATTAGCAATTTTTACGTTCAATGGTTTTGTACAAAACATACTGTATATGATGATATTTATGCATTTTTGTGAGGTGACCTCTCGCACTTTGCACGTCCCAGGTAGGCAAATTTTGATCAAGCCGACGATTATTTATATGTTGGAGAAGAACAGCCATGGAAATAAACTCGATAGATTTGACACCGGGATCATATCTATTAGTCAAGCGAAGATCCCTCTGCGATTCTGGTATATCAAAAAGTTGAGGAGAACTGGGAGGTTGTCCTGATGACCAGTACGGAGGCTTTTCTGTTTCTGGCAGCGCTTCAATATCTCTTTCAAACTCATCGAGGATCTGGCGAGGCATATCTTCCGCTTCATTTGCAACCGGGGGATATGAAAGCCAATGACAATTCCAAGACGGTTCACTTAATTCCCTAAGAACACTAAGCTCTTGCGGTGTCAATCTTATTTCTAGACCATTTGCTTCTTCATAAAGAGCATCGACCGATTCACCCGGCTCAAAGTCTACACCCCTTTGCACACGTGAAAGAATCGCAGTTAGGAATGGACGTGCAAATACATTAGCTGCATGTAACAAAGCGTTCCAAGTCGGAGTCAAGTTTCTCAAATATTTAGCAGCAGCGTCTTGGTATTCGAACATTGTCGGAATGGCAAAAGGACCATTATAATTAGCTGGCGGAGGCACTTGACCCGGGGAAACCTTAATGATCTTTTGACGAGCATCATACCAATCATCATCTTTCCATCGATTGTACTCGACCATAAGCTTTGTGTAGTATTTTGTGTCCAATTCTACAGGTCGTTTGCTCGGTTCAAGTTCCATGGATATTGGTACTTCCGGTAGAGGTGGTTTCCATGGTGAAGGTAGTACAACACGACGAAATCGATCGTCTGGTCGACGCTGCTCATAATTTGAAGCAAGAAAATTCAAAGCCATCTCAATAGCCGCTCTCTGAATACCTCTTCTTTCAGCCTTTGACTGAAAGTCTAACGTGCCAGTGTCATAACGCGAGGTTTGTTTCGGGTAGCCTAAGATAAACTGTTGCCAATTTTTCTCTCGGTTACGATGAAGACCAGTGTCAAGATCGGGTACAAGAGACAGAGTGTCCACTTTTGTAGGATTGATTGTCATGGGTGAAGGTGGTTCAGTGGCGAGGTAAAAGACTCCGGGGAGATTGTCAGTATCGACATCTGTGCCAACAAGGTCTACACTCTGTAACACAGTGATTGTTTTGTGTTTGAGCTTAGAATTCGCGGCAGCCTTGACTCCCAAGATGGTTCGTCTCTCCTCCTCACTACACTTTCGCATAAGAATAGCCCATTCTTTTTTCAAGGCGCCTTGAGCAATGACATCATTAGGTCTTACTTGCGACATTTCTTGTTCGAGGTAGGCTAATTGTTCTCTCATGCTTTGCAATGTTGGAGGACCTACTACACTCGTATAAGTTCTTCTCAAGTCCTGGGACCAACCTCCATTAGTAGAATCTCCCACATCGCCATCATCAGGAAGATCTCGGTTCAGTTGTACATTGAGAGTATTCAACAAATCTGGGTCCATGCTTCGTTGACTTTGATATAGAACTGACGGATCTCTCTGTCTAAATTGAGGAGCTTTCGCCTCATTTTTTGCATCTGCTAAAACTGCCGGTATGGTCCTCTTTAGCAAAGCCTGGGTCTCCTCGGGCTTATAACTCCTAATTTCAATACCAATTCCTTCGAATCCCGCGAGCCAAGGGTCGAAGATCTGGGAAAATGCTCGAAGTGCAGGATCTCTCACTTTCTGATCATCGCTGAGCGTCTGATCATACATTCGACGAAGTCTAGGATAGAAGAAAGGAGCTAGATTCTGTCGGAGTACTATCAATTGGTCGTCTGTTAGTTTACCTCCGGCTTCTTGCTTGAATCTGAAAAGCCGATGAATTCTTTCTAATTGGTTTTTCAAATCCAGAGAAAGCTCAGGTTTAGGGGTAACCCAAGGCACATAGAAGATGAATGGTTGTAGAAAGTTACGCGGTAACTTATGTCTTATTGAATCTGTCCGTAGAGCCCCCTTTTGTAATGATAACAATATAATCCATGGTTCGCCGTTCTGTACAGTTAACTCGTCGCGCTCAAGTTCAGGATTCTCGTCAAAAATAATAGTCCACAAATTCCGCAATCTCTCGATATAAGGCTCAATTACAGCTTTCTCTGCCGCATCACGACGCCTGAGCCACCTAATTTTATCTCGTGGCCTGTATGCTTTATCCCAAAGCAAAGGTAAAAGCCTGGTTCTGAACTGCGCCCAATGTTGTCCCACTTCACCAAAGATATCAGGCTCAACGGGCGCGAGTATCTCCGCCATTCTTCCCAGTATGAACCAATTGCAATTTTGCGGACCCCCACTATCACGACATTCCGTGAAATGAACGATTAGCTCGTCCTGCATCTCACGCACCTCCCTGATTCGTTCGCCATACTCTCTGGGGATATTAATCTTGGCAGGATCATATATGTCTGTCTTGACCATATCTGGCTCGTCAAAGTAGAATTGTACTTTAGGAGTAGTCTTAGCAGAGAGATGCGCCAATAGCTTATCCTGTAAATCGTTGTACTTCTTCCAATCGTCTTTGACAACTCTATATTCCTCATCTGTCATATTACATTTTCTTTGCCCAGTTGAATATACGTGAGCGTTACGCTCCAAGTCTTTGGCCTCTGGC
Source organism: Sclerotinia minor (assembly GCA_025389075.1). Classification (NCBI taxonomy): domain Eukaryota; kingdom Fungi; phylum Ascomycota; class Leotiomycetes; order Helotiales; family Sclerotiniaceae; genus Sclerotinia; species Sclerotinia minor. The sequence goes on from QRFH01000003.1 coordinate 1,961,417, forward strand.
GTCGGGAATAATCGCAAAAAGGCCTTTAAAATCGCTATGTTCCAGTCCTTCGCATGCCGTTGATCTCCAATTCCAAGTTCAAGAATATTGTCTCGGTACATATCCAAGTAGTATCGTACAACTTCCTGGTATGCATTGATGACACCCGGTAGTGCGTTGTGCTTTGGTTCTGCCTTAGTCACCTTTTGTGGAGGGGCACCTAGGACCTGGCCACTGCCATACCAAGGATCACCGCTACTTTGGGCCTTTCCACTATCAGGAAGACCACGAATGGGATCTGTCCAAAGGGGAATTAATGCTGGATTATTCTTGGCATCACCATATGCTCGGTTCTCAATCTTGAAGAGATTACGATTCTCTTCCTCCTCCGTAAGATCCGTCAGAGTTTTCCTGGCATCCTCTTTTATGGCCCTGAGAAATACAAGGTGATCCTTAGTACGCTGTACTGTGAAAGGAGGACGATCTTCGCGGACTTGTGTTTGAGTACCGTTGATCTCCCTTGTTTCTCGAATAGCAAGAGTCACTTCATTCGACATGAGCCTCGTGCTATATGGTTGAACTTGAGGAGAATCTACACATAGAGGATCCCCCAGATCTGACTTTTCCATGCGATCGTGCCAATCGGCTTGTATTTCTGTCATAACCTTTGCATCTTTGAACAATTTCGGATCCCGTGGAAGTTGGTGTCTTTCAACATGGCCGAGGTATTCTTGGATTTGATTAAGCTTGTCTTTGAAGCCTAAGCACCGGTTCACATCCTCATCAGCAAGAAAAGTCTTGATCTGTTCAAGTCGCACATTAACTGGCGGTTGTTCGTGATCTTTAAAGGTGTTTGCTGGATCAGGAGCCGGCTCAATAGGTATCTCCTCGGTCAAGAATTTAGGGACTTTCAACTTCCTAGGTGGTTTGGCTGGAGGTGGTGTAGGTGAGTTAAACTGGTCAGATTGTCCTTGACTCTCGTCTTCCGTAGTCCCTTCCAGCTCCGAACCATCGGGTGTCCTGAGAAAGAGTTAGATTGCATGAATGTTTGTGATATCTCCATAGCCACTTACTCTTTTGGTGGCATCTTGACGGATATGTGATAACTTCTGCTTCCACTTCTGTTCCCAAGTTTGACCTTCTATTGACTCCAATCCTACACGGACGATAGAAGCTTTAGATTACGGAGTTTACTACTAAGAATTGTGTCGTAGTCCTGCTTGAGATGTCCTTTGTGCAAGCTTTTACTGTCGCATCAAACTTTTCTTTCATGCGAAATACCTAAGCTTCCACTTGCATTTAAGTAAGCTTCACGAAAGAAGATTCTCAAGGAAATAATCGATACATTCCTCACAACGAATAATAATGTAGCCAATCATGGAAATATTTTCAGACGTACCTCAAGAAATGATGCTTGCCGAGAGTCGGATTATTGAAAATCAAATAGAAATACAAAAATTGTATTTACAATGGCTACAGCTAGCTACTTACCACGATTATAACTTAAAACAAGTAGAGATTTCCAACATCTCAGTCCGGTAGAAGCTCTTCAACGAACTCCTCGCAGAAAGTCGACATCCAAATGATTTGATCCTTTGTGGACATGTTTTTTAGACTCTGCAAACGGAGATATTTCATTCTCATATTGCTTTATCAATTATACCGTCCTCTTCTTCTCTGGTTCTGCCATAAAGTATCTTTCATGCTTTCTTTGTGAGACTTTCTTCTTTGTCGCAATGGATAGAATGAACTCTTTGTGAGCTTAATTGTCTAACCCATCCTAACCAGGTATGCATGAATTAGGTTGAGCTCCTCAGTTCAGAAAGCGAATTGAAAAAGTAAGGCTTTACAGCATCCGAAAGGATCTTAGCAACTTTTTGCAGCGAAAAAGTTCTCCTCGCCTGGGAAGTAGACCCAGAAAACTGCAAAATGCTAAGTGTTTAGATATATTTTAGCGACGAATGCATCAATAAATGTTGGAGTATTGAGGAATATACAAGCATGCAATCAAGAATACAGACAGATAATGCAACAGAAGGCGCAATAACTTGTTCTTTCATCATTCACATAACATCCCCTACTGTCTCTAATCCACCTCCACCAAAAGCAACAGGCAAATCATGAGGTTCTTCAACTATCCATGAGGTGATATCAAGCTGATGATCGTCCATGCAAAGTCACGATATACGTCAACGATACCATAAGGGTTTATGTCGTATGTCGTGTCTTCTGTCCTACAATGCAGCTGAGCTTTCAATCAAGTCCTCCTGTCAATCCATCACAGAAATCGCCTATTCAGCTTGACAGACCTCAGCATTGAACATTTGATTGTATGACAGAGTAATTTCCAATATATGCATGGGACCTTCCCGAGAATCTCAAGAAATGAGATGCAAACTTTCCTCGTCGGGAATGAAATGGTGTTTGTCCTACCAGAACTTCTAGATGGTAGATAGATAATCATTTGGAAAGCAGGAAGAAAGCATTGTTTGTGGTACACTTATCGGATATGACGAGTATATCAAACACTCAAGAGAGTATTTGAATCTTCTCGAGCCGGATCACAAGTCTCTCGTCAAGATGTTTCATCCCTTTGTATAGCCCTTAAGCACATTCCCCGTGCCTCACCTACACATCACAATAAAAAAGATTCCTCCCATCACCTTGTCCCACCTCTCTGGCAAACAATCTCCATAACCCTGAAGAAGCTGCACGTATCCGAGATATACCCCTCTTCTTCGCAACCTCGTACTTGCAATTCCATTGATTAATCCCCACGGTACCACATATATGTTCTCCTGTGCTGTCGATCAGAGCAAAGGGAAAAAGGAAGGATGCATGAAATGAGGCGTCGTGCTCGATGAATTATCAACCCATCAAAATTATCCTTTCTGTACGCTTCCTGGCTGCATAGCAGATCATTCTTCAGATAGAATATTAAAAATAAAACGCAAGGAAATGAAGAGGTCAAAAAGTGGAGGGACTGTTGGAACCATGTCATACTGACTGTTGGTTGGTTGGTTGGATGGTCTCATAAGAGATAGGATAAATTCCGTAGGAATAATATATGCATCATAATTATCATGTTATACTCCGTACACACGACTTTTGCATAGACCCCGAAAATCCCAATTTCCTCCTATTTGCAAAATTGGCATCCTTAACCTTGATGAAAAGACATGCATGGATAAATTTTTGTAAGATTTTGTGTTTGACAACACATTTCCATCCGTCAATCAAATCAATCAAATCAACCAATCACACTTACATTCATTACTCAGTCGGTTCCTGCGCATGTAAATCAAACAAATATTCTAGAAAAAGACGCAAAAGCTTCCATGATGATGAAGTTGCAATTTCGTTTGGCCCGGCCAGCCAGCACCGCCGAAAGTCAAGAGCGAAGATCTGCCGTATCCGAGAGATGGGGTCTTAGACAAATATAACACGCATTGGGGACGTAGATGCGTGACGGCGTGTGATTACGAAAGGATTTCGTAGAGCAGGATTGCTAGGACGAGTGTGGTAAAGTTAGGTAGGGTAGAGTAGAGTGGCAATTAGTAAAATGTGTGCAGTGCAGTGCAATGCAGTGCAGGGTGTTTGATGGAAATTGAAATGTTTGTGATTCGGATATTGCATGATTACTTATTAGGTACTCCGTACTTATTACTATGACTCTAATACTCTAATAATACCTACTGTACGGAGGAACGTGAATCTCGGATGTGATCGGTTGTATGTATGTACTGTGCCATAGTTGTAGACAGGTAATTGTAGCTGTAGCGAGTATAGCTTGCGGCTCTAGGACTACGGAGTCTTCTACTATAGGTATCTAGGTATATACGGAGTACATGTATGTGTGTACGGTAATTACTCTTTGAAACTTTCACCCGGGGAGCGCGTGTATTTGGTGAGGGTTTTGTATTATTTGGTTGATTCTCCATTTTCCATTTGCTATTCTCCATTCTCCGTTCCATATCATACATAACTACATAGCATATAATTCGTTCTCTCACGCGTCAGACTAGGTTTATGCACATTTCACATTCGCATTCACATTAATTTGATTGCAAAAACTGGAACCGCAAGTGTGGCAAGATCAAGCAGAATAGGTTTCGTGATGTGAGGTATATAGCAAGGCATGGTTGGTATACTACTATCAATATCAATCAATATCCGTGTGAGTGGGTCGTAGGATTGTTGGTGGTGTCAGTGAGTTCCTAGCTGAAATTTCCTGAATGAGGCAACTATGTAGTATGTACCTAGGTATTATAGATAAATAATGCCCAGGTAGGTATTTTGTATTTTGTGATAGGATAGGGAATTTGCTGTAGCGTGACGGCTTTATTAATACTACATACTCGTAACCTTACTAGATAATTATGCCAAAGATGAGATGAAAAATGTTTAGTGTGGCGGTGATTAATCAATTGTCCAATGAAAGACTTGAATTGAGAATTAGTTAATTTTGTTCATCTCTTCAGCCACAAGCCACAAGCAACCACCACTTTTAGACCATGGAAAAGGGGATGACTTTCCAGCGTATCAATTCAATCATACGCAGTAGTTTTCCGTTTAATGTCGTATCCAACTGAACCTCACAAAGTCACAGTGCTCACAGTGCTCACAAGTGCTCACCTGTGACCTTACACCTTACTCTACTCACAGACGCAAACCCCCGTCTAAATATACCTACCAAACACACCTTCCCATTCCAGTTACCCAATAACCTACCACCATACCTAACCTACCTTACCTACCTAGCAATCTTCGGTGCTCATTCCACAGAATTCCGCAACCCCAAGTTAACCCAAATGAACCAAATAATCCCTCCTAGCCTTACCAAGCCACCCACTCCATTCACATTCCGGACAAGAGAACAACTACGCTGAGATACACCGAGCCGCCTCATTGGCATCCTCTTATCCTATCCTTATGCCCTTCCAGAAATTCCACTCTCGGGGATACAACATGAAAGTGCGCAATCCCCAGTTTCGTTTCCATACTTAACTTATTGCAGTCTGACTTGCATAGCGCTACTATCAATCACTCACCCAACGAAATAAATGGGTGGAGAAATCTAGGATGCGTGTTAGATTCGCGATGAGGCTTTCTCTCTCTGTGTCTGTTCAGGGTTTTCGCGATTGTGGTATGTTATTTTATTTATAAAAATAATATCGATCTATCTATCAATCATGAGATATTATATTATTTATGTTTTAGTTTTGATTTTCGTATCCTCCTTACCATACAGCTATTTTTGAACCAAAAACTAAAAAAGCAATTGCTCGCCTAGGGTCAGTTCGCAGCCCAATGTGAAGATCTCGAATTATCTATCCTCTAGTGAATACGATGACAGCCAGCCTGACATACATTACATTATGAAAATCCGACACGGCCTACGGGTGAACAGAAAAAGGAAACAAAGGCCTAGAAATGTCCGCTCGTGATGATTCTTAAGATTTGCATTTGTGTTAAACTTTCCAAAATTGACTGCGTGATCTAATCCCGGCAAACTTCAGGCTTTGATCTTTGCTATGTTCTTGGCCTAGGTAACCTTGGGTATGACCGTATGAGACTTCTTGGATTTTTGAGTTTGAGCTCTGGGAGAAAGTCTGTTCTGCTGGGCCGCTGTGTATATACAGTATGATTGATGTACGGAGTATGATGTATATATTTGCTATAGATAGATATTTAGGGTTTTTCTTTCTTTCCTTTTTTTCGAATTTTCTAATTATATATTCATGAATTCTCTGTGCAGCCGACAAGTTTTGACAATGATGAGCTTCCTATGACCTAATTGATGAAGGGAAATCTTGAAAATTGAGCATCAGGGCCATGATAATCGACGAGAGCACCTCCACTCCGTTCCGCGAGCTTCGTAATATTTGATGATCCCGCCATGATTTAGCAGCGGGGAGATAGCACTAGAGAGTCATAAAGATCAACAATTTGTCAATCATCCATCAAGTCTAAGATTGTTATACACTGTAAGTTATTTAGAATTTATCGTGATTGATTGGTAAAGATATACGTAGGTTATCAAAAATACATTTTCCACAAATTAAAGATTTAGATGCACCGAGGCCTTGCTGCATGCGTGTACGTGGTCCCCGGAACTTATCCTATTCTTATTTATACAAATGAGCATAAAATGCATTATCCCGCATAACTAATAAATATACGTATACAACTATGATTAGTACTCTGTATGTAATCTTAGTACAGTATAGGTTTATTTTATAATTAGGTATCCGAGTACCTAGAACTAAATAGTAAACCTTCAAGTCTTCAACTGATATAGTTAAAAATAAATACACAAAATATCATTAACATTAACATCAAAACTCACTCCGCCATTATCCCTCCGCCTCACATCTCACTCACGTCACTTCATCACTTCATCACAGACTAATAACAAAGGCAAGACCGGTTGGCGTCCACCAACGATCCCACCTAAGGTTCACCAGTTATATACTAGAAAATCCAACGCGCATCCCAGTCCCAAAGCACTGCTACACAACCTTCACCTTGACTACCTAGATAATCTTACAATATCAAATAAAAATCTCATCACCAAAGCGCCGCTGCAGCCTCAAACCAAGTTTCCTTCCTGCTTGTCCTCTCCTATCCCATCATATCCCATCATATCTTATCCTATTTTATACCATCTGTACGCGCTATATGTATGTAGCTCAGCACTCAGCGCTCATAGTAGCTGCATATGCAAGTATGTAGGTATGTACTTCCACGCGCATCCTTACAGTACATATATGTATCTCTACGCGTTGACGCGTTGAGTAGAATATAATGTAGGTTAGGGAATCTTTACCTAGTATTTGGGGGCTAAATTTATATGTATGTACTACGCTGCGTACTTGATCAGTTGCAACTTGCCGAGTCAGGTAGTTTTGTGCTTGGAATGAGGCTCTTTTGCTGTGGGTGGGTGGAGAGAGGGGTTGTTACATTGATTGATTGATTACCTAGATGGGCTAGGTAGTTGAGTAAATAAATATATGATAAGAACAGTGTGAATATTTAATAGGGTTAAAACCTATTCTTTACCATTATTATAATTTTTTAGATCGTCGAATCACCCTACAATATCTTGCCCAATTCATATTATCATCCAAGCCGTTAATAATACTCTGTAAGTAACCTTAAGACTCGGGTCCCGTATCTGTATCTGTATCATACCATAAACCCATCCATCACATCCATCACATCCATACATCATACCCCAAACCCATCTAAAACCAATAACAAAAAACAAAAAAATACTCGTAGGTAAGATCATCAGATTATAAATAAAACCATCAATCATATCATCTCATATCACATCATACATCGCGCATCACTCAGGGGCAAACTCATGAATCAAAATTAAAAAAACATATCGGCATCAAGTAAAAAGAAAAAGGTATCCGGATTTCTTTCTCCCTTACTCCGCTACCAAATTTTGTGTATCCGGTAGGTAGGTGGGTAGATAGTGTTTAGAAGTTATTGGAAGGGTTGTGCTGCGGTTTCTGATTTCTTGTTTATTTTTTTGAAGGGGAGGAGGAGGGTTTGCTTTTGTTGTTGTTTGCGGTTGAGATATGGAAGGTTGGATTATGAATGTTTTGGTGATGGGATTGGATGGGAGGGGATGTGATGAGGCTTGTGTTGTGAGGTGAGGATTAAGATACTGTGTAACCTACATACTGGCTGCTGTGTGTGTCCGTACATACATACATATAGAATATAAATCCCGTCTGAAAATTTCGAGACTGGGTGAAGATTACTATTCTTAATATCAAATTAGTTCTCGAATTTCGAAGTTTGAAGATAATGATATTGATGTGTATTCGAGGACCAGAATTAGGATCATCATTAGTGATTAGTGCATAAACATATACATAAATAGCATAACTTTATTTTCACTACCTATCCTAGGTTCTTATGCTAGACTTCCTTTCCTATGCAAGCGAGCACAAAATGCGGGGTTGGAAAATGGCTCTTGCCTAGATGAAAACTCACGTGTGAACAATCCAGGCATAGCAATAAATCCTCTCTCATCGACATCATAAGACTTTATAGACTCCACAAATCACACAATCTCAAATAAATGACTATCCCCACCAGACCAACAGCCTCATTCAGATCTCAAGGCTTCAGGTGGAGGGAAGAAATTTTCTGCTGCATATACATACATATATCTACATAGATACTCCGTAGGTAGTCCGTACATACAGATGCATCATCATCACATTCATATGTAATTAGAAGCACACACGCACACACAAGCATAATTACCCCATGTATAAGCGAGGAGGAATTTTCAGACGGTGAGGTTGAGATTATGTACTTTTTGTGTAGATAAAGTGGTTGATTGATGAGGGGTTACCGGTAGCGTGTTCTATTGGATTGGGATTTGCTATGTTATGTATGATTGATTGATAGAGATTACCTTTGATAGATGGTAAAATTATATGATCAACCGAGAGGGCAATATTCCGTAGGTACTATTTTATAGATATAAAACTCGAGTGTCCAAAGACCACTCATTGGCTAATGATAAGAAAATAACGTGCTCTAAATTAACATCTAGCCAGCTTACAATATTCTGTACATACCATACATACATAGTACACGGGAACCAGCTCTCCCACGAAGACATCGACCGGGTCCTCCGCAGTCTGCACGCACATACACACACGCTCAACGCGAAAATCCCCCCGTCGCGACTTTCGCGTCAAAGATCATCATCATCATCATCATCCATCATCTCGAACCTAACCTTGATCTTTAAAACTCTAGTTAAAAAAACAATCAATCAAAATCCCGATTCCCCTCATCCAACTTCAACCAACTTACCTAACGCATGCAAAACAAGAGTCAAGAGTCTTGACTCAAGACTCAAGAACTGGTGAACCAAGATGCATACGCACGCACCATTCACACATGCGAAAAAGAAGTTAGAACCAGGCTAGGCTGAAAATATTTCTTTCCGAATCTCATAAGATTCTGATCAGAGATTTACAGAGGAGGGCGACGACCGAGAATATGAAGTTAATATGTAATAGTATATAAATGGATGGATCATTATCGAGTGCACGGACTCGTGAGATATTTCCCGAAATTCATGGAAATTATATCAAAAATCCGCATTTTTGGAATTGAATAAAAATTTTGATTGAAATCACCTTATAATGAAATTTGGAATTTATATTATTTGAATTATATATTATTTAGATTATGTTTTATATTCAAATAAATTTTATAAATTTTAAATTTAAAGATCAAGATTTTGTTTTTTTTTATTAAAAATTTTGATAAAAAATATAGATAAATATATATCTTTATAAAATATACAATATCAAATTTCAAATATTAATAAAAGTGTTTTATATCCATCTATTATCAAATACCAAACATATAAAAAAGAGGGGAAAAAAACCATTAAGTAACCGTTATAAGAACCTTGGACCTTGGGAAGTCTTCCCGAGTTCTTAGTGTCTTAGTTCCTGCAAGTTACGGCACAGTAATAACTATCTAGCCAAGCCAAGCACAAAAAAGTAGCAAGTTGCAACCGAGGTGCTGGGATCCGCTTGACGCCGATAGATATGTACGGTACACTTGTACATACTTCGTACATACATACATAGCAAGCGGCGCCAGATCCCGGAGGGGATTATTCGGATATTACAGTACATTCATTCATTGTTGTTTGAGTCTTAGAAGTTAGATGTGATTATTGATTTTATTATTATTATTATTACCTAGGTATGGAATATGGTGTGAATGAGCGCGAGTGAGTGAAGTGATTATTCAATGGTGTGATTGAGCGACTGACTAATTGGGTGATTAACTAACTGATCAATCAGTCAATCAATCGGTAAGATGGCCAGGATAGGATCAATAGGATGGATAAAAGGTAATCGGAAATGAAATCCCAGGACCCTGAAAACTTTTTTAAATCTTCCGGTTTCATGAGTTCCGTAAGTTCCTGTGGTGGTTTTCTTGATTTTTAGTAATTTTGGATAAGGTAGGTATCTTGGTTCACCAAGTTGTGTTGCTAACTATTTCAACCTGTGACCCTTTGTGTGGCAAAAAGAAATCAAGATATATTGGCTCCATATGAAGAAAAGAAGGAAGGTCCTTGTGAATAAAGACGGATGGAGTGTGAAAGTCTGGTTCAAGGTTAAAGACCAGGTCTAGGATAGTGTAGCGTCATCGCGTGTGGACAAAGTAGTATAGAACACGACAGGGACGCGTTTTTTGGTCGAGCGGAGCGGCGCGGCATCGCGTGAGCGCGGGAAAATTTGGTGTTACTTGATGGTGAAAAGTTCGGTATGGCACTATTTTAGTCTTACATACTATGGAGGAGCTAGCTTAAGTGGATAGGGAGGGTGGTTGGAGTAACAGTATTTGGCACTTATTACCTAGTACTATATTTATGAATATGATGAGATGTGATGTGATGCACATGTCATATTCCACTCCACCTACCACTAGGTATATTCACAATCTTTATGTACCGAATTGCCGGGTCCATCAATTAGTTCGTTCTTCATTATGAAATGCTCATCTTTCTTTTCCCTGCCATTTATTTGAATGAAAGAAAATCCAAAATCCAAAAAGAGATACAAGAAGTAAAAATGTCGCACCAGAACAAATAAATGTCAATACAAAAATCTAAGTGCGCCGCGTTTTCCGTTGAGGATAAACGGTCATGAGGATGAAAGTCTAGGAAGTTTGGTCCCAATTTTGGTAACAAATGATTTACCTTTGGGGCTGTTGAAGTTTGAAGGACCTTGGCGAGTTTGCATATGCGGGTCTGTTTGATTTCGAAGCTTTTGACTTTTGGATGAGCTCTGAACTGGTAATTTACCGATGGATATCTGAATTGGATGATCATCTGGTGCAGATGTTTTGTGCATAAACTTTACCCCAAGTCTAGTCGCAATTTGGTACGGAATGGTCGATTTGAATGAATAGCCTATGATTGCTGAAAACCAGGCCGGAAAGAACACAAGATTTTGACATCTTTGTTGGAAAGCAGTAATAGTTTCAGGATTAAGTAGACCGGAAACTTCTATGGCATGGTGGGTGGCTATGTCTCCCCCGTAGTTGTGATCAACTTCTTTCGTTGGCGTTTGCCTATTAGTGGTGGTACTTAGATACCTAGAGTGTGGAAGTTTATGTCTTGTGCTACGCAGTACCAAACACTAGATGCTAGGGGATTTTATACACTGGCAAATCATGGATCATGGGGATGGATGATGTGCTGCTAAATCCAAATGGTAGCTCAAGGTCTGGTCTGGGGAAGGTCGTTGATTGATTAATTGATTGTAGATCATTCCAATCCTACCGAAGTATTTCAGCGGCGTATTTTGAAAATTGGAAATTCCGAAAAGGATGGAGAGTTCAAAGTACAAGACCCATGGAACGATGGTGATTCCCGATACAAACGGTTTGGAGATTGCGCCAACATAGCACAACGAATGGGAATCACCTAATCAAATCAAACGGAGACTCCCAACGAACTGGTGGCTTGAAATAAGCTGGAGACGAGGAAGGTTTCCGCCTAGGAATTGTATCCCCTCCGTACAAGATATCTATCGTACCCCCTATGTGTCGTCCGGGATATATACATAAACGGGGCTAGTTCTATTCGTTTGTATCTGAGCTTCACTGGCTGGGGTTTATTCTATCTTTACCTTTTTATCCTTATTGAAACGCGGTTGAGGGTGTCTCTGATGGTACGAAATATGCAAGATGATCAAAGGTCTGGGCGAGATCTGATTCTCATGTTCAAGGTGTTGCTTTTCCATGGGATGAGATAATTGATTCGCTCAGGTGCATTGTTCTCGTAATTTTGTCAATTGACCAATTAGCAGCAGCTTCAGCCCTTCATCGCAGACAATTAGGAAATAGGGGAAAGAGGTGCATATGCTTTGGTGAAGGTTTTATGTCGTTCCAGCATGACATACATATAACCCGTATAAAAAACATAAACGAGTTCATGATATCAAATCAATGAATTATGTATGAGATATGTGAAATATACAGTGTATGAATTGAACCATGAGCCAGTCAAAATGAATTAAATAAGCTTGATGGCAATCATGGGTATTGTTTCCTGCATGTTGACATGGTTGATGCATGTATGCAGGTATTCTCAGGCGTGTCAATCAAGGATATTTGAATGGTTAGATTTCAATAAAAAGTATAAGAGATTCGATTTATTTCTAGGATGTCTGGCTTTTGAGCTGTCGGGGTTCAGATATGACTTCTAGGATGAGTGAATGAGAGAGGTGCGTGTGAATGTGTGTGTGTGATACGATGATACTTTGGAGATGTGAGTGGACTCAGTGGAGACTATTTGTTCCTATTTGTTCCTGTGATACTATTGAGGTAAAATGTGCTTGCTTTGCAGACAAATTGCAGTAGGTACCAGGTAGGTACCAAGTCAAAGTCTCCAAGTGAGGGTCGATCCATGGCCTAGAAAGTACTCGAGTTATTAGTAGGTAACCGGTACTCCGTACAGTAGTTCCACAATACTGTAATATTAAAGTGCACCATATCCATACAGAAACATCCCCTCCCCTACATCAATCACTATGACCGACGATGAGCTTATGCCAGTCAGTCAATGCTACACTAATAACCATCCATCAATCAATCAATCAATTACCTGTTAGCTTTGGTCTCTCACGCGTTTTGGCGTGTGTATGTGTGTGTGTGTGTGTGTGATGGGTAATAATGTCATGGCTAAGATGCATCATACTCCTCCGTACATCAAGATTCAAGGGGACCAGGCAGGACCAATATAAGGAAAAGATAGGTATGCACCGGAAGGAGGAAAATACGTAAAATGGATCGGGGACCAATGAAAATGATGAAAACGCGACTTTTCTAACCGGAGCAAAGCCATCAATTGATACGAAAATCGTGCCATTCTGAAATCTTGCTATGTATACCCCGTACTTTTCTGTGACTTCAAATGAATGAAATGATCCCAAAGGAAATTCCGAGGTCATTTATTTTTATTATTAGTCAACTTCCTCTTCTCGGTATGGCTTATAAATTCATTCCTCTCCTCTCTAATCATAATAATTGTGCATACGGGTACAATACCGGTAGGTAATACAGTACAATAATAATATTACTTCCTTCCATGCCTTTACTCAAAAGAAGAAGAAGAAGCATTGTAACCTTTTCCTTTATTAGATACTGTAGGTAGGTAGATAGGAATAATTGATGAGAGAGCAAGCAATCTTTTCTATCCCTCTTGAATCCTATTGAATATTGAAATCAATCATACCATCAAAAATACCATTTATTAAAGGCTCACTTCCGCGTTTGTCCCTCCCATTCATTCCAATTCATCAAGGATTCTTATTATTGTTGAAGTACTGTACTCCATATCGGTGGTAGGTACTTACTACTACTTACTTGCTACATACATCATACATCATACATCATACATCATACAAGCCAACAGGGAAGAGCGCGTTCAATACACCATTACCATCCAAAAATGCTCCGTACATCCACATCCATCTCCATCCACATTCACAAGGCCGATTAGGGATTTTTCATCTGATGTTATTCGCCTTAGTCTTTAGGTACTAGTAAGATGGGTAGATAACTAGGTATCTACCAAGTATGTATTATTGAGAGAGAAAAAGAATTATATATCTATCGTACATAATAATAATTCCAGCTGTTTGTGGAGATTTGTATCTTACTGCCACCGCTTCTCTGCCTGTCTATCTGTCTGTCTGTCTGTCTGTCTGTCTATCTATCAATTCATCACCTGCCTACTGTCTGTTTACATCTATATCTATATCTCTTTCTCTTATTAGGTACCTATTCTCACTCTCATCGTCACTGTCAACTTCCATCTCTTTGCCCAAGCCCAGATACTTGGATACTTTTCTTGATATAGCAATAATTCTCCCCATTAACCAAACAAGGAAAGTCGTCAACTAAATAAATAGTTAAATAAGAAAACGCCCGACCACACACACCAGCCAGACCTCACTTCTTACTCAATACCTGCAAAAGCACTTACTCCACTTATACAATTCCTCCTCCTCCCCCCCCCACCCATGTCAAAAAGTAATAATCTCTGAACCATTCCTATTATGGTGTAGGAAGAGACCCTCTTTTAGTTCCATTTCCACTACTGCGTACTTTTCTTACCCTCAACCTTCTCTCGAGATCCATTCGATCCATTCTTTTCACTCATTGAACTACACAACCTCCCCTCTTCTTCTTTTCTCTCCAAATTTCTTCTCTCTTTTCCTCTCCTCCGAAAGACCCTCATTCATATATCAATTAAAGGGAATCAAAGAGGTCATTGGATAATTGACACCTTGTTATGCTGAAGCCCGAAGAAAGTTGAAAAAAACAAGCAAGAATTTGGGTAGAAAATTGCTACATTTGCAGCTTTCTATGCACAACAAGATTCATACTTGAAACTTTCCCTCGACTGTCCATAGCTGTCTCTTTCTACGAGGAAAAAAGAAACTACTACTACATACACATTCACCTCCCCTCAATCTTCGTCTCGACAATTACGAAGATAATTCTTTCCTGAGTAGAATTAAAGGACATCATCGTCTAATCATTCAATTCAGCATCGAAATCATCCTCCTACTCAACCACCCGCCCCTCCCACCACAACTTCACTCCAATCATCTCCCAACTCTAACCCTTCCTCCTCTTCGACACTCTTCAGAACAAATTCAATACCAAAAAAAATTGTGTTATTTCTGCCAAAAAGTTTTCGAAATTTTTCTCAATCAAATTCTTCAATCTTCCAATACCTCGAATTATTTTATTCTTTGTATTGTTTGGTCGAAGTATTAATATTCAATAATTCTTCTCAAGTGGCACCTCCTTCTGTTGTCAATCTCAATCTCATCAACTCTTTTATAAGAAAGGAGTTTAAGATTTGACTCCACAATTGAAAGCCAAGATACTCGACAGTTCAAGGTGAGCATTGATCCTGACCCCCCATCTTTATGCAATACCTCCCAATCTAAAGACTCGTTCAATTAAACACGCAAAATTCTTCATGAAGGGCATTGACTGACATATAACTCTTGCTTCCCCTTACTTAGTTAGCATTTTACATGCCAAAGGTCGCACATCTCACCTTGAACAACATTCTTCCACAAAAGCTCTTCGTTCCTCCTTTACCAGATACTCGGCACGCAATTACACCAAAAGATCAAGACAGTCAAAGATCGGAGACGTTTACTCGTTCATCCTATCTTAACTTCTCCGGAGAATATCTTAAACATTTCTACCGCACTATCCTCCCATTGTCTTCCATCTAAGAGGCATTTACCTTGGTGAGTCTCGAATCCTGACTTGCTTCCCAATCTACGCCTCGAATCCCCCTCTTCCCTCCCACGTTCATAGGTTCTTGCATGACCAAAGAAGCATTCCCCTTGTCCACCTTCACATGATTGCAGCATCTCCCTGTTATCCTATCTACTCCAATTCCGGCTGAAAGTCTCGCTAATGCCAAAATTCACAAGATTTTTCTCCGATATCTTATAAAGTGATATTTACCTGCCACCTCATCGATATCAACTTTGAAAGGTTCAGCTTTTTGCATTTTTTGCCATCTTTTTTTTTGGCCATTTACGTTCATTTTCGAATAATAGTTCCACCCCACACTCTCTAATAATAATTTATCCCAAAGTATCGTTCAATCGAACTATACAGCACATTCCTTTACAACCAACAATCCAGCAATCCAGTGCCTATATCGAAAGCTGCTGTCAGGTCGAAGCTCCGGGAGAACTTGACGTCCATTCCTTCCCTACAACCAAACACCACAATATAACCACAGCTCCAAATCACCTTCAATATGTCATACAGTCAGCCTTGTGACACGTTCTTCGTGGAGGATAACACTTTCCAACAACAATCACAACAGCAGCAACCTCGACCAAATACTCAGGAATATATCAAGATGATGGGTCGAAGGAGGCAAGAAGCCATGGCCAACGAATTATCTAGACAAGCTTGTGATGCTTACATGGATGATATTATTGATCACATGGCATCGATGGAGGTCAATTATTCTACGTTGTACTGATCTCATGTGACCTTGTGCTAACATCTCCACAGGATGCGACTATGCCAGACGTTGCCTCGATAGAAATTCAACAAGAGATTCAATGGTTCATGCGACCTTATCTCATCGATTTCCTTATCGAAGCTCATTCTGCCTTTCAACTTCTTCCAGAAACTCTTCATCTCGCCGTGAACCTTCTCGACAGATACTGCTCGCGTCGTGTTGTCTACAAGAGACATTATCAATTGGTTGGATGTGCTGCACTTCTCATTGCCGCCAAATATGGGGACAAGAAAGAGCGAGTTCCCATGATTCGAGAACTAAAGTCAATGTGCTGCTCGTTATACGACGAGGAGATGTTCACTCAGATGGAATGGCACGTATTGAACACTTTGGAGTGGATGATTGGCCACCCTACCGTCGATAGCTGGCTTCAATTGGCCTTGCTGGAAGGACCTGAGTACGAAGATATGACCGTCGAGCACATGTCATGGTACATCTGTGAAATGGCTCTATACCACAAAGAATTTGTCTCTGTCAAACCCTCGGCAATGGCCCGTGCATCTCTGGCACTTTCGAGAGATATCCTTGGATGCCCCGAGATGGATACCTATGGACAAGTCGATTCGGATTTGATGCTCAGTCTTTCTCGACAACTTAATCAACCATCCTCAGTCCTCGCAAGAAAATATGCTGCTCCACAGTTATCAAGAGTCTCCGAGGTGCTTCGACGATTCCTTCTCCAACAAGCAGCTATGAGCCAATGCCATGTCACTCCACCAACTCCCCCCGCTGAACCAACCGCTGTTCAGAAGCCCATACAACAACACGATGTGTACAGCACACCGCAGAAGGCATATGGACAGCATGTTGTCAATGGTTACCTCACACCGCCGATTACCCCCGAAGGAGAATATTTTGGTCAAGGGAATGGAAATGAAAACAAACCTTATCAGACTTCAGCACCTAGATGTCCGATCACACCAACTCCACAGGCTCAGATGCAATATAGTCAACAACAACAATACCAGCAACAATCATATCAACAAGACATCGTCATGCAGTAACTGAGGACTCCTTGGAGTTGTTTGAAATCATTCTCATCCTTGCATCATCTTTGCCTTGATCTCGGAAATAATACCACCCACCCCTCACATGTACCACAATTTGTATTGATTGTGCTGAACTCATCGGTTATTTCATAGGCATTCGATCAGAAGCCTAATTCGACGGAATTCATCGTTTCTGTGTTCGGCATCAGCGCATTTCATCGACCTATTTTTCCATTGCAAAATATCCAGCATTAGCGAATCGTCGGTTTTTATTTCTCTTCACAACAATCATCTTGTCGTTCTAGCGTTTTTTTTATTTACAACACACAATTACAACACACACACACCGCTCTTCAGCAATCAACTTTTCCTTCTTTCCTTTTATTTCTTTTGCGGGCGCAATCTACCTTTTGATAGTAATTGAAGAGGGAGAGAATGTGACTGGAGAAGGAAAAATAAGGAAGGAAATGGAGTTGGTTTTCTGGGTGTGAATATTTTTCTTTGTTTCTGCAGGAAGTTTTTATTTCTCTTCCTACCTTCTTGCACATTAAATTCGGATCAAATCGGGTCACAATCAATCAAAATTTGGGGCACGAGAGGATAATTGAATGCATTCATTAGTGACATGCATTCTTTCTTATCGGGAGGATGTTATGCTTCATTAATGGGTGGATGTGGATAGATTGTTGAGGATCTATGGTGATGGAAGGATGGGAGATTCTTCCATGATTACTTAATAGAGATTGATTGGTGGGGATTTGGTGGAGGAACTTTATTTTCGGGGTGGTTTTGTTTGGTAGGATAGGTGGCATGGTTGGATGGAGATACCCAAGATCAAATCAGAATAAGAATGGCTTGCGTGCTTTCCGCAATAGTTATGGGGATTATTACTGATATCCAAGAAGTGGTGGATGTGGTGAGCCAAGTGAAGGGAGTGAAGTGCATTGGGGATTGTTAGCATGGATGCATAGGTGGACGGATGGATGGGATGGATGGGTATAAATAAAATGGATAATAAGATACCTACCTGATCATCATAATATTATGCCATGTTGTGTGAATATATATTGTTTTGCTTTTGATGATGTGAGACTTGAAATTTTGTGACACATGAATCTGTAATTACAAGTGATGATAGTCCGAACAGCTAGCTCCCTTCATGTAAAAGTCCAAGTCAATGACAACTTAGTCTAATGATCAAGCAAGTCTAATCATTAGATGTTCGTTCAACTCTCCATATAATAAAGCACATATAGATAGATACATAGATAGATATTCATTTCTTCATCTACTTGCTTTTGTATCGAAGAAAGAAACTGATTTATTTCAGTTCAGTTCATCTTTTATTTTATATCATATCATATCATATCATGTTTTCTCATCTTGTTGTATCGCCTCGTATCGCGTCCTATTGTATTATTGTCTATTTTGTTTTATAATACTATCTAGTTTTGGGGTTTTATTGTATAGGGGATAGGGTATGTAGGTATGTAGGTAGATAGGTGGTAGATGGTAGATATTATACAAGGATCCAAAGTAAAGAGATGGATGAAAGGAGGGGATGAATGTGAATGTGAATATAATGTTTTTTTCGAAAGGTAAAGAAAATCTGAGGGGGAGGGGGATAGAGATAATATTATATATTTATAGAAATGAGTTGTGAGATGGTATAGGATGAGAGGAGAACAAATAAGATATAGAAGATGAATTATTGGATTGAGACGAGAAAAAGAGGAAGGAGAGGGGAGAAGGAAGAAGAGGAAACAGAACTAAAGTCTGAAGATAAATTTGGATGAGTGGGTATATACGAGGAGATTGGTGGGAGAGGGCGAGGAGTGGAGGGGAGATGTATAGATATATCTATATCTGCAAGGTTTATTATATTTTGTGTGATGAGAATGGGAATACTTAGGTATAGAAATGAGATAGAACTTTTTAAGTGGTTTAGTAGAAGGGGATGGAATGAGATGAGATGGGTAATGAGATGTTAAAGATATATTATATACTATATTAATTAGTATTCAATACTTCTCCGTCATAAACACATATTTGTGTTCAATTAACTGTATTGAGTATCTCGAGTCAACGTCATCGTATACCTAGATGGGAAGAAGTATTCGCTTGTTACAGTAGTTGTTTTGATAATTAGCTATAGCCGAAGTGTTAGATAGGGGAGTGTTGTTCTATATAGATAAGACAGAACGCCAGACTTAACTTCTTCCCCTTGTTCTTTAAGTTATATGGAGTTCATATATATATATATATATAACGTAACTTGACTAGAAGTGGGTCATGTCATGATATGGGTCAGGTACCTTTACACCAAATTTTGTATATAAAGGTACTTAGAGCGACTTTTATAACTCTACAAATATTAAAGATAAAATTTAAACCTTTGATAATTTGGTTTAATATCTAATAGAAATATAGTATTCAAGTTATAAAACAATTGTTGAGAATCTTGTTCTTGAATTAATACGATTTTAAAAATTCCCATAGTAATTTTTGTTAGGCAAAATTGAAAATTTGAAAGAAACTTTAATATCTTTATGTGTGAACGAAGTGAATGACTTCAATTCAATTACCACTGTAATATAGCTACTGTAATAAAGCCCTAAGCGAATGCGAAAGAGACTAGCTCTTTCAGTAAGTCTATATAAGACTTACTACTTTCAATATGTAGCTAGCTCTTTAGACAGAATACAATTAGACATACAGGACCTACGCAATCCGTGGGTGCTACGTCTTCCGTGTCCTTCTCGTACCAACACTTTATTAAACAATTTCATCTCTATATAATACTTTGTCATATTGAATATTTATATTGAATATATCATACTGCAAAATATTGAAACTATATCTCTAGTGTTTCTAGAGATATAAAAAGTCGCTCTAAGTACCTTTATATACAAAATTTGGTGTAAAGGTACCTGACCCATATCATGACATGACCCACTTCTAGTCAAGTTACGTTATATCTAAATCAATATATTATATCCTCACATCTTGCATTTCACCGCAGAAGAAAACTAACTAATCATCTTTCTATTATTCGAATTCATTCTATTATTAATATCTAATTAATTATATTTTATCATCAAGAAAGCCTAGTGGCAACTAGCACCTTACCTACCTGATAAACCCCAATCCTCCCCAAATATCAGCACCACTTACCTCGTTTGCCTCACTTACCAGACCCAACTCACATAACCCTACACCTCCTCGCACTTCCCCCTCTCCTCCTCCTCCCTAGCACATCTCCTCCTAGCATCTCGATCTACGCGATGGTAGCGCGGACACCGTTCGGGATCACAACCAGTGCGACGTTGATAAGAACAACGACGGAGTCGTCGTTCATAGTGGGGACAGCTGAAATCGAAAATGATGCTCTTGCACATTTTGATTGGTGGAAAATTAGTTTTGTGGGGATTTTGGGTTTGGGCTGGGGTTTGAGGGCTGGGGTTGCTCTCGGGATTGTGACTTGATTTTGTGATTTGTGTGTGTATGTTACGTTGTAAAAGGTATAGAGAGGAAAGAAGAGAAGGAGAAGGGGAAGGGGAAAATAGGGGGATTTTCTTATATACGAGAATGAATGGTTGTTGTTTCAGCATTATTCTTATTTCGAATCTCGATTTACGTCTTTGTAACGTTGAAGGATGGAGCGGAATAGAACAATGTATGAACAATTCTATTATTCTAGATTCCTGCCTTGGGCGGAGAGACTTCTCTTTTCTGATGGAAAAGCATAGAGGGTAGTCGTTGAGGAATAGATCAGGAATAAGCGAACTGAAATTTAACTAGTCTGTCGTCTATTTGCAGATTTTCAATGACGTTTATTTTCTTTTTCCATAATATATGTATTGCACACTTGTTGGAATGGAAGGAGCTTGAATTGGCGTATGGGTATATGAATGTTGAGAGCTATTTTGTGGTACCATGTGTATGAACGGAGGTGACAGACGAATGTTGAGAAGTGTAGAGAAATGAGAAACCCTGGAGGAAAGGGCTCACAGCTTTCCACATTTCTGACAGTGTAATTATGAAGGAATGATGCAAGTGCTTGCTGTATTTGAACAGGAGTCCTCACTAAAGCACTTGCTGATTTGTTGAAGGGAGAGTTAGTGTTTACTTTGATACGAGTAAAAAAGTATCAAAGGAGCAGAGTCTAGAGTAGAGACTATATCATACTTCTCATTCCACGGCATTCATTGGAAACCTCATCAAAATTCAGGACTCGTACATTAATATATCCTGAAATAGGAAATCAACCATTTCCGCAATTTTAAACGCCAAGCTTTAGACATCATAACGGAATAGACAACGACAATCATAAAACTCCAAAGAAACGCATACCGGGTATTCGCTTCGTATCCAATTTAAATTTCCACTTTTTAATTCATCCATCCCAAACCTCCAACCCATCTCCTACCGTCTCTATCCCTTCCAGCACAACTCAAACATTTCCCTTCCATCCCCAAGTTACTCACAGCACAAGAATGACAAACTTGCTTTCCACAACTGATACATCCATGATTTGTCTCTCCAGTTCCATGCATATTAATATCCATCATAGTATCTACATCCATCTCGTCACCGCCTTCTCTATTAACCAGCGATTCATCACAATCCTCGCAATTGGTTGGTAGAAAAAGATGGTGTGTGATAGTTTTTGGAGAGACGGATGTAGATGATGCATAAGAAGAATCGCTATCAGGCGAAATTTGACGATTTGATGGTAATTGCCAGAACGAGTGTAGTGAGGCTTGGTGTGCAGGATTATTCGGTGGGTGAGGTATTATTGTACGAGGAGAAATTGCGGATGGCGATGGAGGTGACATACAGCTTGTATCTATGTTCGAAGGCTGTTGAGCGGAATAGAGGAGAGAGAGAGTATGTTCTGTAGAGTTGATTAATGCTTGACTCGCAAACGTTGGATTGTTGAAATCAGCGGACATACGATGAACGGTTTCTTCATTTGGTCGATTATCTCTGTGACGCTTCCTTGTACGAGAGGAAAAAAGATTTGGCGCGGCGATTGATGTGGAATCGATATTCATAGAATTGGCATTGTTGGAATGGAGGGGACTGGTTAGGAGTGATGAAGCGGTGGAGATTTCAGATTCGGAACGTTTGCGCTTGAGATACATCGTGGGGTTGTTGGTCTGGTGGAAAAATTGCTGGTATAGCTGGGGACTTGGATATTATGGACGATTAGACGAATTGATGTATTGATTTGGACAGAAAGGGTTGGTTGATATTGAATTGATTGAATGATAAAGGAATTAGAAGAGGCTGGAACGCGAGATTCTGAATGAAACCACTTTACGCGAGGAGGTGCGCTAGCTTGATTTAGAGGACGCGGACTGCACTTTGTACCGATGATTCCCTTTGAGTTTAACATCAAACTTCAGTTCCCACACATGTGGCTAATTTATATTATATGCTCTTTTTAAATTTTTAATTCGAGCTTCCTGAGGTGCCCGCCCTCTTCCCTTCACCACTTTACTCCACGAGAGCTCAAGGGCTCTGGATAACTGTATTCTACGGTGTTCATTCAACGTATGGCAATGAATTGATTAGATGAATTGAATGTATGTCAGAATTTCCAATAGCCTACATGCTTAAACCAGTCGTCTAAACAAAAACACAAATTCAAGCACGGAACTCATGAAGTTTCATGGGCCGGGAATGATTTGCACATTGTGGAAGATGATAGCAATTCAAACATCCAAGTTCATCTAAACAATGACTCCGTTATATTAGAGGCTCACAAATTAGTCTCCTGGCATTGCATGCTTGATTCTTTGATCTGAAGTATTTTTATATCTGGCCCTAGCTACAATGAACCTCAATCGACCAAGGAATAACAACATTTCAATCAAGACGATTAGTTGGCGAAATCTGGAAGCAACATCTTTTCAGACAGCTGCTATCCACCAAGCAAACTTCACGATCCCAAAATCGGCTACTGCAAACATTCATTTCTTCTTTGAGTGCATTACTCCATGCCATTCGTGAACTCATCCTCCCTACCCCAAGAATAAACCGGTGGCAACATCTTGAAACATTGGCGGTGATGGGTGAGGGGCTCTCGGATGATACATAACTTCTCGCTCAATATAATAAGGATGATAATCAGTGCTTTAGCTTGAGCAGATAGCGTTAGCCTTGACCCATGATCCCTCTTCGGCAGCCCTTTGAACGGCTTGTGAGATCCCATCCTCATTTATTTGGTGGTGCTAAACTATCAAACAAGCTGGGCATGGTTTTTCTGTATCAGCGGGATAATTTTGTACTGCCATATGATTGGCCGGTTGTATCTCTAGCACCTCGGAGCTGTTCCAATCAAAGTAGTCTTGCGCATCCTTCTTCATTCTGGTCCACTCGCGGCTATATCCACTCCCCACGAAGAAGGGAGCTTCAGTGCAGTTAATGCGGAAAGAAATCAACAATCTATTTAATTTATTTGCTGCCTTTGGCGGACATGATTCCGAGTAGATCGAGTCTAAACATAGTCTCGGGCGGATATTTGAAGCGATGAGGGAGCGCCCCGAAATCACTTTAAAATCCCACCAGGCTTGTACAATGTGATTGGGTTCAAGACTTATCGCGGGCGATAAGCTATTATGATCAGCTATACTGAGCACCTAATCTCCTAAGATTTGGATTCGAAGATATATGTCGGATTAAATGACCAAAGTAGTCATCGTGAAGGTGATGGCTCCATTTCTTGATGATCCCTTTGCGTTTCCCTTGCAGCCACATTAAAGGTTGGGGAGGATGCTTTGAAGATTTGAAATCATAGGAAGAAATTGATCCATTATGGTGAATGAGTCAATAGACAAATGGCTAGTCTTTGGGCTTGTTATTTTGTGTAGGGGACCAGTGTGAGGTGATGAAAAATCTTTGAGCCACTGTGTAGCCGCCGCAGCTACTCACTAAATTCTGAGGAACAAATTCTCTAAGTGTCACACACTCCCAGAGTTCATCGTCCATGTCAGATATACTAGGACAAAATGCGGCTTCTGCATCTATGGAAGCAACTCCGAATGGTCCCATATTCCAGCCAGTATCCAAGCTGGAGCGAATAGACCATATGTGGCTCCTGTTTGATTGTCTTGTTGAAGATAAAGGCCACAGTAGTACTGCTGTCGATATCGTCTTCAGCTATAACATTTCTAGAGTGGAAGACTTGAAGTGCTGCTGTTGGAATAAGATCTAATAATTCCAGACATTTAAGCATGGATGACCGACGTTCTATCAAGTGCACGTCTTTTGGGATCACTGCTTTTGTCTTACCTCTGTTTCTTGCTCACTTGCATCAGAAATTTTCTCTGGCTGCAATGGCAGACTTGAAGCAGTCTGGACTTCCAGACATGCCAATTTTCAATGTCTATGAACCATAGAAAGAAGGAATATATTTTATGGATCTTCGTACAAAGTTACTACGAATATGTAGAGCAAAGAAGTTTCTTTGATATTTTGTTGTAAGGGCGCCGTGGCGAGGAGGTTCTGTGAAGAAAATCTACTCTCGCAAGCTCGGTAATTAGCACTTAAATTTAAGGGACAGTCAAATTAGGTTAATTTATAATTTCTTACTTGTATTAGAGTCTCTATTTATAAACGCTGCTTCCTGCATATCCAATCCTTATTAGCAGTGTGTGCTTCGCGCTCTGCTGGTAAATAAAACATTCACTCAAATAATCAATACATGGTCTTCTATTAGCATATTTCTGCAACCATTCAACATTATTTGTTCCTCCGCTGCTTGCAGGCACTGCCACCAGATATTATCCTCTCCAGGGCATGCTTTCGCTTTCCAACTCCTCGGCCCGCCTCTTCACCATTCCATCGTAATTTTCCGCCCAGAGTTCGATTCTGCGGAAAGCTGGTGGTGGTATAGTCATTTCTTCCGAAGACATAGAAGCAAAACCGGGCGATGCTGCATCATGGGCTCGGATAGCCGACTGCTGGTCAATAAACTCCATCAAGTCTTTCGTAGTTGCTTGGAGTGTTGATTGCTTTCCAATAGCATCCATTAGACTCCCGACAGTTTTGCCTTGCATGCGAAAAGCCCACTGACCCAATCTATCTTCCAATCGATTTTGCAACTGATATAAGCAATCCGTGTCGCCAGCAATATAGTTTCTTGCAGTATCGTTGATTGGTCTAGTTGTCAATGGTCGCCAGCCATGCTCTCTGAAATAACCCCCACCAGCCTGCTTTTCGCTCAACCAATCATCGAGCTCTGTCGGACTCATAAACTTGCTCCCTTCTTCTCTCATAGCTCTCATTAAGCCACAAATTCCTGACCTCTGTCCTTGGCGAGATAAAAGCTCCATTAGCTGTACGTCCCGAACTTTTCCGATTTGAATCCCGAACTTGTGAAACAAGGTATCCCAATCAGTACGCACATCCCACCAGAGCTGGATTCTGTCGTGAGACTCTAGAACCTTCTTGAGCGACAGGCCATCCTTACTCTCACGCTCAAAAGTCGTTCTCCTAAGCTCCCAGACATCGAAGACATAGGTTTCGTTCATTGAGATTATGGTCATCGAAAGGAATGATATGTCCCCGTTGCGACCAAAACCTCCACCAGGAATATGAACCCCGTTCTCGTCCTCTGAAGGGGTACCTTCGCAATCGAATGCAAGCTCAACTCTATCCTTTAGTTGAGAGAGGACGGGCAAGAATTCATCGAGCTTTTCGAGTGTGTCGACCATGATGACTGATTTCGGTTCTGCAGGCACTCGTTCTGGAAGTTCCTGATTCTCATAGTCCCAATTGATTTGTGCTCCATCATTGTCGCCCCATGTGAAGGGGGTTCGTGCCTCCCATACGTCGTCTGATTGAGGCCAGGAGTCATCTGTATTGGAATCTGTGGCCCATTCGCATTCGGAAAAGCTGGCGTCCCACTCTTCATTGGAAATCTCGCTTTCTGAGCTACAGCCGCTCTTTTCGTCGACAGACAAGTCCTCTTCATTGCTAGGAATTAATGAGAGGCAGTAAGACCACGAGAGGTCCCACTCGTTATCAGTATGTGAGTCTCTCGAGTGATCTTGAACGATCGATTTGGTTTTAAGGTTGTGTTCGTTAGTAAGAGACATGTCTATTGAGTAAGTTTTCTGATATGGAGAGAAGAGTAGGGTGTGTTGTGAGAACGAGAAGAGATGTTATCCGTTGGGGAGTTCATCCCCTTATATAAGCTGGCTATAGGGCGTTAGTGATTGCGCTAATTGAAGGCGCCGTAGCATGAATAAGTTAATATGATGGTGCTATCTCAGCTGTACCACTGGTTCCTAAGAGAATCCATGAATAATGACCGTATTCGAGTGTCTAGCGGGGTATAATACGGTAATTATATATACGTGATCGGTACGGTGATGACCATGACTCGAACAACTACGGTACAACATCACGATTCCCATTTCAACCGGTTAGAGAGACCGCACTCGAGTCGGTACTTGGTGTATTCAGTTAGCTGCTATTGACAGTAATGAATACATACGGCTTTTGAAAAGATTATAGTTGTAGGTGTGGAGAGAGTTATCTTACTATTGGAGATACCATTCCTTGATTATATAGACCCACAACCATCGTACTTTCCACATTGAGTTTAATACGGTTACCTCCCCCCCAACAATTTCGATCAAAAAACTAGCAAATATAAAGTTACTCCTAGCCCTATTCTCCGCCTATGAACTTCCGCAAAATCTTGAGACTATCCTTCGCTTCGAAATTTTAAAGTTAGCAGTCTCCAACCTACGAAACTAATGGTCCAAATCACATAAAACCAGTGTATTATATCGCATCAGGGAATTAATGTATTACAGCCTTATTAGATATTCGGTCTGTTCGAAAATTCATCGATTGTATCGAAAGTTAATATACTATAGTCTTATCAGGTCTTCGATTTGTCGAAAAAAAAACCACTGATTTTTCAGGATCCATAATACTACGAAAACATGCGTATCGGAGCGAGTCATCAGCCACAGCATTTATTCGTAGTTGAACGCCTGTAGGGATAGCAGACCTGAGAAATAACGAGGAGATCAAATTTGAGAGTGGAAGTGATGTTTGAGCTACATCATTGATCGAGAGTATATTACCTCCAATTACTAGCAGGCCGACTATAAATAGTATAACATATAAAGCGAATATCTGAAAACCAGGAACGTACCCAACCTCCTCCCCCGTTCTCCTTTTTCTCTCCCAGAACCTATCCTTGTGTGGGTCATCATGAAAGGATTACAATTGTGGGTGTAAAAATAGGTGTAAAAACGACTATCTCATTATTAAAGCTACAATTCCAAATATGTAAACGCATAACCATCGTACTTTCCATATTGAGCCTAACAGTATAGTGTCTTTGACATTTAGCGTAGCATGGCATTTGAATTTTATGAGCATAGTGATATCATTGATATACAGGCTAGAGAGACACAGAGAGGGGGTATTCATCACTAAACCGGATAGGCATTGCTCTTCTGAACTGCCAGTATTTTCAAGCCATCGCATTACACCACCACACTTGCTCTCCAAACAAGAACAAATGTTATTCCTACGACTTATCAGGTCATTGATTGCTTAAAAAATTTACCGAGAACCGTTAAACGTCAAATCACGACCAGGAATCTGGCGTCTCATTTTTCAAATCCGTGTTTCTCACTAATATGTTGGTTAAACGGCTAAAAAACTCAGATTTGTTAGCTTGGCTTCGTAGAAAGCTTTCTTAATGACTAATTAGTACAAAACCGAACAAGTAATTACGCACGATGATGTACACCTTCTCCATATAACTAAAATTATGCTTTCTAGATGATTAGATCTTCAATGGCTTGTGCTTCTATTCGTTAGACAAAAGATCTACAAGGAGGTTATCAGATCCTTGGCGATCGCTAATTAATATTAAGTTTAGGAGGAACGTTATTAGAGAGAATTTTAGGGCTGAATTTCACAGCAAGGTTCGTTGTGTGATTGCAAACTTGTACAATTACTTGATTCGCAATGAAATTTTTTATCCTATTATTGCAACTACGATTCCTGATGATGTATACCCAAAACCATCATCGTGCTTGGCATATTAGGCCTAGTAATTAGGATGTGTATCTTTTGCCATTAGACTAGACTAGTCAATGACGCTCTTATCTAAAGTTTTCAAAATAATAGCTTCATTAATCATAATATTCAAATTCACCAAATCTTTTGAATTAGATTAAAAATCTTTTGATGAATTGAAAAATGGAAGAGAAGGATTAGAAAATCCCTAATTTTCATGAGGCGAGCTCGCTTAGAAGACACGCCTGCCTGCCTCCTTTAATTCATATTTTCCTACTCGTCGAATATAATCTCCTTATATCCATACCTAAGCTCAGTACAGGCCTCCCAGTCCGTTCCAGTTCTTATACCTATCTCACTTTTCTCCACAGGGTATTAGCTTGTCGGTATGCTAAGTCTTCTACAGAAATATTGTCAGTAGTGGCGACTATGAGAACAAAAACTTCAATATCTAAAATCTATCCTTACAATCTTCGTATCGACCTGTCTAAATAACTAATAGGACGAACTAATTATAAAATGCCAAACTAGTCCTCATGCCGACGCACTAGTGTCAACGGTAATTAGTGATTCATGATCAATGCCGACACATACTAAACCGTATCAGATTATTAAGTTCCTAGGGAATGGGAATGGGGGACTTGGGAAACAGTATAGGTCGGTTGTACTCTGTAGTCCACGATAAAAATCTACGTAGAAAATTTGCTTCGGCACACTAATTAGAGGGATTCAAATTCATGGGTTCATGAAAGATTTGATAGAGAAATGCTTTAATTATCGAATTCTTGAAATCTAGTTGGTACTGAAAATAATGATTTCTTTGTAATAGCGCGAGTACCTCAAATAGCTTTTGCAGGAGGAAATAGAGATAATAAAAGGAGGGCTAGAAAGTCAGATAGAATCTTTTTGAATACCTTTATATTTTTTCTTTATATTTTTATTAGGAAATCTAGATTTTAACTATCAATAAAAAGTCCTCTAATATTGATTTGCTTTTAATCAATAATCAAGATTTTATAATCGAGATTTACAATATTTATAATAAAATTTATTGAAAAATTATATATATTTAGAATTTTCAAGTTTATTATTTTTAAATATTGATCAATGTACTCGAGTAGTAAAGATTTATATTTTCAATTTCATCTCATCTCATCCTATCCCATCTCATCCTACATCATTCATTCAGAATCATTTATTCATACCTACCTAGAATATCACTCTCACATCATCACAAAAACCAAATACACAGACAAACCCAAAAGGAACCAAAACAATTAATTCCGAAATATTTGATTTCCCTCTTTCCTCCTTTCCCCTTTCCCTCTTCCTCTGTCTCCTTTCCCCCAGACCCATCATCCACACATACACGCTCAACTATCTCATCTCATCTCATCTCATCTCGCAATGCAATGGTATCGAAGATAGTTAACATCCAGCCTTATTCCGTCCAATCCAATCACAGCCAATCATAGCCAAATCCCATTCAAATCAATCCCCATAAACAAAGAGCCTGCCACCCTCCAAACCAGTAACCCAGTAACCTAGTACCCGATCATGAAACAAAATTCATAAACTCAAAGCCCCGCTTTCCCATCACCGAAACACATCGTAAAATAAATATTTATTATTTAACATTTTAAATCATATGTATGAATGTATGTAAGAAAAAGAATCAAAAAACCGAAACTTTAAACCGTCTCCCGATCAGTCTTAAGACGACGTTCGCGACCCTTAACCGACCAAGGGAAATGAGCGACTGGAATAACGAAGAACGAGTTACTAGAAAAAAGAAAACAGAAAGTTAGTTTTTTTTTTTTTTTTTTTTTTGAAATTCCTTTGTATTTACAAATGTGTAAAAGAATAAAAACATACCTATCATCCGCAAGACCAGCCAGAGCATTATACCACGCCATAAATGCAGCAAACAAACCAAAATATCCACCAGCCTTGATAGCACCGGATAGTGCTACTCCCGAAGGACTAGCTCTCAAATGACCAATTCCTAGCATGAGGAATGCCAAGTCCAAGAAGAAGAAGAGGAGGAAAAATGCGACAGTGGAACGTAATGTGCAAACCAAAAGGATGGTGGTGAAGATAAACCAACCCATTAGGAAGAATCCAAAAGCATTATTGAAATCGTTCGGGCCTGATCCCTCCCCCGAGTACGCGGAAATAATATCAAATCCACCAGGCGTGAGAACGATCGCGAGCGAAATCCAGAATCCTCCGAATGATGAAAGAGCCGTTGCACCGAAAGTGTTTCCTACAGCCATTTCCCTATATCGTCATTAGCATTCGTATTTGGGATATGATGCAACCACAAAAAAGGTGCCATTCACTACATACCACATTCCCGCAAGCAATTGAACAAGACCACCATAACCAAAAGCAAGAGAGATGACAATATCCGGTTTTTGAACACCGGCAGTTCCGACATTGACAAGGGATAAGACGAAAGTAGTGAGAGCGAAAGCACTGAGACCCAAAGGCGCAGGGTTGGCAAACTTTCTTTCCGTAGTAGGTTTGTAAAGACCAGGTTGGAACTCTCCACCAAATGCTGGGAATCTAGCGGATTCTCCTGTATTCATATGTGCCAAAGGATTTCCTCCATAATCATATCCTCTTGAGGCAGCGGAATGGTTTATCTCAGAGCCATTGACAAAGGCATGGTCGTGAGTGTGACTAACACCTGAAGTTTCGCTGGTGTATTCTTTATTATATCCATTATCTGCGGCGGCGGTGGTAGCCATAATGACTTTGCTCGTTGGTGTTACTGAATCAATATGTGTCGTTGACAAGTTGAAGTTTTTGATATCTTAGTAGAGAAGCTCAATTTGAACTTTCACAATCTTTTTTGGTGTGATGGAAAGTAGTAACACAATTAATAAATGAATAGACAAGGAAAAAAAGAGTAGAATTTCTGATCAACAGAAAGAGAGGGGGAAAGATCACCCGGATATATAGTGAATTCCCAAGCTATGTAGGGACGTACATCGTACATGGTGTTGAATTTGGGGGATGACTGGGGTAAGCAACTTTGATCATACAGTCCGGGGATCTTTGCACGTACCGCGGTCATTTTACAAAGAATTGGATTGAGTAATCATGTACAAATGATTAAATGGGTGATAGCATTGGTCAATCCCCATGTTTTCGTCTTTGTCGAGTCTCCAATAGAACATCTGAAGTTCGTAATGATTATCATATCGACATACCGCATGGAGTATCATTTTGGATCCTGGACCTCGTCATCCACAAAATATTTCACTCTGCATATCTCCCCCCCTGCCGAGAATCCCGGTTTGGGTTGGACTCACAGTACCTAGGTATGATAAAAATCATTGTGGGGAAACGAAATAGGTTGTTGGCTTTTGGTCTTGCTAGGATTTGTCTCTCTGCTCGAGTTATTGTCTGTCCGTGGTGATGTTTTAGTCTCTAGAATTTCTCCTCTCCGGTTTGCCCATGATGTTGAACAGGTGGTTGGTTTGCACTACCTGTGAACAGTTCTATTTCCGTTCTACCTCTCACGATGGGTCTCCCTTTCGAAAAGGATGGAAAATATACGGACCTTGTGCTGCAAGCCGTCGTATCTGTCCTTTCTAAAGCGAGGTAGCAAAAAGGGAATGTGTGTAACCTACGATTTACCAATACATGCATGTATCAATCAGCCCATTCACTGTTATTATTAACTTGACTACACTGATATCCTGCGGTGGCGATACAATAGGAGCCACGAGAGAAAATTGTCCATTATTCACTGATAGATAGTAAATAATTGGTTCGAAATAGACCACCAAAGAGCGTTGATACCTGGTGCAGTAGTTGGTTGGTCCTTGATTAGGAAATGCCGTCGGTGGGTTGTAAAATTCCATAATCCATCCCTCCCACCATTCCATATTCCGGAATTTTCTGATTTCATTTGTCTCAAAAGCCAAAGTTATGACGACCAAAAAATTCAATCGGGACCGAGACTAATCTCAAAGGGGTATGGAACGTGATCTCAAAATGAATGTTTCCCCCTCTTTGAACCACTTTTTATCCGAACTCCCTGATTGTCAAAATAGTAAAGTTCAAGATTTCCGATTTCCAATCATCGTCGCATGCCTTAAAAAGCTTGTTGAAAGGTCTGTGTGGATCCAAGTGGGTAATGAATGATGAGGAGAAACTGGGGAATTTGAAAGAGGCAAATGTTGAGGCAAATTGTTACGGCAGAGAATTTCTCTTCTCCTCAACAGAATTTGTCAACTTGGGTTTGGGTATTTAGTTAATCCTCACATTATTAGCTGACTAGAATATCAAAATATTGATTCCAAGTTCATATACTATATCTGTATCACGATCAACGGTGTTTACCTAGTATTTATTGATAGCTGGGATGGTTCATCGCCGAGCTGATAGGGTGCTTTTAGTTCCATGCATCTACCTCAAGGTAGGATTGTAGGTGCATGAAAACCCCTGGATGTGTCACTACAGGAGTACAAGCCTCAATCATGGAAGCCTTATCGAACGAAATGAAAAATACTGCACCATAAAAATGTTACTTTTTGAATATACAGTATAATTATTACATGCAGAGATTCGATATTGCAGTGAAATCTAGTCACACGATTAAGATATTATACCCTTTATTGTAAGATCTTATCCTTACATTGGCCATCTTTTCGCTCTACTATAACTAACGTACATCGCTTGAGAATATCTCCAGAGATTCAATTATCCCGAGTATCCATTCGAGCAGAGGATCACGAAAAAGGAAGAGAAACACAGGAGTTGCACACCGAAGAAATAGATTGACTCACATTTCAAACCCATACTATACGCAGTCCAACCTTCCCAACTCGTATGGGAGGATTCACGCCTTCTATAATCTTAATTCTTGGCCACGGAGAGTACGAACGGAGGCTCCATCTTCCACCCACAAGGAGTAACGGTATCCGTTCCATCAATGCATGCTTACAATCAACCATGAAAGAAATGCAAGACGCGGTATATCCTAGCAAGAACCGTCGGACTGGAGCCAAAGCTGATTGCAAATGGTTAGACATACCCCGAGATGCTTACTTTCACTTCACCGCGTCAAATGAAATCAGTGCAGGCTGCCAGCTTGCAAGTTGCCAGCTCAAAAGCTCAATATATTAAACGAGGGAGGAACTTTCAACACATGGAGACGAAGCCGTTCTCATCTCTTTTTTCCTAGTACAGTCTTTCTAATCTCCTTGAAATGGTTAGTCGACGCTTTTACGTACAGCCTAAATGGAAAAATAGCACCAGAATGTCGGAATTCATCCCAAATCAACGGATATAGACATTCATTTAGAAGAAAATATACCATTGCGTAATGACAATAATATCTTTATCTTACCCCCGCTGACTTAAAGGATAATAAAAGAATGAACAAGATCATGGCGATCTGGGAAACAAGACAAAGAAACATAACTAGCGAAAACTTAAATACGATGTTCAAAGTTTCTAGAATGAGGAGAAGGAATGGGGGGAGAAAAGTTAATACTGTATCTTGATCAATAAACGAAGATTAAGTCTTGTGGAAAAGTTAAGATTGCGGAAGTCTCGGTGGCGGAAAAGGAATAGTTTGAGGGGGGCTTTTCCTCGGAAACTTTTCCGCTTTGCTTTTCGGATATTTTCTCCTTCCAGATTTGGTGGAGTTATGGGTTTATGAGTTTTTTCATAGTAATTTCATACCAAGGATATCCTTACACGTGATTCATGTGATGGATAGTTTTTTTCATCCTAATAAGATAAATCAGAGAATTCACATCATGTGCCCGTCCATTCATGAAATATATTGAGAAGATCTACCAACCTACGGATCTAGTGAATAAATCCCCCTCAGAATACCTACACAACAAACAAAACCACACACGAGTAAATACCTCTAACAGTTTTCTCATCCCGTCACATCTCATACTACCCGAGTACTACCTACTTCCTACCCTTACATCGACCGCTCCCCACCAACATCAAGTATCCGTCCCACCAATATCCCTTCTCCATCCATAAAAAATAGTTTCAAGCGATCTGCAGATACAATATATCCAATAATCCCCACAATCAAATAAAAATAGCCTAATACACCGTACAGCTCTAACCCACCTTATCATCAAAACACCTGCCTATTCATCTCATCTTTGCAGCTTTCTGTATGCAAAGAGCTGCAAGAGCCCGGCAGTTTGGTCTTCTTTCTACGGGGATTTGATGGATGTATGAGTTTACTTATGTATGTATGTGTATGCACGGATTACTACGTGGCCGTTTCTTAAGGTTTGCTTGGGAGTTTTGCAAGCTTTCAAGCTTTCAAGTTTTCAAGCTTGAAGCTTGATGAGGAGAGAGTGATGAATGAGTTGATGGAGAATTATTTTGTCTATACTCTAATTTTTATAATTGGTGTGTAAATACTAGTAGATTATGTTCATCAAGATATGTCTAGGGAATATTAGTGACTATTCAGGCTGTTTAAGAAGTGGTATGCATACTGCTTCATTGAATTTGAATCCGTCTCTCCTACTTCTTCTACTAACGTTGCGGAGAACCATAGTATTGCCATATTTTTGTCATCTGAGAGACTCTGGACAAGGGTCTCCATAGTAGATTAGAAATGGTATGAGAGATGAGGGATTTGGGGTTCATTCAACCTTTCTTTTGCCTTTCGAATTCTATTTGTAAGATTATTTGTGTTAAAATGTAAATCACAAACTATAGATATCTCCTATTATTCAATATAGATAGATTTATTTCGATAAAACGAACTAAATTTTATTTTGTTAGATTAAGTCTTGGTTAAAATATCTATATAACATATATGCTATTCTCCCAAAAGAAGTAATATCAATATACAAGATACACAACAAAAACACAAGTCAATTTTTCAAAAATACACTTAATAGTATAAAAATATATAAATACTAATATTATAACCAGTAAACATATACACGAATACAAATTTCCTCCTACTTATCAAATCAATCTATCTATCCCCTACTTCCCTCAAAACTCCACATCTCCATTCAACTAACCACCTAACCTCTCACTTCTCACTTCTCACTTCTCACCCCACACCTGGCAACCACTCCCCTGCACCCTTGTCCTCTTCCTCCTCCCCACCATCCAAGGAAAATAACTTAATAAGAATCCTCAGAAGAATCACACTCATCAGCCGCATCAGCATCACCCCAGAAACCATCAACATCCCAAGGAGCAACCGCCGAAGGCGTAGCAACTTCAGAAGAAGAAGATTTAGTCTTAGTCTTAGTGTGCTTAGACTTAGTCTTTGTCTTCAAAGTAGTGGAAGGGAAAGGAGTTGGAGCGGAAAAGGCCGCAGCTGGAGCGGTAGAGCTTGGAACCGAGCTTGGGGTTTCGACGGCGGCTACGGAAGAGGATGGGAGAGCAGCGTGCGAGACAACTGCTGCGACGGCGGGGGAAGCAGATGCGATGCTAGCTGCGGCGCTGGAGCTGGAGCTGGAGCTAGCAACGGAAGCAGCGGCTGTGGTGGTTCCGCTCAAAGTGGCACATGCGAATGACATTTTGGAAACGGGGGATCCGCTGTCCTTGGGGGTGCTCAAATCCCAGGTCATAGAGACGTAAGGCCAGCAGACTTTGTCGGTGCCAACGGTGATGATATCACCACTAACAAAGGCCTCGGTTGAGACGACTGCAGATCCTACTTTCTTGCCGGTGTTGTCGATGACTTGGAATGAGGTTCCTGCGTATGTACCTGAGCATCCCATAGGAACTGGTTGGCAGTCTGGGGAAGTGAGGGTTTCGTAGGTAACGATTGAGTATTGGGAGTTGACGGCTGCGATGTGAACGTTTTGGTGGTCTTCGGTGGAGGAGTATGTAATCCAGGTTACTTGGGAATCACCTTCTGCTGCACCGACAGCGGAAGAAGCTTGAGCACCAGCGAGAGTCTTTTTATCGGTCATGACGGAGATGGCGACGTTGTGGTTGAGCCATCTGGGTGAGCATTGAGTGTATGGTGTTCCCATCCAAGCGTTGAGGGTGAGATCGAGAGCACCGCGGGATTGCCAAGCGAAAATGTATCCATCGGAACCGGGGATGGAGGCCAAGTTAGAGTAGGATCCGGACATTCCACCCATTGGTTCACCACTGACACCGTTGGTTGTGTTTTCGTTGGCGATCTTTTGACCGGACATGTATTGAGTTTCGGTGTTCAACCAGATATCACCTTGATCCTCTGCGCAGACACTTGCGAATGGAGCGGCATCGGCGGCTTCGAGACCAATACCTGTGTTGTGGGAGCAACCAAAATCGCTGCTGGCGCCATTAATCACTTGTAATTCTCCATTGTCGTTGACGTATTGAATGGAATCACCGAAATGACCAGCATAATCAGTGGTATAAGCTGTGAAGATTTGTGAGAATTATACTTGACAAGAGAGGGGAGTGAATTTCATACCTTCAACGACGAAATATCCAGCGTAAAGACCGGCCTTGGCAGAGTAAACCAAATCACCATTAGCATCGGGAGTCGATGTCAACATATCCGAAGCATGAACACCCGGACCGTTCAAAGCCGTCTCCCATGTCTTCTTTCCATTGGTGTATCTCATAAGGGAAACGATAGGAGAGCCATCTGTAGGAAGATCGGAAGTTCCTGTAGCATTCACCGTTGCCATCAAAGCAAATCCATCATTTTGAGCAACCAATCCGGCAGCTTCGTATCCCGTAACAGAAATCGCATCACCGACTGCGGAGAAATCGGTCAAGGAAACTTGTTGAACGTGTACGGAGGCATATGTAGCATCGAGGTAGGCAATGTAAGCAGATTTTCCATCCGGGGAAATCGAGAAAGGAGTTCGGCGATGATGAGGAAGGCCGGTCCAGTAGGCAGCCTTGATAGGATCGAAGCTAGCTGCCAAATTCAAAGAGTTGGGGAAAGTAGAGATGCTTGCATCTCCAAGAGCTGAAGTGATGCCGCTGGCAAGCACTGAATAAAAGAGTGTGGAACGCATGATTGCGAAGATTTTCAAGTGTAAAGACTGACGTTGAAGAACTTATTCTCCAGGAAAAAGGATCGAAAATAGAAAGGAATGTGGGTGAGAGAAGGAAGAATCTTTCAACAATGGGATGGCATTTTATATACATTCCCATTCAAAGCCAATTACCGCCACGCCTTTTACATGACCGATGTGATCTACTGAGACCATTGCACCATACGAGTGGGTAAAGTAAATCATCCGAATTGGGTGGGCAATCTATTTGACTTCAAGGGCGCATAAGGCGAAACCACCTTTGAATGTAGAGTTATTAGCCATGATCTAGATTAGGGGTTTGTAGCTTGGGGGAAATTGGTAGGAACTTAGATTTCAGATGAAACGGGGAAAAGCTTCGGTGGTCGATGAGGCTAGTGTTGCTCTGTTGCCCTGCAAGAATGCCTGCTCGGTACTTGATTTGAATTCCGTAAATAAATTAACGCGCCAGTCTGTTGAAATTGCGGATTATTAATTATAACTACTACATAGGTAATTATTTAACCAAAGAAGGATAAGTTTATGTCAAATTAGGAGTTAAATTTATAATTAAGATCCAAGGACTTATACTTGACTAGTAAATCGTAAAATCATACATAACTAGGTAGGTAGCTAGGTAGGTACACCAGTAGCTAGAGCTAGCTAGAGCTATCTCCAGATACCAGTGCTACACCTGGAACTATCGTGACGACATAACCATCAAATCCGTATATCCTCAGAAAACCCGTTGCTGACTTAATTTCAGGTAACCTTGCTGTAAAATCAAAAAGAAACGTAACACAATCATCTCGTCGTTCAGAAAGGTTCCATTCCGAATATACCGATATGATTTGAACGCATAGAATCAATTACCAAATAATCAATTTACATCTCAACATCTCCTACAAAATTTACAATGAAACACTTCCCGGTCATCTCCTCCCCTTTTCTGTTACTCTCATAAGGTTATATCGCTGCTTTATCATCACCTAACAAATGCACGGCGCTTGATTCCACAACTTTGACCTCTTTTGAAGTACGGACTCGGACTTTTAGATTAAAGCAGCATGAAGATTACATCTCCATTATGTAAACATAAAGGAGATCTGGTGGGTCTTCATGTTTCATCTTGAGTATGGATGAGCCTGGATTTGGTCGAACGAATTGTTTTGGTGTTGATGCTGGTACTGTCGTATGATCGTTGTATAAAGAGGATATACCACAGGAGCAGGACATTAATGAAGGATCGCACAAACTATGTAGCCGCAATGCCAAATGGAACATCCAAACGGGATCGACGTTGCCATGTAATGTCATGAATTGTGGGATTCATCATGATTAACCAACTTTCTCCAAAAGCCATTTCCGCACCGTCATCCATGAATACATCCATATGCCCTCACCGACGGTGTTCTCCTTTCCCAAGGGAGGATGTCGGATAGTTTCTATCGGTCGCTGATCTTCAATTTCCTTCTCACCGAACCAAGCGCCATGCAATCCATATGGAACTCGCTGCGGAAGCTGTATTTTGCAAACAATAGTTTTCATATCTCTTGCATCGATGACCCAGAGTTCACTTTTTGCTTGAGAACCCGCAACACCATATTCATCAAGTTGTGCTTCATCAAAGACATAAGAAAGGAGCCAGCCATCATCTTCCGTTTTTCCTTTGTCTCGTGGTACAAACCTGGATTCTTGGGCATAGAAACCTTCGGGGAGTTTAAAGATCTTGATAGGGTCACATGGGTCATTCGAGGCCAGAACTTCCGCGACTGTCCGTCTATCGACACAACCTGTGATGAGGATCTGATTGGTCTCTTTTCCACGCGAAATCAAAGCAAGGACGTCTACTTTGACAAGTGAGTCAATTTTCACAGCACGACCTAGAGCAGCTCCAAATGTGCTGTCTGACACCGAGCAACCATAAATGTATTGAGCTTCCATCATCGCCACAGAATCTCGTAAGGATGGAAACTCGAATGGTATCGACGAGAGAGCGAATTGGTGGCTTATAGAATTCCCCGCTTGAGTAAATGAAAAGCGATAGTAATACAATCGGCACTGTTCTTCTTCTACTGGGTTTGTGATTGGGTTGGCTTTTGGAATAGGTGCTGCAACATCACCTGCGCTAAAGACTAGCGAAGCACTTGTCAATCGGCAAGCTAGCATGTTTACTGATATGGTTTCGTTTTCTTTGGTGAATGTATTGTAGGCTGTTTCGTCCCAGGTATTTGCCGTGTGAAAGATGCAGCAGGCATTCGTTTCAAACCATCTAGTGTCTTCTGGTTTCCATCTGGGGAAGATACCAAATCTGGATCTTCCCGCAGGATCATAAGAGACCACAGGCTCGTTGCGGGCAAGATTTAGAGGATCAAGTGAAAGAGGAAGATCCATGATTATGGTATGAGTAAGGGACACTCCGAAATCATGCATCATCTTCGCGGATTTCACTCCAGGAACGGCTGCATTGACGAGTCGTGGGGGTTTATTAGGTGAAAAATTATGCTGTGTACTGGGTATAATAGAATAATGTACAAAAGGCGCAATAAATGTAGAATGAAAAAGTATAAGTTCGTTCGTGATAGGATCAATTCGAGGATGTGCTGTCGTCCATTCTTTCATAAATCCGATGAGCCCACTTCCGCCAAAAACTTCGCCAGGCTCCAATTCCGTAACTGGCTCTCCTTCCGCCTGAACACCATCGTACCAGCCGACAGTTTCTAGACCTGGTAACGAAATGCGCATCGGTGGCCCACTCTCACATGTTGCCAAAGCCCTGCCATCATGATATAGAACACTGGTATTTGCTACACTTATTTTCCTGATTGCCTTTGCAGATCCGGGAAGATTGGAGAGGATGACCAGAAATATGGTTCTGAATATTCGCAGGATAATGGTGAGTAGAGTTGAAGCAGGATTGACGAGTGTTGCTATGCTTGGAAGTATAGGTGCACGGAGAGATGGCGTTGAGATGCTCGAGAGATAAGCATCGGTAAGAATATATTGATTGACGAAATGCGGATGAATTCCTCCATCTTTCCCTCTTCGAAATGCTACACCACTGAGCATACCATCTCCGTCAAACCAATGTGCATCTCGACCCAAGTCTCCATTTGTCACTGGATTTCCTCCATTGCGTACATACTCTCCGCCCGCGAGCTCCTTTGGAATGACACCAGTATAGGTACAAGCCGTCAAGGGTTGCGTGCGATGTATGGGTGCGAAGTTCCCATGGAGATATGGGTGCTGTTTCCTGAACCCTCCCTTTTCCTCAATTGCGAACGTCATGAACAGACGACCGAAGGCAAGGCTGTGTTTTGATGAGTGGTTAATGTGAACATGTGGAAAATGAAGTAATTAGGTGAGGACAATGAATGAGTAACGTTGTAACCAGGCCGTCTCTGAAACAGAGTGAAAGTGTGAATAGTTTCCTAACAGAAATGTGAGGCAATACTCACAAAGTACTGTAGGAAAGATCGATTGGACTGCGCGGAAATAGACCAAGTTTTTCTTGCTTTGGAAATACCTGTTACCTACCGTTGTGTGTTCCGAAGCATCTCGGGGGAAAGCTCCTGGGAAGTAGGTCGGAGAATTGGGATATTCTATGAAAAGCATTGTTTCCTTGGTTGGTTGAGCATATGACGACAATTTATTTATTACTAGCCCAAGTAGTATGAGGACTACGGTACCTAGGTACTACTAGATATTTCACTTACTTTCGGTTTATGACATGACGGCAGTTAAAAAGGTTGTTGCTGGGAAATCGAATTGACATGCGGGATTGGCACCAAGAGGCTAGAGCAGATAATGGGATGGATACGAGGGGGACATAAATCGATGGAAGATTATATAATCAAAGAGAAGTAATGACGACATAGATCTAAAGTTTTGCAAGGATGCCAGAGAAAGAGACTCCGGACCCCCGACCCCGCACCCGGCATTCATAGATGAAATTCTTCACTACAATCAATACACCGTACGAGTAGTAGGTATTTATTTATAATTTTGTATGTATGTAGTCAAATGGTAGTCCTTCAAAGATAAAACAGCCAACAACTCTTGGGTCTTTCATGTCAGATCACATGCTCACTGCACACTGCACAGGTCCGGTGGGTACTAGGTAGGTAACTAGGTAGGTACCTGAATCTAGAGGGTCGAACTCGTACCACTTGCTACTTTGCGTAAATACCTGCTAGTTAGTTATGACCTGCTTCCCGCAATTACCATGCTAAAATGCCATGTCTGCGGCAATGGCTAATTCCCCAAAATTTTATTACGGAGTACTGTACGGAGTAACTGTAGTATTCTCCCATCTCCTTACTAGTTTTCTAAACTTAACCTTACCGAAGTGCCCCTTCTATTTCACTTTCCTTTTTCTTCTAAAATCATTATACTGATCTCATTACATGAGCTTCCACTAAGTCTTCCTCTCCACATCGCTCAATCCTCTACCAAATTTCCAAATTCGTAGCCTTTATACAGAGATGTTTGCCTTTGGTAGATCTGCATTCTACCAAATTTAACTTTACTCTGGCGTCAAAAATGGGCTTCGACTATGCCTTAGTGTTAGTACATTAATCTCGATATTTCCTGATGGAGCTGACGATTATTAAGCCATCTTAAATATACCATTCCACTAGCCATCATCCTGACATTCGTTTATCGACCTTTCCTTCAACATATAGATATCTACAAGATACTGTTTCTCATATCTATTGCTGTCGTCTCTACCATTCCCTGGGATTCATATCTCATCCACCGGAAAATATGGACATACCCATCCAATGTGATTGTTGGCCCCAAGCTGTTTTCAATTCCTGCTGAAGAGCTATTCTTCTTTGTGATACAGACATACAATACCACCCTGCTCTACTTGCTATTAAGCAAACCAATCTTTCATTCGACCTACCTTTGGATAGGGAATGCTCTGGGCGATAGGGAACGGGGTCCTTGGAGTCTGCACCGTCATCGCAAGACTGCAAGGAAATTGGGTCAGCTAATCCTTATATCTCTCATTTTGATCGGAGTCCTTCTCATTGTGCAAAATGGAAAGGGCACATATTTAGGATTGATTTTAAGTTGGGCGGGACCATTTGCACTACTGTTGTGGAGTCTATCCTACGACTTTTTGATCAGACTACCCTATTCGACTACTCTATTGCCAATTACTTTACCCACCCTATATTTATGGGTGGTAGATACTTTGGCACTGAAGAGAGGCACGTGGACAATTGAGACAGGGACGAAATTAGGTCTGCAATTATGGGATGGACTTGACATCGAAGAAGCAGTGTTTTTTCTCGCCACCAACGTACTTATTGTGTTTGGTCTTGTCGCTTTCGATCATGCACTGGCTATTTTGTTTACATTTCCAGCATTGTTTCCGAGCGTTCCAGTATACCCCTCCCCAAAGATGCTTGTGCGTGCTCTTACAACAGACACACGCAAGTACGATATGTGTCGGATAAGGGGTATTCAGGAGGCTGTGAACAGGCTAAAGAGAAAGAGCAGGAGTTTCTTTCTGGCCAGCTCGGTCTTTCACGGTCGTCTTCGAATTGACTTGATTTTATTGTATGTATAGCATAGGTATCCTAACCGTTTCTTCCAATCTTTACTGATGCGGTCTAGATACTCATTTTGCAGAGTCGCTGATGACCTTGTTGATGATGCGAAGACTGACTCTGAGGCTCGGGAATGGATTAATAAACTCACACACTACCTTGACTTGGTTTACGCACCAGAGGAAAGTACCAACGTGACTGACTCGTTGCGCCCCGGCCTCGATACATACATTCAGGATAGCTTCCCGCCATCTTCATATTGGGCACTTCGGTTTTTACCAACTCACATTCTGTCATCCGAGCCTTTGTATGAGTTACTAGCAGGATTCAAGACGGATTTGGAATTTCATCAAGCGGGTTCTTCCAACGAGCGCAGAAGATTTCCCATCCGAAATGAAGATGATCTCATTGCATACAGTACAAGAGTTGCTGGGACAGTAGCTGAAATGTGCTTGGAATTGATTTTTCACCATAGTTCAACTGTTATTTTATCTCATCGACGTAACGATCTTATCCATGCTGGGGCCCGCATGGGGATAGCTCTACAGTATATCAACATTTGTAGAGATGTGGCGGTGGATGCTGGGATTGGAAGAGTATATCTTCCCACTTCATGGCTCGAAGGAGAAAGCTTGAAACCTCAACAGATTGTGGACAACCCTACTGGGCCAGGTGTCGTCAAGCTACGAGAAAGGTTACTAGAAAAGGCTTTTGGCATATATCGGGAGGCTCGCCCTGCCATTGAAAAGATTCCAGAAGATGCCAAGGTATCGATGAGAGTCGTCGTTGAGAGTTATGTTGAGATAGGAAGAGTGATGAGAGAACGGGAATGTAAAGTCATTCAAGGTCGGGCGACAGTGCCGAAACTGAGGCGTATTGGAGTTGTTTGGAAAGCTCTGAGCCAGCGTTGAGTCTTTTTGAGATACCATTAGCACTATTGTAATCTAGCCTACGTACCATCTAGAGATAAAGTGCGAGGAAATGCGAATCGGGGATGATTAGAGGTCTGTGGCTGCTTACTGTAATATGTATCAAATCTATGAAATATATAAAATAGTAAGACTATTTCATCATTACGGAGTATACGACTTGGCTTGGCATGCTTATCCGAGGAGATTGAGCTTGGACCATTTTTAGCACTAAAGCATGCCGCAGGGGATGACGGTGGTGCGGTGCCTAGTAAAAAAATGGATGACACCTCGATCTAACACTTATCGCAATTCAAGACCTTGCATTCGGCATCCACCTCCTCGTACCCATTAGGTAGGTAATCACTTCTGCCCGACATGTGAATGACTCTGGATTTTTACTGGTCTTTGTACCATAAATTTCAATCGCATCAGCAATCTACAATGGCGACAGCAGAAAAAAAGAAGACTGCGATTGTAGTTGGTGAGTTTTGCTCCTACAATATTTACCCCGCATCTTTCAAACATTCAAATCTAGCTATGCATTGTCTCTCATGAGCTCATGATTTTTGGAATATAGGCGCCGGCGTTGGCGGTGTTGCAACCGCAGCGCGACTCGCAAAAGCAGGCTTCTCTGTCACAGTAGTCGAAAAGAACAATTTCACCGGCGGTCGATGCAGTTTAATTCATCATGATGGCTATCGATTTGATCAAGGGCCTTCCCTTTTGCTTCTCCCAAAAATGTTTAAGCAAACATTTCACGATCTCGATACTTCACTCGAAGATGAAGGCGTGGAGCTATTAAAATGCGAGCCGAATTACAATTTGTGGTTTGGTGATGGAGAGATGCTTGAGCTCAGTACGGATGCGAGTAGAATGAAGAGAGAGATTGAGAAATGGGAAGGAAAAGATGGCTTCGAGAGATACCTTCAGTGGCTTGGAGAAGCTCATCGACATTATGAGTTGAGTGTGCGCGAGGTTTTGCATAAGAACTTCACATCGATATTCAACATGTTGCGCCCTAGCTTCTTCCTCAACCTCTTTAGTCTTCATCCATTCGAAAGTATATATTCCCGAGCTTCAAAATACTTCTGGACGGAGAGGTTAAGGCGAGCTTTTACCTTTGGGAGTATGTATATGGGAATGTCTCCATT
The DNA here is from genome assembly GCA_025389075.1 of Sclerotinia minor. Taxonomy (NCBI): domain Eukaryota; kingdom Fungi; phylum Ascomycota; class Leotiomycetes; order Helotiales; family Sclerotiniaceae; genus Sclerotinia; species Sclerotinia minor. Next base: position 2,006,194 of record QRFH01000003.1, read on the forward strand.
TGACGCTCCTGGCACATATTCTCTACTTCAGTATACGGAACTTGTTGAAGGTATTTGGTACCCGGTTGGTGGATTCCATGCCGTTGTAGGGGCTTTGGTTCGAATATGCGAGCGATTGGGTGTCGATATTCAACTCAATTCACCAGTCACTTCAGTGTTGACTTCCCAGGACGGCAAAACTGCAACGGGAGTTCTTCTGTCTTCTGGAAAAAAGCTCAACGCTGATCTTGTCGTTATCAATGCCGACCTTGTCTATGCATACAATAACCTCTTTCCTTCTTCCAAATCCACGTCTTATGCCAAATCTTTACAAAAGCGAGCCGGCTCTTGCAGCTCCATTTCTTTTTACTGGGCTCTTTCCAAACAAGTTTCACAACTTAATGCGCACAATATATTTCTCGCTGATGAGTATCGCGAATCATTCGACTCCATCTTTGACAGGCAATCTATACCCGATGAGCCTTCATTCTATGTTAATGTGCCCTCACGAATCGATCCGACAGCCGCCCCGAAGGGAACAGATTCCCTCGTGGTTCTCGTTCCAGTTGGCCATCTTCTAAATTCTGCCACATCTAGCCTTTCTCAAGTGAATCCCGCTAACGCAGATGGCCCCGGCATTGCAAAAGAACAAGATTGGGAATCTATCGTAAAATCGACTCGCGAAAGAATACTGCAAACGATAGAGTCACGCACAAAATGTGGACCGCTCGGCCCATTGATTATTCACGAAGATTTAAATACACCTACATCATGGGAATCACGTTTTAATCTGGATAAAGGATCTATTCTCGGGCTGTCTCACTCGTTCTTTAACGTCCTTGCATTTCGCCCAAAGACTAAACATCCGGAAATCAATGGTGTATATTTTGTTGGTGCGTCCACACACCCAGGAACCGGGGTACCAATTGTTCTTGGGGGAGCAAAGATTACAAGTACACAGATTCTTGATGATCTGGGGATGCAAATTCCATGGATGAACAAAGGCAATGTGGTTCCAGATGAGGGGGTTGTACAGTGGAAAGGAACGAACAATTTGGATCGAATCGTTAAAGAAAGACCAATATTAAGTAATATTGGGATATTCACACTGGCTTTTGTGGTTTTGAGTCTTACGATCGCATATATTAATAGTAATTTGGTGGTTCTCTGGGACGAAGAGATGAAGAAGGGATGGGGAACTGGAAAAGCGACATAATTCATATCACCACATTAGATATCCATGGTTTGCGTTTCCATCCATGTCTCCACTTTCAAAGTCCTACCAATTAATAACAAGCTGGAACCAATTATATTTTCCTGTTTACAAAGGGCTAGTGTCGATACTTTGAAGACCTAGAATGGTCTACTCATCTATGGTTTGTGTAATACTGTTAAGGCTTAGTGAGAGTCAATTCATTCAAGTAATATCTAGCTAATCATTGTTCGTATATTGAGTGTCCAAACGTCTAGATTTTAAGTATCTTATTGAGGTATCATAACGACTTAGTTGGAAACTTATGCCGAAGGATTGATCAGATCAATTGAGTGGTCGAACCTGCGTCCGGTAACGGTCTAACTGATCCTTTTGTAACACGTGGAAAAGGCTTTAATTTCAACAATCAGACAATGTTAGCTAGTGAAATACTTTTTCCTTCGGAAGGAAGGGAGTGGGTGGGAAGAAAAGTTTCTTTGATGTAATGACCTTAAGCTTCTCAGGGATGAAATTTGGCGTTTGCGCTCACTGTTCTAGAAGCGAACTGCACGTATAAAGTATGCTCATCATCGATGAAGTACCTCTAGAACATGTTTGGCTCAAATGAATGCAGAAAACAAGCTTTCGCCTGTGGATCTATCTGTGTGCATGAAAATATGTTGATTTTCCGGATATGTTTCCATAACGAGTTTAGTAAATAAAGCCTATTTTCCTGTACGTCATTTGGAGCTAAACTTCAATAAGCTTTTCCTCCTCCCGATACAGCGTCTTCGATCAACAAACATCAACATCAACATCAACATCAAACATTAACATCAGCGGGATCCTCGAAACCCTCAGACAATTTCTTCATCTTGACATCAACCTTTTTAACATGAACCATAATCGGAATTTTGTATTGTCATCTGTCTCCGGATTTATCGGGTTCTATACACAGTAGCCAGTAGGAGAATTTGGGTATTTAGGTACATGGTAGACAATTCATTATTGGCTGCAGGATCTTTATTTCCCTCGTTTTCGGATCGAAAATGTTACTAGGTAGAGTCACATGGAGAGTTCTGTTGAATACACACCAAACTCCAAATTGATTCTATTGTGTAATCAATGGCGTTTTGTCATTCAACATCAGAATTCCGAATTGGATCCCGATGACAGAGTTATCGGCAGGTAGTTATTGCTGATCATGGTATCATTTTGAGATGTGACATTTAGCTTACTTAGATATGATAAGATCTTTATAAACCATTTCTTCTAAATTGAAGTACCGCATCCCTTGCTTCTTATGCATATATATAGTCCCATATTTCCGTTGTCAGACTCTTCTTCGACATCTGCTTACATTTTTGCATTTATACCCCTCTTCATATTGTTCATTGTTAATCCAATTCCCCACTGGACTTCAACATTTCCATCAAAATGATCGAGAAACGCAACCAAGCGCTGCACACAAACCCAGATATTTTCCATTACCCTACCTCTACCGATATAGCTATCACAACCCGTGGAAGCGATGTATACTGGGCCATAACTGCCGCAATGGCCTTTGCCACAATATGTTTCCTAGCATGGAGTTTCCGAATCCCACGAAGCAAGCGTATTTTCCATTACATTACCGCGGCTATCACTATGACAGCTGCAATTGCATATTTTACCATGGCCTCGAATTTGGGCTATGCTTCTATCATTCAGGAATTCCAACGCCGAGATCCAAAAGTTCGTGGTGTTACTCGGGAAATTTTTTACGTGAGATATATCGATTGGGTTGTTACTACTCCTGTAAGTATTCTCTAATTACCATCTTCTCACATGTTTGCTCATTTTCCTAATCCTTCCTCTTCTTTCATTATAGCTTTTACTCCTCGATATCCTCTTAACAGCCGGTCTCCCATGGCCAACAATCTTATTCACCATCTTCCTCGACGAAGTCATGATAATTACCGGGCTCGTCGGCGCCCTCGTAGCCTCCTCATATAAATGGGGATACTTCGTCTTTGCCATGTTCGCCCTCTTCGGCATCGCATGGAACATCCTCTTCGTCGGCGCCCGCCACGCCAAAGCCCTCGGCACAGAAGTAAATAAAGCGTACTGGTCCTGCGGCGCTCTAACCATGTTCCTCTGGTTCCTCTACCCCATCGCATGGGGTCTCTCCGAGGGTGGCAATATCATAGCCCCGGATTCCGAAGCGGTTTTTTATGGGGTCTTGGATGTGCTAGCGAAAATTGGTTTTGGTGTGCTCCTGTTGAATGGTCATCGGAATATTGATCCCGCTCATCTGGGTCTGCATATTAGGGATTATAATGAGCAGCCGGGTTCGCTGCATGAGAAGAATTCGTATGCGAATAATGGTGCGGCGAATGGTTCTTCGGCTCCGGGTGTGGGGGCGGCTGCGACGGGTTATGGTAATGGGTATAGTGCTCCTGGTGCTACGGGGACTCATTCAAATGCTGCTGCTCATGGTGCTGGGGCTCAACCGGTTAATTCGTCGGTTGTCTGATTGCTTTGCAGTTACTGGCTTGCTTGGTTTACCTAGTATCATGGTTAGGGAATCATGGATGGCTTAGGAATAAGTCATTCTGTTTTACAGGGTTGGGAAGATCAGTCCGCTGTGATATTCACACATGATTATTTTCACGAAAGATGGAGATGTGGATCAGAGAGTATAGTAGAGAGTAGAGAGATCTCTTTTATTTTCCTTCTACTTTCCCTTAACTTTTTCTCTTCTTCATATATTGGACCTCAGACTTGGAAATATATTTTTGGGTTATTGGTTGTTGGATTGGAGTATGTTAAAATATATGTACATGTATATTTCTATTTTAATTTATTTAGGTAGTTTAGGATTTAATGATTTAATGATATAATGACTTAATAAAAAATTATCTTACAATAACACATTGTGATATACCAGGATAGGATAAAATGTGCGAATGTGGTTGCGGATGAGGGGTGTATATATTTGGAGAGTGAGTGAGTGGTCTTTAAAATTGCTATTTGTCTGCGGATTGTTGGTAGGATATAATTATTGCATTTCTATAAGGTATTGATTGTCATAATCTTACAAGATTAGTATTGATTTTCTCACCTCTGTTCGGAGGTTGAGCTGGGTAGGTATGGAAAAATAAATAGTAGAATCGGTTCGCTTATAATTATATTCCCTCTCGTCTAAGTTCTCTCCTTGAGCTTGCTCTTTTTACTTTCATTTACTGTTGGTTACACTTTTATCATGAGCTATGTAATTAGAGTACGACTTTTTAGACTTGGATTAATTGACATGTCTCTTTTATTTTTCCTTTTGTCTCAAGAACTAGGTTCGCGAGCCCTTGCACGTATAAACATGGTGGAACAATCGCTTTGTTAACAAATCGACCAACATGTTATGTTGTTTATTAGAATTTTATCAAAGAATTTCCAACGCAAACGTCTTAATTCCTAGCTTGGAAAAGTACAGAGATGAGGATAAAGAAACTCAAAAATGACTACTCATTAGATACACCTTTTTCTTCCAACATAGCACCTCTCAGATATTTAGGCACACATGAATTGAATCTACATCCCAACAAATCAATATACACACAATTCCAATATCCATCATGAGTACAATAGGAATGCGACGAAGACGAGGAGAACACCCAGAAAACACAAGAACGCAAAATCAGAAACAACAAGACCCTAAAGAAACGAACCAAAAATCCCAAAAAGAAGCAGAAGAAGACGAAGAAATAATCCGACAACTATTCCGATCATCGCATCCAGCTCCTGATGTACAGGCACAAAAAGCCGTAGAATGCGCAGACTCATCATCCGAATCCATAGACGAAAGTGAAGAAGAAATCAAACAAACAATCGAGAATTTCAAACGTCGCGATGCGGCTCGGAGATCTACTCGATATACGGGTATTGATTCATTCCGCCCATCAGCATTATGGAAAAGGCAGCGCGACACGCAAGGGGGCGAGAATAAACTTACTATTAAAACCGAGGATGTGAAAAAAGAAAAGCCAGAAGAGAAAGGAAAAAAACCACCAGAAGAACCTAGCTATCTCAAATTCTGGACCTGGAATTGGCACGGTCCAAAACCGATTGATTTTATCCCCATTCCTCCCCCTTATCACCCTGAGAATCCGGAACCGGATATTGTCTTTTCGTATACATGCGGACATCGACTTCCTGCACGGATTATTCCTTTATCCTCATCTTTATATCCATCTCCATCTCCATCTTCATCTCCATCATTAAATTCTCCCTCTTCTTCTTCCTCCCTCTCCACCAGCACCAGCACCACAAAATCACCACTCCCTCTCCTCCCCTCCCCTCAAATCGAAATCCTGCGCGCAACAGCTCAGAAAGAGAAACTTCATCATCTCGTTACACCACAGGATAATCTCTGTCCTAATTGTTTTATATGGTATGAATGGTTTATTGGACTGTGTTTATTGGTATGCTTTTGGGGTCTTTGGGGGTATTTATTTTCGGTCCGATGGCCGCGGACGTGGTGGGTTTTGGGGGATGAGAAGGCGGGGTGGAGGTGGACGCCGAGGAGGTTTAAGGTTGTGGTTAATTTTGATACGAGGGGGGGTGGGAGGGTTTCTTATTGAATTTAGGAGGGAAGTGTGAGAAGTATGCAAATGGGATGGAAAATATTAGTCGTGGTTGGAAGGAAGGAAGGAAAATAGATGGGATTTCAGTGTGGATGTCTTTTTTTTTGCTTCTTGTTTTGAGATTCAAAGTCCTTGCTTATCCCGAGGTTATTTATAGTGCCATATAGTACATCAAGTAGAAAAGCTGAAAAAAATAACCTTACAATTCCAACTTCGCCTCATTCTCTTCAAATGCAATTACTTTCTGAGGTCCTTCACTCTCTAGAATATATCCCAACTCGCACTTGTCATACTTAACTACCCTTTCCGCCATATCTTCCGTGTAAAATTTGTCGAAGCGAGAAGATAAAGCATCGTCTAGCGTTCTAACATTACCAGCTGGATGCAATACAGACCAAGGTTGTACACATGTGTGACCCTTGCATGATTTGGTAACCATGAGAAGAGCATCAAGACGGGGGATTAGTTTATCAAGATTGAGCTTGCTTTGAGTAGAGGGCTTCGTGGTAGTTGATGAGGATGGATATATGTTGTTAGTCTGATGAGGATCGGTGGTCAGATCGTAGAGCTCGTGTTCATTGGTACACCAGACCGAGTAGTAGAGATTGTGTGTGTCGCTGATTATACGTAGAGCTTTGTAGGTATTATTCACACCATAGTGGACCACTTTCCCATCATCCAGAGAAAACTTGTCGATACCTTCAGGAATCGCCTTTCCCCAGAATTCGACATTCACATGTTCTTGTCTAGTTGTTTCGGCATCTTTGAGTCCCTGGGAATCGAGAGGGATTACGCTCCCGTCCAGATCTTGTCCTTTCCAGTCACCATTTGCAATTTTGAGGATAGTTGGAGCAAGATCGGTGTGTGCGGTTACAATACTTGTTTCTTCTCCTCGTGGAACTCCGGGACCACGGATGACAAGAGGGATGTTGATATCTTCCTCAAATCCACACTCTTTTCCTGGAGCAAGACGATGTTGAGAGATGTGATAGCCATTGTCAGTAGAAAATATGAAATATGTGTTATCAAGAATTCCATAATCAGTCAGTCGATCGAATAGACCTTCAATAAGTTCATCTACTGCTTGAAGGGTTTGAAGACGAGCCCGGTAGAACTCATCATTGTATGCGATAGCCTCATCCGTGAGCTGATTCAGATGTTTTACCCATGATGCTCCGCTAGGCTGTATCAGAACATTAGCTCCAGTTTCCTGCGACAATTACGCGACTTACCTTGTCTGGATTAAAGTTTGCATTTCTTGGAACCTTCGCACCAGGAAATAAATGTTTATGTCTCTCGGCAGGAAGAGGAGTAGTCATCAGAATTCCTTCTCCTGGTTTAAATGCAGCGGGGTCAACATTTGAATGAGGAGCGATTGGCGCTGCGACTAAAAAGAATGGCTTTCCGGACTGTACTCCTTCATCGAGCAATCCATATGCCTTTTCAGCGAGAACGTCTGTTGAGTATTCGCCCTCGTGGCTTACAGGGGGATGTTCATTCCTTTGAAATGTCGAATTATAATATTGATATGTGAATGGATCAAGAAGGAAATCTGATGAAGTCCATCCGGCTGGATGGGGAGAGTTCCAATTGTCTACAGTATGATGATTGAAAAGTTTCCCTGTGTAGAAAGTGCTGTATCCAGCATCTTGAAGCCATACCGGGAGATAGGCATCGTTGAAGCCCTGCTCAACAAACTTCTGATATCCACCTATTCTGATACATCAGCTTCAAAATTATCAAAAGACAAGATAAATACTGACCATAAGGAGGTGATACATCCGTGACATTTGTGTTATGGGCATTCTTGCCGGTCCATAAAGTGACCCTCGAAGGACAACATATGGCGGTAGTACAGTAATGACGTTTGAAAAAGGTTCCTTGATCGATTATATGCTTCTTCAGTAAAGGCATATAATCGACTGACTGCATGTGCAGGTCCTGATCATCCGTCAAAACAAGCACTATGTTTGGTCGCCCATCATTATTTTGTTTAATTGGAGCTTGCCTGGCAGCAGAAACTGTAGCAAGCCCCAGAGCGAATGCTGAAGGGAACTTCATGCTGAGGTCGTTTTTCTCAAGTTCCTTTAGAATTGTCTCTACGGCTCGCAATTCTCCTATTTCAGATAAAGGTCATTGATAGCTCCGCGAAATGGTTGGGAGATGAAGCCAGCCGATTTGGACATGGAAAATTCACCGGGAGCTACCATGATTGAATAAAAGTCCACACTTCGATATGAAGTACTTGGGACCGTTCATCAGAAAGCCCACAATCTGGACAGCTGGAGATGTACGACTAAAGGGGAATATCATCGACGCCGCTTTTAAAATCCCAAATAATTTCCGCTACAGAATATGGCTAAAATCAACGGATTTGAGTTATGCTAGCCCAAGCAAATGCTAAAGCAGCCTTAACTTAATGTATGGCGTGAGATCCGTGCCTGTTTTCATCATCATCAAATTGCGGGACTTCAGGGTTCATATTACAGGGGTTTTCCGCCTAAGCTAGGCCTCCAGAGTCCATACTTCCACTAGGTCGTTTAATATCCACCACCACATGTGAGGCCAAATCAAACATCTACTCCGTAGAGTAGCATGGTGGGATTTTTGAATAAAATGATGAGCTTTTTAAATTTTCGCTCTAATTGAGGCCGGGTGAATTGCTTGCATGAGAACCGTTTGGGTCAATAATTAGCCTGGCGAACAAGGCACTGCTCTAGGCATTTAAAATGTCTGGCTAAACTTTGACGACCCCCATGAACCATAGCAAGTAATTGTCATTTGAAAATAGCATTAGACTTTTGAAATATGGCAGTACATGAGACAGATAGCAGCCGCAAGGATGATTCAAGTCAAGCTTCATCTAGACATGCGAATTCGGTAGAATCGTCCTCAGAAACAGATTCATTACTTTCGCCAGTCACCGCTATCTCAACTCCAAATTATAAGTCAACCTCAACCTTTCCAGATATCGAATCCGCACAAAATGTTCAAGCCGAGAACGAAACCACAGGCGGAGTTACGAAGAGCGCTGCTATTATAATAAGTCTTCTGCTAATTGGTAAATCCTTACAAATTCTTTATTGAACTCTCGGAGCTGATACTTTCAGGTGTTTTCATATCATATGCAGATGGCACGCTCGTTCTGGCAACATATGGTACCATTGCTTCCGAATTCCGGGCTCTCGGTGATGCCAGCTGGCTGACTACTAGCTATTCTTTGGCAATGTGCGCTGTTCAGCCACTTACGGGCAAGATTAGTGATATATATGGACGAAAGCCAGTTCTTTTAATTTCATATGGATTCTTTGTCATTGGATGTGTCTTAACGTGAGCTGTTTCTTCGGAAATCTAAAATGGCCTAGCTGATATTTTGACAGAGGACTTTCCCAGGCAATGTGGCAAACTGTGATGGGCAGAGTAGTAGCCGGTATAGGGGGTGCCGGTATGAGCGTCATGGTGTCTGTTCTAATCATTGGTGAGTGATGAGAATTATACCCGAGATTTCCAAGTCATATCTGACACGTCAAGATCTTGTGCCCTTGATTTATGTCGCTGCCTGGAGAAGTTATGTTAACGTCGTTGGGACCATTGGAAGGAGTATTGGTGGTCCCTTGGGCGGACTGTTAGCAGACACGATAGGTTGGCGATGGTAAATATTCCATTCCAGATTAGAGTTTTCGGCGATAACCTATTTTCTGACATCAGGTGGCAGGTCATTCATTGGACAAGGACCTCTGATGCTTCTCGCTATTATTTTGGTTGCATACAAACTTCCGGTCCGCTCGTTATCCGACGAGCCTATCCATGCCGATGATGGGCGTTCAAGGCTTCGACGGATTGATTTTGTTGGGGCTTTCATGCTGACTGGAACTATCGCTGCTTTTCTCGCCGCGCTCAGTCTTGGGGGACAAGCACTACCTTGGTCTCATCCTACTGTCATCGGACTATTGTTGGGATCCGTTCTGCTTGGCGTTGTATTTGTGAGTTACGAGGTCAAGGTTGTTACTGAGCCCATATTTCCACCCGCACTTGCGATCCAAAGAGATGTAGCAGCTTCATATGCTATTAATGCATTGCAGCTGGGTGCACAAGTTGGCGTAAGATCCTCCCTGTCTCCTGTCTTTAATATGCTCGTTACTAATATAACAAAGATGATGTATTCCGTCCCACTTTACTTTCGCGTAACGCAAGGAAGCTCTAATACCACTGCCGGACTTCATCTCTTCCCCGCTGTTTTTGGTAATACGACGGGAGGCCTCCTCGCTGGCTGGCTGATTAGTCGGTTCGTTCATTGCCCATTCAATTATTCCCGTCGGATCATTCTAAAATTAGCATACTAACAGCCTCCAGTACCGGCCATTACAAATATCTTCTAAACCTCTCTACACTCTCATCCATCTTCTCCTACACCACCCTTCTCACTACATGGCATAGCAATAGCCTTTCTCTCGCGTCCTCTCTCGCCATTTTCCCAGGAGGGTTTGGTCTTGGAATAACAGCTGCCTGCACATTCATTTCGCTCACCGTTTCTGTTCAGAAAAAGGAGATGGGCATGGCAACCGCAGGAATGTATCTAATGTCCAGTATCGGTATGGTTGTTGGCGTGGCCCTGTGCGCTGGGGTCCAAAACAGTGCTTTGGCCGAAGCGCTTGGGGGACTAGGTTTGAATGACAGTGTGGTAAGGAAAGTTATGAGTGATGTAGGGAGCGTGAAGGACTTACATGGAAATATCAAGCTGCAGGTAATAGAAGCCTACGTGAAAAGCTTAGAAGCGAGTCATGCGGTGAGTGTGGGACTATCAGCATTAGCGTTTTTGGTGAGTCTAGTAGTTCGAGAGAAGAAAATCATGTAAATGAAGTCTGAGCATGATGAGATATAGTAGACAAAGAGAATCTATATTTACCATCCATCAATATCTTTCTGCTCCCACCTATCACCTATGGTGCATATATGTCAGCCAAGCCTAGCCTAACCTGAGAGTATTTCATGAGTATATGCCATTAATTAAAGACAGCATGGTGATTCTTTGAAATACCATAGTCTCTGAGACCCCATCGCAAGGGAAGAGGAATGATGCAAACCTTCGAGGAAGGTCAACAACGTTGAAGACTTGGTGAATCTGGGATGGAAGAATGGATAACCATGGAGATTTTTGCAAGATTAACCTACCTGATGTTGATGGCTCCCTTGATTGAATACGATTGTTCAGCACTCTAAAACTGGAAGAAAATTTAGTAGCAGCATTGAGTGAGGATTGATACTAATATATATATTTCATGCTCGTTTTTAAATTTAAACTGATGGGGTTGGGAACAGTAACAGTTTCGCTGTACAACATCCTAGGCGAACCCGTTCTAGCTTACACAACCCACAAAAGATCTCACAAAATTAATTAATAGTTGGAACGTGCACACTTTCGCGGTTCGACGCGCTAACCCGCGTTGCGCGTGTTCTCCTCAGCAATTTCACTTTGAGCGGCAAAAAGTTCTTTTCGTCGACTTCAATATATTTTAGTTGGGCGCAATTAATTCAATATGGTGAAGAATAAAGAAAATGAGACGACGCCGGCTCGTCCTCCTCCCAGCTTGAAGAAACAAAATTCCAGCATGGGATCGAGCAAGAATCAAGCATCAATTCTTGGGTTTTTCTCAAAGAAACCTGCCAGTACTCCGACCAGAAAACCTTCCACAGACGCGCCTGGTGGTATCTCGCAACCCAATGGCTCTGCAAATAGTTCGAAATCTACACCGAAGCCCAGCGGTACCGTGAATAGACCCCAGTTCAGAAAGTCCGTCCAGAAGAGCGTAACCCCAGTTCCAAGTAGCGACAACATTGAGCCGGCAAGCTCACAGGAGAACGAAAACGGCGGAATTCCAATGGAGGCAGACGATTTCCCGTCATCGCCTCCAGCACCTGCTGAAAAAGCTGCGGAGCAGCTTGTAGATATCGATGGTTTAGTTCTAGCGAGCAGCCCTTCACGAAAGGTACATAATTTCTTCTGAAAATGCCTGTTGGCTTAAGCTAAAACAGTTTTTATTAGGCGGCGAAGAAGGTTATTAGCTATGCCGAATCTGAAGATGACGATGAGGATGTAACTCCGAGAGCTACTCAACGAAGAAAGGGAAAGAAGCCAATGGTTGAAAGCGATGATGACGATGAGGATACATTTATCGGTGACTTATATGGAGCCGATGATGATGGTGAGCCTATCACGGTGATTCCTTGTTGACGGTAACTCACATGTAATAGATGAAATGGATGATTTCGTTGTCGATGACGACTTCGATGCTCCAAGCAAATCTTCCAAAAAGAGAAAGCGGCCAACATCCACGACAGTACCTCGAAAGAGATCCAATATATCGCCAGCCCATCACTCATTCAATGACGATGAGGATTTACAAATACCAGAGGTTTCTACAGCTCAACAATGGAAATATGACCCAGAGAACATTCAACCTTTAAAAGCCAAGTCTTCGAGTATCCCGAGAACTCCTAATTCGAGTGGGAAGAAATTCAAAGAAAGGGCATCCAAGAGCGATCCAGATCAACGATATGAGTGGCTAGCAAATGAGCGGGACATTGATCGCAATCCTCCTGGTCATCCTGATTATGATCCTCGTACGCTATACATACCGCCAATGGCATTCAACAAGTTCACACCGTTCGAGAAGCAATATTGGGAGATAAAGCAGAAGTGTTGGGACACTATTCTTTTCTTCAAGAAGGGCAAGTTCTACGAACTATATGAGAGAGATGCTACCATTGGACATCAGATATTTGATCTAAAACTTACCGACCGTGTCAATATGTCAATGGTTGGTGTACCAGAAATGTCATTACAGCATTGGGCAAACCAATTTCTTGCCAAAGGATACAAAGTTGCCGTTGGTGATCAAAAGGAGTCGGCTCTGGCAAAAGAAATGCGCGAACGAGAAGATAGTGCAGGCCCCTCAAGCAAAGGCAAGAAACCTGATAAAATCATTCACCGGGAGCTATCTTATATTCTCACCGCTGGTACCTTGGTTGAAGGCAGTATGTTACAAGATGATTCAGCAACATATTGCGTGGCAGTCAAAGAGTCCATCACAGATGATAATTTACCAGCATTTGGTATATCATTTGTTGATACATCAACAGGGCAATTTTTTCTCACCGAATTTACTGATGACGTAGATTTGACCAAATTTGAGACATTTGTCGCTCAAATCCGTCCTCAAGAACTGCTGCTCGAAAAGTCCTGTGTTTCGACCAAGGTGCTTCGCATCTTGAAGAATAACACTGGCCCAACAACTGTTTGGAATTACTTAAAATCAGAGAAGGAATTTTTAAACGCCGAGAAATCCCGCAGAGAGTTAGATTATGGTGGTTACTTTGCATCAGTGGATGGTGGAAAAGAAACCTGGCCTGAAGAGCTTGAAAAAGCAAGAGATAACGATTTGTTGATTTCCGCCTTCGGAGCTCTTTTCCAGTATTTGAAAGTCCTTCAGCTTGAGAAAGCTCTTCTTACACAAGGTAACTTCGCTTGGTACAATCCTATCCAGAAAGGGACAACTCTTGTACTTGATGGTCAAACTCTTATCAACCTCGAGATTTTTTCCAACACATTCGATGGGAATACAGATGGTACCCTATACACACTCCTCGATCGTTGCACTACACCGTTTGGAAAGCGATTGTTTCGGCAATGGGTGTCGCATCCCCTGTCCGATATTAAGAGGATTAATGAACGTCTCGATGCTGTGGATTTGCTAAACAAAGATGATAACTTAAGTCGTTCATTCAAGTCCTCAACTTCGTCGTTACCTGACCTGGAACGTCTAATTTCTCGAATCCATGCTGGATCATGCAGAGCTGAAGATTTTCTCAAAGTACTGGAAGGATTTGAACAAATCGAGTACATCCAAAAGGAAATCCTTGGCAATTATAGCGGCGGTGATGGTGTCTTTAGTCGTTTGGTTGCGACAATACCTAACCTTGCTGAGCCTCTACAATGGTGGAAGAATGCATTCGACCGAAAAAAGGCAAAAGAGGACAAAATTCTGGTTCCTGAAAGGGGAGTCGAAGAAGACTTTGATGCGAGCCAAGACCGTATTGAGGAGATTCATCAAGAGCTGGCGTCCTTACTGAAGAAATATCAGAAGAAGTACGATTCAAAGAAAATTGAGTTTAAGAATATTGGCAAAGAAATCTATCAACTGCAGATGCCGGTCTCTATCAAGGTACCTAAAGATTGGAAGATGATGTCTGCCGCATCCGGGTTCAAGCGTTACTACTTCCCCGAACTCACCAACATAATCCGAGATCTTCAAGAGACTCAAGAAACACATGGCCAAATCGTCAAGCAGGTAGCTAGCAGATTTTACGCACGTTTCGATGAAGATTATGAAATATGGCTTCAGGCTGTTAAGACTGTTGCTCAACTTGATTGTCTTTTCAGTCTTGCTGCTGCATCGTCAGCCCTTGGTACTCCATCTTGTAGACCCAAGTTCGTCGACTCGGAACGGAGTGTGGTCGAGTTTGAAGAACTTAGACATCCTTGCGTTTTACCAAATGTGACAGACTTTATTCCTAATGATGTACAACTTGGTGGGAAGTCGGCTAATATCAATCTACTCACCGGTGCTAATGCGGCCGGAAAGTCTACAATCCTACGAATGGTATGTCTTTTATTTTTTTTTTAACACGATGATCATACTAACAACCTACTTCTAGACCTGTGTCGCAGTAATAATGGCACAACTAGGCTGTTACGTACCTGCCAAATCCGCAACACTTACTCCTGTCGACCGTATCATGTCTCGTCTAGGTGCCAATGACAACATCTTTGCCGCACAATCCACCTTCTTCGTCGAACTCTCAGAAACCAAGAAAATCCTCTCTGAAGCTACGTCTCGCTCCCTCGTCATCCTTGATGAACTCGGTCGTGGCACCAGTAGCTACGATGGTGTCTCAGTCGCCCAAGCCGTGCTGCACCATGTCGCGTCTCATATCGGCTGTATCGGTTTCTTCGCCACGCATTACCATTCTCTCGCTCTAGAATTCGATTCTCACCCCGAAGTCATCAATAAGCGTATGGCGATCGAAGTCGACGATGAATCAAGAAGCGTACTCTTTTTGTATAAATTAGAAAATGGAGTTGCCGAAGGTAGTTTCGGTATGCATTGTGCGAGTATGTGTGGAATCCCACGGAAAGTGGTTGATAGAGCTGAAGTCGCGGCAAGGGAATGGGAATACACTAGTAGACTTGGAGAAAGCTTAGAGCGGGCAAGAGGAGAAAAGGGGATTTATTTACCGTTAGGCGTGTTAAGTGATGTGGCTTGGTGTTTGAAGGAGCCTGGGACGAAGGGAAAGAGGCCCGAGGTTGAAAGTGAAGAAAATGGTATTAGCGAGAGGGGATTGGATTGTCTTTTGAGAGCTATTGAAGCTTTGTGAATGCAACGTTATGCCAGAGACTTTACCAATTTGCTTGTGCGAACTTGAACATGAGCTACTGGATAGATGGAATGCTGTTTGCATACGAATTTTATTGCCTATGAAGTGCTCGGGGTAATAGTAGATATACTAGCACATTAATCAAAGGATCAAGCGACGAGTAAATGGGAAATAGGGGATAATAAGCTATTTAGCGCTTGGGATACTTGTATGTAAACAAACAGATTTAAATATAACTTTTATAACTAAGGTATTTATTTAAAAGCTCAAAAAAGAAAATCAGAGTAGAGGAATTTTAAACGGACAAGAAGTATCCATTCATTATTCCACCTTAATTAAGTATTTATTTATTTTTTCTTTGGAAAAAGAAGAATCCGACAATATCTGTGATTATAGTTCGTTTCTTGCTCGAAGGATAGGTAGATAGGTATATAATAGAGTTAGCCATTCCCGAGAATTTTGTTTTAGGATCTTAATTATAAGGCATTTTTTGGATTGCTATTGTATCGTCATTATATTGCCTGCTTGTACCAAACTAGATAATTATTCGTTTTCCACCGAATCGTGTATATTATCCGTGAGAACCAAAACCAATTATCCAAACCGAAAAAAGGGTAAATGTAAAATAAGTCAGGCTTCATATTTCATCATATTAGGGGGTATCCATCATATCCATCATATCCTATCGTTATCATCAACCATCATCCATCATTACATTGAGCCATCAATTGAAGTAAGAATCTTACTTATTTCCTCCCCTTCACACTCTTTCGACTTCTACTCATTTCCTCTTCCTTCCTAATTTCCTTTTCTCTCCGTCGCGCATCTCTCCTCGCTTTATACCCATCCCCATCACCATCACTACTACCACCGCCACCCTCCCGTCTCGATCCCTGCCGAGTCACTCCTAAATCTCTACCTCCTTCCTCTCCAGGCGTAAGACCCTCCGCTTCAACAAGCACCCTCCCATCCCTCGCCAACCTAACCTCCTTCCCCCTCTTATAACAATACCAAAAAACAAACAACAACACAAAAAGCGCCAAACTAAGCAAAACATTCGTGCCCATAAAAGCCGGCCAGCGCAATTTCAACGCATTCACAATCGCCTTCAACATACTAACCACAGCACCGGGTTTGGTAACTAAATCCTTGAGTGAAGAAGGTGTAAGGAATGCTTTAGCCGCGGCGCCCATTCCGCCTGTTTGCGCGGCAGCTGCAGCATTCGCGACATTGTGGGCTTGGGCTTCTGTGGCTACGGCGAGGAGTTCGGGGGCGAGAGTTGTGGTTACTTTTTGGGGGAGTTGGGTGATGAGTTTTTGGAGGAAGGAAGGGAGGGAATCGTAGGATTTGGAGAGGGTTCCTTGGGAATCTTCGAGTAGGTGGACGAGGTCGTCGTAGGCGGTTGGTACACCGTTTATGAGATCTTTGAGGATGAGGGTGAATTTTTGGACGAGGACGGTGGAATCGGGGGAGAGGGAAAAGGCCCGGTTGTTGGATGCGGTTAGGGAGAGGTCGTCGAGGACTTTGGTGAGATCGTCTTGTTCGCGTTGCGCTTCTGTGTCGGATATGTTAGGGTCTGGTTGTAGACCTGGGTTTTTGTCTTTGGCATCCTTTTCCTGGAAAGAAGACATTAGCGCTTGTTTGATTAGGAAACTGATGTTCCGCATAACATACCTTTTTGCCTTTATGCAAGAAGCTCAACTTTTTCCATTTGTTCGCCGCTTTCTCAGTATTGTCATCAACTTTCTCTTCCTCCTTACCCATCTTTCCTTTTCCTTTGCCCCGCACTCTATCTTCCTTATCCCTCTCAACAGTTTCTCCCTCACCATCCTCCCTCAAAATCATCTGCAACTCATTATCCCTCCACTCCCCAGCCTCATCTCCCATTCTTCCTCCCTCAATAGCCCTCTCACTAGGTCTGACCGGTAACGTAGGTCTTCTCTGCGGAAGTGGAGGTGGAGTTTCCTCTGCACTTATAAACCTATGTAAGAAATACTCATCTTCCTCGTTGAGAATCGGACTTGCGCCTTCTTTCCTCAATTCCGCGGATGGACTTCTGACTGTATTGAGAGGGCGCGGACGTGAAGAAGCGGCCGGGGATACTGGAACGGGAGATGCAAGAGGAGTGCTAGAATTGGAAGCGTTTCCCTTTTTCTCAGCTTGGTGTTTCTTGACCTTTTTGTATGTGAAGTATTCGAGCATGACTGCGATTTGACTGTTCTTCCCTTGCAGAATATGGGTATCTTCTTTATTGTTGTCGAGTCAATAAATGATGAAGGATATTGCACAAGAATCTGGATGCAAAAAGTATCAAATATAATATTAAAAAAAAATGGCCACAATCAAAGATCAAACTCTTACATGCAACACATGTTTTTCTTTATTCACTCATCCCCAAATGCGACTCGCCATGCTTCAATCCAGCTCCAGAAGTTCAGCCCCAGCCACACGTCATAATGCTTTTGCGCGCGAACTTGTTTTGCATTTTCATTGCATTGGCCCATCACATGCATGCAATTCGCTATGAGTTTGAATACCGATATCCAATAACTTGAGCCGCCACAGGATATCGGGCTTCCCGCGATGTTCTTTTTTTTTGCACAGCCACATTTATGAAGCGTAGTCCTCATCACATAGGTGAGGTGTACATGTATGTTTGATCTTCAAGGCGCAAAGAATTCATTGGGCCTCAACTTTCCCACCTAAATTCAAAGGCGAAAAGAATATCAAAAAGTAAAACACCAAAAAGTAAATCTAGGGGTATTGATCGCCAGTTTAGCGGTTCGAGCCTACCCATATAGGTAAATTCTTCTACTCCTGCTATGTACCTACTTGCCCCACATACGTCCGTATACTCAGCCCGTTCCTGTCCAAAATCCAAAAAAGTAACAACGCAAGATACCAATGACCATCCAAAGCAAAAAAAAAAAAAAGGTCACAACACAAACAAAGCAAAAAGATTTCTCTCTCTCCCTCGGGTGGGCTCGAACCACCAACCTCTCGATCACGTGATTCGTGACGTATTACGATTAACAGTCGAACGCGCTAGCCAATTGCGCCACGAGGGATGTTTAACTGTTTGATGGAGGGGCAACTATTATATCGGTATATAATCTGTTTACCGCTGAAAGGCAGCCAAATCCAATGATGCTTCAACCTAGCTACCTACTTGAGAATTCCAAACACCCATCATCCAATTCCATCATCCGAATTCGAACTCAAAGTCCCAAGCAGCAGCACATATGTTCATCAAACTCCCCAAGTTTCCTAATCTACTAACAAAGTACTGTACTCTACATCTTTCACCACCATATCAAGGAAATTGCACATAATAATCACCAGGTGGTCGATCATGTCTATAAATAAAAATCGTGAAATCGATAAAGGATCTTCTAGATAGGTATTCATTGAACTTTAAATACTTAGGTAGCCAATCTAAGCCACTAACCGGAATGGTCTGGAGTTGTAAGAAAAGAGGACTGGCTTTTAATACTAATTAGATATCTTTAGGATACTGTTGATGTAGATATGTAGATATCGATATTTTGTTGGAAGGTTTGCTTTTCCTCAGTCGTGTAGCTGTGTGAAGATGTATTATGAATCTAGTCTTCCATTAATTATAATACTGTCAAAGCGAAGAGAATTCTGAATGTTATATAGGTTCCGTATATTTGTCGAATCGAAGTGTAATAATGAGTTTTACTTCCCGTATTGATACTAAACTAAACGAGACTGTCTATTTTTGGCGAGTGATGGTGAGATTGAGGTCCAAAGATCATAAATGAGTAGATTTGAGTTTATGTTTAATTTAAATAGCAGGAATTGTTAGCAAGGGTATTTTTGGAAGATATTGTTTGATTATTTAAGGTTTGAATCAGGCGCCGATGATCACATCCTCTGGGAATAATTCTCAGGAATCTGAACCATCCTTCCGCCATCGTTTCAGCTTTCAAGCAAAATAATGCAGAAGCAATATAGATAAGTTGAATGCGCGATTCCCTACTGCGTGTATTCATCACTTCGCCTTGAACAAGGCTATAACGCTATACCAGACACATCATAATTTTAAACATTATCACCCGTAACCACACCAACCATCTAACCCTCCTCCTTCCCCATTATTCCCCTCGTGTCCCCATGCCACACCACCATTCTCATCAGGTGCTCCAATGATTAGATTTTCATCTGATTGCTCTTCATGGAACCATGAACTCATCATTGGAAAGAACCAACCCCCTTGGAGCGGGAGCAGATGTTCTTCCTCTGAAATTATTGGATCTTGAGGAACCGCGTTTGGATTTCTCAATGTATTGGTATATGTTTCTGGCTGATATGGGGTTATATTCTGTTGATGTTGTTCTGAAGAAGAAAAGTAAAAGCCTGTGGCTGGGTGGGGCGTTTGTACATCAGAGTGTGAAGGATAGGATTGAGGTTCTAGTTTTAGCTGAGAGATGTACCGAGGTTGATCTTGGTAATTCTCAGGGTTACCTTGGAGATGCTGATAAATTAGATCCGTGGGATTTGTGTTCTGTTCGTAAAAGGGAAGAGCTTGGTAAGGATCATGTGCCGTTGGTTGTTGTAAATTGAAATTTTGTTGCGTAGACATAGGAATATGCTCGGACTCGTAGCTCAAGGGGTTAGGACCAAATGGTCGCATTTCAGGTGGAATGTCGGGTTGTGGTTGTACCAGAGGAAGAGGAGACACTTGGGACCTCGCGGAGTTTGCAGGTGATATCGGAACTTGTGGATCATGGGCCTGTGCAACATTAGTTCTTAATAGTCATCTCAAAGAAAATCAATATTCATACGTCAGCAATGGTATTACTGTTTATCTCATCCTCCACTTCATATTCCTCCTCCTCCGATTCATCACTGTCCGTATAAGGTTCTTCAAAATCACGAGATGAAGCTCGTGATCTTTTGGTATATTGCGTGGCTTCACCCTGTGCCTTGGTGACATGCTCAGCAGCGACACGATTCATTTCTTGAAATATCGGGACTGCCGGAT
This sequence comes from Sclerotinia minor, assembly GCA_025389075.1. NCBI lineage: Eukaryota > Fungi > Ascomycota > Leotiomycetes > Helotiales > Sclerotiniaceae > Sclerotinia > Sclerotinia minor. The sequence continues at coordinate 2,026,427 of QRFH01000003.1, forward strand.
GGCTTTCCGCTGCACCATTATCTTCGAAGCTAGAAAGAAACGTCGTTACATCGTTCATTAGCTGGATATCACGTTGTACTTGTGGATCAAGAGGGTGTTGAAGAATATTTTCAAAAAGAGTGACACATGCTGCAAGCGCGTAGTGAATAAAAACGCTAAAGGTTTTGTTAGTACAAGTTGTGTTTCGACAAAAATTTCTACTTGCCGTAAAATATTTATTTCCAATGGACTTGACAACATTAAACATTCATTCAACAAATCGATTGTCTTCCTCGCCGCATTGACACAGATCGCGGCGCTCGCATACACTCGTGGGTTCAATGTAGGATCGAAGTCGTTTTGAGGGTTTCTCTCATCCAGATCCAACGACCGTGGGCCATAATACAATGATACTCGGTGAATCGTGTTAAGGCATTGGTAATATCCCCATTGCATGCAGACGGCTGTAACGATATTATTTTGATCACATTTTAAGGGGTGACCCGGCCGAAATCCAACTGGGATTGTCTCACGCCATTGTTGAAGTTCATCATCCAGCATCCCGACCATTTTTAACCTCTCCGATTTGGACTTTGTAAATGATTTGGCGCAATACAATCTACTGTAGATTCGACCCTGAAGTAAAGATAAGATTGCATTATGGCGAAACATAACATGTCTTCCATCGCCGCCTTCCGGATATTGGCTTTCAGGAGGTAATTCAACTCCAATATCTTCATCGTGAATCACCGAAGGGCGACCGAGACGAATGACTACACCACGTTCGATCATAATAGCAATCCAGAAAACATTACGTCTTTGCTCTATTTCAACCTCGTTAAAACCGGAATCAGATAAGTTGCGATGGAGCCCTATGGCTTGTGCAAGTCGAATTGTTGCTGCCGATACTACGGAACACGGGTATACATCTGAGAGAGTGTTCAGAAGGAAACTCTATCACAAGGTTAACATATGCCGCAGAGTAAGAGTAAGAGCCAATTACTAATCCAGCCATTGCCTGTACAGCCATAAGAGAAGGCGGTCCAAACTGTAAATGAACAAAAGTACTAGTTGCGTTCCGAAGCCATCCCCAATATGCCAAGCTTTCCAGCCCTCCAGATTTTGGAGAATTTGGACTTCGAGGTGAATTTACTGGTAATTGTTCCTTACGTATAATCGAAGCAAAAGAAAAACAGAGATTGAGGCAGGCGTACCAAGCCGGGTGTTCTGAGCATTTGACCGGATACTGGCGTGAGTATCGTTCCATGAAAGTCTCTCGGTGGAACAGAGGAAACGAAGGTATCAGTGTATCAAAAACAACTGAGATCATAAGTTGTGATTTCGCGTTGATAAGGAGTGCTGATAAACTTACATTCTAGAATCTGATCCGCAATTTCCCTAGGTGGAAGAGGTTTGTGTTTATCATCAGGCATCGCATACCATATAGACGCTGGGACGGAGTATTGAGTCATTCTCAAATTGTTTGCAGCACCCATATAGTTTGCAAACCGGTCGTCTCCAGTCATTTCACTGACAAGTTGAAGGCCTAGGGGAGAAAATATAGAAAATCCAGAAGCGGCACCTGACGATGTTTAACCAGAGTATCACTAAGCCTGATTCGGAATTAACTCACCAAAGAACTCTTCAGTTCCCGTGTAACTTATATGAAGCGCAGAAAACTTTTCCAACATTGCAGCTTGATCATTTATCTCTTCTGATGGCTGTCTCTCATCGCGGGAAGCATCTACACTGAGTCCAGAGGTTGTTATAACATGCTCCATACGTTTCAACTTAGCTTCCAGGAGAGAAATATGATTATCCCTGTAAATCAATTAGATGTGCTGGTTATTAATTCAATTGCTTCGTACTTCTTTTTCTCCCTCTTTTTCCGTACCTTAGCCGTGACGGTACAGTTCATCTCCCGTCCCTGGCAGCGATTGCATATTCCTTCTTGATCCCATTCGCATTTGATCTAATGGACATGAGTAAATTCATAGGCAAAAAGTAAAGGAGCCTCTGTGATTGGATACCTTCATTCGCTTGCATGTGTCACATGCAGTTCCTGTATTGCGGTCAGTCGGAGTTGCTCAGAGTATGCAGTGAATTAATATCCAACGAGAACGAACTGTGTCGGGGTGTTTTGTTATCCATATCCATGCCATGTAGATGCTCCAGGAATGGAATTCAATTGAAGGAATGTTTGCAAGTCTCAAGCCCCCTTGTTACAGAATGATGTTGGGCCCTTTCGAGTCAGTTTCTTTGAAGAGTATCCAAACAATAGAACTAATAAGAGGCAAGGCCGGAAAACGAAGAACATATACGGGTAAGTTGGCAGAGGTAGATTCTTGATTGAAAACTTCGATTGAGCAGCAAGGAGATGAAGGTAATCGTAGTATGGAGTAGAGATGATGGATAGTAGGGGCTGAATAGACTTTTTGACCTATCCGGTACCTGGGTTTGAGGTTGAGCTAAGGCACAATCTGGCGCCTCAGAGCTTAAGATGGAGTGATTGTAGCTAGCCAATAATTTGAAAAAGCAAAATGTTTTGATGTGAAAGGATATGAGGAACTGAGTGGTGGTGTTAGTGTCATTATCCTGTGCTTATCATCATACAAATCTAGATTTCATCGGAACAAATGAAATCGCAGTTGTTTACTCGTAGCACGATGATCAAAATAGAGTTTTCCCTAACATCCCATTATAACCCAACACGTTTCAGTCTTACTAAGCGAAATTATGCCTAATACAGATAATTACAGGGGTATTTTATCAAAGCCTAGTTCTTTTCAGATAATATAAAGACAATGTTATCGTAGCTAACTTGAAAAAATGTTCGGTTTGTAGATCAGAAATACTCGGGAAGATACCAAGAACGTACGCAAAAGCTCGCACGATAAGATGCGCGCAAGAGGCTAATTTGCGCTAAAGTTTCATCCAGTCCGTCCAGAACTTTAAAACAATTATATACCGTATAAAGCTCAACAAACTCTATATAGATAGATAGATATGGCTTGTTTCACTCAGCAACTGCAAATATAAGTAACGGGTGTAATTGGAAGAATTAGCAATGTGGATTCTTTTCGAAAGTTTTGTATATTATACACTATCTACCGTTTATTTAGACTTGGATCAAGTTAGACCAATTTCTAGTTTGTCGAGTTTATATGGTACATATAAGCTTTCTCGGTTGGTGGAATAAAGATATCTTCGATTTACGAGTAGATAAGGATCAAATTCAAAATGTGGCCACCAATATGAATCTCAAAACATGCTCAATAACTCCTCACTAATTACATACAAGCTTTGCGAGCGGAACTGAAATGAGAAATGTATGTAATTGTCTCCACATGCTCCCCATGCTTGTAGGTCTGTGAATGCTGACAAACCAGATTACATGGTGGACAACCAGTATGTGGTATGTGCATGGTGTCTTGGAGTTTTCTGGCCGCATGCGAGTAGTCTCAGTAGTCTTCCATGGCCAACTCTCATTGATCAATGGACATCAAACGAAGACAACGCCGGCGCACCTCCCCATCTCCAAGCGTAATAGCACAAGTGCCGGCAGTGAGGGTTAGTTTATTCCATGTGCCCGGATTACCCCAGACATCAATTGGTCTTTGCGCTCGGACGAGGAACCCAAAACTTAACAACAGCCCATGTTTTTCGCATCGGCAAATCATAACATGCATCTTCCATGCTTTGAATAGTCTAACGATGGCACCGATATTCAAGAGCGTCTTTGCGTTAATTTATTCTGGTACGGCCGAGAAGTATGCAGCGCATATGTAGCAAATGCTTTGTGATGATGGTAAGGTAGCAAACTTATTTGCCGCACTAACAACATTCCGGAAGACAACATACGGCTTGGACCTTTTTGTCAGAACAATTAGCATAACCAAGCATAAACGATTCACGAGAAAAAGAACATCAAGTATAACTCAACTTGAAGCTACGCAGGCTAGATGCATAAGCATGTCCTCGCTGTCCATAGTATATTACAAGTTCGTCTTGTCTATCCACCTGTCATATGCCAGTTAAAAGTTAATCCTCGATTCACATGTCATGATGTACTTATGATAAGTAATCAACAACATCGACTTACCACTCAACTCCCCTGCCAAGCAAGCACAAGATTACCGAGTGATAATACCACTTCACTACCAACCATGTAGCCCCTGCCAAGCAAACACAGAGATTACCGAGTGGTTTTGTGCAACAACCATACTAGCGAGATTTAGACATCAACTCCCCGAGTAAACATCAGAATATAGATTATTCTCAATTGAGCAAATACCACTCCGTTTTCACATATAAAAGATACTGGCTTATTTCAACGAAGAGCTTAGTGATAACGGAAATGTTTGGAACCATATCTTGAAAACATACAGCCACCAAACCAAACAAAATGCTTCAAAGTCTACATTGCTTAATTGGCAATAGGGTTAAGATTGATGATAGCAACATATATGACAGCTCATGGGAATCGATTTATAAATGAGTATCTTCCTCAAGTTCAGCAATCTCTCACAAATCCCAATATAGGTTGTCTGTTAGGCTTAAAAATTTGGGCGGCTAAGGGGGAACATTGAGTGGTTTGATCTCCTTGCGATCCAATATATTACAATTTGAAAGAACTGATAGTGAATTCGTCCACCCGGAAGAGTTTCTGAGGTCATTCATCTTCGTCCTCAAGTATTCGCATTTGCCTTTGTTCTTTCTATCCTCCGTCTATTCCTCCATCTAACCATCAACTCCTCCACTCTCCGATTCCAAACTTCACCAACCTCTCCCCCTTTCCTTCATACCCAAAAGCCCTCTCCCCCAGCCGAAAAACCCCACCACGACGACGAACTCCCCATCCACCACCCTCCTCTCCCTCACAAACTCCCATTGCCCAAAAACATCAGCACCAATCCACTGACTACCCTGCCTATCCCAAACTTCCCAAAAGTCTTTCATTTCACAAATATCTCGCAGCGGTACTCCCATGATAATAACACAAGGCTTCATCAACAACCAAATCATTATCACTATCTATAACTTCCCCGTAGAACATACGGACTCGTGTAAGATGCGACTAGATTCAAGAGAACTAACCAACCAAGGTTTGCCCTAGGATGTTAACTTAGTTATATGATGTATCGAAAAATATTATCGAGTTCTTTTGCGGTAGAAATTGAAGAGTGAAGATTTTAGATAAAGGGATATATTAGATGGTTGAAAGTTGGTATTGTACTATACTACTATGATGATTTTATGATACTAATAATATAAATTAATTCAATAGTCTAATTAACATTCTTTAAATATAATCTACGCATATGAAATTGGAGTAATTACTCATCGCCAAACCAAACCCAAATCTAACCCTAAACCCGTATTAATTATGATGTAAATAAAAACCAAAATAACACTTCGAGTAATTAAACCGAGAACTTATATAAATGACCCTGGTGTACACTTAAAAAAGATATCCTATAATTATATTTAAACAAGTCACTTTTCTTGGATCCATATATAACGGTACTGGAATTGACAAGAAGTTATTTAAATAGAAAACTTGAAACTAATTATACTAGAATCAGTACAAAATCCTAATTTCATACCTTTCTTTATCTATCCCTCTATCCCTCTATCCCTCTATCCCTCTATCCCTCTATCCCTCTATCCCTCTATCCCTCTATCCTCTATCCCTCGACCCCCCAACCGCCAGCCCCCCACCGACCCCGTTTCCCGAAACTTCACCCCAAGCCTTCCCAAAACCCACACAAACCGCCACCCCTCCTCATCCCCCTCCTCCTCCTCCTCCTCATCACCCAAAAACCTTCCCCACCTAACTTCCCCAATAAAGTAAATCAATAATTATACATACATATATTCAAACAACGAGATAAACCAACTATACAAATACAAAACCACCCAGTAAAAGACATGTGAATAGACAACACCCTTCCTTGCTGATTCTTATTTCTTAAGTCTAGTGCCCTACTTTCCGACCACCCCATTTTCCGTCCACCTCAAAAGAAACTATTATATCAATTTAAAACTTTAATAATTCAACAATTATTTTATTTCAATACAATTGTTTATAGAATCTATTTTATAATCATTATCAGAACCATTTTTATCAATTTCATGATCCCCTACTTCAATTTGCATTGCTCGAATAACTTTAATCTTTATAAACTTTGAATTCGGGTTAATTCGAACCTTTTTTCTTTTTTTAGGTATAATATGTTTTTGTTACGAGGTTTGCCGTCTAGATCACGTGGAAGTGCTCTAGGCTCTCGAAGTGGTTTATAACTAGGCGTCAAGCAGGGACTTTAAGTAATGACAATAATGGTATGCAATTCGTAACTAATAGTAGAGTATACTAAATGATTGATCTTGAGCACGAAGCTCTATACAAAGGAAACCCATCTTGATTATATAGACCTTCGTGTTCTGAAAGTCGATCGACTCTTGAAGGGCCGATCGATTCTCAGGGCCGATCGATTCTCACGAAGTCGGTCGGCTTTCTGATCAGGTGACACTTGTCACATGATACTGCTAACTAATTGGTTACCTGATGCGGGTTATGTTACGCCGTCGTAACATATATATATTATATATATTACAATTATTAGATTTATTGGTTTTTTGTTTTTGAAAAACAAATACAAATATCACCTCAATGTTACGACGGCTACCATCTACGCCGCGTCACATGACTAAAAATAAGGTAACGTGACGAAGTCACGTTATGGACCATAAGGAACGCTGGCTGTCCAGGACCGCTGCGCGGTCCTGACTAGCCATAGGCATGAAGGTCTATATAATCAAGATGGATTTCCTTTGTATAGAGCTTCGTGCTCAAGATCAATCATTTAGTATACTCTACTATTAGTTACGAATTGCATACCATTATTGTCATTACTTAAAGTCCCTGCTTGACGCCTAGTTATAAACCACTTCGAGAGCCTAGAGCACTTCCACGTGATCTAGACGGCAAACCTCGTAACACAATATCATTTTCGATATAAATTTTCGACATTTTATAAATTATAATATATCTAAATTTCAGATCAATTGATTAAGTGATTATTGAATTATTAAAGATTGAATGAGGTAAATTGCTGAAAATAGGGTGGTTTTTTGAGGTGGGCGGAAAGTGGGGTGGGCGGAAAGTAGGGTACTAGACTTATTATCTTATTTCTTATTCCATTAGAATCTCAAGATCCTACTACCATATACCTATCACAACTTCACAAGTTCAATGACCAACCATCCCAAACCATGAAGAGAAACGTCGAATAATCCCATCGACTTAGTTACCATGTAAATGTAATTACTATATTACGAATAGATTTGATTGCTCTACTTCTCTGGCAACTAGTATTGTAATTTAGTATCATCTTTCATATTACATAACCCACTCCCTGATTATAATCTCAAACACAGGGCAATTATGGTTTAAGAATATATATCCCATAAATATTGCCATTCCAATATATAGCACCAAAAGAACGCCATGGATGTCCATAGACATACCCATTCCAGTTTTGAGATCCGTATCCATATCCATATCCATATCCATAAATTACTCTCAATTCCACTTGCACATATTCCTCCAACTGTCCGCCGTTCAAGGAGAGCACGCATTCATCTTACTCATCATCCTGCACCAGCTCTTTAATCTCCCCACCAGCTTCACCACCTCCCAGCCCTCCGCCGTTCGCAGCCCCTCCATTAGCAAACTGTAAATCCCTCTTTTTACCCTTCCCACTATCCCCTCCATCTCTGATCCAGAAATCAACTTCATCGACAATATCATAAAGAATATCCTCTACAATCTGTTCATCATATCGCTCGCTCGCCGCTCTAATACTGAGGAGAGAGGAATCATTATCACCTATCATATCCACATCACTTTCTTCTGTACTAGAACCTGGTGGTGGGTACCACCACTGAGGACCGAAGTTGACTTCTGCTGCGCCACCGCGGAAGACCGATACGGCGGGGAAATAGCCAAGCATACCATCATCCAGGCCTTCCCTAGCACCGACCTGAGGTTGTGGTTTCGAGGCGGGTGGGAGGAAAGATAAAAGATCCGTAAACGGTATCCCAATTAACTTTCCATTTTTGTAGACCTTGATAGACGAATGTGGCAGAGTGCGGAGAGCGGGCACAGGGTGAGTTGGACCAGGATCTTGAATTGCGGATGAGACACCTCCGGCTGACGATATGACTGGCGATGGGTTCATGAGCTCTTCTAGTTCTTTGCAAGTGGAGTATTCAATTTGTTCAAAGTAGAGGTGAGTTTTAAAGCGGATAGGTACTCGATCTCGTATCATATCTGCTCGTTCCATTCCACCATCGTCCTCGTCGGTGAGATCAACAGCTGGGTTATAATTCCCTTCGACGACTTTTCGATGCAGCTTTTCAGATGGTAAGTTAATTTCTAACCCAATAACATCTCCTTCGTGTATCGATTCTCCTGCGGGAAAGAAGTCCTTGGGTCGAGACATCCATACTTTTTGTCCAGCAACATCCCGGATACCATAGCTATAGGCATCAAATCCTACTGGTGCATCTTGAGCCGCCTCCCTTCTTGCGAATCCCATACGAACGTGACCATGCGATTCTTGAGCTGGTTCTCCTGCTTTAGGTTTTGGTACACCACTTGTAATCTTGCATTCCCAATACCAACGACCCTCCCTTATGCCTACATTAGCCTTTGCCATTCTGAACCCCTTATCGGTTGTAATGTGTGTCGCCGTTTCATCCATCATCATATGAGGAGCCGAATCTTCGAAACTTAATCGAGCACCAAAAGGTTCCGTTTCTGTTTGTCGGTAGTAAAGAATGGAAGGGAAAGTCGGATCTGCTATACCACGAGTATATCGGAAGTTCTTTTTGTTGTATACACTGTATATATAAGCCTATATCTACATACAGTATGGGTAAAAACTTACTGGTCGGTAGTCTCGTGGAATTGAATCTCAGTACCATCTGGAGCAATCTTGGTATGGGAAGGAAGGAGGGTCGGTCCACGAGGAGCTTCAAAATCCGGTAGTTTCGGCGGAGGGATCTTGTATCGTAAAGGAGTAATGCAGTTGATTGTGGCTTTCTTTTTAATGGAAGAATTTGATTTTGGATCGGGTGTAGCTCTTGCACTCCCCTCTGGAGCAAGTGATCCAGCTTTCGATTCCCTCTTCTTCAACGATTCTTTCTTAGCCCTCGAAGCTCGTTCGCGGATGCCACCGGGCGTTTCTTCTCCAGTCTTTTGAATCTTGAATTCCGGATTGAGGGGTGACGATACTACAGGTTGATGATCATCTTCTAGAGCGCGCTTTTGTGCAAATGCTGATAATGGCGGAAGGATTGGGGTATTTGCTGATGGTACAGAGCCCCTGCGTGATGATTGTCCGTCAACTGACATTTTATATCCTGCGATCAAGCACAATCGAGGTTCAAAAGTGAAGTATGATATGAATGGATTGTTGATTCTGCGAAACCAGAAATCTTGAAGCTATCACCATTGAATTGATCTGATTGTGCACGGACCAATAGAGCTAAATCTTTTACCCCACACCAGAAGCTAAAGCTAGCTTCCCCTCGACATTTTCTGACTTCACTTCAGGATTTTATTGATCGTCACTGCGTTCACTAGTGAAAAGATGACAAGTCTTGCAATCTTCTTTTATAATTGGCGCTGTCTAGCAACACAAGTAATGCACACTCCTTTGGCGTTTAGCTAGATATGAAATCCCCCCATAATACTCGCAGTCCATTCCCACTATCCCTTCCGCTGAACTTAACGTTGGCGCAGTACTACGCAATTTCTTTCTTGGAAATATTGGGCGATGTAGACTTCCGGTATAGTGGATCTCTAACAAGTCCATATATTAGACAATATGTGTTAAAGTTCCTCCATGTATCGGAGCATCAATCCCTCATGAGCCCTACATCATACCATAAGAATTCATATCTCCAGACACATTAGGGCATCAACTTGTCCATATCTCATTGAAAGCGCATTAAAGCAAGCTCTCATTTTATGTATGCAACCGACATGACGTCTTGGTCATCGCCATCTTCGTCGTTATCATCGTCTTCATCCTCATTCCACGAATCTTCCTCGTCGTCGCTAACTGGGTCGGGTACATATTTGATTGGTTTGAGATTCTCGAGCTTTTGAATTCTGGTAGACTTCCTGGCTGGAGTTGAAGGAGGTTGTACAAAGGCCTTTGAATGTGGTTAGAAAAGAATAAATGGATGTAGTCGTGTAATCGTGAACTTACCACAGGTGGTGCCACAGGTGTTGTCAATTTCTTTATCAAAAACTGCTCGAAATTTTTGAATTCTGTTTCGGTCAGAGTTTTGTCATGATTCAAAGTCCAGTGCTTTGAAACGATGACCTTTTTAAGTTCGCGGAGACTAATGAGTTTGTCAAAACCATTGCTTCTATTGAATTTTCGAATACTGTTGTCGGTTTGATGCAGACGCTGTGATTTACGATGATAGTACGTTGGCTGGCCGTCGGATATACACGAGCGCTGCAATACAATTTCCAGAGTCTCAAGGTGTTCGCAAGAGTCGAGAAGTCCAAAAAGAAATGAATCCTTGGAATAAGCACCACTCCAATCGCATTTGAAATTGCGAGCGTTCCGAATCAAGGTTTGTTTGCTGTCTCTGAGACGCCTAATGGTTGCGGCACTCAGGTTGAAAGTATTCTTCCAAAAGAACTGCATGCATTCTGCGTTAATATGGCGACAAGAAACAATAAGGCCAAGCGCCAGACCCGATTGCCTGCAACCGTCGTCAAAGGGAAGAGCACTGGGTAGTAAGCCAGAATATGAAATCAATGCCAACTCGTAAATTTTGTATCGCAACTCTATAGGAAGCTTCTCGAGTCGAAAGACTTTTCCACCTGCAGTTAAGCGTCAATTATGTACGTGCAAAGCAGTTGTAATGGAACGCAGAGTCAAATACATACTTGCAGCAAAGACAGCTCTATCTAACTTCATTTTGATGTCTTCTAAAGACTTATGGCTAGCTTCGAAAACGTTGACGCTGTCCGGATAAGAGGCCATTCTCGCCTCATTCTCCTCCGAGCAAAGGTCTTCATGCGAAACGGTACTGAGGTTAACAGCCTCGTATTTGCCGTTACCAAGTTTGCGCATCATCCACAATCCATCCTCGATATCGTCACTTTCCAAAGTGATTGTCTTATAGATCCGATCAACAGGGTTTGTTACCATAGGCACATTTGCCTCTGGCTCAGGAGCTCCTTCATCTAAGCTGACGGTATTCTTCTTCTTCCTCATAGACAGCCTCGACTTTGTGGCTTTAGTCGTCTTGGTTGCCTTTGTTTTGGATCCAGGCGGCGGTACTTTAGCAGTTCTTTTGGGGCGAGGCATGATGAACTTCCCGCTGTAAGTAGTATTAGCAGAGCCAAAGGACACAGGTAGTGAGAATGTGTTGCTTGAGATCGAACGTGTCAGATGTATCCCATCGGATCAATATCAAATCTTGGGCAAGGATTAAAAAAAGCAAAAAGTCAAAGTGTGGAAAGTGTTTGCACGAAGAAGAAAATTTAGAATTTGAGTAGACAAGGAGATTCAAGAACAGGGCAACAATACTCACATTGATATTCAACGGTTGATCCTGGGGACAGAGAGAATATGTACCTCAAACCCTTACAATGTACTTGAAAAGAAGTAGAGAGGATCCAATTGAGGACGATCAAGATGCAGTATCAATAGAAAGAAGGAAATTTTCAGTTCCAGGTTTTTTAAGATGGCGCTTTGTGAAAAAGCAAGAGGGTGGTTGTTGGGAAGATAAAAAAGGAAGGAGATAGTCGTAGTGTGTTTTTGTCTTGAGTTTGAAGGAGTTTAAAAGTAGATCGATGTGATTTAAATAAACTTTCAATCCGACTGAAAATTTAAGCGTACTGTAGTGTGTAGTATTGGTGAATTATTGGACTAACCAAGAGAACACATAGAGTGACTTTTCTACCTGATAAAAGAATGGGAAAGAAATAGTCCAGTTCAATTGGTTCATTGCTTCCGTTGAAGCTCATGGAATCGAAATTACTGAATTAGGCGATTATAAGAATTCTAGATACACTGTACCAGGGTACCTATCAAATGGTATGACATAACCCTTACCTATCCGCCCCTTATTGATTCCAGATACTTGATTGAAATCTCGGTGCAAAATATCTTATGAGTTTCAAGAAAGTCAACCCCGAGCGAGAGTAATTGAGTAATCAATATCATACCATCAAAAATACTTTTCTCAAGATTCTCATCTCAAGTTACACATAAGGCGAATATAGACAAAGAATATTCATTTTATTACTACAAATATGAATACAAGAACTTTGATGGAAATATGGGTATACTTTTTGTTTTTAAAATTTATCATGATCTTCCGCTTTTAATCCCAATACACCAGCACATGCGCCTCGTAGTCCATAATTCAATACACAAGTCCACTGTTTCTGTATCAGTACATATCATCTATGTTAGGATCAAAGCAAAGTAAAACTTACACTTGGTGAATAGCAGTTGGTCCCTCTTCATTGAAATCAACTCGTGATAAAAATCCTTTTGACAATCCTTGATCTACAACGAATATCACCTTGGCAGCTACTTGAGACCCCAAAAACACGGCCTCTTCATAAGTCTTCCACTCTGGGAAATATCCTGGAGGATTGGCGACCTTGATGCTAGTAGGCGATTGGGAGTGTGATGAATGCTGAGCATTTGCTCCACCGTTGAATGAGGCGATTGAATTATTAGGATTAAGTGTAGGATTAGATGCAGTAGTCGCTGCAAGAAGTAAAGGATTGACCGCACTAGCTGAGGGCACTGGATGTGGTGTCGAGGAGAAAGAAGCATTAGGTGTCATGGACCCTGTGCCAGTAGGTGTTGCTAGGTTTGATGGGAGTTCGCTCATGAACATGGTTGCAGAACTTGGTGAAATGAGATATCGGTTATTGAGGATTGCAATCAGCGCATCCTTGAATCCCCTAACCTTTGATCCTGATCCACAGATGATCAAAGAGTCCCAAGCATCTTGGCGTTTGGAAATATCGTCGACAGAAAGAATTGTCCTGTAGACAGTATCGGCGATGGCGTCCATGTAACTTTCACTTGCTGCTTGGAATCGTTCTAAGCCGATATCAATATCTCTCCTCATACGGTCTGGGTGCTCATCTTCCCAAGCCTTCTGTCTACGTGCTGTCTTTGCTTGTTCACGAGCAACAGCTCCATCTACAGCAGCTGACGGATCGGTACTTGTTGTAGCCTCAATGGGGGGTTCTGTGGTTGTGTCGGTAGTTTTGTTAGTACCATCAATAGGAGACGGTGCTCCTTCATGATTCGTTGTAGTTAATGGCTCAGGTGTCTTTTGGCGTTTTACATCTGGCTCAGGGAGAGATGATTCGTAGTGGAACGTGGCGCGAGGTCTTTTTGAATTTGGTAGCCTCACTGGCTTGGCTGCTGCTGCATCCGCTGCCTCTTTGTCCTTCTGTGCTTTCTTAGAAGCTTTTCCAGCTTTCTCCTTTTCAATCTTTGCCAGATACTCCTGGGTTTTCCCACTTGCCACAATACTGGCAACATCTAAAACGCCGTCATCTTCTGTGACATCGACGCCATTAATGGTATCTTCTTCTCCCACCTCAGTATTGTGCCCTGGTCCGCGCGGAGCTTCTGTAACCCTTACATTTGGCCCAGAAGCAGGTGCACCAGTGGAGGCCGCAGCGGCGGGGTTGCTTACCGCCTCAACGTTCTCATCACCCCCCGGCAGAGGGGTTCCTGGAGGTAAGATCTCGCAAATTGGACTTCTCTTCAATTGCTCTGCCATATCCCTTGTAAAACCCTTCGACTTGAGTAACTCTTGCAAACGCAATGTCATAGCCTCTCCACCCGACTTTGGTACATTTCCTCTACCGCTTATTTGGAAATCTGTGACAGCGGTAATGTCAACCTTTTCAAACCCTACATCAATCACCGTTGAGTTTGCAATTCCAAATGCATATGAAGTTGCCAATGCACTATCCATAATGCAAAGCGCGGGGGTTCTGAATTTTTCAAATATGAATTGAGTGAGGTCTTCATGATTCTTGGCTGTCCAAGCAGGTTGTGCGATCAACATAACAGGAGTATGAAGAGTTGGCGACAACTGATTGTGAACATGATGCAGAAAAGCGCAAAAGGCGGGGAGGTTCTCGATTCGACCCTCTGAACTTTATCAGTACACGTAAAATCTGTAAGAAAAACTGCGCAAACCTTTCAATGGCCAAATAGCACCTTCATCATCCTCAGGAACCTCTTCTAATTCCTCTTCCTCATCTTCCTTGTTTTCTTTAATCCCCCCCATCTCAGTATCACCATTTGTTGTAGCTGAGACATCTTTCTTCTTCGGCCGGATTTTGTATGGCTCATATGTTTTTCCATCAGGAGCTAGAAACATACGTGTAGGAAATCGTCGTTGTGGTGGAGTGAAGGATTCAGGAAGACCTAGTTGAGCAAGAGTAGTTTGTGAGCCTGGCGCAATAATAAGAATATGCTCATCCTTGAAGGGTGGCATTTTTGCGAACGGCAATGGTTAATTCGGATAAATTGTTGTGATAATTCCCGTCGGATTATTTTCGCGATGAATTATCGTAGTCAAATAGAAGTGAAGTAAGGCTGCGCTGCTACTTATGATAAATTTTGAATACGGTTGTTGATCTAGAATTGAGGTTGTGTCTGATGGAGACGCGACATTCATTTAGCTGGTCCGAGCTTCACGAAGACAAGGCTGTAAATAATCACATGAATCTTTGCACTAGTCTACTTTCAACTTAGCATCAAATCTCCAATGAACTACACACACATGAAGTGGTAGTACGGAGTATTCTCCACTAGGTACCTAGATATCATCCGTGAAGGACCATCATGCGTTCTTTACACATGCAGTTCATATTGACCAACCAGAAGGTCTAACAATGTATGTTTGAAAACTACACTTAACTCTACTACCTTTACCACAAGTTCCATGCGTTCATTCCATGATCAACTCGACCTGTTTCCCCATTTTAATGGATTCGAGCCAGATTTCATATTTCTGTCTTTCACTTGCATCATCAAAGAGGCTGTGATCTCAAGCTCGAAAATTGGCAATTATGCGTTTCCTTAACTAAGTTACTGAATCGCTGTAGGTTTTCCACCGCATGTGAATCTTAGTATTCTTATCTAGTGTTAAGCCTTTGGACAGACAGCACTTTCTTGTAAATCTAAAGGGTGGATATTAACGAGCAGGATAATCATCCGAGCCTCCATTATATGAATGGAACTTATGCATATCCGAATTCTTGGACATTCCCCAATCTGTCTATATTTTGGGGGGAAAAAGAAAGGTCCCGAGATATCATTACATGTAAATGGGTATCTTTGTCGATCTAGGATAGGATATAGCAATAAGTAAGTACAAGGTGCGTGTACATGTACTCTCTATAGGTTTGTTACACTTCTGAACTCCAGATGTTCCGCCGAAGCACATATGCTGAGCTGGAAAACTGTGGGTTAAACTTTCGAATGTATCTGTTGCATATCTAAGTTATGGACAATCTTTGCACAGTATACGAAAAATAGCTGAAGAAGTGAGCGCCGAGAACTCTTATGGCAATCTTGCACGTGAAGCGATGAGTGGTGGCTGACCGGGTGAGAAGAGGGGATGTGAAAAGAAACTACATTTTGCAAGCTAGCTTTCAACTACAATTATTAGCCTCTCAACCCCTTATTTTACTCTTCTTTCTATTCCCGAAAAGTACCCATAGAAACCTGTGACCTTTAACTTTTCTCCTTCAAACCAATTTCACAGTTTATATTCACTTTGATATCTGTCTACATATCACCAAAACCAGCCGATATGTCTCATCAAGAGTTTAAGAAACGTAAGAGAGAGGATAATAGCTACGTCTTAGAGTACAGGACACGCTGGTATGACATTTCAATATATTTCCACGGGCAAGATTCAATGAGCTGATATAGATCTAAAGGTCTGATAATGATATGTATTCCATGCCTCATCCATTTTCACTCCGCTCTGCCCAAATCTTTCATCAATTTCATAAAGAAATAAAAAACCTAACTTATACCTCACCTTAACAGCCCGCAGAATGAAAATTCTATGTCGAAAACCATTCCAACCCTTACACCATAAATTCAGAAAATCCTTTCCAAGTCACCATCATTACTCAATTACTAGCTAGCAGCATCATTGACAGCATTTGCTAACTAAGCATAATTAATCAAGCGATAGCTTTGAGAGTAATCGGTAAGGGATATTTACGGTATTTGGATGAATGTGAGTCATCCCTCGTGGAAGTAATTCTAAGGAGTGATAGAGTGAGAAGCAAAAATTAAGCGGATTTGATTAAAGGGGAAAGGGAAAGATTCATGGAAAGCTTGATAGTTGATGAGATACAAGACGATAAATCAAATTTATAGGACACTCTTCAAACTCTGCATTTGGAAGTACTATAGTCATCCCATCAAGGATGTTTATAAGAAGTTCAAGTGCATTAGAGGTTAGATATGTTGCTTCAGGATCAGGACAACTGTCCCTCTTCCGAGATTATCGAAGCCATTCAATCTGGATATAAAGAATTTGTGAAATGCAACTTGGATGACTCTGATAGAGACGTGAGGATTCTTACCACATTACCTCCAAGCTATCTATTCAGTCAGGAAGAAAACATGAGAGAAGAGAAAAAGGAAGAGTACAGCATTGTAGCTTTTCAATCCGAGGAGAAAAATTCAAAAGATATAAATACGCGAACACACTAGTATCAGCGCGACATGATTATATCCACTATAACAACAAATTAGCAAATGCATACGTACTCTAGCATGAAGAACCAAGTATGGCACAGTATACTGTCGTCGCGGAGTTATTGTTGTGTATCTACATGTAACGGCGGTAGAGTACTTGGTAGTGACAACTTCAAAAAGAGGGAGAATATTAAACGTTTTATTAGAACGAGGGAAAAACAATATGTATAGGATTGAAAATTCAAAACTGGAGCTTTCCATGTAATATAGCAATGCAAAAATAGCATAGAAGCAGTTCTCCAGCTAAAAGTAATGAAAAACCAGCCGAAAACTACTTTAGGAAAAATAACAAACATGTCGGCAATAGACCTGCGATTGCCTCTCATCCCTAATATGTTTCTCCTTACCATCAAATCAGCTAAACAGCTCATACCAAAGGGCTAGGAGCAAAACAACTCAATAAATCACTGCACCACCTTTCTTCCTAGCACCAACATAGTACCTAGCTCATCTCCCCATACAATCATACAAATTTACCCGATAAATAATACTCCGTTCTCTCCGCAACAAAGGTAATCCCAAAAAAAGGAGCAAAAATCGCAATAAAACACCAAAGAGCCTCTATGAGTTATAATACCTCCAGCCTTCCCATCAACACAATATCTATGCGAAAATTCGTTCGAAGAACCGTATAACTTAGCATGTCCAAGATCTGAAATCGAAAGTACTGCTGTGAGAGTGTGCGTGGTAAGTGGATTTATAGCTTGCTGAATGGAAGTATGTGAGTTAGATGTATCATTGTGAGAAGGATAGGAGTGCGTTGAGTATTAGACTGCAGCGGAGAACTGGGATAGCTGGGTGTGGATGTTGAATATCTAGCTAGGTGTATATATATACATGTAATTTGTGCTTCAGCCGGTGCATCCTATCTAATATTTAATTAGAAGCTACTCTAATTATTTACTTACTTCTAATCTTCCATTAGTCTATACACAGCTAGTACGAAAGAAAGAGGATAGATGGATGGATAGATAGATACATGGATAGATGGGACTTCCCCTAAAGCGATGTAACCTCAAATTCTAACCTCAAATGGCCAATCTTACGATTACTGCGTAAGATTGACTTAAACTGCAGCCTTAATACAGTCAGTCTAGGTGATAATCATCCTAATAATCCATCCATCTTACATCTTAACATAAATTCCAAATCGACGAGATGGGGGTTTCTTAAGATATTATCTTACATTTAAATTCTAACATGAGCGAGTGGATATTTCTATAACAAGTCCTCTACTCTAAAGTAAATACACTAATATCTCGCTACGATAATCAAGGATTCTTCATCTATTCATACACAGTATCTTTTGTTGTACTTTTCCTCCAGCAGACCTGATCTTCTATCCCTCGAAGACACTATGCTGTAATTCCACTCCGAATTGATCTTTAGCCAAAAATCTCATCTGCTTTTCGAGATCATCTTCCATGCCACCACCCCATCCAAGGAGCTGCCTGACCTTGCTTCCCCAAAACGCTATATCGGTACTGAGTAGCACAAACCTGAACAAAAGATGTTTCCACCCATTAATCCATCTTTCTCTCCAACTTAAATCCTTGCTATCGACCAAACTGCGAGATGCCCAATAACCCGTCATTTTGATGCGATTAACAGGAGAGCCGAGAAATTGATTGTTCCCTTGCACAATGCGCATGTTGCGACCGATGAAGAGGAGTTCACGTGGGAAATTCTCTTCTTCGGATAAGATGTCCCGGATACCTTGCCGGAATCTTTCTTGGATTTCGTAGTGACGTTCAGCAGCCGTTTTGCCTTCCAAATCTTTGGTTATACTGTCCTTGGTGCTATTGTCACCACCATCATATGGACGCATAAGAGTTGCGGACGCGAAAAGATCTGGAGCTTTGACGCCCCAAGCAGAGGTGATTTTATTGAGAGAGGCATTATCAAAGGTCATGAGTGCTTTCCAAAATTGACAGTATTGGTGGCGGAATTCCGGAGTCATATAAACGTATAGACCATGATCAATCAAGACAAGTTCCGGTTGACCATTAGGCTGTCTTCGGATAAAAATGTTTCCTGGATGAGGATCACAATGTACAACTCCCCAGAGGAACATTTGTGCGGAAAAGAGATCAACCATAGTTGTCATGACTTCTTTGAGACTGAGACCTAGACCACCTTTGCCATTACGACCTCTCCATTCGCCGCTACGATCAGGCTTAAGATTGTCATTTGCAAAGTTGGCTGGCGAAGTGCTTGATAGCGGGGTTCCTTTTGCTCCGGGTGAACCTTTGCCATATCCGCCATGCCAAGGAGCAGTCAAGGCTTCTTTGTCCCAAAGACGTACACCTTCGATCCACTCGGTTGTCATGACTCGTTTCGAGGAAAGATCGCGGTATACCTTGGGAATATAAACACGACCGTTCAAGCGTGGCTCGCCCGCTACTAGCTGGGCCATCAGCTCTGCGTTATTTGCTTCATTTACAAAGTCCGTTTCTAACATTAAGCGTTCTGTAATGTATGGCACTAAACTGTATAAAGGAAGGTCGAACCAATATGTGTACACTTTCATCACTACTCTTGATATATTTGTTAGCAAAGCCTAGCTAATTCTGAATGCATTTCCAATGAAGACTCACTTGAAAGCCCATAGATCCCAACCCACTTGGCTAGCAATCTCTCGTTTCTGCACTTTGACTGCCACTTCCCTTCCATCAGCCAATCTCGCCCAATGGACTTGTGCAACAGACGCTGAAGCTCTAGCCTTGGTCTCAATAACTCCATACCCGGGTTTGTTTGTAAAACTAACACCAAACACTTCTTCGGGGCTCTTGCCTCCAAAGTCTTCGCGGACAACCCTTTCTACATCCTGCCACGAATTCTGCGGAGCATCGTCGAACATTCTTGCGAACATTTTCTGAAATTCAGGAGGTAATACAGCACTTTGCATAGCAATTGCTTGGCCGATTTTTAAATACAACCCTCCATTCTGGTGTAATAGATTGAACATCCTCTCAGCATTTCTCCTGTGTAAGTCGGTAATGTCACCACCAAGAATGGGATTGGGTCGGAAGTTAAGTTTATAATCGATTGCAACCAAGATACCCAAGCCAAATGTTCTCATTGATCTAGTGATGGAGGATGCGTATAATTGTGTGTCTGTGAGGTAGGCTAGGCCCGTCGCCGCCGAAACATACAGTAGCCTTCGTCCCCATTTTATTGTTCGAGGATATAACTTTGGGGGTGCAGCTTTCCCCAACGATGCTGGTGATGGGGGCACGAAAGGCTGATACCTCTGCGCTTGCACTGAACGATTGGGAACTTTTGCATATGCATGGATTCCGCTTGTTTCCTTCTTAGGTCGTAATAGATATTGGGTCGAACGTTTTCGTGATTGCTGTGAGATTTGAAGTGAAAAAGAGAGTGTATTCGATAATAACTTATTACATGATGGTACAACAGGCCCCAACCTTCTGCCTGCAATACGCAGGTACATGTCTACCTACGTTGAAGAGGCGTTGTGAATAGAATACATTGCGGAAAAGAAAAACTTCGAAAACCTCGATGACGGTAATATCGTGCAGGCAAACTAGTGTTGACGCATCTTATCGCTGATAAGAAATCGGCTTTACTTGAGTTCTTGAGCCCGGCCCTCGACAGCATCCAGCATCCCGCGAGTTCTAGCCATGATATAATCCGACCAATGAGAAAGACATTTACTTTTCCGCTTGAATCGGATATAAGTGGCAACTCCCAGAGTCTTGGACCCTTCCTATCATTTTCCGGTGAAAGATGAAGATGGGGATGAAGATGGGGATGAAGATGGGGATGAAGATGGGGATGAAGATGGGGATGAAGATGGGGATGAAGATGGAGATTTTAGATGGAGATTTAGATGGAGATGCTTCCAATAATAGACACCAGAATGTATAAGAATGGATGGATGATTGCTTGTGTTTGTTTTTTCAAAATCATTATTATTGGAGATGAAGAAAGGAACGCCATAATAGTAATGTTCTTCCAAGATCCAAGATGCCTGTTTCATATCATGGCGGTAATTGTAAATCTCAACATCTTTATGTCATTCATCTGACGGCAAAGTCAGTGAAGGCTCGGCGACGATGTCCGGTGCTTCTTAGAACGATCGCCCGGCACTTTATCTGGAGAGCAGTTTTTACAGGGGAACACTTATCTAAGGCTCCCAAAGACTTTTTCCCACGATTATTAGTGTTTTACTCTCAAGAGTCTCAACTTGACGAAGGTAATGCATATGACTGGCATGAATCTCTCATGTGTTCCCTCATAAAAACTTCAGCACTATAAGAGAAATGCATGCCTCGACTGAACTGGATGCCGTCACACTTTAGGTTCAAAGACGCATGAATCCGAGATTGTGCATTTCCTATTCGAAGCTGATGCGTATTAATACTCTACGAAGTATACGCTCACTTACATTATCCGCGTATAGGATCTTTGACTCTAGATGTCGCGTGAAGTGTTTGAAGTTGTCAGATCTTTGGAAATGAATTTGTCCACTGTCAGTCTGTTCCAGCCTATAGGATAGAGAGGAAGAACCGAACGAAGGTCTGTGCTGCAGATGCAATTTAGAAAATTTTATGAGGCCAGGCCAGCAAAACCGTAACTAACTGTACACTGTACGTACAGGATATGTATGTACTCCGTACATACTATACTGTACTTGTACTGTCCATCATCTCTCCATTTGTGCTGTTGCTCTTCTGCATAATCAAAACTCGATGATCAATATGCTTGGGTAAATCTCCAGAAGACAAGATTGCTGTGAATTTGTTTTCAATCTTGTTATTTCTTAGGTACGCACTTGCAGGTAAACGCACCGGATATGTACAGAATTAAAAATCGATTTTTGATCAATGTGGCTGAGCAATTACCTCTAGAATAACGGGACGAAAAGAATAGTAGTATTGACTGATTGAGACGAGACGGACAATAACTCGAAACATCCACACAGTCGAGAAAGAAAACACCATATCGAAAAGGGTCATCTTCTTCTCGTACAAGCAATTGGAAACTTTTGACGCACAATTGATTTTTCTATACAATCCCCTCTTCTTTCTCTTCTTCTATCGTACAGTCATCCAAAATTGCCATTTTTATTATTACTTAGGTTATCTACACAGCCTTATTACTCGTAAAATCTCGGAAGGATTCAATTGTGGCTACTGGGTACATACATCGAGACCAATTGAAAGACATTCCACGCGATTTCCCCCATCCCTCCTTCTACTGCACCTAAACCAAACCTTTCACTTGCATTAAACCTACAACGAGATAGTACGAGGAACCATTCTTGGGAGGCGCCGTTATCAACTCCATTAACCTTAATTCTCCCCCAAAAGTCTACAAATACACATGCACTTTTGCTCGCCGTTGTCTTATTCCCCGCCTGTTTCTTGTTTCTAATCTCTAAGAAAGGCCATTGGTGCGAGGAATCTACAACGACTTACACTCATTGATTCTAGTCTTTGTTGTTCAATTTATGCTATTCTTGTTTTACTCAAGTCACTAAAATTATTCCATTTATCGATGTTTGGTTAGGAGTGGAGAATCAATAATTATTGTCTACGAATTGAGACCTAAGGGTACATTCCGCATCAGCATCACCTGTGCACCTCACCCTTTGATCGAAAGACCACGATAAGTGCCGCGTCTTGAAGACGCTGGCATACTCAATTTCCTACACATCTGGAAATCTCAGCAGATCAAGATGTTAAGACCGGCGACTCCATTAACGCTGTTGCTACTCGCAGCATTCGCATGTTTACTCATATCGATTCTATCGACTCCCATCATCAAGTCAATACCATTGGCATCTTTCGATGGAGTTCAATTTGGAGTCTTCGGATTTTGCAAAGGAGACACTTGTAGTAACATTGAAATTGGTTACAGTACCGGTGAGTTTTAATTCTCGAGGCCTATGGCTTGGATGCAGGCTTCCGCGCATGGGTACTCTAGCATGCCAAGTACAGGACTGATGTGAAATGGTTATTCAGACAGTCTTTACGATGCGAAACAATCGGCAACGTTCGACCTTTCGCCAGGGACCAGGTCAACGTTATCTGCTATTCTCATAGTCCACCCGGTGGCTGCATTATTCACACTCATAATGCTGGTGTTAGCCATCGCCGCCCATTTCCACGCACCTTCACATTCTCCTCGATACCTGTTGGGAATATTTATACTAAGCATCTTAACATTGATTCTCACGCTACTCGCTTTCCTCATCGATGTTCTACTTTTCGTACCTCATATGGCATGGGGCTCATATGTTGTGCTTGCTGCCACAATTATTATTGCTGCAAGTGGTATTGTGTCATGCGCTATGCGCCGAACGTTGGTCAGTCGAAAAGCAAGAAAGCGTCGCATTGAGGCAAATGCAGAGATGAACGGAGAAAATTTCTACAACCGTCAAGGAACCGATCAGATCACTCCAGTAGTCACCGACACCAGTATTTCGAAAGGTCCGGCGAACGAAAAGTTGCCAGAATTTGCTACGTTTGAAGCGAATAACAACGACCGGACTAGTGATGAACGTATACCTCTGACGACAAGGACTCCAACTGAGAATTCTCCTAACAATATTCCCAGTGGATCTATCAGGAGCCAAGGAATGGATGGGTACAACGGACCACCACGAGCAGGAAGCTCACCTATTGACCAGTATGGCAACTCGATAGTAATGATGCCGCCAGGAGGAGACGCATACGAGATGCAGAACCGGGATCGTTCTGCTGGACCGCCTGGATCGGCACTAAGCCACCAGTATTCCAACAACTCAATGAATTTTAGGGGAAGGGGTGGTATGCCACAAGGACCACCAGGGAGGGGTGGTTACGGACCACCAAGAGGTGGGTATAGAGGAGGTTATGGAGGACCTCCACCAGGTCCGAATCGTGGAGGGTATGGTTATGGCCAACCAAGGGGGGGTTATGGTCCGAGAGGCGGATATGGGCCAAGAGGTGGCGCTTACCCAGGTTCTTACAGAGGAGGCATGAACAATGGAATGATGGCGATGGGTGGCGGTGGGCGAGCTCCTCCACCTGGATATGACGGCCGACGACCATCTGATCCTTCACTGCCTATGGGTGGATTTAGGGATGCTTCCCCCGCGCCGCCTGGTGGATACGTTGCATATAGACCCGAAGAAACAAGACCAAGTAGCCTGCCTCGTGCCGAATCGCCTCCACCGTTGGAAAATATGGAAAACATTGCCATGGTTGGTCAGGCAATCGAAATGGTTAGTAGACACTCCACTAGAATTTTGATGCAAATACTAATTCAGCATTAGGATGCCTCAACAGGTAGTCCATCACATCCACCTCCGGGGTTTGTTGGGCAATTTGGCAATATTAGAGATAGTGATGGCGATGTCGCTGGAATGGTGGGATTGCAGCAGCAAAAATTACAACAGGAGCATGAGACTTCGATGAGCGAGACGAGTAGGTATAGCCAAGATGAGTAAGTGGTCCCAGATGGTCGAATCGCCAATTTCTAACCCTTTCAGATACGTACCACCAAGACAAGTATGGGCCGGACCGCAAGCAGGTAGATCATCACCTTTGAACCAGGCCTCGAAACCTATCGAACTTCCTCCAAGCGAACCTACACACAAACGAGTCAACTCGAATGATAATTATTACGAAGACGTTGACCCACGTTTCGCTGATCCAGCCCCAGCACAAATTTCACCCCCGTCAGTTCCGGCCATCCAGATCCCTCAACATCCATTGAACAACAACCATGATCCCAATTCCCATCTTCAACCAAATCCATTGAGTAATCTAGATGGCAACAACTCTTACAATTCCTTAGAGGAGCTCCAGTCGGGACAACGCTCCCCAGCTGAATCAGAAAGATCTAACTTTACGTCTGTGTCACAACGGGGGATTAATCCGAGATGGAATGGCGGTGCTAGTGGCTACGGGGGACCACCGATGCCAAACAGGAGAGTTGCTCCTAGGCGAGAGGATGTGCTTTTGAATGATAATCCCAACTTTGCCTTGCCCATGGGTCGTGGTGGTCGAGGACCGCCTCGTGTCATGCGTGGTGGCATGATACCGAATTCAGCTTATCCAGGAGCTAGCGCGCTTTGAACTCGGCACTCCTTGTTTTAGGAATTTCTTTGCCAGTATCATCGCATCTCTGTTCACCGTTTCGCCTACCTGGTTGGCCTTGGGATTCGGTTCGTAAATATAACAACTTTTCTTTTTGTCGATATAGAGTCAATATGACCAGCAGCGTTGTGGTTCCTTCACATTTCTAAAGCGTACATTTCATGAGACGGGCGGCCATTTTGGGCTAAGCAGCATCGCTGCCTTGTCCTTTTGTTCATAAAATGGCCACGAACATTGGTGATTTATTTTCGACGATTATTTTACAGCAATTTTGTGTAGCAAGCCTCACATATTGGCCACTGCTTTGAGGGAAAGGGGTCTTTTGCATTCAAGCGCATTTTGGAAGGAAACTTGGGAAAGCGTATGGTTGGCAGTTGGGTTATGAACGGCCTAGTTGAACATAGCGATCAAAAGGGATGGGACTGAGGTGCACAGCAGTTAATATAACTGGGGAGTGCATAAATCGATGTCGAGTGCAATGAAAAGGCGTCACACATTATCATGGTGAGATGGATATTTTGTTCCACAGGGCAAAGATACATAAATACAGTAGCAGAACGATTTAATGCATATCATACCACACCCTCCAAAAATTGAAAAGTTATAATGAAGATAAAGAAGAGAAAATTTTCTCAACTCCAAGTTATCTAATCTTATAAGAATGAAAGTATGTGAAAGCTAGAGATAATTTTGAACACATGGGTTTTGGGAGTAATTGGTAACTAGGTAATATGATAAAGGCTCGGAGCATACATACATAGCGTGTCACTAGCGGCATGCAAGAAATTCATGTACGGTTACGGGTAAGGTGATACTACGTAGCACAGGATAGGATAGATCAGCTGGCTGTACGGAGTGGGGGAATGAGGAGACGGGGAATTGATCCAATTGTTTTTTGTTTATTTTCCGGCTTGTTTGGATGGGGGATGGGGGATGGATGGAGGGGGGATGTATGGTGGATGTATGGTAGGATAGGATGTAAGGTACGGTGTTTGAGTGTTTGGGTGTTTGGGTGTTTGGGTGTTTGGGTGTTTTGGGTGGTTTGTTATTGAGGGGATGGGATGAGAGGTTAGATTGTAATTGTGGGTGGGTTGGGGATGGATTGGTGGATGGGGATGAGTGAGTTGAGTGATGAGTGTGTGGGTCAGTGGGTTTGTTGGATGGAGATGGGAATGGGATGATGAGAGAGGGGTGGTATGTAGAATTGGTTTGTTTGGAGGGTGGAGGGAAGTGGAGGGGAGAGGAGAGGAGGGGAGAGGAGAGGAGAGGAGAGGAGGGGAAATAGAGATAGAGGGAAAAAGAAAAGAAGTAAAAAAAGAATTAGAGAGTTGTAGGGAGTAGATTGAGAGTATAATATATAAGTCCTTAATTATGAGTACTTTATACCCTAATTATATCAGTATATCAAAGAAAGAGGAAGTTAGTTACCTGCCAGCCTATCTAGGTATCTATCTACAGTAGTTACAGATTAATTAACAGATTACGAGTTTAACCTAAGATTACAAGATACCGAGGACCCTACTAGGTATATCATAATTATAATATTATAGGGTTGATGGGTATGATAATATGATACATGATACCTGACGGAGTAAAGATGAAACACTCCAAAACAAAATGTTAAAATTTAGGTTTATGCTTAAGGTTAGGTTATTATGCTTTTTGGTGTATGTATGGTGTATGGTGTATGTTGTACGGAGTATTGGTGCTTGCTTTGTATGCGCTGAAAATGAAAATGAAATTATACTAGGTATTCAGGGGCTTGCTTGTTTTGCCTTATTTTCGTATTTGATTGGATGGCATTGTGTGGTTTTCCGGGATTTTTTAGGGAGAATGCATGGTATGATGTGCATGGGATGGTGTGCATGCATGGAGGAGGAGATGGTTACGTCTTACTGGGTACTCCATGTTTTGGGTCGGGAAGTTTTATGTATGTAGTACGTATGGAGTGGGTGGGTGGATGAGTAGACGGGGTTAGATGTTAGGCTAGGTCCAGGGG
The DNA here is from genome assembly GCA_025389075.1 of Sclerotinia minor. Lineage (NCBI taxonomy): Eukaryota > Fungi > Ascomycota > Leotiomycetes > Helotiales > Sclerotiniaceae > Sclerotinia > Sclerotinia minor. The sequence goes on from QRFH01000003.1 coordinate 2,053,384, forward strand.
TTTTATGGGGTTGGGTGACGATGAGTTCGAGGATGGAGGGAGGGATGGATCGATGGATGGATTTTGATTATCTGTATATATGCAACGACGGGCTGTAGTGAAGAAGGGATTTGAAGATTTCATCGCTGTAGGAGAGAAGGATACTGGTAGAAGAGGGAGAAGTGAGGAAGAATAAATGTAAAATCAATAAGCGGATGAATGGGGTATCTATAGGATGAACAATTGAAAGTACTTGGATTCCTACACATGGATACCTGGATATTAGATAGATAGACTCGGGATACTTTGATACTTGCTTGCTTGATGTCTCTTCTTTTTATTCTCGATCGATTGGATTGGATCGAAAAGAGGAACAAGTGATAAGTAAGTACAGTACAATACAATACAGCACGGTACAGTAGGATACGGTATCAAATTGTAATACAAAGATTCCTGATTCATAGAAATAACGATAATAATACTTCCTAGCTACCTACCTAATGTTACCCAGATACCTACCACCTACCTATGGATTGATCCATCGTCTTTTTTCATTGTACTTTGCATCTCCTCTCTGAATGTCATCAACAACAACAACACCATTATACTTTGTAACTCCTATTTGGATTTCATCCATCCATTACACTATCATGTACTGTACTTCCATTCAGTAAATCTACATCCATCTACATCCATCAACCATCTACCTCCATCTACAATACAGGACGTACTTCAATGCACTACGAGTCTCCGATACGCATTGCATCAATCTCTATATTCATTTTTCCTAATTTTGGACCTGGGATATCAATCTAGTACATGCACATCTACATTGAGTTCAATTACCGAGTACTTCATCATTCAAGCACCTACCAATACAGCACTGCCCATCCCTTCATTCATTTATTAGCTTGGGAACTAAAGCCAAAGCTACGTTGAAACAGGTTGGAACCGTTACAGCCTTATCAAGGATCTTCCGAGGTAATTGGGGCAGATTGGCTCAAATTGGGTCAATTGATATCATCGACGGTACGTTCATATCTATTTTTCAAATCAATTGATTCAAGCCCTATGGGAACTCTCATCTCTTGAGATCAACAATTCATGCAGTAATGGTACTTTGCTTTAAAAATCCATACGGATGAAAATCTTTAAGGAGCGGGAGTTCATCTCATGAGTTATAAAGTTAAGAAGAACCCTACCTACCTACCTACCTCCCTAGGTATCTGATAACTATTTGTTCAATTTCATTCATTTTTCAAAAGAATACCCAGCGCGAGAGAGAGAGACATAATTCAGATGATTACTCCAGAGTAAATCGCAAACGCAATTGCAAACGCAATCTCATTTCAATCTCAGTCTCATTCACTCACTCACTTGCCAAAGCTTCTTTTCTGCCTGCCCAACACTCATTCATCTCTTTCAGCTTTTGTTTTCTTCCCAAAGTTCAACCTTGTATTTATTTCCCTTAAATACATTTTATTAATGATCAAGGGCAATACAGGGAATTTTAATTCAAAGAATATCCATTCATTCACCCTTCTCTTCAAATTTCAATCAATTCAATTCATCATTAAATTGAATAACCCAAGCCTTCCCTGTCAAATCTGCGACAGACACCATTGTTTCCATTAACACCCCAACCTACAAAGATGGTTTCTTCAATCAGACCAAGAACTCCAAGTGCTGGAACTTCTCCATCACATGGCACTGGAAGATTAGCAGGAATACCGGAAAACGGAAAGAATAATAACTCAAATCCACCTCGTCGTTCCAGTCTTGGTTTAATACTACTCCGTCGTCCTAAATCAGGAAATTTAAGTTCAAAGCATAAGAAAGATCTTGCTCAAGTGCAAGAGCAACAGCGTGAAAGATTACTTCGCGAAGCAGCTGCGATTCCAAGATCTCCACCTCGTCTTCCCGATCTTGCGGAACCTACACATTTTCCTTCTTTCGGTGGTGAAGATAGACCGGATTCGGCGACTTCTGAAAAGAGTGGTGACGGTGTACGAAGTTCATCAATGGATCCTCAAGTCAGATCATACACAATGAGTAGCACACTCAGTGTGCCAGTTCCTCCAATGCCTTCGGGTGTTAGGAATGGTGGTTGGGTTGATCCTTATGCAAGAACAGAGAGCATGACACATCGTGGAAGATATAGTTATGCAAGCAGTGCAGTGAGCACAGTTAATAGCCCTCGCAGAATACGAAGGCGCAAAGATCCTACCCCATTCAAGTAAGTTTCCCTCTTTGCTTCATCCTCACCTTTTATTAACATCTCTGCAGTGTCCTCATCATTGGCGCACGCGGTGCTGGCAAGACATCTTTCCTCAATTTCCTCAAAACCTCCCTCGCTCTACCTCCCAAGAAGAGATCGAAACCCGAGCCATTGGCTGATGATATATTTGCTCCACGCACCTCGAAGTCTGGAAAATTCCTTTCACATTATCTCGAATCGGAAGTCGAAGGTGAACGAATTGGTTTGACATTGTGGGATTCAGAGGGTTTGGACAAAAATGTTGTTGACCTTCAGCTTCGTGAGATGTCTTCATTTCTCGAAAGTAAATTTGAAGAAACTTTCACAGAAGAGATGAAGGTGATGAGAGCTCCAGGTGTTCAAGATTCACATATTCATGCTGTATTCCTCATTCTCGACCCCGCACGCCTCGACCAAAATATCGAGGATTCAAAGAATGTTACCACAAATGGAAATGATCACTTTGGATCATATGGGATAGACCATCGTATGTTTGGTAGTCTTGATGAAAATCTCGACTTACAAGTCCTTCGCACATTGCAAGGAAAAACTACTGTTATCCCCGTCATCTCAAAAGCTGACACTATTACCACTGCCCACATGACGTATTTGAAAAAGTCGGTTTGGGATAGTTTGCGCAAAGCCAATCTTGACCCACTTGAAGCACTCGGACTAGATGATGAACCCGAAAGCCCAATTATCAGTCAGAACCGCATCGACGAAGATGTTGATTCTGAAGAGGGTTCGAGTTCCGCTGGTTCTCCCAATTCCAAGCGCCTTTCCTCAGGTTCCATTCGTCGCCATAAACGCGAGTCAGAAATCGCCGAGATTCCATATCTACCCCTCTCAATCATTAGTCCTGACATGTATGAACCAGACGTCATTGGTCGTAAATTCCCATGGGGTTTTGCGGATCCAATGAATGCTGAACATTGTGATTTTGTACGTTTGAAGGAAGCAGTTTTTGCGGAATGGAGAGGTGAATTGAGGGAGGCGAGTAGGGACCTTTGGTACGAGGGATGGAGAACTAGTCGTCTTAAGGAAAGGGAGGGTATGGCAAGACGATGATTTATCTGAGGAATTGTTTGAGACATGTGTCTTACCTTTTTGGTGAGCATATGTTGATACAATAACTTTGAAGTCATTATTTCTGCCAATTTCGCGGAGTAGCATCAGTGCAATCTGCGGCAGAAAATGGTGTAGAAACTGGTCCGGCAAAACATATTTTTGATTTCTTCCAATACTTTGGACTTCAACTTCGATCACAATTACCTATTGTGTTTATGTCTCGGACATAGTTTATTTCTTTACACCTTTACAACTTTTCACGATGGATTTTATTTTCTTTATGTTCAAGTATTTTAGTCCATATCAGACTGGCAGGCAATGGATGATGGGTGGATAGGATGGAAGGATGGAAGGAATGGATGCATACCCCTTTTTTTACTTTCAATTTTCATTTTCAGCTTTTTCTCTTTTACGCGTGGTTTTACTTCCACTACATTATATTACATTTGTGTTGATGTAGTGGTTGTAGCTATGTTATGTTTATGAGGTGTTTTCTTTTTCTTCTTCTCGCAGCAAGGTTTATGATTTGATTTTTGATGGTGGGCAATTTTAAGGGGAAAAGGATGATTTCCGAGGTTTCTGTTGATTGATTGATGGGTTGATGGATGAAAGACTTTCGATTTGGGGGAAAGTGAGAGAGGGATGGTTGGAATGCATGAATGAGATATATGAGTGGAAGGAAGGAAGGAAGGAAGGAAGGAAAAGAAAGATTGATAAACGGAAAGACAGACAAAGAGGCAGAAGGAGAGGAGAAATGAATGAAAGCAGAAATAAGAATATAAGATTGATTGATTGATTGATTAATGATTGATACCTATGAATTTTGAGCGGATGGCTAGCGGCTTTGTTTGTGCTTCTCTTTTTTTCTTCTTTCTAAAAGGTAGTTATAGTAGAAGGAAGATAAGTAGGTAGTCATGGAATAGGAAAGAATGGGATTTTATAACGGAGTGTTGTATGGATTTATGTTATTAGTTATTTGCCTGTTAAGATGTTTTGATTAATTAGCTCTGCAAAAGAAGCTGAGTTCCTTAATCTTATTTAGCAGTGCATTAATCCGATGCCAAGACAGATTTTCGTGTAAGTTTATTCAGATGTTCCTGTTTAGAGTAGTTGTACAGATACCTTCTTTCTATATATAAGTTAGTAGAGTATTTTATACATAGCAAAAAGGATATATAGTTTTTCCTTAAGATTTTTGAGTACACAGTTAATGACAGTAAGGGGTAGTTCTTAAGGTCATCTATCTATCTCCTGTTTGTTTTCTGGGAAAGAAATTTAAGTCCTCTTGAGCTCGCTTATTCTTGACAGGTACAGGTTTATATGTACAAGTTCACGACTAATAGATCTCTCTCTATATATATCATCTTTAATTGGAATCGGTCATGAAGTTATTGGTATGTTATTTTTATACTTTGTACAGATAATGAAAATATGAAACTTTCGCAGTAATTAGAAGAAGGAGGTTAAATGGCTAATTAATATGATAGAAAACTACATGTATAATGAGATCACCAGATGTTCCATTACTTGAAGTATTTATTCAGTCATGCTTTATTAAGGTTGTTCAATAGGAGGTTAAGAGCTCGTTTTAACTAATATCCTTGTGTAGCTTTTTAAAGTAGTTCTTAATATTGTTTTAGAGGGAAGTGTGATTTTTGTAGGTATGGAGAGGTCTGAGAGAGGTCTGAGGAGGCGGCTGGGCTGGTTTACTTTGTGTTGAAGAATCAGCGTATATTTAGACCAGAATTTTTCAGATGGTAAAGTCGAATAGTGTTCAACTCTGATGTGGACCTTCAATGAATAGCATAAGAAATGGATATAGTCGTCGGCAAGAATGCACTTCTAGAAGCCTCAGTCTTCAATCACATTTTTTGATGAAAGTCCTTGGTATAATTAATACAACAAGGCTTTGTAAGTTATATTGCACTATTTATGCAGCGAGGAAATGCGCTGGATTCCTGACATTGTCTTTGTGCTGGTTTAGTCTTTGTATGTTTATGATATGTGCTTAAGGAATACGGCATGGAGCAATCGAGTTCTTGCATGTCTAATCAGAACCAATGGGGCTACCTGTCATAGATGGGAATCGCAATACATCCTGCTCCATCTGAAGCATACAGTATCTGGAATTCAAAGCCAAGGCAAGTGGTTATCCAGGGGGGCTCACCAATACTTCCGACGAGTCCTCCTTTTTGTTGATAGTCTGAAAAAGTCGAGTTCTTGAAGATAGCCAAATCAGTGAGAAGGTCGTATCCGTAGAAAACCTGGGCGTTCAGAGCAGATTCAATTTTTTCATTTTAAGTATGACATGCGAGTTTCAGAAGCTCTTGAAAGGTATCAAAGTCGGTAATGTATACGCAATTTCTTAATTGTAACATAAAATTGCTTCAACGCGACATTTTGAAAGCTAGCTCCACGACTCAGAACAGTTAATAAATCTTCCAGAAATGAGGGGTTTCTTAAAAGCGGTCTTCTTTCACTAGTTCGTGTTTCGTATACATTTTTGAGATATACAGGAGTGTCAATCAGTATCTATGCGTGGATTTTGAGAGATGTTTTTAGGAGGCTTTCACCTCACCCGGTTGATCAACCTATTAAGATCATTGGTAGATTCAAACATTCATATTGAACTGTAAAAGTTGGTCCAATTAATGATAGTACAGTACAACCAGTTGCATGCTTTGGATCTTTTGGTGGAAAGATATCCTCAATCATTTACTCTGATGGCTTGTAAATTGCTCAATTCCGAACAAGAGTGTTAAACACAAATTCTACTGAAGGAAATGGACCTGGTGTTTGAAGCCTCTTCTCTCCTGTGAGACTGAAATTTACCACAATAAAGAATACCTGGAAGTTGGAGGATCAGAAACCTACTTGATGGTCATGATGCGTACTAGCGAATGCAGGTTCAGCCTATTGACAAGGACTTCTCATGAAATGGAGGTATAAGTGTGTATTTTGACAGATTTTATTTTAGCATAGGAAGACAGATAGAACACCTCAAAGAGTCTTCAACTGCTTTAAGGCTGGATGTAGAGCAGATGGATGTTGGTTGGGATGAGTTTCAGCTTTTACCTCGTCTTACATAGCAAAAATGGAGGCAAGATTACGATAATCATCTGTCAAGCAGGAATATCAGGAATGCAGGTAATACTGGGTAGATCTTTGAATCCACACACTGTAAAGTGTCAAAGTTGAGTTGAGATGTGGTGAATGATCAATAGTCGATGTATTTTATCATCTTGGTTCTTGAAGCTCGAGGTATCTACCTACCTCCTACCTACCTAGTACATACTTGATATTTCTATGAGTACTTGCCAATTCTGATCAATTTCAGCCTTCAACCTTTCTTTCCCCTCATATTGCTGTTTCTGGCAAGAGCAACTTCCCCGTTGCCCAACAAAAGATCCAATTTCCCCAATATAATCAGCCAATCATAAAATTAAGAACATGCGGGACACTAGCTTACTTTTCCTCGGTTCTCCAGTCTCTCAGTCTCTCTCAAATTGTCCATAAAGTCGACGTCTTCCATTTCCTTCCCCAATCTTCTTACCCTTCCTTTCCTTTTACAACCACCTCTTGATATAGGTATCTAGGTAGGTATCTACAGATATCCCCCTTTCTTTTTGACCGATCTAATTGATCTCAACTGATTCTTCAACTTCCTATACCTTCTCAACTTCTCTATTATCTGATTGAAGTATTCGATACTTTCAATCAAATTCCATATATTTTCTATTCTTGATTGTAAGTCAAGTCTACTTGTTTTGACCAACTTACTATCTCTTCATCTTCTTCATGCCGCTATCATAAGTACCTCAATCTATCCTTCGTCTGTATGTATGATCCGCGATCTTCCTTAGCATTCACTTTCACCTTTTCTCACCCTCACTGCCATCATCCAAAGTGAATTGCGCTATTGCTTATCCTACCCCGCTACTTTCCTTCCATTCTAGTTCACCACGTCGCGCCTGTCCTCAGACGAAATCTTCTTCCTTTACTCCCCATTTTCCTCTTTTCCTGCTTCCTTGCGTTGCATTTGACTCGATCAACCTTGCCCCCCTTCAATTACTCTCATACTTCGACATACCTTCATGGTTCATTGTTGACTTTATCACACAGATTCCACAAAGTCATCTTCCTAATTCCAAGGTACGTAGATGCTCAATTAATTCTCAGTGGCACCACGGTTTTCTTCTCCTCGTTCCTCTTCACCTCTTTCATTTTCATTTCTATTCCGTACGCACTCTTGAACTGAACTGAGTATCTACTGCTTTACAGATCACTTTCAAACATGTCTGCCTGGGGTACCGGAGATATGGCTGCTGCCTTGCCCGATGCAACCGAAACACCTGATGTTGCCGTCGTAGAACGCAAGAATCCTCAAGAGGCTGGATGGGTCGTTGCAAAAAAGTACGACTACGAGATTTACAACAAGTCCACCAAGGAACAAGCAGAAGCTCGTGTAGCTGCTGCTGCAGAAGCTGCAGAAGTTGGCTCTGACCTAGCAGCCGATGCAGATGACGATGCCGAGCCTGAGACACTTGCAGTAGGTGGTCTTCTTCCTGGAGAATGGGCCTCGAGTGGCGCTGTGTACGAGTGGAATGACGAATATGGTGATGTTGGCCCTAGATTCCCCGATCTGGAGGATCAGTTATTTGGCAAGAAGAACAACCATGTTCGTCAAGGCGTCAACTTTCAAAGGTATTTGTTTTCCTTTCAGCAGAAAGTAAATTGCTAATTTTTTCTTTTAGCATTGCCACTCTCGCCGTTACCCAAGAGGGAACCGTCAAGATCGACCCCATCCGCAAGTTTGAGGATGCGGGTCTACATCCCATTATGCTTGAAAATGTAAAGCTCGCTGGTTATCATGTCCCAACCCCTATACAACAGTACTGCCTCCCAGCAGTGAAGAAAGGACATGATGTAGTTGCTTGCGCTCAAACCGGTAAGTTTTAATTGGCGCTTCTCGCTAAACATGGACTACCTGCTGAATTTCAATGTTTGCAGGTTCTGGCAAGACTGCTGCTTTCTTGATTCCAATCTTGTCAAAGTTGATGGGTAAGGCTAAAAAGCTTGCCGCCCCTCGACCAAACCCTGCCACTTATGTGCCAAGTCATGACAACTATATCAAGGCTGAGCCATTGGTAGTCATCGTTTGCCCTAGTCGTGAGTTGGCGACTCAAATTTTCGACGAGGCTCGTCGTTTTTGCTATCGCAGTATGCTTCGACCTTGCGTCGTTTATGGCGGTGGTCCTCTTGCAGAGCAACTTGGCCAACTTGCTAAGGGCTGTGACCTTCTTATCGGCACTCCAGGTCGTCTTTGCGACATGATTCGCCGACCGCATGCTCTAACTCTCAAGCGCCTAAAATACATGGTCATCGATGAGGCAGATGAGATGTTAGACTCCAGTTGGGAGGAAGAGTTGAAGCAGATTATGACCGGTGGTGGTAAGTACTCCAGTTCTTTGTGTTTAGTTTATATATGACTAATCTTGAAATAGACCAAGAAGACGGCAACATCAACTATATGATGTTTTCCGCCACCTTCCCAAAAATGGCCCGTGCTATTGCGAAGGAGCATCTGGCTCATGACCATGTTCGAATTCGTGTTGGTCGAGCTGGTAGTTCTCACACCAACATCAAGCAGGATATTATCTACGTTGACCAGGCTAGTAAGCGTCAAGCTCTTTATGATTTACTTCTATCAATTCCACCTGCTCGTACCATCATATTCGTCAACACCAAGCGTGCCGCCGATGAAATCGATGATTTCTTGTTCAACAATGATCTTCCATGCACGTCAATTCATAGTGATCGTACTCAACGCGAGCGTGAAGACTCCATTCGTGCTTTCCGCAATGGCAAGATGCCCATTTTGATCGCTACCGGCGTTTCTGCTCGTGGGTGCGTATACCATTACATATCTACCATTGCACATTTCAATATCCTCTTCCGCTCAACATTCCTCTTCCAGACCATTTACTAACACTCTTAAAGCTTAGATGTCCACAATATTATGCATGTGATCAATTTCGATCTACCATCTCATGAACATGGTGGCATTGAAGAGTATACTCATCGAATTGGTAGGTTCCCTCTATTGTCCCAGCATGACTTTACAGCTGGCTTATAAACAATCAATAGGTCGCACTGGCCGTATTGGTAATAGAGGGCTTGCAAGCTCATTTTACAATGATCGTAATGAAGATGTTGCCGAAGCCTTAGTCAAGACATTGTTGGAAACCCGCCAAGTTGTTCCTGATTTCCTTGAGTCATATCTCCCTGAAGGCTTTACCATGGATGGTCAAACCGGTGATCTCGCTACTCTTAAGTTTGAAGCCGACTCAGACGATGAAGAGGAAGGTGGTGAGAATGCCGAAGGCGATGCTAATGCTGGTGGTGCCTGGGGAACAGATGATGCTGCTGCCGGTAGTGGTGGTGGTGGTTGGGGTGCCGCCGAAACTACTAAGGCTGCCCCAGCTGTTGATGGTTGGGGAACTCCAGCTGCTGGTGGTGGATGGTCTTAGACCTTGCATCCGACATTTATCTTAGATCTTCTTGCTATTGGCATTTCAGATGTCTTTAGTAATCTGCTTCTATTTGTTCATTATCTGGGAACATATATGGGCGTGGACAGCCTTGCTTTACACAAGGACTCCCTTCCCTTTATGTTAAAATTTTATGCCTATACTCAGGCGGAGTTGCCTTTGGGGCGGGAATGGCCTTGCGTTGGGACAAGGGTTTCCTGCCTAGTATGGATGCATCAATATGGGTTCTTTGATTTAACTTTCTGCATGAACAAAAATGGGTCAAATAATAAATGATATTTCGTCCTATACTAAATGTGGCTTCTTCCTCGTGCTTTAGCATTTGAGAGGTGAAAGATATTTCCGTTTTGAATTGTACTCCACGAAGCCTTTCCAAGCGGTAAGAGAATATCTTGTCTAGCCTATTCATTTGTCCGGAAAACGTATGAGTTAAACCCTTGGTCCTTTAAATTTTCGAAATCGTTGATCGTCAGAACTAGTTCAACGTTCAGAGTAATCGGCAGATAGATAGACAAACAAACGCTAAAGAAAGAAGGGTTGCAGGGAAAAGAGTAAAGGACAAAAAGTTAAAAATAATAGTAACAAATATAAGATAGGAGATAGTAAAAAGAAGAGAAGAGAAGAAAGGCAATAAAATAAGGGAGTAAAAGGGAAGGGAAGGGAAGGGAAGGGAAGGGAAGGGAAGGGATAGAATATATATATATATGATATTAGTGAATTAGGGTGATGGCGTATTGTGGTATTGAGGTAGTGGGGAGAGGGATTTTGGTTGTGGGTGGGAAGGATGGAGGGGCATGGGGAGGAAAGAGGAGGGGGAGTAAGCAGCAGAGGTACGGAGGAGGGAGGGGAGGGGAGAGGGGAGAGTAGTGTATTTATGGATGGATGGATGGATGTGTGTATGTGTGTGTATATGAAGAAGTACCCGAATAATATCAAAGTATTTATTTCTATCGCATCGCATCGCATCACACTCACATTCACAGAAAAAGTTTTTTTTTTTCTTGGTTTGGAGGGATAAAAAGGGCAGTAAAATCATTTATCTACTAGATAGGTATCTAGTAAAAGTTATGTCTTATATGATATATGATATACGATGTATGAGATATGAGATATGATGTTTATATCGAGGTACATGCTTTTTTTCTTGTATGATGTTAATATGCGAAAAGATGCTTGGGTTCGCAGGAGAAAACAGCACTGAACAGAACGGAAGAGAACGGAAGAAAATGAAATGAAATAAAAATAAGATAGTGCAGGACAGTGAAGAATAAATCAGAATGCAATGGAATGGAATAGAAAAGGATATACAAAATCTATCATTTCCTCCGCCTGGCCTATATCTAACTCCTCCTAACCATTCAACCTAGCAGTCAGTCCTAGTCCCCGCCCCAATTCCAGCTCCCGCTCCCGCTCCCACTCCCGCTCCCACTCCCGCCCACCTCTCGCCTGCATGCATCCTCTAGTAAAAAAGTCTTTCTATCCACGTCCCTCCTACCCGTCCATCCACACCTCTCCTACCCGTCCACCCGCACATGCATAACACCCCCGCCTACGAAATCAAAACCTTAATCTCCTCAGCCGTCAACCCAAAAACATGCAAAAGATCCAACAACGTATCACCATTCAATCTAGCCTGCGCCTGCATCTGCACCACAGGTTTAGCATTCCACGCCACGCCCAAGCCGGCTACCCCCATCATCAACAAATCATTTGCGCCATCTCCGATAGCCACTACCTGTTCCAAGGCAATATTTTCCTTCTGTGCGATTTCCAAAAGGAGATCGCGCTTTTTCTCCGCGTTGACGATGGGTCCGAGGACTTCGCCCGTTAATGTATGCGTGCTTGGGTCCGATTCGAGGGTATTTGCAAAAGCGTAATCGATGCCCAAGTGATCGGCGAGCCATTGTGTCAAGGGTATAAAACCGCCTGATAATACTGCAGTTTTGACGCCCATTCTCTTGAGGGCGCGAATGAGTTCTGCGGCTCCTTTGGTGGGTTTAATCACGCTTCGTAATTGTGTGAAAATATCCGCTTCGACGCCTTTTAGTAACTTCGCACGTTCACGAAGCGAGGCGGAGAAATCTAATTCGCCGTTCATGGCGCGTGCAGTGATGGCAGATACTGCGTCTTCGACGCCGATAGAAGCGGCGATTAGATCGATGACTTCTTGTTCGATCAGTGTAGAATCCATGTCGAAGACGACGAGGCGGGGATAGCGTCGGAGAACGGTATCGTGTTGGAGAATGACGTCGACGTTCCATTCGCGCTCGAAGCGGTAGAGAAGCTCATGTTTACGCAAATCTTGGAGATCGAGATATGTAGGATCGGGGATGGGCGAGAATGTAAGTTCGACTATGGAGGGATGATCGGGATTGTCGAGGCAGCGATGAGATGAGGAGAGGAAATCGGAGCCGGATCGGCTGGGTAGGGATTGGATGAGGTGAAGGAAAGATGTGAGGCAGAGCTGGGAGATATAGCTGCCGTAGAGATGATCCAGTGGTTCTGGATCGGGTGGTGGTGGCTCGAGTGGGAAATTAGAGAGGGTGCGAACTGGTGCGAGATTTGGGGGGATAGCGCGCGAAGTCGAAGTTACCGATGATCTGGAAGGGGAAGAGGCAGGCGAGGGAGAGCGATCGTTTGGATAATCGGTTATAGCGACACGGGGAGATTGCGTCTTGTAAATAAGAGTTGCGGTCATTCTATCCGAGACGGTATTGGGCGCGGGTTGGCAGTTTGCGTGTGACAGGGTATGATTGAGTCCGCTGTCTACAATCTTGGGAGGATGCTGCGGAGAGGGAACCCCGTTGTATTGGGTGAATGGTTTGGTAGGTGATGAGATCGCATTTCCCTGAACACCCTCGACGATACTATCGATACCATGATGACCATCTTGTTGAGGAGGACGATATTGTTGGTGTTCTTGCAGGTAAGATCGACTGCGCATATTACTGCCCAAGCTGGGACGTTCAGCTTTTGCTGGAACTTCCATTTCGGCCATCCTTGCGCAGATTTTGGAGGTCCTGAATATATTTTCTTTTTCCAACCTCCCAAATGCTGAGTTGGACTGGATGTAAGATTACTTTAAAGGTCAAGTTCGTTGTGTGGAGGATTGATTAGAGTGGGAGCTTTCATTTGTCGTTCCGGACGCGAGAGGGGTATTATGCCTTAGCGCTGTTGCAACAACGTTGGATTATTTTAACCGATGTTTACCCTGATAAATACAAGCCCTAACGTTGCCGGGTTCATTTCTGGTATCCGGGGCCGAGTAATAAAAAGGGAAGAGTAAATCATTCACCGATTTTTATATCGAAGGGTACCTAATAAGTACTAGAGGATGTATCAAACAATTATAGAATTTCCCAATATTATTAATACACTAAAATTACGAAAATTTCAATCCAATCCATGTTCAAAATCCATAAACCAATGAATGCCTACGTGCAATTTTACAGAAAAACTAATCACATGTAGAAGCTTAAGGTAAAGAATACAGTTCAGATCTAACCAACTGTTTGCCATTAAACTATTAACTTATGATGAATATTTAGGATTACTATCATCTTGTCTGTTCTGTGCTCTCTGTTCTATAATTGTATATATGTATGATTCTGTTATGCTCTGTCCAATCCATTCATTCATGCTATCCATTCTCATTCTATCCAACCTGTGACAATTTCCCATCTAGCTAGCTAACTACCTACTCCATTCCTCCTCTTCAATTCATAATTTCTTCCACTCTAAAATTTATCCCCTCACAAGATGCCGAACTCCCTCTCCCACTCCCTCCTACTCCTCTCCTCCTCCTCCCGTCTAGCCCTCTCACCCTTCTCTAATGTCTCTAATTCTGGTAATATAAGATTCTTCAACAGTGTTTCTGTTTCCGATGGTGATGGCGATGGGAGTGGCTGTGTCAAATATGATGCTTGAGTTGAAAGTCTACCTTCTCTTCTATCTCTATCCGGTTGCAGATAACGCGGGGGCTGCGCATTAGAATTCGAATTTGAGCGGGATAACGGAAGAGAATGCGGGAACGCCGGCAATTCGGCAGGGTAGAATGGTGGGGATTGGTGAATTGAAGGACCCTGGGGTGCGGTGGTGAAGGTAAAGGAGTGTTTCGGGTTAGAGTTCGGGTCTACCGCTGAGAGGGGGGCATGCTGATGATGTTGATTATATGTTGATGGTCCGAAGACAGGTGCGAGAGTTGGATGGCTGGTTAGAGGAACGTTGTGGATACTGCGAGCTGTGCTCGTGGGAACATTTTGAATGCTGCGAGCTGAGTCGTCTAGAGAGTGATAGGATGATCCGGTGTTGATTCGTTGTAGGGTGGGCGTTGAGAGGGATTGTTCGAATTGGGCGAATTGGGAGTAGGGGTTATTTGCGTGGTGGTTTGAGTTGAACCGAGGATGTTGGTAAGGGGGTGAGGGTACCCTAGCAGGGGGTGTAGGGATCGTCGGGGTGGAAAAAGGACGTTCACGATCTTCGGAATGTGGTGAGAATTGGTTGTAGAGGCGATTACTGGTAGAAGAAGCTTGGCTATGAGGGGATCCGTTGCGTGAAAAATCCAGTGAGAGGCGTGGATCGCGCGAATAATCTAGTGAGTTACGCTGTGGGAGGACAGTGCCGAAAGAATTCTCTGATTGAGACCATGGATTGTTGGGGCTGGATGCAAATGTGCTAGTGTTGAGGCTTGAACGAGGCATAGCGGTTGGAAGCGAAGACATGGATGGTGTCACGTCCCTGTTAGTAAACTTGAATCCTCGCCAAGTGTGCACATCTATTTCATGAGGTAGAAGGCCTATTTCATGCTTGTCCTCTGCTTCTGGCGACAAATCGAGAGGCGGCGTGGGAACAGGATCCAAGGTCACATCCTGAGCTTTTCCTTTGTCCTGTGAATATGGTGACAAATTTTCTCGGGTTTGTTCTTCTCGTTGATGGCTAGGAGGTTTTCTTTCCATCCACCATAAGCCTCTATCACTCTTTTGTTTCTGGAGGGGGAAGTTTGAATTCATTTCTCCTTCTTTTAGCTGCTGGACCTGGGTTGCTTTCTGCGACTTCGGATTCGTTTCTTTTGTCTCTCTGGCAGGGTTGTCGCCGGATCCTGGTATTGACTGCTGTCTGTGATGGCCTTTTTCCTTGATTGGAGATTCATCACGTTTTGGGAGAGGCTCTTGGTTTGTGCTCTCGCTCATCTTCGATCTCTCGAACCTCTGGCTTTTCGCACTTTTGTGGCTTTTGTGACTTTTATGAGAATCCGTTCGTTTGAGTCCTTCAAGCTCTGGTACTACCAGTTTTCTGATTGCATCGTCAACTGCTGAAAGGGCCTTTTCACTATCTACCAACACTTCCCTCCCGTCATGCTTGTGTCCCACAACTATTGGAGGTTTGGGATCTGCATCACGGCCTGAAGATGCTTTTGCGGCATCCTTCTCATCTCCATCTCGTTTTGGCTTTTCCTTTTCCTCGTCTTTGCGTTTCTTCTCCTTTTGTCCCTTTCTCAATCTCATTAAAGCTTCCACTTCTTCAGCTTCCTCCTCTTTTTTCTTCAATGCCTCGGCTTCCTTCTTGACAGCATCATCAACCGCTTCAAACGCCTTTTTCGTGCTACTCTTTCCTTTGCTATGTTTCACTGATTCGGTCCTCCCTACACTCTTTTCATCGCTGTCCCAAGGAACTCTACCTGTGCCAGAACCATCCGAATTCTTCCTCGTCATTTCTGGCTCCTTTTTCAATTCTTCCATCTCGGGGATTCTGAGTATTTTGAAAGCCTCTTCCATTGAAGCCATTGCCTTTTTGTTCCCAACCTTTTCGTCCCTGCGCTTTGAATGTGGACTGCCTATTGAGTTTAACTTGCCAGGGCTTTTGGGCTCCCAGTCACCATCTCTTTCAGTTATATGTGAAAGCCTGTTGGGTATATGTTCGACTGGCCGCTCGGGTCGTCTTGTGGCTTGATGCGTCTCCTGTTCCTCTTGTAATTTCTCATAGGTTTTGAGTGCTTGTAACGTTAGAGGACCAACATCTGTTCTCGGCGTGAGTTCGAGACTTTTACGAGGCGGGGTAACATCTCCTGGTAAAACGCGCTCAATCACTTCCTGCGCTAGGCCCTTCTCTAAGGCTTGTAAGGTAAAGGGGTCCACATCTTTGACTTTCGTAGGTTCAGGGCTAGTAGGCTCTAATGCGATTTCTGCGTTAGGTCTCGGCAGCGCATGCTCAGCCAACTTTTGCTGCATTCCGCGTCTTTCCCAATCAAGTAAAGCGGTGGGGTGTGAATCTTTCGGTTTTGTGGGCTCGTGTTTGCTTTCCGCTCTATAAGACTTGGGCTCAAGAGTGACCTGATCTGGATCAAATGTTCTCTCCGGTATCTTGCTTTGGTTATCTCTGTTGTCTTGAGATAATGGACCGTTGCCATCTATGATACTTTGCCGTGGAAGGTTCCAAGGTGCATCATCTCCTGCGTCAAGAAACTCTTGAAGATAATCCACAGACCCGCGGTCTCCCCTGCCGAAATCTTCATCACCAGCCCCGCTCAAAGCACTTTCATATTCCTCGTGAGTCGATTCGTCTATCTCATCACTCCCAACGCTATCTGGTGGTGATAGCACTCCGCTAGCGATGGATTTGAATGAGGCAATGCTTTTTTCGTCTTTGATAAATCTCTGGTGGGAAGCGTTGGATTTTGGTTTGGCTAATCCTGGTGGTGGGCGAGGCAGGGGAACATCAAATGCCACATCATTAGTTTTATCGTGGATGGGGGAGGATAATCCAACAGAGTGAATAGGATGGGTTTCCTGGGTATGCTTCGCTGGATATTTTGGTCCTGCTACGTGAACAGCCTCAAGCTCTTGATATGGCCGTTCAATTAATAGATCGGGAGGTCCTCCTGCTCTTGAGCCTTCCCGCCCATTGGGCACTGGAAATGTCTCGGATTTGACGTCTCCTACCCAAGCAGCCACATCCCCAACAACACGTCCCCTATTGTCCTTCGGATTCAAGCCGTCTATTGGGCCCATCGGAATAACTTGAAATCTACCAATGGTAGTTGGTTGACCATCCCCGAGCATTCTTGTTCTATCTCTTTCTTCACGCTCATATCGACCCAGCTCTTCCCATGCTCTTCTAGCTTCCTCCTTGATAACTTGACTCTCCTTCTTAACCTCCTTCATATCTCTTTCCATCTCCTTGATATCCCTTTCCAACGTCTCTCTGTGATTTCTTTCCTGCAAAAGTTCAACCTCTTTCTTCTGCGCGTCGTCGCGAGCATCTTGAACTTTTGCCTCAAGACGAACTTTTTCCTTTTGAAAATGGGCTTCCCAATCCTTCATGGTTTGTTGCTTTTGTTTATGCAGAGCTTGCTCAATTTGTTGAATGAGGGGTAAGGGGGGTGGAATCTGAAGTGTGTCTGAATCTGGCCTACCTCGGAACTCCTTCGGCTGCTGCTGTTTTTGAACTTCCACGCCCAGCTTTTCAGATATTTGGGATAGAAGGTTTCTAGATTCGACGAATGCCACAAAAGATACTGCTAGATTTTCTGGAAGCATATCCCATATTAGCACGGGCAAAGAGAGAAGAATGATAGTGGAATGGCTCGCAAATACCCCCTCCACAAGGGCGAATTGTGCCAAGGCAGGAAACTGCCGAATCCATTTATGCCAGGCCTCTACATCCACTAATTGGTTCTCCTCCAATGCAATAGATATGAGCACGTGTGGCACCGCCAACTTGCCCTCTGGTGTCAAACCGTGCAAGTTTTCCGGGGAGTATATATCCGTAGCGTCTACTGTCCCTGAAGACAAGGTGCCAGCCCAACTATTGCCTGAAGTAGTGCGTCGACATATCTCAATGCTTAGGGATTTGGGATCCTCGGAAGCGAGTATGTAAATTGGCGTCTTCCTGTTTTCCGGGATATATGGATCGCCATGATAAAATTTTGGGGGTTTCTCGTGCTTAAGAATAGAGAGGATCTCGCTGTGAAGCATAGCTGCAGAAAATGAGGATCGGTGCATCCATTCATCTAAAACGTGAAGGAGAGCATTCGTAAAGGAATAGCGGCCTGGGCCGGGTGCCCATGTTTCGAAATCAGTAGCAGCGATCGTTTCGATAACACCCGGTCCAGCAGATGGGGCTGCACCTGCAGCAGAGCAACAATCCAAAAGATAGAGCACATCGGACTTTGACTCTTCGAAAACACTTTGAATGGCGGACCAGCGCACAGAAGCATGGGAGATATCCTCATTACAAGACCAAATGGCTTGTCGAGAATTATTGATGGTCGCGTGACCTCCATAGTAGATGATGATAAGGTTATCTTCCGTCCCATGCTTTTCGATATAGTTCACTGCCTACATCATGTCAACATCATATGGGGTGTAAACCAACGATGGATAACTTGCCTGCAACATAAGTTTATTATGCGAATGCGTCGATGGTATCGACCACGTATCGGTGGTAAAGCCATAGCATATCTCGAACATAGTACGCAAAGCATTGAACTCGGGTTGGGCATCGATATCACTCTCCTCCCACTTTATTAGGACCACTAGAACTTCTGCATAACGTGACCGGCCACGATTGGGAAAAGCCCTCGCAGCAGCCTCCATTGGATCTTAGCATTTTGCACCGAGAGATAAGAGATGAAAAGTTATTGGTGTACCAAGACCAAAGCGACCGCCATGAAAGAAAAGGACACAAGGAATACAAAAGGGAAAAGGAAAACATCATGATCCGTGATACAAGAGAGTGTTTATAAATTGATTTACCTCTTCGACCCTCACTGCAAATGTCTCGAGCTCTTTCATGTGATATCTTGCACGAGAGATATCATGCGTGTTTGTGGAGATGGTTGATGGCGGTGAGCTGATATTATAATATTTAATCTTTCGAGTCAAAAAGTCAGAATGTTATTGTAGGTATAGCTAGGGAATGAAATTTTGATGACATGAAGTGAAGCCTCACCTCGTCACTCAATAATTCTGGCGTATTCGGTGTCGTTTGTGAATCCTGGGCTGAGTCTGACATTTGGTCCATAATGTTTCGAGGGAGTCGGACGCGACTGAGGTGCGTCAAGCACCCCTGTGAAAGATGTATTTTCGCTCTGGATGGTATATGGAATCGAGAGTGGATTAAAAAAAGAAAAAGACTGGACGAATTTTGAAGTCGCTGAACTCTAAAGCTGCATCATTAGTTACACGTACAGAGGACGACTACGGAAATTCATGCCGTGAAATGCGAAAGAAAAGAAAAAGAAATTGAATGATAGGTTGAAATCGGGAAACTAAAGCTAAAAGGCAGACAAATATGATTCTGGGCATTCGCATAATCCATAAATCCATAACCCGTAACCCGTAACCCGTAACCCATAACCCATACATAACCTACAACACATGCAGAAAAATCATCCCCTGTAAAGATGTTGACATGTCAACAAGGGTTCATCCTCCGTAATCCAGCAGCAATATGACAATATGCCACAATCACAACCAACAAAGCACATTGACTTGGAACAAGTCGAGTAAAGTTCCCTGAGGGGGGGGGATAACGGTTCGCGGGTGAACACCATGGCCTCTTTTGATCATGCTGTTGTACAATATGGACATAACTTCACATGGAGTGGATATGGATGAAAGTTCACAAGTGGATAAGATGATATTTCGTCAAGGTTGAGTGGGGTTAGACTGAGGTTAGAGTGAAGTTAGACTCTTATTAGACTTATTAGAAGTGAAGGGGTGGGTATGTATGGTATGGATAGTATGGAAGGGCCAGAATGCGGTCACCCTCCCCCTTCATTTTGATCTTATCAGGATTCAGATGTAGAGACTTTTGTGTACGGAGTATTCGTATTATTAGGTACTGTAGTTGACTCAGAGTTGGGCGAAAGTTCTCGACCATTTGCCATCAAGTTGAACCAATAGTAGACTGTTGCCTGCCATCAAGATACCTAGGTACATACTATACATAGTACGAATAAAAGGTTGAAATTCCTATTCCAGAGAATTTGAAAAGTCCGTGGCAACGTCCTCTTCCCCGCTCCTGGTGGAAAAGATTCCAAACTGATAGAGGAAGGTCGGACGACCACTGAAAGGGTAGAAGGATTTTACCATGGATGGGCTATGCCGTACTCTGATAATGGACCATACAATCAATATGCTTCCGGGCCGGTATAAGAGCAGATCATATAGTCTATAGATGATGTAAACCATCGATAATGCTGTGCACGCGACGACTGATAAAAATATGACCTGATAGAGTGCTGGGTCGTAATGTAAGCAAGATTGTGGTGTGCCCGAAGTAAGTACTACAAGTACGTATAATCGATTTCTATGGATCGTAGATTCATAGTTGTTATTTTATTCGGGAAATTATTGAGGAATGGATTCCCCAGCCATTTTCTTTTTCTTCCATGTTTTTTTTTTTTTTCCTTTTGGCAGCAGACCAAAAGAATGAGGCAATGTTCGGCTCGGCTTGAGAGAAGAGGTTTAGTTTGGGTTTGGGTTTGGGTTTGGGTTTGGGGTTAACTTATAAAGCTAGGAACGGTGCGAGACGGGTGCGAGACGAAGACGACAAGGTAGGTAGTAGGTAGGTAGTAGGTATGTAGTAGGTGCTACTAGGTAGGTGTTGTGGCGGTAGAAGCGCCAGTGGTAAGGCTATATATATATAAATATGTACCAGGTCACTATAATCACTACATACTTCTATATATGCATACATGCTCTTCTCCATCATCTTACAAACTTTTCAAATATTTCTCGAATCTAGGTCCATGGCTCCAATAAAGTAATCATGCCTAACTGCCGTCTAGATAAAAACCTTAACTTTTGGGCCACGATGATTAATACTGTACTGTAAATCTATTTTTGAAAAGCTCATCTCTCATCTGACATCTGATTGATTTTTGGCTTTTGCCATAAGGCGTTCTGCATTGCCGTCTAATCCTGAATTTGGGCTCTGACTCTGACCTGACTGACTTCTTATTACATAGGCATCCCTCGATAGGATCAATCATCATGCGACTTCGAACGAAAGACATATCACGATTCACAATACATGCACAGTGCCTACTATTCTAACTGTATATTATAATCATATAATTATATATGAATCTATAGATGATCATGCCATGATATGGCTATTCACGCATTCAATCAATCAGATACTGTACACCATACATTCACGTCCGCATTCACATTCACATTCACATTCACACAGACGCCGGACTCACTCACTCACTCACTCACTCATTTCTACATATTGATCATTTTCCAATTTGGATGTGATCTGATTGTGAATTGAGAAAAATAAGCTGAATTCGATCATGTCTTTCAATCTTCCAATCTTCCAATCTTCCAATCAATTCATGATAAATTAATCTTTTCTATTCCCATTTCCCATCTCCCATCATCCTAAAGCAACATTCCCCACGACTTATCGGCAAAATTGGAAAACTTGAACACCACCTATCAAACATCACCTATCCATTTTCTAATCTGCCAACGTGTGAACGATCCCAGTATCGATCCACTACCCTTCCTTTCCCTCTCCACCAATTCCGACATAGCTCCTCAAGTCTCCTGCCTTACACGCTGCTCTTTTACTTCTCCTCCACTTGCTTAACCCTTACTCTTGCCGCTTGCGTGGTTTGATGTCATAGCAACCGTTTACCAACAGCTTAGATTCATCCATTCACAAAACCCCATTGCGGCCTTAGTGCTCACCGCCGTTCATTCGCCCAATTCGTTCCTTTTCGCCTTTGCTCCACATGCGCCGCCAACAAATCAAGTTTTAAGCGCCTAATAGGTCTCAATAATTAAGGTCATCTTATTAGCAATGCCTCACAAAGACCGCGATAACGATCCTGCCGTCGAAGACGAACAAATTTCATCCGAGAAGCTGCGTCACAGGTCTTCCAAAAGTGTCAGAGATCCAAATCGAAAGCACAAATCGAGATCGAGAACCATAAATCCCGAAACGGGAGAGTCTGTCAAGTCATCTCACCGTCGGAAGAAGGATAAAATAAAGGACGAGAAAAGCGAAGGAATGTCGGAAGTGACAACTACGACAATGGCGGATGTGGTGCCTGAGCTCTCGAGGACTTCCTCTACGCCAGGTGCATCATCCTACCCAACCTTCAATAAGAATTACAGTAAGGAGGCAGTAAATAGTTATGTTTCTGAAAGGCCTTCAAAGTCGAAGACTGCACCTTACACACCAGAGGCTACAGATATCGACTCCGAGAAGCATAGATCGAAATCTACAGAGAATCTAAGACGAGCATCTTCCACAAAAGGCAGGCCGCCGAGTCCACCAGATACTGAATTTACACACCGACAGAAATCTACATCTTCAAGGATGAACAAGGTCAGGGAGGAGGGTTCCGAAATGTCCTCCAGGCCCAGTTCCCGAAGTTCGGACCACCGAAAGTCATCCAGGAAGGAAAAAGAAGACCGGTCCACAATATCTTCCAAATCTAGACAAACAAAGACTGGCACGCCACCCATGCGGACGTCAAGTTCAAGATCGTCAAGGACCGAGAGGTACGATGAGGATGACGACTCCAATATCACATCGGTGGCAGGCAAACGTCAACCACAACCTACATCATCCCGACGCAGGCCTACGAATATTGACACGGATTCCTCCCCAGCATCAGCACAGGATTCTTCACCAAAAACCCCCACTCAGACTCCACAGTTTCCTCCTAGCACGGCTGATACAAAATCTATCCCATCTCCTTATATGCATTTTGATGCATCCTCTGTTAAATCTAGTGTGTATGGCTCTCCACGTCCTCCTCCACCACCCCCTCCCCCGAATTTACCATTAAACATCCCTAGCGTTGATTACCTCCTCCAGAATGGTGGACTCGTTCGTCCAGTTCCCAAGACTTTACTCTCCACCTCGTCCCATTCTTCTCCTCCCGCGGAAATACAGAAGATATTTGGGCCATACTTCAACATCCTGGACCAATACGAGACAGTCCTCAACAAGAGTGGATCACTTGCTGTTGCTACAGGATATCGCTCCGTTGCAAGAAGATTGCTTGATCGATTGGAAAATGTGTTTGCTAGAGATCTATCATCTGATGGTTGCTTGTGTGTAATGTGCCAGGATTTAGATCTTGATTCTCACGAGGGGAGTAGAGGTCTCTCATGGGGAGAGGTTTTGGAGTGGGTTAGTGGTCGACGTGAACTTCCTGAATGGCCTGCTTTCGACTTCTCGGCGCTCGGCTCGAAATCGGTCGATGATCTAGCTGGTCTTGGTATATCAGGTCATCACAGGCCCGGATCACCCATCAAGATCGATCCTGATGTTGCAGAGGAATTTCGCGAACATTATCTACGACAATCGATAAAAACAAAAGCTTCGGTTGACAAATGGCTCTCAAGTTGTCCTGAGACGACATCTGCACCTCCTCAAGAGGTCGACGATGAAACTCTTTCATTTGCTATACTGACTCATCTTAACCATCATGATCGACCTCTCTTCAACGCTTTGCTTACTGGCTCTACTACACTACAACCCGTCTCGCGTGCACCAACTCCTATGAGAAAGCCACGCTCGGATTTTATGATAAAAACTGTACAGTCTATGCAGAGATTGTATCGATTACCACTTCCTCCTCGAGATCCAGAAGTTGCTATATACTTGCTAAAGAACCCTCATATTCACAATCTTCTCGCAACTATATCTGGCATTGCACCATCTGAATGGGAAATTTTGATATCTGGTCGATTTGATGGATTCTTATGGTCCGGAGCTGATAGTGAATTTATCGATGACTTTCCCTCTCGTGGCCCTACGCCAAATGGCTACCGAGGACCATCACCTGTAATGAGAAACCCGTCTCGTAACAACACGCCATTTTCACCTCGGTCAGCAAGTTACGGTTCCCGTGGTCCTACACCATCTCAACAGTACAGGCACCCAGTCTCGAACGATGAAGAGATGGAAATTGCCGTGCTGGCTGAAATAGAGCGTGAGATATATGTAGGAATGGAGGCTCTTGAAGATGCATTCGAAGGTTTACATCGAAAGGCCGAGGCTGTTCGCAAAGCTCTTCGTGAACGTGGTGTCGGATTGACAATGGCAGCAGAGTCGAGACGAACAAGTCGCCCTGAGATCATTGTTGGTACTCCTGGTCCTTACTCAGCAGGTTTGGGACCAGGATATGAGAGACCAAGTTGGGCCGAAGGGGGTAGCGAATTTATGAGCGAGGCTGATTGGGATGAAGATGAGATGCAGAGTGAATTAGCACCAGATGATTCTGCGAGTAACATCAGCAGTTCAAGACACAGACGACCCAAACGAAGAAATGAAAGACGAACACCGGCATTAGTTGAAGAGGATGAAGATGAAGGTTGAAACCGAACGTATTTATTCACATGGATGCGATATTATATTATTGATGATATGAAAATGATGAGATTATGAGAAGGAGCTCCGGACAGAGACGGATGAAATGAGATTACGATTTTTGTTTATGAAATGATATCCTACCTACAGCGATAGTACCAACATGGAAAATAACGACATATGAAGGAGCTTGTTGCGAGCTATAGAACGAACTAGTGGGTTCTGCATCGGGAAAGGACATTATGAATCTGTTGAACAGGATATTTTGTGGTTTTTTTAGGCAGAAGAGCAGAAGGCAGCTTGTAATGTGCAGAAGATTCAATTGCATACTTGTTTGTAGTGTGTGGAAATTGATGTTGAGCGATGTATGTATGTAATATTTGATCAATTGGTGGATTGGTGGATTGGTGGATTGGTGGATTAGTGGATTAGTGGATTAGTGGAGGTAGAAAATAACATGGCAATCAATGATATTTATTATAACAAACAGTAGGTAATTATTGGCCTCTAAACCCATGTTTCCATGGTGTGTATATAGGATTATGATTCATCGTGATTCAACACACCCTGGTTAGTAGTAGAATCTTATCCGCGCGCTTAAGAGGGAAGAGAAAAGGGAGCTCCTGTTTGTTGCTTTCTTTCTCTTTTTGGGGGGAAAGAGGGGGGGTAATGTATATAGCGTGCCGCTGGGATGAATAGATGGATAGATATCTAGATAGGCGCGCGCTTCTTGTGTGTGCTGGATGGATTGGTGGATCGTGCTGGATGGGATATGCTGGGTTATGATGGATGGATCATGATGGATGGAAGAGTATTGGGAGTGGGAAAGGGGAGTAAGAGAGAGTATATGAGAGTGAAGGAGTGTGTAAGAGCGTAGGTATTTTAGGGCGCTTGGTTAGGTTTTTTCTTGAGGGCGGAAAGAGAAAAAGTGAAGTAAATAAACATCTAATAATCGCCATCATCATCATCATCATCATCATCATCACTAAGGAGGCTAATTAATTAATATCCCATCTTTGAAATTGAGATGGATGTTTATAGATGCATGAATATCTTCAATAAATAAATAAATAGTTAAGGATAATAATAATAAAGCGCCAAAGCAGGAAAAGACAGCAAGACGCAAGGAGATGTAGAAAAATGGAATGAATGAATGCAATGGATTTCATATCCTGTGGTAACCTTAATTAGATGTGGAATCAAGGTAAACTGCGCTTTTAACCACTATTAGAACCTAGGTGGTGGTCTGAGATTTATTAGTAAACTTATCTGAAATCTGAAATCTAGAGATTAGGATTTTGATGATTAGAAGTCGGGATTCAGGATTTGGGATGTAGAAAATATGATGTATTTTGTGAGTGTGAGTGTGAGTGTGAGTGTGATTAGGTTTTTATATAATTATCTTGTAGATAGACTAGTATATATATATATATATGGTACGTACGTACGTATATATGAATGGAACTACAGAATTATGGAATTATAAAATCGGGGCTTTTCTTCCCTTTTCTATATGTGATTTTTGCTTTGATATGTCTTATTTACGAAGTTACGAATATCAATTGATGATAATACCTAGGCAGACAGACCATTCTTAGTTTTTCAGGCTAGAGCTCGAGATGGAGCTGTGTATGCGCATTTATTTGGAAATCCATAGCTACCTAGGTAGCTATCTAGGTGATTTAATCGGAAGGAATGATATCACAGGTATATGATCATGAAGGATTGCGGAATCCTTCTTTTACGGAGTAATTATATGTATTTTGATATACTGGCGTTGATTTGTCTTTTAACTTTGAATTTTCTTGGTATTGTTTGTTTAGATGTTGGTTTTATATAGTAACCTTAGATGTCTGTGGATTTCTGCTTGATTCAATCAAGTAATTAATTATATTATTAATTGAATATCTTCTCTTTTGATTTTTAAGAGCTTTGTTTCTTCTATTATATATATCCTTCCCACCTCAATCAACTCATCCTTCTTCATATACTTACGCACGCAGCCATATTTATACATCTCCTCTTTCCAATTTCCTAAGCGAATGCATTGCGTGCGGCTATAATATCGCAGCCAGAGTACCAACAAGCTTCCTATTCCATTCCTCGGATCCTTTTCCGGAGACTTTTGAAAGACATATAAGACTATCTTTCTTATCAACTGGAATGCAGCATAGAAGTAAATGGTGATGTGTAGCGAGTGATTGATTGACATCATTTCTACTTCCTCTCTACACTCACAGTATTTCTCTATTCCCATCTCTAGAGTCTGGTTTCTATATCAAGGAGAGAAAGAGGATTGAATAGATATACGGACGGAGTATCTTTTTGGATCTACGTACTATATACTCGTAAATTAAGCATCTTATGTGATCTGATCTCCTGACTTGAAGCTTACTTCAACATGGGTTTACGAGTTGCACAAAGTATGTATTCTTCAATCCCTCCATCCATCCATCTAATTCCAATTCAACCCAAATTCAAAACAATCACAAATAACCACTCATCTGACCAACTCCTTAGTCTGCGGCCTCTGGTTCTGGCTAGCTTTCGCCTTCTTCCTCTTCGTAATCTTCCACCAATCCGATATCATCCTCCCCGCACCCTCCTTAGAACTCGATCCAAGACTCCACAACCCTAGCCCTTTTCCTCTCAGACCTCTCTCAACCTTTGAACGAATGTCCCGCTCTGAATCAGCCTGGCGAACCTCTGTACATTCCCGTCATGAAATGGCCATCCAACATCCCTCTTACCCACGGATCCCCCTTTTCCCAGCCCAAAAACTATCTGATTTCTCAAAGACACCTTATACGATGTGGGATTTCTTTCCTGCGTCATGGACGTGTCCGCATGATATACAGCGAGTGGGACGATTAGGCGACGGAGGAAAATGGGTTTGCGGTATGAGTTTATATGAAAAACACGAAATATCCTCTACTCCCCCATCAGCGAAAGAGGAGAAACAAGAAAAAGGAAACAAAGATGGAATAATCATCTACAGTTTCGGCGTCAACGACGAATCAACCTTTGAAGAAGAAATGCTCTCCCGAATCCCCACTTCTCAAATCCACGCTTACGATTTCTCCGTCACGAAATTCGGTCCTCAACTTTCTCCCGCCTATGCCTCTCGAGCTCACTTTCTCAAGTATGGTTTGGGATCCAAAGATATAGCTTCCAAAACCCCTCCCTTTTACACGCTTCAAACGCTCATGAAGCAGAATAATCACAGCTATATCGATATTCTCAAGATCGATATTGAAGGGTCTGAATACACGGCTTTCGATTCTTTTATGGATTTTCATCAACAAGGAGGTAAATTGCCGGTGGGTCAGGTGATGATTGAGTTACATTTGGTGGATGATGAACATGTGCATTTTGACCGGTTTCTGAAATGGTGGGAACGGCTTGAGGGGTTTGGTATGAGACCGACTTGGTTTGAGACCAATTTGTTGGCTGTTACATTGGGCGAGGGGAAGACGGATCCTAGGTGTGTGGAGTATGTTTGGGTTAATGTGAGGGATGAGAAGAGTATTTTGTTGGGGGAGTAGGAGTATGGCGTATTGTGATAGAGACAGAGAGGCTGGCCTTTTTGTCTCCGAATCTTGCTGTAGATGTAGCAAATGTATGGTCTTGGGCCTGCCAGCGTATGATACATAAGGAATCTGGTCCGTGGGTTGGCTGCGACCGCAAAAGGAAGAAGTATCTGTAAAGAAATGACAAGTATTACATATAAAGACATTCTAAATAGGAATCAAGTGGAATCAAGTGCGTGCCTTGAACGCATCGTAGGGTTTCCTAGCCGACACGAGTTCTATCGAAGTGTGGGAAATAAGTCTACGGAAAACTATATCCGAACATCCTTATAACAACAATATTGGAACCAGCAACTAGCAACTGGTATGCTCATGCTAAAACGACAAGTGCCTTGCAACAATTCAATCACCTACCTCATCTACTCACAACATCTTCTTCCCATCCCCAACGCTCCTCCCCCTCACCAACGTCTCCAACCTTCTCAACCCAAACATCCCAGGCAGGACTAAATCAAAAACCCAACTTCCCAACCAATTCCTCGCAAACCAAACCATCCACGACTTATTTCCCCTCCACAATGTCCTCACACCCCCTTTCACAACCGCATCCACTACACCTTTTGCATATTCGACATTGGGCATCGAGCCTGCACTCTGAGAATAAACTGCTCTTTTTTGGAACTCATCTTCGATTTCGAGGTAGAGGGATGAGGGGGGTAATGCGCGCGCGTTACGAGCGATGTTTGATTGAACGCCGCCTGTTACGACGACCATTACGCGGACGGAGAAGGGTGCAAGTTCGAGGCGGAGAGTACGGGAGTAGGCATGTAGGGCGGCTTTGGAGGCGTTGTATACGCTACCGAAGACGAAGGGGAGGATCTGTAGAGGTTGGGTTAGAATGTTGTTGTCTGAAAGAAATGGGACTGTGAGGGATTGGATGAGAGGAATGGATGAACGTACTGCGGCTACACTTCCAATATTGATAATGAGCCCTTTTCGTTTGATCAATAGAGGTGTAAAGACCTGGCACATAGCCATTACGCCAAAAACATTCGTTTCAAAACAATGTCTCGCATCGTCCAAATCTACATCCAGAGCTGGCACTGTGCAATTTCGTCCCCTACAGCCCGATATATTAGCACCACATCTCCAATCCCATCTCACCACACATCCTCTTCCTCTATCTCAACCCCTTCCCAAAGACCCAATCCTACTCACGCATTATTAACCAGGACATCCAACCCCGCAATCACCCCGCTCTCAATCAAGCCCTCTACATCCCTCTTCGCTCCCTCAATACTCTCCCCATTCGTAACATCTAGACTCAATGTCCTAATACCCAATTCCTTCAAATCTTCAATTTTAGACGCGGAACGCGCGCTGGCAATAACTATGAAGCCGCGCGAATGGAAATTGAGAGCAAGGGAATGTCCGATTCCGCCTGCTGTGCAACTGCGGGGTTGATTTGTTAGTCGAAGAGAATGTAAAGGAAGGGAGGTGAGTGCACGTACCCAGTGATTAGAACGGTTTTTGGGGAGGTGCTCATGGTGTGGTTAGTTGGGTTAGTATGGTGGTTTTGTTTATCTGTGTGAGTTGGGGTTGTAATGCAAATGCAATTGCAATTGCGGACGAAGACTTTCTCGGTGGGGAATCGTGAAGATGGGATGGAGTGGAATGTAACGCTCCTAGTCTAAGAAAGGAAGGGCGAGAATAGGAAGCAAGGAGATGGAATCAATGGAGCTTTCACAGAAACGGGAAACACGATACTACCTTACGCCAAACTGATATCTTAATGTGAAGCTTGGACTTGTAAAACAAACAGAGTTTGTCTTGAGGCTCGAAGCTCGAAGCTCGAAGCTTTAGATAAGAAAGAATGAGGGGCTTCATGTTTCTGCTTATCCTGTACTCGAGTAACCTTACGAGCTGCTTGACATTTATGCAGGTACCATCATCAAATCAATTAAATTGTTCTCCGGTGCTAAGGTTAATTAACTTTTCAACATTTTGAGTCCGAAGTCTAAGAGTAAGAGTTGATATTCTCTAGCCATCCATTATCTAATCTAATCTATCTCTAGATACAGAAGGTTGTAGTATAAATATTCGACTCGTAAAAGAAAGCAAAACCCGCTTTCAAAATGCAATTATATGCAATTTCCATAATGTATATCCAACGCCAATAACATGCTATCCCATATCAAATCCATTAACGTAAATAAACTACAAGTGGGTATTTCCCCTTCTAGGACTTTCGCCATCCTTATCTATCAAACACTTAC
Organism: Sclerotinia minor; assembly: GCA_025389075.1. NCBI lineage: Eukaryota > Fungi > Ascomycota > Leotiomycetes > Helotiales > Sclerotiniaceae > Sclerotinia > Sclerotinia minor. The sequence continues at coordinate 2,083,388 of QRFH01000003.1, forward strand.
TCTCAAGCCACCTCGCAAATTTCGTCGACGGGACATCGATTCCTCTCCAAAACACATCTGCTGTCCACAATATGAACGGTCCATATATCAGTAATCCTGCCGCCCAAACAGCATGTCTACCGAAGAAAGAACCTTTTCCAATCCCCCGTTCAAACAGCGGTGCGAAGAACGGTTCGAGTATCGTAAGACAGAGGTTGTGGGTTAAATAGAGGGCATATGATATATTGCCTAGATATTGAGCAAGCGGTAGGTTGAAAATAGATTGCAAGCTGGGGAGTTGAGTACATGCTACTACTATTTGGAAGGCCGCGAGACAAAACCAAACTCTTTGTCCTTTATAGGGCGTTGGAGTGTGTGCGTCGAGAATTGAGAGAATAGGAACCTCATCCACATGGCTGTTTGTCCATGAGGAGATATAGAGACCGCATATGACATTGAGTATCCAGAAGGCCTTGATGAAAGTATTTTTGTTATAGGTTGTATTAGGAAATGTGGTATCGAAAGCTGTAGAAATAGGAGATTCTACCTTTTTGTCGTCAAATTCCGTGGTGGGAAGAATGGGAGAGGATTCAGGAGAGTTGGATGGTGTTGAATTGTATGATTGAAGGAGTGTAACTTCGGCAATGAACATTCCGCCTAAAAATTCAACCGTGTGTAATTGTGCGCTCCAGAAACAGAACGACATAATACACGCGAGAATAAGGAGTCGCATATTTATGCGAGCATGAGAAAGTCCAAGTATAACAATAAAGAGAAGCATAGATTGTGCGAATTCCACAGGAATGGTCCATAAGGCTGGATTGTAGCGTGGCATTGGCCAAGAAGGGTCGTCCCATCTCCAGGATGCTTGTAAAAGTTGCCAGCAAGTTTCATACCAACTTCCAATTTGAGCCGCAAGTGATGATAAGGGAGAGCCGTATCGAGCTTCGGAGAGTCGGTAATAGACGGCTACAGACATGATAAAGAGTGTTATAATGGAAGGTAAGAAAAGACGAACTGCGCGGCGAAAAACGGACGAAGATAGTGTAGATGCGAGTGCCGAATATTGTTCAGAATGTATTTGTTTCAAAGGTTTGTAGGCCAAGACGAATCCAGAAATAATAAAGAATATATGTACCATAGGCCTGGCAGAATATAGTACTCGAATAAACGGAAGCTGTATAGGTGATGACGGTGCCCCATCTTCATAAAGTCCATATGGCTCAGTCCACCAGCCAATATTCTCCTCAGTATAATGTCCCATAAATACGATGAACGAAGCCACCCCTCGCAGACCGTCGAGATATGAAGTAGGGTGTAACTTTTGCATCTTTGGCGAACCGGGTCGTATCGTTCTTCGTTGTAAAAAACTTGGTATACATCCATATGCGAGCTTTTGAAGTAGACGTTTTCCTGAACTCAAAAGGACCGTATAATCCGAATTTTGCGAATCTGTTTCCATAATTGCCCAGACCATCTGGGGTCTATATCCTTTGGCTGCCATCATGATAAAAAAAATGCTGTAGTGACAATACCTGATTGTGCCGTAGAGCTACCGGTTGTGATGGTTTATGAATAGAGAAAAGATTGACCCTCACAAAGCTCTAACACTTCTATGTGCGGTCTTTCTATCTCTGCAATGACATATAAATATATCTTTAAGGAAAACAGTATGGGCTGAAATATTAAAACAAAACGAAACAACAGGAAATTGAAATAAGAGATGTATGATGGTATGAGAAAGACAAGAAGGAAAATCTTCATTCGGAGAGAGCATGCACAACCTCTTTTCTCAAACCATGCAGCCCTCAAGTTGTTAGGACCATGTCAAGCTTCTTTGAGACGTGATCGACGACTTTTGCAGGGGCGCGCCTCCGGGTGAATTTAAAGTTATATATTTGCAATTAGTCTTGGAATCAAGCGCCATATTTACCCTTTTAGCTTTGGCCCCCCCGTAATTCATCCTTTCCTACTCGCTGCCAGCCTCTCTCCACAACCTTGCACCATGCTTGGAATAGTTGAAAATTTCCCTATGGACCACAGCTGGCACGTTGATCAGGTCGCGCTTCTGGACTTTGTCGATGAAACGGGCAATTTGTTTATACTTTTGTTTGGCAGGAAACATCCATGAGAGAATGTTTGATCGATTTGATCCGTAATCTCTTACAAATCTGTAGAAGCAATGTTACAGCTTCTGCTTGAGATTCAATCTTAAAACTTCTAGATTCCCCTATTATGGAATTGCGGCGTATTATAAGCAGTGCGTTTAATAATAGTGATGACCCCAGAAAGAATGACGAATTAGAGTAAAAAGAGTTTAGATACGCTGGGATATCTCCACCAATAGCCACACTGTGGCCATCCATGCATGAATCGAGATTTGGTCTGCCCAGAGTGATTCGATGATAGGAAATCAAAATTCAGGAGAACCTTGTTTGGTGGAGTGAGTGCGTGGGGCGCGGGAAAAGACCCTACCTTTTATCTAGTTGTAGATGTTGCAGGTTTCAGCTATTTGGGATTCTTATAATAAGTTCTAGAACTTGTTGAACCATCAAAATTTGATGAAGGCTTGTAATTGATTATATGGTAATCTTATATTCTACTCTAAGTTAACTCCTTACAATAACTCCAATTGAACATTGAGGTAGGCGAGTTGGTAACTGAGGTAGTTCGCTAACCACCATGCCAAACCAAGCTTTTATACACAGGCTCCACGACTGACTTGGAGTTTCACGAATATTTATATTTTATATTTACTTATTATCTACAACTTAACAAAACAGGACTTCTTTTTATCATATATAAGAATGCTCAACCTGTTGCATATACAGACTTGCACTTACACCAAACCCTAATCACAATCACAGCAACTAATCTTTAAGCACAGTACCCAAGGAACTCTCGGTGTTTATATCAATCAGCCTTCTAAATAAATTATTACGTACCGCAATATATTTACATCCACAAAATATATATATAATCTACCAAGCAGCCCCTGCCAAGATGGTAATTTTCCGACACATCCATTAACATGAATATCACCTCACCTAAAAAGTAGTCTTGTCCACAAATCTAGCTGGCTGATATCCAATTCGTGCGTGGTTGATATCCAATTGGTTCTACTAAGACACCTTCAGTCTATTCGATACGAAACATCAAAGTTACAACTCAGTTATCCCGTGCCGGATTTACGGACCGCGCTTGTGGCGTAAAATATCGGCTCGAGAGTTCTCCTACTAAGATCAAAGTATCTCGAGGATTTGTTTATTATTTATTAGAGTAGGTCGGCGATTACAAGTGCTACTCCAAAATTTCCGTTAGGGGGTCTGATGCGAAGTGTGCCATTTTCGTGCTAACTAGAGTTTGGACGCATCAACGAACGATCGAATCTGGGGAGCATACATGCAATGCAGTATATACTTTTGACATGTGGCGGTCGGTGCGGAGGTGATACTAGGTACGTTTCTCTATTCTTCTATTGATTGAGTCCAAGCTGATAAGGTGAGTGAACAGATGTTGCATCTATTCACTATTTGATCCGTACGTACCTATTGATACATCTAGATCAATTCAATGAATGAGGAGATTACAAACAGTATAAGAGACGAGGGGATAGTATGCTAAACAAGGATACGCCGGCGAAGAGATACCTAATGGAAGCAAATGCATTCTGGCACAAACAGACGCATTGCAGATACGAACTGAAAAGGATTCTTCTTCATTTCATCGTTCGGGAAGTGCAGCAAGGGGATAAAATTACCCAAGTAAACTTACAATCGGGCGTTCTCTGACGGGTCGGCATCGGTATAGTAGCATTATAAGATGGATCACGATCCTCCATCTTACCTCTACATACGCATCCATCCATAATATCCATGGAAGAGTAGCATAAAGATTCACTGGAATCATGGAGGAGTTTTCTTTTCAACCCAACTACAGAAGAAGATTTATCACGAGTGTGGGATGCGCGCCAGCAATATTTCTGTTTTCTTTCCATCTGTTTTTACCCGCCTGTCTTACTTGTATACCAAAATTTATATTCATCCTCAGATATCCTACTACATTTATTCTCTCGCGGTATTTTATCTACCATTGTAAGAGTTTCGTGTACACAATCATATGTGAAAGTCTATTGAGGTTGTCTTGATCAAACTTTTTCTTATAATATCAAATGGAAGAATCATTTCGATGGAAAATGCGCCATACTAGTTGCTTTCTTCTGTTTTGTATTGGCCTGTAGTGACATAGAAAGTAGGATTCGTATTTCTGAACTTCTGATAATGAATGTACAATTCTTCCATTCAGCGTCTCGAATAACACTCGGAATGCTTGGAAGAGAAATTGTCTATAAGAAGCATATGGAATCAAGCATCATTTCGTGTGGAGATATGAGACAGAACTTTGTAAGATGGAAGCAAATCAGACTATTTAATCTCAATAATGGATAACGAAGATGGATTCTACTAATCTCATCATATCCATCCTCTAGCTACATGACTCATGTACATGCGACTCTAAATCTTTTGCTCTGTCTATCTAAAGCCTGTAAAAACGCCCCGAGAGTTATCCATTTCAAAATTTTGTTGATTCCAAAAGGCATGATCCAATCACGCCGTCAAATCCAATGTACGCATAAGCAATCTATAGACGATCCAACAAACCGGCGCTCTCCAACATCAGGATGATTGAGTGAACAGCATTTCTGACACTGGTCTTCTCAATATCAACCGTGAAGTCAGCCTTGGTAGGAACCTCATAAGGATCATCAACACCAGTGAAACCCTTGATTTCACCGTTGCGAGCCTTGGCATAGACACCCTTCTTATCGATCTTCTCAGAGTGCTCAAGACTGGTAGCAACGTGAACGAGATAGAAATCACCATACTTCTCAACCATTTCACGAGCATGCTTACGAGCATCCTCGTATGGTGCGATTGGTGCAGCGATAACGGCGGCACCTGAACGAGTCAATTCTGAAGCGACAAAAGCAATACGACCGATGTTGCGGGTTCGATCAGCACGGCTGAAACCAAGTTCGGAGGAAAGCTCGGCGCGAACGGTCTCACCCAATAAGAGGGAGACAGAACGTCCACCTTGTTGGTTGAGGGTGGTTTGCAAAGCACGTGCGATTGCATCTTTGCCAGAACTGTAGTAACCAGTAAGGAACACGGTGAAACCTTGAGCAGAACGAGGTGGGTGAGATTCTCTAAGAACACGGACAACTTCTGGGTAGGAAAACCATTCCGGGATCTCGCGACCGGAGCGAAGTCTTGAACGGAGTTCGGTTCCAGAGATATCGAGGGTGCGGGTACCTTGTGGGACCTCGTCCTTTGGTCTATATTCGTCGCTATCTGGGAGGTAGGTCATCATTTGGAAAGGAACGACCTCAATTCCGAGCTCATCCTTGAATTTTTCAACAGCATATTGAGCATCGTATGGGCCGTAAAATTCCTCTCCCTTGCTGTTCTTTCCTGGACCGGCGTGATCACGTCCAACAATGAAGTGAGTGGCACCATAGTTCTTTCTGATAATGGCGTGCCAAACAGCTTCACGAGGTCCACCCATACGCATAGCGAGAGGTAGAAGACCAAGGACGGCCATTCCATTGGGGTATCTAGGAAGAAGTGCCTGGTAGACGCGGACACGTGTAAAATGGTCAATGTCACCTGGCTTGGTAAGACCGACGACTGGATGGATAAGAACGTTAGCTTGGCGGGCTCTCGCAGCACGAACAGTCAACTCTCTGTGGGCTCTGTGCATGGGGTTTCTAGTTTGGAATGCGACAACCTTGGACCAGCCGAGCTTGTCGAAGTGAAGTCTCATTTCTGCGGGGGTATCTTTCATGGTATTAGTAGTTTCCTAGAGTGCGCGGAAATTGAGTCACTCACATCTTAAAGCGACATAATCGTAATGTTCTAGACGGTTGATGGCATTAATCTTTCCTCCGACGTAAAATTCAGCTGCAGTGTTGTATAAATATTTGACTGCTGGGTGATCGGCATCACCACCAAAAACTTCCTTGGCTTCCTTCTCCCTGTAAATAATTAGATCTGTCTTGCTAAATTAGGCCGGGATAACACACTTGTTGGGTTTGTAAACATCCTCAACGTTGATAATAGCAAGGTTTCGATCATCACGGAAATCGCGAATAGTAATTCTTGCGCCTTCTTTGATTCCCAACTGCTCAATTTGTTCTTGCGACACATCAAGAGTAATTGGCATACTGAAGACGTTGCCATCTGCCAATCGGTTGTTTTCAACGACGCTGTCAAAGGTTAGACAAGAAATAGTAAATTCAGAAGCGCATTTCGTACCCATTGTAATCCTTCTCGTTCATGAAACCTAGCAGATTAAATGTTAGCAATTGATGTTCATGTTTTGGAAATTTATCAGAAATCGCGGGGTCATTATGCCCCTCCATGCAGGCAAGAAATAAGCGGGAGCGGCATACCTTCAAGGGGAGAGAAACCACCGCTCAAGATCAATTCCAGATCGCATAGTTGTCTTTCTGTGAGAACGATAGCAGGAAGAGTCTCGGCTTCTGCTGAAAGTTCATTGTGTCGTGGTAAATCTCTTGCAAGAAGATCTCTGTTGCGATTGTTAGTTTATCCGCATCCTGCTCAATAAACGAAGTCATTCGTTTTGTCAAATCGCATTCTTACTTCAGGACACCACCATGAGGGGAATTCGCCATAGCTTCGATGAAAAATGCAAAAGATAAGTTGCTCTAGGAATGTGAGGGAAGAGAATTAAGGATATTAGAAAGTCCTCTTGAGGTTGTAATATTGTATGAAGAGAGGTGAAACTGGAGAGAAAGCGAGAGGGCAATGAGTTTAAGAGAAGAGTGGGTATAAATAAGAGATATAGAACGGACAAGGACGATACTAGTTCTAAGCTTCTTATTAAAATAATGTGCCTACCAAGAGAATTAAATATTTTTTTTTTCTTTACTAAAGCTTTCACTACCCTCTCAATCGCCTTGTATGGAACCCTATTCGGGACGAAAAGTGACCTAGGGAAAATGACGTGCTCGGTAGTTCTTCATTACAAAGACGCGTATGTTAATGATAGTGACACGTAAGGTTATCAATCTATTAGACGTTTATATGGGGAAAGTGTTTGGTAACCTTGAATGAGGTGAGAATGAAAAGATAAGGGGGGGTGAAATTATAAAAATGGCTTACCATCAGATACCTACCTAGGTGAAGCAACGAAGAGTGAAAAGCATTTGTCAGAAATGATCAGGAAACTCCAAGGAGATAGTGAATCGTAATACTAATCACAATTATAATAGATATCTAAGGAGTATTTAGATAGAAGCATCAATTATTACTAATTAAAAGGGAAGCCATGTCTCAAAATCTGTGAATTTTCAAATTTGACCATTCCACTGCCTGGTATCTTTAAATAGGTATGATAGGTAAACAAACGTTCAGATCATTTGTTAACATTGCCTCTCATGGATTGATTGCCAAGGTCTTTTCACAGCCGTTTCAAGGCACCGGTTAACCACCTAATGCTTGTTGGAACTCCATTTGATTTTCCTATTTTGATCGAAAGAAAGACATATTCCTCTCCTTTCCGCGCGGCTCTCTTCTCAACTATGAATGGCTAGTCTGCTTGATAGATTAGATGGCAGAGGCCTGTCAAGCTCTTTTATAAAAGATGTTTAAACGTGCACCGTTTCTCCAGTTATCCGGTATGAAGTCATCAAGGCTGTCTCTTTTTCCATCAGGACTTCTGGCACCTTTATATATGTAACAAAATTAAATATGCATATGCCACCCCGACCGTGATTCAAGCAGATTATGAAACAGCTTGCGAATTTATACGGTCTGGGTACTCTCGCTTCAGCTTCAGGAGAAGTACAACAGGTATGATACAAAAGAGAGAGATGTAAACGATTGACCAATGTCACGTGAATGACGATATAATGCACTCATCTACGTTATCATCTTATCGTTATCCCAGTACGTTCACGGACAATCGGGTTCGGTATTTACCGTCCTTTATTTCGATGCTTGTGGAAGTTTGAAGTGACAAAACTTTTGGATTTGAGATCTCATTCTGCTTTCTCCCAAACGATATACTACAACAAACATGTCAGTAGTATCAGCTTTAAAAGGCGAAGCTTCGCAACAGGCTCGATCGCTGGTAAGTAATCACAAATGGTGCTACCCAAATGGTCGCCACTCAAAATATCACAAAGCTGTCGATGTCAAATTATGAAAGAATGTGAGCTTGGCTAGAACGAATACTTACTTCTGACTTTTAGTATCGACAATTATTAAGACAAGGCAGCCAATTCGCAGCATACAACTTCCGAGAATATGCAAAACGCAGGACGAGGGACTCGTTCAGAGAACACAAGGACGTTCAAGATGAGAGGAAAATCCAGGAATTGATGCAGAAGGGACTGAAGGAACTACAAACCTTGAAGGTACGCTAAGTTTTATATTGGCAAAGATGCCGATACGCAGTTGGCAGACCTGTGTGTGTCGGTATTGAGGGTCTGAAATTTGTAGCGCCGTATGAAGGAGGCATGCGGATAGATGAAGTTGAGCATCGACTGAAGGTATAATTGCTGACATTCTACGCAACAGAGGCAAACTGTTGTCAGTCAGTTCTTCCAACTCGATCGATTAGTAGTCGAAGGTGGAAATTCGGTATGTGCTCGGCGAGATCTTTTGTGACAGGAGAAGTGATGTTGATTTTTGCTATAGGGAAAGCAATCTGGGAATAGAAATGACATAGTGCGACAGAAGGACACAGGGTAAGGGCTCTCCTCTTGTAGGCATCTAATTTGTGGCTCACATTACATAGGTGGGACTGATGCAGCTCGGATGATTGTGGATTGTGAACATGAGGAAGTGCTATGGAGTAAAGACGTTTGGGGGCAGATGTATCACTACACACGGAGTTCGATTGCACGTCTGTCCGGCGAGACATTCTTATACCAAGTAATTCAGGAAAAATCACCTCTCAGCCAACGACCCTACTTAAACGATGCTTGAGCTGGTACATAGCTCATACTATCGGTCCATAAATGCACACCAAGATTCTTGCTTTAGGGTTATGGGGAAGAGTTTGAAGCAGATATGGTACCTATTCAAGTCTATGAACTTTGGCTCACTAAGAAAGCTGCCTGTAGTAACCTGCATGGCAAGACTTTCATCCCACCAAATCATACTTTGGGTTCAGATAAAATCACCAAATATGTCATCAATATAGATAAATTGAACTCGTGCGTGTGTGCCCTCAAGAATTCTTAATTCTTACCTGCTAGGTCTTTAATTTTACCCAGGCCCTCAACTTGTTACAACATATCACGTGATCAAGACATCAATTGTTCGATTTGCTTTGAACGTCACTTCCCTCATTTCTCATTTCTTCCGTTCTTTCCAATTATCTACGGAAATTGGACTGCTGTAGCAAGTAGGTATGCAGATTCGAGTGAAGCAATTCGATTTTCGTTCAATTACAATCATAATTTTGTACTCAATCGCTAATATGCGTTTTATAGCTCTACATCGCGCAGCCTTACGTCGCATCAAGCAGTCGGACGACGACTCTGGACAGGACAACGACGATACAAAGTCTCACAAGATTATACCGGATGATAGTGCAACAAGTTCAAGTTCCGAAAATCAGCGCACCCCATTAAACTCAGCCTCTGCCGTGTCTGAAGCATCTTCACTTACGATAAACGCTCCGGTTCGCAAGTCAAAAATAGTAACATTCAAGCTTGACTCTAACACTGCCCAGATAGTCCACTCTTCCTCAGGTAGTTTCCATAGACCTCGACGAAGCGTTGATATGCCCGCTGTAAGTTATTACGAATTGCATTCTCGTGCGTAATTGGCTTATCATTATACTTTCGTCTCATTTGTGAAGCTGTTATGTGTCACTTTCACGGGTTTGTTTGTTTAGAGGCTGATTTTTTATTTACAGTACCGAACAGGTGGAAGGCGGCAGAATCGCACAGGTTATATCGACCATGATATACTCGAGGGTATTCCAGTAAGACAATGGCGTCGCGAATACGTCACAGTAGCACCTCCACCTCCACAGGAGAGCAATGCCACTCAAAATGATATTTGGGCATCGGAGCTTCCATGGGGAATGCCAAAAGACTCGCACCTTCTGCCACAACATAGCCAAGATTTGCTACGCGCCGCTCGATCTGGTAGGATATATAAACGACCTACTCCAATGGATGAAGAAGAACAAGATCTCGAGCCCACTCCAGGAGACAAGCCAGACAAGAAGGAGGATGAAACGAAGGACAGCGGCTTTACGGCTCGTGCCTGGAAGCAGATTCCTGGTCATCAGACAGCATCGGATATGGACTTTTTGGCTAAGAGAAGGAAGGGATTAGGATCTGCAGTCCAACAGCCAGCTCCAGTTCCAACAGTTATACAAACTACAGTCCGTAGGACGGATGCTGCCGGCAATGAGTATCTGGAGAAGGTTATTGTACCTCATGGTCAAACTGTCGTAGGAGATGTTGTCTCTCAAACAACCATTCCAGATCCAAATGTAGTAGAGGGTACACCATTTCGACGCAAGGGTCCAGTAGGCAAGAAAGGGAAGCGGGGTCCCGGCAGGGGACGAAAGAAGATAGTTCCTACCTCTGCACCTAATATAACAAGCGAACCATCAGCCCAAAATGGTGATGCAAGCACCTCTAACTTAGGGGCTGATGTAAGTCACCGATTAGTTCTTGGAAAGTCTTTTGGGATTTCGTTGACAATATCACAGGGAATGAAAATTGATGGTGAAGGAAATACAACACCGGCGAAGAACCTCGATACTGAGATGGTAGATGACTCAAACCCAGCTTCGGATGACGATGACGGCGACGAAGGCGATCAAGGGGATGAAGATGATGATTCAGTTGATGTTCTTAACTCGCCATCAAGGCCGCATAGGGACTCATCTCACGATCATAACATACCGATTATGCAAGAAATTCCAAAACTGAGCAGCAACGATGTCGCGATGGGCGGCACTGACAATGAGGGACCCACAAAATCAGATCTGGAAAGAGTAAAGGACGAAGGAAAATTCGGTAGTCCGTTGAAGCAAATAGCTTTAACTACATCCACCGTCAATACTCCTATGGTATCACCAACTGAGACAACCGTAAAGGAGCCCAATTTCTTCGGCGCAGGGAATACTGGTATCCCATCAGCTCCTATTGAAGAGGTAAATCAAGAAATGCTATCTGTAGCAGAAGTAACGGCCCCAATCGAGCTACCCCAAATTCCACCGCACCCCACTAAAGAGCATGAGGAAGCATTCATGGAACGCCGTGCGGAAGAAGAGGAGGAAGAAGAAATGCTTCTTGACATTCTCGATCGTGCAGAAAATTCAGAAAATGCCCAGATTAGCGCAGCAATGCCGATAAAAACGGAGAGTCCAACTTATGTTGTTTCGGATCCAATCCAGGTTTCCGCCAAACCTTCAAATTCACCACCAGCTGAGGTGAAAAGTCCTCAAAACGTTGCATTACCCTCCTCAATACCTGCTGCCGAAGAACCACCTACCGTACCTACTTTAGCCACGGCTTCTACTGATTCTTCAATCAGGGAAGGGCAGCCATTAGCTTCCATATCTTCCGCTTCTCCAGTCAAGGTGAACGAACCGCCAATTGCCTCAAATTCACCACCTGCTGCAATATCGGAGGTTGTTGAACCCATTGAGCCTACTGAGTCTACCGAACCTAACAGGCCTACTGAGTCTGCCGAACCTACCGGACCTACTCAACCTTCCCAATCAACTGAAGCTACTGAACGCAACGAATCCAACGAAGCCGCTGCATCACCGACTGAGCATACTGAAGCAGCCAAGCAGAGTCCACCACCCAACTTAATCGAGTCAGATCAGCCAGACGTGGCAAATGAGTCGATGGAACTGGAAATGGTAAATGATTTGAGCTTACCCTCGGAGCCAATCAAACCCGCAATCGAGGATGATGATGATGACTTCCCCGATTTACTAGGTGGTCTAGAGAGGAATCTCTATGGCGATTTACAGTCTTTCGCTGCCCCTACAGAATCAATAGCGCCAGAAGAATTGGCCCCGTCAGAGCCCCTAGAAGAAGGACAGGCATTACCAAAGGAGGTGGGTGACGATTTAATCACAGAAGAGAAGGAGAAGGAGAAGAATGAAGAGGTCAAAGAAGAGGCCTCAACATCCTGAAATAATGATGATGGCGCGTACGTGTGTCATGGATATGTCTGATGTCCACCTAACTTATTTGGGCTATGTTATGCCCCGTGATTTGTATTATACTTCTTATAGCCAGGATAATGAATGCATAATGGCGCAATGGCGCAATGGGCGCAAGTGTATGTATTATTATTCAGATATTATGGATATATTACTTCTGGTTCTATAATCCTGTTTGTTTTTTTCTGTATATACCTACCTATCTATACAAATCGGATTACTCTCATAGCCATCCAAGTGAATTTATTACTCTTATACCCCGGGACTGTTTAGATTATCTCTATTTCACTTTTATACCCCTTTGATTCTGTAATAGATTCAATGATAGAGCTACTGAGATATCAATCCACTTCATCATGATCTATATTGCACATCCCAAGCGTAAAAATGTTGAGGACTTTTGATTTGATTTGTATTTCTTAATCTTTGTGTAACTATTTCCTACAACCTTTTCAAATAACTAACTTCTTTCATAGCTCATTTTTGCTAGGTCATAAAAGCACCATACTTGTAAATGAAGCCTGATATGCATTAATCGACATGATAGTCATTTTAAACTTTCCTCCATTCCTTCCATCCATACATAAAGAAAAAGTTCGTGAGAAAGAAAAGAAAAATAAGATGGTAAAAGAAACATTGGTTTCCATTGAATACAATCAAAATGTCAAAAAGAAAGCAAGTCTAGAAGCGAAAATTTGAGTTTGAGCTTGACGCTTGATGTACCTTACCCGATTCTCACCAGAATCAACGATGAACATTGTCAGCATCTCTGTTGTGATGCTTTCTGCCCCCCCAACCGTAATAATTTGGTGGAGGAGGTGCGTAGTATGGTGGTGGTGGTGGGGCATAAGTTGGCGGTGGAGAATAGGAAGAGGCTGGAGTGAAAGTACTTGTGGAAGGTGCAGCACTTGAAGAGTCTGAAGAACTCGTTAAAGAACCAGAGTCAGAAGTTGATGCTGTTGAGAGGATGGAAGAAGAATTTGTGCCGGCATATGTTCCAGTTGAGACTGATGTTGCAAATGTGGATGGAGTAGATGTTACTGATGTGATTGATGTACCAAAGCCACCTTCAAAATAATATTAGCAAAGTTTCAATGATCCTAATTTTGGATTGTAACTTACCTGAGGGCGAAGATGTAGTTGTTGAAAATCCACTGCTGGTGTTGAACGAGCCAGTTGCTGAATATGATGACAAAGAAGTTACTCCAGTAATCTGGCTGGAAGTAAGTCCATTAGGATCATAAGTGCTAGCAGATGAGGTTGGAGCAACTGAAGTACTGTTACCAATGGTTGTTGGATTACCCGAAACTGACGATGGATTTGAACTTGAGATTGGTGAAGTGCCTGATGGTCCAGTTGGCCCGCTACTTGAGGTTCCATTCGAAGCAGTTGGATATGGAACTGATGATGGTGAACCAGAATCAGTACTTGAACTTCCTGTTCCTAGAGGCAATGTGCCAGTGCTCGAGAGTGGTGCGGTTTCTGTTGGTCCAGCTGATCCACTAGTCAGAGTGCTATTCCCAGAATTTGGGTATGGAGCCGACGAATATGGGCCGGAAACACTGCTCGAGACTGGTGAGGTCCCAGTTGGTCCACCAATTGAAGTTCGATTTGAAGGAGTAGGGTATGAAACCGACGTTGATGAGCCGGAATCAGTGTTCGAGCTTCCTGTTCCTAGAGGTGCCGTTCCACTGCTTGATGGAAAACTCCCGGAATTAAAAGGTGTCGATGTAGCTGCACCTCCTGTACCTGTACCAAGCGGTGGGAGAGTATAATTTCCGTAGGGATAAGGTTGCGAAGATGCCGCCGAAGAACTAATGCCACCTGAGACGCTCGATGATGGTGAGCTGCCAGTGTTAAGTGGTACAGAAGTCACAGAAGTAAGGCCACCGGATACCGATGTGCCAGCATTTGTAGGGCCTGCTGGTGCAGTAGCATTATAAATTGGGTAGGGTGCATAAGAGCCCGTAGATGAATTAATTCTGCCTGATACACTAGAAGATTGAGAGCTATCAGAGCTTGGAACAGGGGAGCTTGATTGAATCCCACCCGACACAGAACTCTGACTTCCTGTTCCTGAAGCTGTTGGACCATTGGTACACGGAGTACTATTTCCATAAGGATAGTATAAGATAGATCCCGAGGAAGAGCTTATAATACCAGAGACAGAAGATCTAGACGTACCAGTTCCTAGGAAGGAGGATGTTGGTGCGGACCCTGTACCGGTTGGACCAGTGGTCGTTGAAGCATTATTACCTGTCGGATAAGGGGCGCTGATAGATGAGCTAGAACTAATGCCACCAGACACACTTGATCCTGTGGGACCAACTATACCACTTGAAATGGGTGTCGAGTTAATCGGGTATGTGGAAGTGTATAATGGAGCTCCTGTTGACAAAATTATACTTCCCGATGAACCAGAAGACAGAGGTGCAGTACCAAGGTAGGTTGAACTGGCTAAAGTGGTGGAGTTTGTGTACAAAGGTGCAGAAGCACTAGAACTTGAAACACCATCAGAGATACTTCCACTAGGTGAAATGCCTGTGCCAGTCGGATATGGGTAAGTCAATGGCGAAGTCCCAGAAGGAGAGACCGAAGTCGTCGGAGCCGCTCCTGATGTCGAATTTGTATAGGGACCACTGCCCCCACTCGAGCTTCCTGGTGACGATGACGAGATGCCCCCAGATATAGTAGATGAAAATCCGGAAGTGAGAGGACCGGTGGCCGAGGCCGAAGTATTTGTGTACTGGCCTGCAGATGATGAACTAACAGAAACATAGGATGAAGGGGATGTACCAGTTGGACCAGCGGGAATGGATGAATTTCCAAGTGTATAAGGCGGACCGGTAGAACTAGCAGATGCGGTACTTGATACCCCTGAAGAATAGCTAGTATTGCTTGAGCTTTCGCTTGAGGTTGTTTCTCCACTTGTGATGGTGGTCCCGCTATAAGGGGGTGTTGTGGTCTCACTCCCTGATTGGTAAGGGGTGGTCTCACTTCCTTGCGGACTTGTTGTCGTTTGTCCACCTGATGGAGTAGATGTTGTCTCACTAGCTGCTGGAGTGCTTGAGGTCTCGCCTCCTTGTGAAGTTGTTATCGTATCACTTCCTTGTGGAGTTGTCGCCGTCTCGCCTCCGGAGGGAGGAGCTGTCGTCTCACCCCCTTGTGGAGTTGTCGTTTCTCCTCCGGATGGTGTTGTTGTCTCTTCTCCTGATGGCGTTGCTGTCTGGCTTCCAGATGGTACTGTGATGGTAGGAGTGATCGTGTAGGTCTGAGTATCGGTCCCCGTAGAACCCAAACTTGGAGAACTAGTGGCAGGGGAGCTTTGGCTAGCAGAAGATTCGGAGCCGGTCGGCGGCGACGAATATGAGGAACTGGGAACCACTGAAGATGTTGGAGCTCCGCCTGTTGGGGAGGTACTTTCTGTTCCAGTTGGTGTTGAAGGTGTACTGCTACTAACATTTCCTGGAGTAGTGGTGGCATCAGTGTTTAAACAAGAACATGCAGATGAGATCCTTGAAGGCGAATCATGACATTGTGAAACATATGTAGGGAGATCTGTAGTGGCAGTATTCTCGGTCAAAGTATATGTAGCACAAAATGGACCAACAATGGAAGAAGATCGAATGAATTCCCGAAGACAATTGTTGTGATTGCAGTAAGCGGAAGTGGTGGTACTTGGGCTAGCAGAAGAGTATTGTGGTGAAGTGGTAACAGATGGCTCATAAGTGCTTGCAGATGTTGTTGGTGAGCTGCCATCATAGTCCGAGGAAGTTGTGTCTGCTGCTCCTGGTGCTGTTGTTGAAATACCATCCGATTCCGAGGATGTATTCTCTGCTCCAGTAGCAGAAGTTCCTGGATCATAGCTCGATGCAGAAGCCGAGGGAGGAGCTTCTGTAGCAGAAACTGAAACCGTGATTGTAGAGTATGCAACAGTGGAAGAAGTAACAGTCGAAGGTTCGACAGATGCTGGACCGGTGGAGAAACTAACGGGAGAAGTGCCAGTGTAAAGTATACCACTGACAGAAGAGGCAGAGACAGAGACAGAGGCAGAAGTAGATCCTAGTTCAATTAGTAGGTGAATTCAAGATTGAGGTAAGAAGATTAAAGGCTGACCAATTTGAGTACTTGACGGTGAACTCTCTACAGGGTTAGCACTTGTGACAGGTTTTGTTGTGTAGGTAGGCTGAGGTCCGTATCCATATGGTGTATAGCGATCTTGAATACCCTCCGCTCTCTCATAGATTGTATAATCCCGAGGAGCAAATGCATCCGCATTGGCATTACGAAGTTGTGGTTGAAGCCATTGTGGCAAAGCTCGAGCTGCAGGAAGCAACGCGAGAAGGGACACGCTGGACGCGAGTCTAGCGGTGATATTGACTTTCATCTTGATCTAAATGAAGTGATGGAGTCAGAGAGTATCTAAGAAGAATCAATTGATTCAAACGGAATGGGGAGCCTTCTATATGTAGGAAGAAGGTTCGAAACATAATGCATACCTGAGATAGATTTGTCACTTGACTTTTGATGACGAGGACAAACGAGTGTGATTTCGCAAAAGCGAATAAAAAACGGAGATTATTGATTCGGAGGACAGATTGATCCTTATTATAGGATGTCTCTCTCTCTCTCCAAGTATTCGAAGTCTCGAAGACGGGAAGATCAATTCGAAACAGCTGAATGTGGAAGGAGATGAGATGGAGAGAAAAGAGATGAGAGGGGAGAAGATGTATTGATACGAGACGAGACGAAAATAAATTGTGGCATGGGAAGTGAAAGATTGAAATATATGAGAAAGATTGAGGGGAAGGGAGGAAAAAGAGGAAAAGCGCACTAGGGCAAAGGTGAAAGGCGAGAGATCACAATACCTTATCGATCAAGGTATAATCTTCAAGGTATGATCTTACCTAGTAACGAAGTGTCAAATATGAATTTGAATTTGAATTTGTATGCAATAATGCAATACATTGATCTAAAAAAAAACCTAGTAATTCCCTAGTACGTAATACCCAATAGATACCCAAAACAGTAACTACCTATTTTCGGAGATCTTTGATTCCGGTTCGACTCGATCCACTTTCCGTCTCTCGGAAAAGAAGGAGTCAAGGACTCCAAGGTACGAGGGCAATCAAGTCGGGGAGGAGGTAGGCAGGTAAGCGAGAAGAAGCAGCAAGCATCCATCATTTTTGCTCATCTTCTCCAATGAAGACGTCATATCTTCCTCTATCTTTCCTTTTCAAGGCCTTTTAAAGGTGTCATCCATACTACCATACCACTTGAGCTATCTCACATTCATTCTTCCATAGGTTACCCTAGAAGATTAATTCCACCAAAAAGGAAGTCTGCATGGACACTCATCATTGATTGCCATGTATTATTCCATCATCATGGAAGACACCAGGAAAATCTCAGCTTGACTATTGCAATTTCCAAACCCAGACTCCTCACTCATCTACAGGTAGCCTCTCTTACGTTTCATCAACTTTGTGACCATGCATACCATATGGCAATTCCGAAGTAAGCAAATACTCTGAGTGAAGGCTCTTCTAATTCTCATAGATTGCAATATAAAATTGTCTCTCAAATTCAAACGACTAGTGACATGCCCTTTAGTTTGTAGTTACACAACGGTTGGCTGCCTGCATTGCCGTCCATTAGGTTGGACAACGCAACGAGCGAGGATGCACCTATCCGTGACTTGGTGAGCTCGTTCCTGCATATGAAAATATGCCTCTCGCTCCCAATTCCAACATCATCAATGTGAACACCCAGCTGTGTATACCCAAAGAAGTCGACTTGACATAAATTCTGGTGCTCGATTCCAAAAGAAAATCTCGTATTACTAACAGCCGGCCTTGTTGCATATGTATCTCTGGCATCAAAACTCCGCCGTAAACAAATGTACAGTTGATCGCGGATGCAATGCAATTTACCAGAAACTCCATAGTCGTGACTCGAATATTGTGATAGGTACGGAGATATTGACAAAAATAGACGAGAATCTTGAAATTCCCGGAATGATTTGTTGTCTAATTCTCACTTTAATTTAGAGAATGGCCCAACGGAATAGTAAACTCACAAATGCTTCTAGATGTAGATAGCTTTGGTGTATTCATATGGCTTCATGTGGCACAGGTTGCAGCAGATAACGCAATGGAAATCACCCGTTTATTTGCATTTTGAAACGAATAACGCTAACCATTAATGCCATTTGTTTGTTTTTCTGGCCAAGCCAGACCCTTATTTCCATGAATTTCCACATCGCTACCAATATACCAAGTTACCAACGCCATATCCACCGTCAAGATCGACAGAAAAACAAAAAGAAATGGTTACCGACAACCGGAAACTGCAAGGGTCGATGCAAAGATTAACTGTTGTGCTACAGGGGATCTTTCCAAGCGAAGTCGCAGAGTAACATTGAGATCGGCTCAAAGTTGCACTGTTATAGCCAATTTCGGGAGGCTGCAGAAAAGGCTTTAATCGGCTTTCTGAGTCTCCTCTGGAGCCCGGGGCGAAGAGATCTGAGTCATATTCGTATCATTACCTTCGATATCGGCAGCCCACAGTGCTGCACCAACTGAGAGATAGTTAGTATACTTTGATAGTAGAGCTGAGAGCAAGGGCAGTGACCTGTGTTTGTGAATGAGAATAGAATAGATGCGACAGGTACGAGTTCAAGAAGAGTTGCGACAGTCCCGAACCTACATCAAAGTTAACAAAGTTGATTCCGTTTTGACCGATTATAAAAGCAAACGATGATCGTCTCGTTTGTGATACCTGTCAAAGGCGCATTTACAGAAGATGCTTGCAGGAAGTAGGGTAAAAAATGATAGGAGCACTGCACTTGCCGGGACACAAACAAATGCATTGCAGATCCAAAAGCTGTGCGTTTGATCTCTAGGGAAATATGAGGGGCACTTTGAAAGAATAGGAGGAGATGGAAAGTGATAAGGCAAACTCACGATGTATATGCCCCAGTATGTTCCTTTAACCATGCTTCTTTTTGGGTACTGGACCATCCCTTCAATTGAAAATACTAAGTATTCCGTCAGCGTGTGATTCCTCGCCTGAAAAGATATTCAAACATACTCTTGAATGAACCCCTTCGCCCTTCTGTCGTCCTTGCAGACCTATAAAAACGACCGTTCCAACAACCGGAATGAGATTCAATGGCAGATACATCAGATATCTTACCAAGCCCTCAAAACTATACTTTTGACCATATCCTTTCACCATTTTGCCCAACTTTCTCATTGGATCACCAAATTTCCCTGATTTGATCTCTCGTCCACCTTGCACCACTTGTGTTTGACCCTTTGCCACCATCACTCCGTCAAATGTATCAACAAGAGCATCAGCAATGATGAAATTCTTGGAGAGCATGGTGACAATTGTGTTGGACTCAGAAAGAGTCAATAGGACGGCGGAGACGGCGGCCAGTGGCCCATCCGTAAAGATTAGAATGGCAAGTTGTGGTAGATAGGTAAACATGAACATCAAGACTACGACGACGACGGATAGGGACAGCGTCGGTACGAGTTTTGACAGGAGCGGTTTCCATAATGTGCGATGCGAGATGAAGTAGAAGATTCCCTGTTGGAGTGCTTCATTAGCTTCAAATGCGATGGAAGAATAAAGAAACAGTGTTGAACTCTAATGTACCTTAATTGGGTAGAGGTAAGCTCCACTGACTGCTGCTGAGCGTGCCAACTCCTTTGCTTTATCGAAATCTTCCTTTCTATTGTTTGAAAGCCATTAGTGTTATGCAAAGATGGGAAGACGCTTTGGAATAAACCTACGCAACCTCTTTGGCTTTGGCGCTTGCTTTCTCCATTGAGCTTGACATTTTGGCGGTATGCTCAGGTTTAATCGCGTAGTGATGGTGATTTTGATGTGTTTAACACAGGATTGTTAAGTTGTAGTAAGATTATGATTATACGTGAGGTGAGGTGAGGAGGTGAGGTTGTAAAAAAGGATGACAGCATTGTTGACAATGAAAATCGGTCAGGTACGTAGGTACTTATGTAGGAACTAGGTAATTAGATCAAATGCCATGTTTCCTTTTCCATGTTTTCTGGAATTCCAGTAGTGTGCCTATCTAGTACCTACCTACATAGCTAAGGAGTTAGAACACCAGAAGAGCGTCTGAAAGAAGGTGTCGTCATTTGATCCTTGGCATTGAAGATCCCCACTTAAGCGGCGAGAACATTCCCCGCGGTGGCCCAGACCTAATTCGGCAAAGTAAATTTTCAAAAGTTCCATGATGTTTCGAGAATGCCCAACGCTAAACCCAGGCTTCTATCGAGTACTTCGAATTCAGCCTATGACAAGCTTCATTATTTCCCCATTTGGACCCCCAGAGTTATCCGCACTATCAGACATTCTCCATATCGCCAAAGCCCGTTTTCGTTCTCTGGGAGTTGATATTCATTCAGCCCCTCCAAATATTCGCCTCACCGCTTGCACACATCACAGATAGTGATGTCGCTTCATAAACTTCTACATGTGTGCAAAACGTGAGATGTGATTTGGAGTGTGCAGCGGACATAGGTCCCGTCCCACGCTGTGACCAAAAGTCTTGTCAGCTATTATATACGACCTCTCGGCAAGTTGTCTCGAAATACACCTCGGGCTGATGTCTATGTCTTGTCAGGATACAACACGATAACTTTAAATTTAGTTTGATCCGATGATGATCATCTGGTGTCATTCCACCTGGATGACTGTTACAAGGCTCAGGATCTTTGTGCCACACCAATAGCTGGTGATATGTCATCGGCAACTTCAATCTCTCACTTCTTCAAGACACATCGGGGCAATATCAAGAGTCCAAATTGCATTAATGCAACTTTCATTAAGTCGTTTTTGCTATGAAAAGAGCGAGACTGGAACCTCTGATGACAAGCATCAAGAGACCGAGCCTCCAAAAGGGATCTAGACAATCTGGAAACCATGCTAAGGTATCATATGTTTCCCTTCATCACAACGCCTGTAACTCCAATGCTCATAACCCATCTGTTTCCCCCACTATTATACCCTAAAACTCCAACCATGAAAAGCTCATTGTGCTTGAACCGAGAAGGTCGTCAAAATGAAACATCAAGCAAAACAGCAAGTGCTGTTGATTTTAAACTCCGATGACAATGCCCTCAATCTCCTCCTCGCCAACCTGAACCTTCTCTAGTGCTGCGGCCAACTCCTCATGTTGTTTCTTTTGTTCCATTTCGTACAGGTACTGCGCATACTTTGATCGTTTGTTGTGAATTCCACACTCGGTCTTTTCAGTACCCTTCCATCTTCCAGCACGCTCATCCTCTCCCTCCTTTACTGGCTCGGTTGAATGCCAGTCTCCAACACTCTTGTATCCACGATCCAACAAGTCGTTGTATGGAACATCGTTCTCCTTGATATAGTTTTGTACCTCTTTGAAACTCCATCCTGCTAATGGATTGATCTTAATCAAGCCAGCCTCATCCACTTCGACGATATCCAAGCTCTCTCTCTTAGCACCCTGACTTCTCCTTCTACCAGTTAATACTGCAGCAACATCCAACTCATTGTAGGCCCGTTGGGCGGGTTCAACTTTGGCCACCCAGTCGTACAAATCGGCGTTGGTCTTCCATAATTCCTTTCCATGCTTTCCCTCAAATTCTTCAACGGTTTGGCATCCTTCTGGCTTATAAACATGCAAGTTGACATTTGGATATCTCTTTTTGGTCTTCTCAACAAGTTCGAGTGTTTCGTTGAAGTGATACAAGGTATCAAGGAAGATAGCGTCGATGCTCGGTAGTTCGGGTGTTTCCTTCTGTATCTTGCTCAACATATCAAGGGTGACAAGACCTGTTACTCCAAAAGCAGTAGTTTGATAGAGGTTTGGGAAAGTCATTTTAGCCCATCGGAGAATTTCCATAGGTTGAAGATTGTTGAGTGTTGAATTGATGAATTTGAGGTGAGGCTTTGTGAGGACGATCTGAGGAAGGGAACTTTGAGATGATGCTCCAGAAGCATATCCAGACTCGAGATTCGAGGCAGATGATTCGCGGTGAACTCCCATTTTGATTGTGTTTTTTTGATTGAACGAAAAAAAAACTTTCTATTTGTTGTTGAAGACAAATCGAAGTTAAGGTATAAAATTGACGAAGATAAAGATTTAAAGAGGAAAGTGATATCAAAAGGCAATAACAAATGGCACAATTCTCTCCTAGATGATGTGATCGAATTCAACTTCACAAGCTGCAAGAAAATTTGATAAAGAGGTTTGATTTGAGATGATAATATGCTGCGTATATTATAAAGAAGAGACTTGAGATCACACAATACAAAAGAAGTTGAAGTGGGAGTGGAAGTGAAGAGAGGTTCGAGTACCTAGTATATACTCTACTCGTATCTCTCTTCCTCAGCAATCACAGCAGAAAAGTGGACCATCAGACAAAAGCACGACATTCATTATTACAAAGACGGACTCCTTCATCATCGCATTACCGTGCCATAACTCCGTAGGCAGAAGTGAGTGCTGTCATGGAGAATTTGGGAGGGCCTTGTCTGCCTTATTTGCCTTGTATTGAGAATTTGATATGGCGTGATAGACGCTAGTAGGGATTTGATTCTAATCAAATTTTTTTTCTGCTTGTTTTGTTTTACTGAGGCCTGAGCCACTTTACTGAATGAGGTAGAGATTCAAGAGATTACAATACAAGAGAATGCTCTTTGTTTCTCTTTGGTTCCTGAACCTGGGGTCCTTTTTTTGTGCGTGTATATTTCAGCATCTTTTGACTTTAAAGTTTTTGCCTGATTGTGGTTTTAATGTGGCAAATTTTTACGATTGATTTCCCATAATTAATATCTAAACAATTTTAGCTTTTAGTACAACTTGTTTCCATCTCATAGTTCCTTACTTAATTCAGACCTCGGATGCTAAATTATCTGAGATCAATTTTCTCGCATCTATCCAGATTCCATATTAACAAATCGATCCTCAAATCATCGGCTCGGTAATCGAACTAGCTTCATTAACCCCTGTCGATTATTTCACTTGTGTCATCGTTAACAAAAAGCACGACATTTCACGTGATATGACAACTTCATTGCTTACAAATAAACCATCTTTTGCGGTTCTTTGATGCATATTACAAACTGGAAGGTCTGGCAGGGCGTTAGATGATTGATTTTGATTGGTGCTCGTGAACTCTCAGATGCTTTTGAATGTCTTATCTGGTTTCGGAGTTTGGTGCTGAATTGCCGGGTCTACTTATTAGATAGTAGGTCTATCATTGCGCCGTTGATCGTTTGGATGGGCTGCGGGATATTTTGTCATATCCGGGTCGGATGTACGGTTCCTCAGAGTCTTTTTCTAGTGGATGATTCTTCTGCCAGGAGAGAGTGAGACTGGTAAGTAAGAAGTATCGAATATTGGTCAGCATAGGTCTCGTTACTTTCTATATCTGCTTGCGCAGATTCAAATGTCGGTTAAGTGTGGAATGAGAATGGATTAAGTAATCATGAGATATGCTGAGAACATATTCAAGAATATCACTCGGTTGATGTGGGTGTAGAGTCTGGACGTAATTGACGACTTCATGTGTCTATTCAATAATCAGCCCTGCGCTTAAAGTTAAGCCACTACGTACAGCTTCATATGATATCTTCCTACAAAGCCAACAGGAGATGAACATCCCACTAGTAAAATGATGCAGACAAAGTACATTCCTCGAATACCCTCGCCCCTTATTCAACCTGATAAGCTTAGCTTCCGTCCCCAGAAACCCCTGGTCTTACCACTAGCATCTGAAAATCGTGTTTAGTCCTGTAATGTCAACACCAAGTACCTATCAATCAATAGCTTCCTTTATCTTAAATCCGGTCGCTACGACGCACTCATAACCTTCGCAGATCAATCAACTTTAATAACATAACGTTCCGGAGTGTAATCACCAGTCAGCACAAAGCGATGTTCATGCCCATCTCCTTTATAATGGATTGATCAGTCAGTTAAATCGGATACTTGCACGTGAGTTATTTGGCTATGCTACTTCTGCTTTCATGATAGATCTGATATTGTAAAAGTTGGAGGTCGAGATACGTGCGTCCCGATAGCACGCTGTGAGGGGGGGAATGGGAGAGGATCACTGAGTAGATTACATTGTAGCTGTCACTTTAGAGGTAAAATAGATTTCACAATGGAATGGGGGCTAATACAATAAAACACAAAAAGTAATAATATTATAAATTGATTGTTGTGGGAAGGAAAAGCAGAAGCTTCTCCTTTTATAGCTAATTACTAAAGATCACATGATTGGTATAACTGTGGACCTCTACGTATATGGCCCAAAATACCAACTTTCTCACAATATATATAAACAAGTTCACTATATATATATTCGACCTATAGTGAGATCTTTTTGAGCAACCAACTTCCTGTCCGGTTCTAGCTTTTAATTAGGTGATTTTTGGTAACATGTATCTCCGCGGTAGATGCGTTAATTATCAGGATGTTTTAGCATAATTAGCCATTATCATTCTGGAAATTATTTTTATTGCTCTTATCTTCTTATAGATGTAATTAGTTCTGCTGCGATGCTAGCTGCCACGTAATATTGTATATCTGCGGGATACAACAACGGGATGGATAGAGTTCTGACTGAAGATACTCGTTCGATGTCATTACCTATGATTTTCAATTATGTAAGTCTAGTGCCCTACTTTTGGACCACCTTTTTACATCAAAATCGTCATTTCCAGTTATTTATAACTTTATAATTAACGAATAGAATTTAATGAAATTTGAAATGTAGATTTATTATATAATTAAAGTTCAATTCTGAAGATTTCAGATTTTTAGCAATTTTATTGATTGAAATTTGAATAGTTGAAATCACGATTTTCCATTTGTATAGGATTTATATATAAATCTGAAATTATTAAAACTTGAAATAACTTTTTAACAAAAATAATTTATATTATATTTTTAATTATTTTTGCTAAAAAGTTATTTCAAGTTTTAATAATTTTCAGATTTATATATAAAATAACTATTCAAATTTCAATCAATAAAATTGCTAAAAATCTGAAATCTTCAGAATTGAACTTTAATTATATAATAAATCTACATTTCAAATTTCATTAAATTCTATTCGTTAATTATAAAGTTATAAATAACTGGAAATGACGATTTTTGATGTAAAAAGGTGGTCCAAAAGGGGCCGGTCCGAAAGTAGGGCACTAGACTTAGATAGGAAAGCGTAGAGAGTTAGAGTAAATAAGCTTCTCCGCTGAGATATGAAGAGGTAAATATTGCTACTTCGGCTTGTAGAAAGGAAGAAGAAGAGGCAATTGTGAGAAAGGGATGAAATTATTGAGTGAGATTCTGTTCTAGTATTTCGTGCTTTATGGCCACAACTCCAGCCAGGTAGGTGGCAGAGCTTCCAGAGTCATAACGACTTAAGGGGAGGGATTGCAGAATATGTGAGGATTTTCATTGACCTAATCTGCCAAAACAAGACCCCTATTGGTGAATTAGGAAAGGATAATGAGTACTTGGTATGTCTATAAAATCATCCAAGTGGTTGCGAGGAGAGGAGAACTTGGAAGTGAGAAACGTATTTCCATTCACCGATGCTGACTCAAACCATAACAGCTGAACAAACAATGTCGTGAAAGCAATGGCTTTAAGATTCACAAGGCTGAATTCACTACTCCTCATACTTACCAAATATGAAAGTTCAAACCTTGGTGACTCGAGCCGCTGGCACTTTACATGGGGTGTTGGTCGATAGTAGTATTTCTGTGATGATGATTTTGCCAGTGCGTTATGAAATTCCATTATCATCCTTTTATGAGTCGAAGCTCTTGGAATTCGGTTTGTAAGGGCAAGGGGAAGGAAGAGGTTTACCGCTGAAGACTATATCATCCTCGGATTACGAGAGTTTACTAACGTGCTCGCATATCTAGAGAATTCTAAGCTGTAGTCCATGTGTGGTGACTATATTCAAATCATGCCTTTCTCTAGCTAATCGGCCGGCTATTAATGCAGCCCCTCAACGATGACTTGGCAGTTCGGAACTTAAATAGGGGTGAGGACAAAGGTGTGGTCTATTTTGCCATATCTGTAATATTGCAAGGCGCAGGGAAGGTCCACACGATAAGCCTCTGTTCGGTAGGGCACTGTATTATCTGGCCATATACATTGCTAGCAGAGTTCATATCAAGATGTTTGGTGATTTCTCTCAAAATCTGACCATGTCATGTTGAGCATCTGTTCGAGAACAAGAATTAAATATCAGACTTTTTGACCCATTGATATTGAACTATAGAGAACATATTTGAACCAAATCACATTTCCCGAAAGGAAGATATCGATTTGTTGATGAACTTTGTCATCGCATTGACTAACATAATCTCGGTGATGAGTGTCAGAATCAAAAACCACATTAGACATGGCGATATACTGAAAGACACTCCATCGGCAACATTCCGGTAGTGCGTATATCTCATCCCCGGTAGTCGTACGCACAGCCCAATAGTCCCACCCTACGCGTTCCATCTGTCTTTGAATACTCACAAAAAAAGATTAGCCTCTTCTAATTTTGACTTGCCTAGAATAAGCCAAGTCCCGAGCGAGAGGATCAACACGAGATAAAAACATTTGCAGAGACTGAACTAGTGTCTAGAAGATAGAACTCGAGCATTTATGGTCCAGGCTCGTACTCAAGGCAGCTTGCGTGGCCGCCACTGAGGGGTGACAAACTATATCCCTTTAAGAAAGTCGATCCACATGGACAGTTTAGGAGGTGACATATGGTAATTGCCCTATTTTATTTCTAGTTCCTCCTACAGAACTTCTAGTGCAGCGAGTAAGTTGGTACAATCCTAATGAACTGTATATCAGAGTTCTTTAATAGCTACAGACAACCATCAGGCCATAATAAACGTTGATTTCCTATCCTCGTAATGATTAAAAATGCGGCCATACAACCATACAAGCATCAGAAAGTCCATATTACTTTGATTTTCATTTCTGACATTACTCCCCGAACGGTTAAAATAAGCATGGTGAAAGAGTCTGGCAAAGTTTTACTTTCAAAACATATAATTTTAGTTGCAAAGGCCAAGCTAACTAAGGGCATACTCTAGACATATTATTAATATCCAGTTCCATGAGTTCCATAAGATAACAGGGGGCCGAATATCTATGTGTAAAAGACTTTAGTTGACACTAGCTATATGTCAGGATAATTGATAATTAGGACATATCGATTGCATCGGCAAGACAAACACAAGAAATATAAGACATCAGCTAGAAGATGAGTTCGAAAAGCCTTAAAAGCCACTACAGGAATATAAACCAGATGTATAGTCGTGAACGAAACGAATGGCTGGTAGCCTGACGTTGCAAGCAAATATGCAATATGCACTAATTCATCTGGCCCAACGCAATGAAACTGTATGATGATCTAGCATAAAGGAATAGTAAGGCAAGGTTGCTCTAACTCGGGAAAGAGGTATCAAAGAGCATTGCTTTTTCTTCACGTTTCCCTTCCAAATAATCTGTCGACTGTGGAACTTCTCAACGTCTCCCTCAACATCTAAATATATTTTCTTGCAAAGTATTCAGTGAGCTACCAACTCATCGATTTTTACGCATTGTTTCAAGTTATCAAATTAGATCTCACAAACGATTCGCTTCTGCTGAGGAGGTTGTCGCGCAGGATTGGAATCGGAAGAAGGCTATGTCCATCCATGGATGATGCACAACATTTTTGCTGCAGTGCAGTTGATCCAAGGTCCAATCAAGGTCCTCGATCATAATAGTTGGGATATTTCTGACTGAATGGGGATTTTGTATCATAGTCAATCAAGCAAATATAAACCTGTCGCCTAAGGTATTGCCGATTAAAGAATGCAAGTATCTGACTTCTCGGCATCTAAACGAGCGTCATAAATCGTCTCATCTGCAGGCCTTCCTAACGTATCTCGTATCTCTTGATGTTTTCCTCGTCGGCAAAGTATCCTGAGTTGCCACAAGGAGGTTATGTTCGCTGTCGATGGGGAAGACCCGAATTATACCATTAGCACCCCACCAAATCATCTTTGCTATCAATTGACCGTCAGTAGCAAGATTGCGGTATATCTTGCGGGAGTTAATTTTTAGATAACTAATTAATTAGGCGTAGACAGTCTAATATTCTGTCAAATATGGCATGAGAATCATTTCGGTATCATATTCGATCCAGGAATAGTTTACCGCAGGGGTATTTATTCGAGGCTGAGCCAGGTGCTGAAAGTGACGATGATATAATGGCGCTTGAAGGCTCTATTAGTTCATCTCCGGCAGTTTATACAGCAAAGACAAAACACTTTTTGGAATTTGATTGTAGTACTGTATAAACTCAATAACTTCGGTTAATACTGGTTCTATTTTGAAAAATAAATCATCTGTGAGTTAGGATTTGGAATCTTCAAGCTTTGATACTTTTCAATCTTTTTTTATAATATTATAATTTCAAAATTGTGTTACGAGGGTTGTCGTCTAGATCACGTGGAAGTGCTCTAGGCTCTCGAGGTGGTTCATAACTAGGCGTCAAGCAGGGACTTTAAGTAATGACAATAATGGTATGCAATTCGTAACTAATAGTAGAGTATACTAAATGATTGATCTTGAGCATGAAGCTCTACAGTAAGGGAATCCTTCCTAGCTATATATAGATCTTCGTACTCCCTATCCCATCGCTCCCTATCGTCCCATCGAGGTGGGAATAAATCCCACCATAGTGGGATTCCTCAGCTCGGTGGGGAATCCTTGATCACGTGCTTTCTGCTTGCGCGTGCGCCTAGGATCATAAGGTGGCCTAAATCACATACTAATTTAATGAAATCTGATCGCTTTTGCACAAGGCCCAAGCTCTTCTAATTAGTCAGTTGTTACCATCGTAACAATAAAGATCAAATCAAACAAAAAATATATTACTTTATATAATTGATTACTTTATTTTTGATTCTCATATTAAGCTAATCCAAGAATAGATAAGCTTCCTATCGATCCGAAAAACCTTATTCTATAATAGAACTAACATTAACTGAGTTTATACGATATGTAATCCATTTCTCTCACATTGCGGAGTGCCCACCTGGCAACTCACTAATGATTTGCTCAACGCTACTTAAGCGATATGCAGCTTGCTTATCCTGCAACGCCAGGGAACATGCATTTGTGTCAACCCGTTGCCGAGCACTGGAAACTTTAAGCTGTTTAAGGTTAAGCGATATGCAGCTTGCTTATCCTTCAGGGGTCAGGAAGCGAAGCTTCCCCTCTCTCTATTGAGCAACGCAACGAGCATCCTTACCAGACTCACGAGTATAGACCGCAATGTACTACGATGCATCGGCATTTGTCTTCAGTAGGTCAGTTGTCAACTTGTCATTTAACTTCCAGAATACCTGACGCTAACAATGATAATTAGGCCGGGCTGGTGTTCTGGATGAGTATTAATTGTTTTGTAAAGTTCAAGGTGGAGAATTTACATCTGTTTGGCCTGCTATGAAGTAGGAAAAGCTCCCTTGGTCAGACTGCGAGTGTTCGATATGTCACTATCTTGTATTCTTGGTATCGCCGAGTTAGACCGACAATGACGGCGCTCTGTCAATGAGGATATCACACTAGAGAACAATAGAACTGTGTCTATACAAAGATGTCCTCTCGCGAGTATAAAGAGATTCGGAGATCCCATCCTCTGAATTCATCATCCCTCATAACTTTTCCATACTCGCAGTCGTTATCCTTCAGCCATGTCTATTAATGCCACAATGCGTGCTGTCATCTGGGCAGGTGTGCCTTTCCAGATGAATGTTACGAACTTGCCTATGCCAACTGTTCAAAGCCCAACTGATGCACTCGTGCGAATCACTACCGCAGCTATCTGTGGCACTGACCTTCACGTCTACCATGGAGTGTATGGCAGCAGTAATGTTCCTTATACAATCGGTCACGAAGCCATTGGAGTGATTTCCGAAATAGGCAGTGCGGTAACGGGATTTTCAGTGGGTGACAGAGTAATCATTCCAGATGGTGTTCTGGATGGTCACATTGGCGTTCAATCGCGTCTAGCATATGGCCTAGGTTCGGATTATGGCATGACAGACGGCCTTCAAGGTAAGGACGCGTTATCTCCAGTCTCTAAGATGTTTGTTCACTGACGTAGAATCACAGCTGAGTACGCTCGAGTTCCTTGGGCAGATGGCAATCTTATGGCAATTCCGCCAAGCAATGGTACGAATTTGGATAACGATTATCTCCTGGTGGGGGATATCTGGGGGACTGCTTGGGGGGCTGTCGACTATTCTGGATTTCAACCCGGGGACACCGTGGCAGTCTTTGGCGCTGGACCTGTTGGACTTCTTGCCGCTTACACAGCCATCCTTCGCGGCGCGTCACGAGTGTACTCTGTGGATCATGTTCCTGAGCGACTTAAGATTGCTGAATCCATCGGCGCGATCCCTATTAACTTCAACAACTCCGATCCCGTGGAACAAATTCTCCGCTACGAGCCGCAGGGTGTGAGAAGAAGTCTTGACTGTATCGGTTTTGAGGCAGTCGACCAACAGGGCAATCCACGGGAAAACGAAGTCATCATGAATATGGTCGCTGTAACCGGCCAGCAGGGAGGCATTGGGCAGATTGGCATCTTCGGCGCGGCGAACACTTCAACTGGAACTCCTCTCGCAGGCACTTTGCCACACACTATTGATTTTCCAATGTCCGACTTCTTCAGCAAGGGATTGAGTATGAGAAGTGGAGCTGTTGATATTGAGGCTGTTGCTCCTAATCTCATTGAGTTAATTTCGAGTGGTCGCGCGCGACCAAGCTTCATTGTTAGCTCAGAGATCAACATTGAACAGGCTCCAGAATATTTCCGTCGCTTCGACGATCATTTGGAGACTAAAGTCATGATTCGCTTTCCTGAGGCTTAATACAAGTCACATGAAGAATCTCCAATTACTGTTTTCATCAGTTATCTGAAGGATGAGGCGCGTAGGGATCAGTTTTAGATCTACTGTGGGACTACTTTCTTTTCTGGAATTGATTTAGTGTAAGATTGGGCAATGTTTATTAATATGAAGGTCTCTCTGTACATAGATACGAGTAGGATCTTCTTTATGCGCAGGGATTTGTGCTCAAGGTAATCATTATACTCAAATAGTTAAGAGAATTGCAACGTTGCGATCATTGATCGAACCCCTGCTTGAAGTCTAATTAATCGTGAGGTAAATCACTCTCATGACCCTAGAAAATGATGCAGAAAGAGTATCATACTCCACAATAGATAATAATAGAGAACGTTATGTTTTGGTATAATCTATAATGCCACGGCCGCCCTCTGTAAGCGAAGGGGCATTAAAATGCCACTAGCTGGTGCTAAGCCTTTTTGGCAAACCATGCATTTGTGGAAGAAGGATTAGCGGGGATGGCAAGCAACTCTCCAAATTTTAGGCCGAGACTAATTTCCTCGCTAAAGTAAATTTAAACTAGTGCATAAGCAAGCTGCAGATGCAAGGTTGTCAAAGTGGTTGTGGACGTCATCGCGAAAAGCAGTAGCGAAGTACATATAATTTTACACTGACCTCTATCGTTCCTGCTGAAGTTTCTTGTCTAGCTATTGACTTTATTTTTTATCTTTGAAGACTCACGACATATTAATATTATCAAAATCAGGATTTCCCCTACCATATCAAAAATGGGAGAATATAAATGTTCTGCTCCAGTAGACTGTGAGAAGGAAATTAATTTAGACAACCTCAAGGGAAGGACAGCAGTTGTAACTGGAGGTAAGTAACATCGACTGGAACTGATTATTATTCTAACCAGCATATAGGTGCAAATGGGATAGGTCAGGCTTATGTCAAGGCACTCGCTGCAGCGGGGTATGTGATCTGAAATCCGATGGCAAATCAATATTAACACTATCATAAAGGGTCAACGTATGCATTGGAGACCTGGATGTCGAAGGAGGCACCAAATTGGCGTCAGGTCTTGGAAAGTAAGATCCTCTAATCACCTGTCATTTGGTGACGATTCTCACATTTTTTAAGTGCGAAATTTGTGAAATGCGACGTTTCGAAATGGGAGGATCAGCTTCAACTATTTGCTGAAGCCGCGTCGTTTACAGGAAAAGTGGACTATGTTGTCGCTAATGCAGGAATTTGTCTTAATGACGAAATTTTCACCTTTGCTGGTAGGTTATTGCGATGTACACTAGCCTCTAGACTGATGATATTTGAAAACAGGTAAAGATCAGGAGCCCACGAAGCCGGATTTGACGACTGTTGATGTTAACTTGAAGGGGGCACTATACACTACCAAGCTGGCGCTTCATTACTTTGTAAAACAAAATGGAGAAACCCCATCTCCGCAACAGGAAGACACATGCCTCGTCTTGATAGGTTCCGGAGCAGCCTTCCTAGACGTTCCCAGAGGTCCTGTGTATCCCAGTACAAAATGGGCTATGCGAGGTATTATGCATTCTCTGAGAAGAACAGCCTTTTACTACGGTAGTAGGGTTAATGTGATCTGTCCCTGGTACCAACACCCCTGAGCAATTATAGTGTTTCTTCCTTACTAATTGATTTAGGTATGTTAAAACCAATATACTGTCGGAAGATGCCTTCGCGCACGTAGCCAAGTCTGGAGTGCAATTTGCAGAACCAGAAGACGCAGGAAACTGCCTGCTTCGTATCCTATCCGATCAAACGATAAATGGTAAATCGCTTTTCCTCTCGGCTAGGAAATGGGCATCTGCAGGATATCTGGATTTGGATATTGACGATTACCCTGGGAATGAACTCATTCAAGAAATCCAAGTAGACCAGATAAAGTCGGCTCCTGTGTCAGAAGGTCTTTTTCTACAATAAAGTCGCTGAATAGGCTTGTCCAGTTTTGTTAGTCAACTTTTATTGCTTCGAGTTTCCTTCTCCCATAATTTTACAATTGTTTTTGGCTGGCCTGCGTTGAATAGAGAATCAAAGACCAGGAAGCTTGTTCTTATAGGGAAGGGGCTAGCTGGAAGTGAGTCTATATGAGCGAAAGACATTAGCAGCTATCAGAATTGCACCAATTTAAGTCAAACCAAATTGATCTAGGGCAGCAGGGACATTCAAGCTTATGACATGAACTTATCAAAAATAAATTATTTTAACATAAGATCTTACCTTACAAAGGTTGTCAGCCCAAAAGAAAATTACTCCCCGCATTGTATTCCAATCCCTTGATTAATTGAGTAGTGGTCGCAAATAATCCTACGGGAACGATGTGGAATGGCGTGCTCCGCCGACGTAAAGAAACAAATTATCATTTGTATTCTTAGTATTAGGGTCCTTCTACACAATTTTCAATAATTCAATGAAATTCATCCAGTCTCGAACGGCATTGCATCTCTAATTTTTGTTCTTTATCGGAAGATTGTAAGGCTTGAAGATCAAACATACATCCGTCTCTACCCCCAACTATCCCACTCGAACTCAACAAAATCTGAAGGTTTATGTAGCTATAGGCTGCCAGAGATATACTAATATAGACACAATTACACGATATTAATTACAAATAAAGTCCTGACACTGCGACAATACGTCGCATGATGAGCTCGCAACGGTTGGCGCCCCAGAGTCTTGCTAACACTTTCATTGGTTTATAAAATGTCACTTTTTCTTCAAAGCCTCAGATCAGGCTATTGTTACTACGTTTGTGATTATGGGATGCGGTTCTATATCTAGACTTGAGAGTATCGGATAGAGGTCGTGGAGTTGCTGAAGATGCTGCGAGCGATTTGTATTAGTTCCGACATCATATACCCCTTTTTACTTCGCTACGTATTCTGGTGGAGCTTTTAATGGCCATGACGAGCCGTGAACAGAAATAAGCGCTCCCCTCAACCCTACCAACAAGAAAAAAGCTCAAGGTAGATTATTTTCCTTCCCACTTTTCTCTTTCGAATGTAGCGGAGACTTTTTTTTCCCCCCATATTCATTACTCAATATCAGGCTTAGGTAAAGCTGTGATGTGTTCGCTATTGCTCATTGTGCAGGTAAATGGAATTAATGGACATCAATTTTAGGATCTGGTTGGCGCGTGTAGTCATTGTTCTTGTCCGCAGTGATTGCTACGTGAGCAAAGTTTCGCTCGAACCAGCGGGCTTTGGGTGAAATCTTTGGGGCTAGACTCAGGTGCATTTGGAAAGGTAAATTCATTGGAAATGGAGAGCACTTTGTCGTGACGATATAACATGATGATGAGTCGATCTTATGCAAGGCAAAGCAAGAAATAGAACAAGAGAGACCAAAGTCAGGTATTCATCATCCCTTGGTATTTTCGGTAGCGTCCCAAGCTTCTTGTTCAAATAACCTTCATACCCGGTAGCGCTCTTGCAACGCCGTCGTAGTTTTCTCGCTCGCATCCTTTTTTTCCTGAGATATTGGCCCACTCGATCGAATTTCCCAGACTAGCAATCATGATTATTAGTACCTCTCATTGCTACTCTAGTGACGGTAAAATGCGGCATCATTACTAACATTCGCTCGTCAAGAGATACGAGGACAATACTTGAACAGGATCAGACTTCCAACATATTACAACGAAAGTTGGAGATTGTCGGGTATAGAACAAAATAGACGACAGTCACCATGCAGCAGCGGCGTGAAAACCCGTATAGCGCACTTCCACGTATGCGATCCTGTTGACACTTGGAGCTTAATTTCGTCGCCAAAACATGAGACGTTTGAGAAGCCTACGTCGTTAGCCACGATGGAGAAGAAATTTGGGAGTCTTGACCGTGTCAGATGAAAGCTTAAGGTTTATAGCTGTTCGTTATGCCCGCTCGTTATGACCTTCTGCTTGTATACCCACCCAGCTGTTCCGTCTGCCTTCATCCCCCCTCAAATTGTACATCTTTATCTTATCATATTGTTTCCACCCCCTTCTTTGCGAACCCGAGCTTCTTTCCATCGCAAGTGGTATCAAATAGACGTCGTGTTGCCGATTACCACTTCTGCATCTATCTTCTTACCATACCCACCCTTGCATCCCGCATCTATCATTTTCCGGTAGTAGCAGATTGTGATATCTTCTTTCGCCATATCGCCGTTGCGCCTTTTCAATTTGAACACATTGGCAATTAGACGTCTTAACTACCTTACATACCACAAAATTGGGGCAATTTAGTTCTTTTGCTTATACCTAGACATCACTCGTCTATCGGTCCGTCTCCCTCCAATTTTGACATGTCGTTATATACCAGATCCTAGCTTTTTACTTTTAAATTCTGCGTCTCCCATCTCTCGCCCTCGTATATTATGTCGCAGACCGTTATTTGGCATGCTGATTTCTTATTCCCACATCAAGGTATCCGCGGCCGTTACTTGGCGAGACAATTACCTTGTTGCTTTAAAGCTTGTACTTACATCTTTCAGTTAGCTTCCCATCCGGCCGCATCCAGAGAATATGTCAAGAATTCCTCCGCAGATGGACACTGCTAAAATGCTATCTTAACCTGAGCGCTCGCTAAAGAGGGGTGCCGTTAAGTAGTGGATTATGTGGGCAAGAAGTGATTTGATGGCCATTTTGACTATCACGCAGAACTCTCAACGTAAGTGGATAAACTTGAGATGGGCAGCAACTGTATCTTTTCATAAAGGTGAGCTGTTGAGTGAAATACCCGTATATCCCGAACGGACTGTCAAGTAGAGTGTGGCTTAAGCGCTCACATGGTACCAGGATATGAGGTCATGCCATCCATTGTAATTCCGCCATCCCATATGTTGTTTCTTCTCCTCACTGCACACCCGCGGGTATCTTGTGTTTAACCTTGTCCTTCTTTGTAGTTCTACCTCTACGATTTAACTCTTTAGGCGCTCTTTCTGTGTCTGACATAGTTCTCTTTGTATTGCTTTGACTAGTAGTGCATCTCAGGTGTTTTGACAATACAGTAGAGGGACAATGCGAACGATATTGAGCATCTGCCACATTTGAATGAGTTGTGAAATAGAGCTAATAGTGTATACAACCAGGTATATATCCATGAGAAACATGGTTTTGATTTCCACAGATTTTCTCTACTGCTCGCTGTCCAAGTTGGATTCAAGTTGTCAGCTTCTTTGTCACCTTCGAGCTGGACTATTCTCCTATCTTCGCCATCTAATATATATTCATCGTATATAATCTCGATATGGCCATTGTCCTTGTCTATCCAAAACTCCCTAGCTTGTCTATATTCCCGATAATCGAATTAGAGGGTGCAACTCTATGCTCGAATTATACGCTCGACTGAAGTAGAGTGTGCGGAGTGTGTTCCTATCAATAAATTATCAATCTGCATCGAGCTTTCGCCTTTTTTATGAAGGGGTAAATATATTACCTGGTCGATAAGAGATTTGTGTATCTACATATTCGTGTTGTGTATAAGCTGACAGGAAAGTAGCAAACCTGAAAGGAGATCAAGCATATAACCAGAGGAATACCTATGCTTGAGAAGAAAAGGCACGCCGTATTCACTAGAGAATAACTGGAAGCACTGTCTAGAATCACACTGAAGTAGGGTATCAACTACAACATAATCACTAATAGCTAAAGAGAGCGGTCCCTCCAACTGCTCGTCGGGGATTGGCCAAGGTCCATGTTTTTGAAAGTCATGTGCCATATATAAGTAAACGTATCATGTCACTAACATTCTTGACATTGGGCGAGTACGGCCAAAGTTGCCGTATTGAACAACTTCGCCCTTCTTTTTCTTCATCCTAATGTTCCAAGGGCCGCACTAGCAGTAATAAAATGGCGCTAGTGATATGACCTCAAGATCTTGCTAACATAAAAGCTCCTGAATACGCGCTCTCTAGAACAAACATTATCACACAATGCTGTTTGGATATTTGGAAGACCTCCTGATAAAACAATATTTCTCAAGCAGCAAACTTTTTGCTTGACTACTATTCTTGTCAATTAACTTTCCAGACAACTGGCTACTTTGCACAACTAATTCCCGTACGGATATCTTTACGGCCCACTCGTCTACTTTTCACAAGCATAGGCGACAGATTCACGATAGATTGTGTACTCTTCCTTCAGTCTCGAGAACAAATTTCGGTGAATATCAACCACTGTTCAATCGACGAGAATACCGACGCTCTTTGGCGAGAAAACAAATAAAAAAAATCATCAGCAGAATCCTACAGGTAAGCAATATTCTGGGACTATAGTCATATCCTCTTGAGAGATCATCAAGTCCGCTCGATAAATGATGAGCTAACATTTTGATGTGCAGCGAAATACCAGGCAGTAATCCGCAATCGATTTACGAAAGAAACCAACTCATTTTGTACATACCACCAGTAAGATATAACCCTCTCTTGATTCTCTCGTCTTTCTGCCGTGCAATGCATCTTACTCCTATCCCCTTGGACACTGTTGCTCCTCTATTGTCCCAAATACTTCCACCAATTCCATTGAATGCCCGGCAATTTTCCCTGTCTTTATCTCTTAACAGGTTTCAATTTCTATCTCCCCTGCTTTTTCCAATTTTCACGAGTTGAAAGAATGGCCATGGAAACACTCCCCAAATTCAGAGTTAGAACAATTAGTGTTCGATCCTAACTGACCATTCAAAGAAGTAGAGGCAAAATGCCTAAAGACGCGCAACATGTACAGTTTCTCAACGACTACTACAATAGGCTCGTCGACCCAAATACCTTAACGAAGACCACCCAAGAGATCGCAGACGACTGCAACAATGCACATTTGCCCCCCACGACTCAAGGCATTGATGGCGTCGACTCCCAAATAGTGGGAAGGTATGATTTAATCCTTTTGACGCTGCGAACATCATTTACTAACCTAAAATGTACACAGACACATGAGCGAATGTCGAAAGCGCGCCGCAAACGAATCTCGTGCAAAACGAAATACTCCGGAACAGACGCAGATCCTCGAAGCCGCGTATGCACTTGATCATTATCCACCTCCAGGAATAAGGATGATATTGATGTGGCAGACGGGTTTGAGCTACAGGAAGGTCAAGAATTGGTTCGAACATAAAGCTAAGATGCTGAAGATGGCCGGCAAAGAACGAAGACATCCGAATCAGAGTTCTAGTAGACATGCGACTCGGATGTGGAAAGCATATGATGAGGATCGCCAAGGATATGTCCAAAAGCTGTTGAATGGTTCGATTTGTCCCGTGACCGGCGCCGATCTTACTCGACGAATGGGAAACAATGCAGCCGTAAATGGCGCCATGAACAATGTGAACGGCCAACTAGGCCTCGGATTCATGGCACCTGCGTCAAATATTGGATTTGGGTTTAACCATCAAAATGGCCAAGGTAGCTTTGGGGCCATGCAGACTCTCCCACATAACCTGATGAACCAGCATCGACAAGCTGGATCCCAGAATTCGCCGGCGCCCCCGCATTATCAGATGATCTCTCACGGACAAAATGACATCCAGAGAATGCAGGCACCTCTACCCAACCAGTTGAACCAGCAAGCACAACACGGACCTCCGCAGATGCCTATATATAATCAGGTACAAGGCCAGATGTATTCCATACTACCGGCCCAGTTTATGAACATGGGAAACAATAACTTGACAGCAGGACAGAGCTATCCCGCGAATGGAAATCAACCAGCCGGGCAACAAATCACTCAGGTAGGAGGAGCTAATGTCCTAAATCCTAATATGCGACACCCACAACCTGCATTACTCAATGGAATAAACACGGCTGTATCATACCATCATAACGGTGGCATGTCTGGATGGCCCAGCATTCCAAGTGGTCAACCAACGACTCAAGACTATCAGAATTCTCGAGAACCTCGAGGTCAACGGCAGGAGCAGTATGCACCTCTCTATCCCCATATATCAGTAAGTCATGCAGAGCAGCTGCCCAATACGAGCTTGACCCAAACTGCCACTTCATGTAGAAAGAGAAAGCCAGCTCCTGGCGAAATCGAAATCGACAGTGATGAATATTCGAGGAAGCGACCTTGTCGTGCCTCAAAGCCTCAAGCTATTGCTTCACATGGCAAGAGAGAGTTCACACCAGCTGAGGGTGCGATGAACGACACCGAACCTCCGAAAAAGCAACACAAAGGCATGAGAGAAGTGTCCAGGACCAAGGGACAAATGAAGCCTAAACCATCCCCAGAGTTTCTGGCTCAATTGACAAACATAGCTGAAGGTGTTTATCAAGGACAAACATTCACAGTGGAACCTAAAACAGGAATTTCCTTCAACAATGGTGACATGAACAGGTGGTCACCTAATCAATCTCCCACCAGACACAATGGCTATGGCAGACATTATGATGGAAAGACAACTGGAGCAACAGAGACGGTAAGCTTTAATCATTTCTTTCATCTAATACTCTTCCTTCAGCATTTAACGTTAGATGAATCTTCTATCCTCTACACGACTTAATTCTTTATGTACCCGCTGAATTTCTCATTTCTCCGAGGACCTCCTTTGAGGGACAATTACTGACTTTCCGATGCTGCAGACTCCTGCTATCTCAACCCCTACTATTGCCACCCCAGAAATTGATTCTGGTCTTCTCGACCCTCGTCTTTTCAATGACAACGAGAGAAAATCCGGGGAGGCACATGCAACTCCAAATCGAGATCGAAACAATTTCATTCCGCAACAGCAGTTTGCACATGAGGCACAGAAAGAGGACAACCTCTCTGTGCAAGGGAGAGTTCAGAGCCCTAGAGCACAAAACGCCGGCAGCAAAAGCGAAATCCGTGAGGCTGAACTAGCAGCTCAATACCTCACAAAACCAAAGAATCCTTCTTACGAACAGAAAGGAGTTCAGGAGCCTGAGTTGCAGGATCAGGTACCCTCTGTGAGCGTACCAAATTTTGGCAACTCCAACAATTTACTTCCCTCAGTGGAAGATAGTTCGATTCTTGAATCCATCCCTATGGATGGGGAATTCGACTTCAAGGCTTTCCTCCGTACTTAGAGGTGCTGATGGCGGTGCCCTTGATAATATACGGAACTGGGGATACAATTACTACAAATTTGGACACGGCTAAGGATAATCGGCATAGATGGAGTGATGTGGCTGTATGGCATTCATTGTGGAGCATGTAAAGGGAAGGATGGTGACATAGCAAAAGATTTCTCTGTCTTGAGGCTTGTGCCAGATTCGAAGAGACTCAGCGCACATTCTCAAGTTCAAATACATGTGCTACAACAATACGTTGCGGATCTTGTAGAACGGCCATGATTCCTTTGCTGTATATTATCTGCAAATTTCACATAATTCACAAATGATTCTAATGTTTTGTTTACAAATACAACGAGTTACTAAGTGTAACTTCCGTAATTTATCATTGACTTCTAACAGTACGTGTATATATCTGCACTGCGTGAGCCTTAATCCCAAGATAACATCACCGAAACTGTGGTAGCGAGAGACTTCTCTGGAGACTAGCCTAATGACTATGTGCTAAGGAGAATGGTAGAAATGGAGGCAATGCCATGGAAAATCACCTAGCGACCAGTTCTCATAACTGCAATGTTATCTGCGAAGGAGAGCTTATGAATGCTGAGACAACAGTTAGTCCTTATTTTAGGCATTCAAGCAGATCTGGCCAGTACGAAAGAAAAGATATCTTTCCTTCGTATGGCATAATTTGAAATTCTTGGACTCTCTGTGTAACCGCTCTATACCGCTCTACTCCAATAGGCACAGACTCGGAGCTACATTGAGGAATAGCCTTGCCCAGCCTTATTCCTATTTCAAAACGAGATTTATCGTGGACCAATCCGCGAAGAGTAGGGCAGTGCAGCAATATAGTTCGTCATGCCAACGCGTTGTTCTCTTAAAAAAAAGAGGTGTTAGATATTCGGTAAGCGACAGCGATCCATGGTTACTTCATGGCATCTACTTCATGTCTATCAACCAAGAGCCCCTTCAGTACGTATCTACTTACACACAAACTCTCGTGAATAAATCTACAGATATGCCATATCGATGCTACTTTTAGATTGACTTTGAACCACAGATTTGTCACAAAAGCTTTTACGTACCAACCCGAGATAGAAGCAAATCTGTGCCGAAGTTAATGGAAGAAATTCACTAGAATAGCGTCTGAAGCTGTACACAACCAGACCGTGAAAACGCTACACAAAATATCTTCTTCAACATCGCAGATACTTATCAACGGGACAACAAATACATTTCAAAATTGAACAACATATGACAAGGTCAGTAACTTTACCACCAGTAACCTCGTGGAGACAATCAGATATGACTTTGAAAGAAGTGCTAAGCTATATTCGATAGCACAACGAAACTCAGGAAAGGCAACGCAGCACAGATAGTCGATAGCAACTGACTGGGCTTCGCTCAACAATCAAATCGGTATGTAGAATGCATATTACCTGCGAATCAAATCAGCTTTTTGAAGAGCTGTTGAGTATTAACTTATACAGTCAAAATGCCAAAAACTGAGAAACACGTGGATTGGCTCAACAAGTATTTTGAGAAGCACAATATCGGAGGAGATTTAGAGGAACCGAGCCAGTTATTGCAACTCAATGCAACGAAGAACTTTGTACGACGCAGTACATGAGGGGACCGTCGACTCAAAATAGGTTGATAATGATCGATGGCATTGACGCGCAAACCGTCGGCAGGTAAGATTTGCCTCGCTTCTTACAGTCGTTTTAAATCGAGAGCAATAGCTAATAGTAAATGCAGGCACATGAAGGAGCTAAAACTGAAAGCGCTTGGCCAGCCACGAGCCATACGTCGCAGCAGAGATGCTATAAATAGGATAGAAGCAGTGCGTGCGAAGAGAAACCCAATATGGCCGGGTGACAGAATGCTTTTGGCTAAGTTGAATAACTCGACACCTGACAATATCAAGAATTATTGTGAAGAAAAAACCAGGCTAGAAGCCAAGCACGCGAGTGAAGCCGGTGGGCAGGCACTCGAAATCTGGGAGGCGGCGAAAAGAATTCGAAAGAGGTCCCACAAATATGCCGGTAAGATGTGGGCGGAATACAACAGGCCAGGCAATAAGAATTTGTATTTGCAAAGGTTGGAGTATGGCTTGATCAGCCTCGAGACGGGCGATACTATCAATGGAGACTCAAGCCAGCACCGAGGTTCAGCGTTAAACCCGGCGAACGGGTACATTCAAAGCATGCCTGACATTGCCCATACATTCAAAGGCACCGGTAAAACTGGTGTCGAAGGCACCAGAGGAGGTGTTGCCAGTAATCCTTACACGATGGGACATTCCATGGGAAACGAACCTGATTGTCACAGGAGATGTGACTCCATGGCGGATTCATCTAAGTATTCATCCAAAAGCGGAAGCTTTTTCGATCCGAGGACGAGATTGAGCAGGTCTTCAATCAGAGATTGAGCCTTACTAATGGCAGTCTCAAGAGTTTCGACTCGCATATGGTCTACAATTTCAGAGAATACCCAACCTCCAACGATGACGGATTTGGCGGATCAAAGCCAAGATTAGCTCTTGCGGAGTACGAAAGATTCCATTCACAGACCATATCAGAGCATGGTAGACCTATGCCAGCGTCCATGCAGCCATTCAGCCATGAGACTTGTACAAGTACCATGCACATGGGCTTTCAACAAAGTCCTCTGGTTCCATCGGGTAACATGACTGGTCAACTTTTAATACAAGGAGGATGGCAATACAGACACGAAGAGAGGCCTGCTGCTGCCACCGTCGAGGGACAAGACAAGGGAGGAAGTAATGTAAGCACTTCAGATCAGAAAGACGCGTACGAATATCCGGAACCGAGCCAAGCGACGTTTACTGCATCATCAAAGAAGAGGGAAGAAGGGCTTCTTGAGGATGAAACGGTAGATGTCAGAACATTCAAGAGACAACGCCAGCTTGAGCCACAACTCAGGTCAGAACAACGATTCCAGCCTCAAAGCCAGTACAATTGGCTCGGCGGAGAAGTGGAAGTTGGGTTTGGATTCAGCGGTGTCGCTAGTGGAGAATATACCTGGCTCAAATATGATTGGCACGAAGGTGGCGCGCATAGAACCACCGCACTCCATGCGGAGCACCACAACCACTGTAGCCGTGATCATGGACCAGAACTCGGCACCTCAAATGACAACGCTAGTCCAGAAGGCAGGCTGGGAACTCGATCCGTCGCCAGAAAACCTGGCACTGGCAAACACAAATGGTGTACAGGGTGACACGCCTCAGAATGCCATTGTCATTCCAGATGACGGGGAAGACGAAGCTGCTAGGCTGAGCCAAAGCATGGGTAATCGAGCCAGCATCGTCGGGAAACAGGCTACCAACGAGACAGCGGTGCCTGGATATATCCAGGAAACATCAAGCACAGAGGGTATACTAATG
Source organism: Sclerotinia minor (assembly GCA_025389075.1). Classification (NCBI taxonomy): domain Eukaryota; kingdom Fungi; phylum Ascomycota; class Leotiomycetes; order Helotiales; family Sclerotiniaceae; genus Sclerotinia; species Sclerotinia minor. The sequence continues at coordinate 2,126,997 of QRFH01000003.1, forward strand.
CCTGGTATTGCCAAGGAATTGCCCGGAAATCTGAATCAGAAGTGGAAAGCCCTTGGCAATCTGGCTACCCTTTTGCTGGACATTTGCCCACCATACCCGACTAGCGGCCCCACAGAAGACCTGGGATCTCTGTTTCCAAGAAATAATGGCAACCCTGACAAATTCTTGACTTCAATGCGTAAACAGCGATCAGAATCGTCCCTTTGTTCACTGATGGACGCAATACATTGGCATGCCCAACGGAAATTAAAGCCATTGTACCCAGTACTCCGCTCCTCGTCATCACAGCCAATGGAACCCTCAACCTTGACCTGGCTTTTTCAACCACCGTGTCTCTACAAAAATTACAAAATCAATCTTCCGAGCTTACTCGGAGATTTCATATTCAACATTAGATGCAATCAGAAGTCAACACCTTTTTGACCGATTCTAATTTATGCTGTTATAGTCGTCTGTACGGTCAATATTTTCTCCACTCAAAACCCGTCTTCGTGCTATTTTCAATGTCTAGCCTGGACATAGCAATGATGTGATAGCGCAAGAAGATCCGGGGAATTAAAATGGTCTCGAGATTCCATCCCATCGCCACACCATGCTTTGCGATTGAGAACAAATCGACCTCCAAGTCGCAGTGAGTTCCACATTGACGGAGGCGGGAGTCAATATCTAGAAACCATCGCAGACATTCTTTCGACTTTCCTAGCGCGGTTGCAGAGACGTTTCATATTTCCAATGCCTCCACTCTTTGCTGACCCTATCGGATCTGTCATGGGCGCTGTGATAAATCCTGCCCATATTTCCTAATGTATCCCACAGCTCCGCTATGTGTTTTCCTTTCTCTGGTGTTCTCGCATGTTCTGCTTCCACGTTTTATTGTCGCTCGTTCTGTGAGCCCCTCTCTTATGGTTTCGGTGGACGGTGAGGCGTGCTACGACGCAAAGAAGCTTCGCTCATTCGTTTTCGTGGTGAGCATGGGATTCAAGCACAAGAAAGCAGGAGAAGTAGTAATGACCGCAGTCTTCTCCCCGCAGAGATCTTCGAGGTCGGATCAAGGAGGTGGTGCCACTGATCGAGGTAGTTCGTCGCACAAAGCCTTGTTCGTTATTCTTTATGGTGGAGGTGGCCTTTTGAGGTCTTGAGATAACTATTTTATAAGGTTATATCTCAAAAAAGAACAAAGGGCGCCATAACAAAGCATGTAGGAATAAAAATAACTTCAAATATGTTCTGAAACTTTTATTAAGTTTAATAAGTATTTTATTCAGTATTTTGATCTCTACGTAGTATATTATCAAACAGAGAACTATATCGGCAAGACTTCGGATTTGATTCTTTCTTCGGCAAAATACTGAAAGTTAAACTATCCAACAAAATTTAAATTATTATTATAATTTATTTTATATAATCGAATTGGTAATTAGATCCTATTAATTATAATGGCTTTTATATTACATTTATCTATCGAGTTATAAGTTTTAAATATAATTTTCTTTGTATAATTATAACCAAAGAATATATAATAAAATTATTATAATGAAGACTAAGTAGTCGAATTTACTTTTGTAGATAATCTACTTATTCTTTAACTTTACAACCAAAAAGAGTATAAAGGTGAAAATCTCCTTATTATTTGCTTCGGACTAGACTTTAAAGGAGAGGTATCTCCTGTATGATACTAATTAAGATCTCGTTGAGCCCAGTCTTCATACACTCGGCAAGCTTTCTTTCAGAAACTTGAACTTGACAAAGCAGCCAAATAAAGTCTTAGTGCCGAGGCTCTTCGCCATTCGAGGTCGCTTCTAGAACTGTTACTAGATTCTAACAGTAGGATAATCATATCTCATTGCAGCAGTCTCTGATCATCTATTATTTCAACGCTGAGAATTGTGAATCATACTTTTCATGGATACTATGACAACTAGCGTTCAGGGTTGAGTATTTAGTGACCGTGTCAAGAATAAATAATGGTATCTAGTCGTTTATTTTGCATAGTCTAAACTTCTTCCTTCGCGTCCTTGGCAACACCTAGCTTCTTCAACATGCCAATCTTTCCGATATTTCTGAGTCCAATGATAGTCATAGCTAAGGATGTCGCCATGCAGCCCACGCAGAACCATTCCACAGCTCTTAGTCCTGCCAAAAATGCTTGCATCTGAGCCTTTCCTTCCTTTAACACTTTTGACTGCACAGACTCCTGTATTGCCGATGTGATAGGCAGTGGCATGGCTCGTCCGATGGCCGCCATAGTTTGAAACATGGCTCCTGCTACCGATTGATCCTTTCGAGGAAGTGACTGAGTTGTAAAAAGACCGAGGCATGGGTAAACAGTATCAGCACCGAATGCCGCAAGTGCCATTGCTGGTAAACCGAAAGCGAAGTATGATGTACTGGGAGGAATTGGAACGGCAAACAGAAGATTTGCAATCATCGCCGAGCTAAGTCCAAAACTGAGAATGTAATTACCATTGATTCGAGAGAGTAAGTACCCAGATCCGAAAGTTGTAAGAACTATACAGTTGTCAGGAATATTTCTCGAAGTAAGATCCGGTCAACGTACTACCAACCACACCCAGTGGGATGTATCGAAGAGCGGTTTGTAAAGGATCAAGAAGCCGAAAATCTTGGTAGCTATATTCAAATTAGCCATTAGATCGCGGAGTCGGATTGAAAACATACTAGTAAGTAGTATAGAGGCAGAAATTGGTAAAGCCGGCCGAGAATAAAGTGATAATGACCATGGCAATGGAGAACTGCTTATGGTGAAATGTCGATACTCTCATCAATGGTTCTTTAGCGGTCTTTGTCTCGCGATAGTGTTCCCACAGAACAAATCCTATCAGTAAACACCCAGATATAACTATGATGGCAATGACCGAGGCCCCATGCCACCCAGACGATCCTCCTTCCGATAAGCCCACGAGTAAAAGAAGTAGGCCTGCTGTGAATAGAAAGGCACCAATCCAATCGACACCCGAGGCACGTACTGTATCTTCCTCGTTGCCTTTGGCCGGTTCCTTTGGGACCACAAATATTGCGCTTACGGCAATGGTAAGAGAAGCACCAGCTATCACGAAGAATACGACTTTCCAACTCGCCCATTGCGAGATGATCCCACCCTAGATAATGAGTCAGAATCACAAGTGTATGCTGGAAAGGAAGGGATACATACCATGAGATTTCCGAGAACTTGACCCATTGGCGCGCCGCCAGAGTAGAACGCGAAGCTGTAGTTTTTCACTCGTCCAGGTGGAATGGTATGTCCTATTATACCAATAGCTGTAGGGATAGTGACAGCAGAGGCGAGTCCGTGCAAAGCCCGCATTATGTATAAACAAACTTCAACAGGAGAAAAAGCCGTCGCAACACAAGTAGCAGCCGTAAAAGCTGCACCCAGGATAAACAATAGCTTCCTTCCGTACACATCTCCCAGTTTTCCCCAAAGAAGTAGGAATGAGCCAGACGTCAACGCATAAGAAGATAGCACCCATTGCTCCCGATCTTGAGGAATGTGAAGATTCCGAGAGATTTCAGGTAAGATGATGATGACCGCCTGGGCGGCGATTGTCTGAGGGGGGATATATCAGAAACCTACCCAAACTTCACGGAGTTTGCACTTACAACAAGAAACGTCGCACCCGTTAAAACGATAACCATAGGGGCTACTTGCCGTATTGTCACCTCCTTTTCCGAAAATCGTGTCTCGACCTTCACAACTGCCGGTTCAATTGTCGTCTCCTCCAGTATACCCTTTTCAAGCACAACATTCTCGATGGTGATACTCTGTAGCTCATCGCCATTTCTCTGTGATATGCTTCGCGCCATATCTCATATACAATGAGCAGGTATATTGGAAAGTAGTTGCGACGATAAGTTGCATTGTATATGCATGCCCTTGCAAGCACACCACCACCCCAATAACCATCCAACCCCACTTTTGCGCTGCATTTAATCTAGGCTAAAAATTGCTCCTGCAGAGAGCTTTTTTCGTTATCATGGAAAGTATTGCAGCAAGGAGCAGCGGAAACAAGATACGCGTTGATACTAGATAGCAATGCAAGATTGTCAATCTTTTCCTTGCTGTTGAAGATCCCCTGGTAAAGCAACACGCTTGTAGTAAAATGCGACAATCAGACAAAGATGAGGATGTCAAAGGTTTGTTGAAGATCATGCGCCGCTTTAGTACATTACCGATTATCGGTGGATGACAAAGCAACATATAATGTTTGTCTTCAAACTATAGACATGAACTTTTATATAATATGCAATGTGGTCTTCTTTCCATAGATCGTCTTTTCAATCTCTAAAAAGAATCTCTACCAATCGCGGTTTGAATAAATGCGCTCCTGATTCACGAAAGTTTATTGTCACAATGGTAGAAAGGACCTACGATGTTCGTTTTGTCAAACATTGCTATACGCCTGATCATGAATTCTTCTCACCATCATTTAGGATGCCATCAATGCCTTGAATACACTTCAAACACCATACGAAGTCCTCAAGAAGAGATGGGAGGCTGGAATCAAACTCGATGAAGGAGCAAATCAGGAAATGAGACAGCATCTGACTCGGATTGGATACACTGTAATTTTCAGTCTCTCTCCTGGCCTTTCCTTCGCTGACTCACGTCCAGCAAGATGATCTCAGACGGTTGAACATCGTTCACGTTGCTGGGACCAAAGGGAAAGGGTCTACCTGCGCTTACGTAGACTCGATATTGAACCGTTATAGAGAGTCACGTGGTTTCCCGAAAAAGGTTGGACTTTTCACATCACCCCATCTCATCGCTGTCCGCGAAAGAATTCGGATCAATTCAGCACCCATATCTGCTCCTCTGTTTGCAAAATACTTCTTTGAGGTTTGGGATCGTCTGGAAGCAGCAGCAGCTTCTTCGAGCGAACCGTTCGAGAAGCCTGTTTATTTCAGGTACCTGAATTTGATGTCTTATCACGTTTTCCTCCAAGAGGGCGTTGATGCTGCGATTTATGAGGTGGGAGTTGGAGGCGAGTATGATTCAACGAATATTGTAGATCAACCGGCGGTGACGGGTATCTCGTCGCTAGGGATTGACCATGTGTTTACACTAGGAGAAACGCTTGACAAAATTGCATGGCACAAAGCTGGAATTCAGAAAGCGGGCGTCCCATCATTTACAGTGCAACAAAAGCCAGAAGCAATGAAAGTATTAGAAGATAGGGCTCTAGAGAAACGAGTGGAGTCTCTCAAGATAGTCGACTTAGACCCAAGACTAACAACAGTGAAAATAAAACCTGCCGCAGATTTTCAGAGAGGAAACGCAAGTCTTGCCATATGTTTAGCTGAAACAGTTCTGAAGAAATTGAATCCCCAGTTCAGCACATTCGAGGATTCCCTACCACAAGAATTCGTAGATGCTTTAGAGAAAGTTGTCTGGCGTGGAAGATGCGAAACAAAGGTCGATGGAAACATCACCTGGTATTTAGACGGCGCACATACCGCTGATAGTATTGTAGTCGCAGCAAAATGGTTTAGCGACGAGGTAGCAAAAACGTAAGTTTTAACTAACTACCTACCTTAAGCCCACATTTCTAATCAGCTCTAGAAATGGCCCTCGAGTTTTAATTTTCAACCAACAAGGTCATCGTGAAGCCATAGGTTTACTCGAAGGTCTTCACCGCGCAACTAAAGAATCCGTTAAATTCAACCACGTCATATTCTGCACAACTTCAATCCAGAAAGAAAATGCATCGAAAAAAGGTAAATGGCACATCAACAATACAAACTGAATATCTACTAATTCCGCTAGATTTCGTTAATCTTTCCTACGATCCCAAATCGATATCAGAACTTACGATGCAGAAAGCCTTTGCTGAAAAATGGCGCTCGTTAGATTCAAACCCTGATACTGATGTACAGGTTCTTCCGAGTGTAGAAGATGCGTTTGAATATGTGCGGAGTTTGCCCACGGATGATGCACATGCTCAGGTTTTAATTACTGGAAGCGTGCATTTGGTTGGCAGAGCATTGGGGAGTTTGGAATCTACGGATGCATTGTAGATGATTAAAGTTAGTGACCTGAAGAATGGTGGTGGCGAAAGATGGGCCTGTATCTCACTCAACATACAAGGTATGGCTCGCGAAATATCCTGGGGTTCAACGATTATATGTGTATGATATTATTGTTCAACCAATATAATAATTAAAGAATATTCTTACTTTGCGGGTATACGATCTTCAAAATTACAAGTAGCTCTCTTTCTCCTCTTGAACCATACATTCCAGTATTCAAATCCACATCGAGCACTATACCAAGTACTTCGATGGATATCAACGACATCTCTTTCATTGAGACATGTAGGAACCACACACTCCCACGGTAAGTGCAGTTCCTGTATTTTCTGTATCACTAACGGGTATTGAACAAACTCCAGCACTATTCCACTATTGATAGAGCTTCTAAGCTTCTCTCTCTTTCTTACTTTGATATTCAAGAACTTTCATGAGGCCGCCGACGAGATGCAGACTTCCAGTTACCAGAACAAAGAGACGTTCTTCGTCTTCGGATAACCTATGCACAAGCTCTACCGCTTCTTGGATACTCGCATATTCCATACACATTGGACTACGATCCAAGCTTGAGTATAGTTTGGACGCCGACTTCTGTTGACTAAGATCATTGATGCCACTATCAACTCCCTCGCTCTTGAAAGGTATATTGGTGCAAAAGGCAGCGAAGTCAAAAGCTCTGAAAGAAATATGAATGTTTTCCAGTAATGTCCGCATAAGCATTTCAGGATCACGGTCTTGTTGATTGAAAATTAGCATGCTTTTCGTGGGGAAAACCCCTTGCGCGGCGGCTTGATTGAGCTTCGAAGCGTACCAACGGCCAGTCTCCTTGATACTGTCCACTGTATGCGCACCATCGATGAACCATGTAATATTACCAGTGACAACAACTTCACATCTACCAGCCCACTTAACTGTCTTTATCCCTTCCAAAAATTGACTTGGGATGGGTTGTTCAAGAGTAAATAGTCTAAAAGGGGTAGGCACATCTTTAATACATAGATTTTGTAAATGTGAGGCTGCAACAGCCATTGCTAGACTGGCATTATCCTTCTGGAAATCCCCCTCTGTGCCTAGTTCAATGGTTCCATTATCAAAGCCGGAATGTCTATTCACGACCTCCAATTTGACACCAATTTCTTTGGCGCGGTTTTCTAAAACAGACTGTGCTGCTTGAAGCTGTGGAGAGGTGAAACACGGAATGTTCTTCTTCATAATGCCAGCCTTGTGCCAAGCTATCTTATCAATTGTGTCTCCTAGCATTCCAACATGGTCGATGCCGAGTTTTGTGATCGCGGTGGTAGTAACTGCTTCCGCAGGCAGTATATTCGTGCTATCATATTCCCCTCCAATACCACATTCAATGATGGCGGTCTCCACGCCTTCCTCCATAAATGTGTGAAGTGCCATGATAGTGAGATATCGAAAATATCCTGGCTTGGTCTCCGAGGAAGTAGGATTTGGACACACGGTGCTAGCTGCGGCAGAAGCATCAGAGAATCGATCCCAGAGCTCAAAGAAATACCGCGCAAATAGAGTTTCTGATATTGGTGAGCCATCTATCCTTATCCGTTCACGTACTGTCATTAGATGTGGTGAGGTATAAAGCCCAATCCTCCCAAGACCCTTCCTTTTCGTATCCCCTGGTGCAACCCCAACGTCATTTTCTTCGCGTCGATACTGTCGCAGAATGTTATCTATCATAGCACACACACTACCCTTCCCTTTTGTTCCAGCTACGTGGATACATTTTAATCCGCGCCTTGAGAAATCTCCAGTCTCGTACCCAGCCTTGCGTGTCCATTCTAACATTTCTGGTATAGCATACTTATTTATATCTTCCGAGGTCTTCGATATGGAGGAAACAATTGTTCGATTGGATTGTAAGGTATCTAACAATGCTATCGCATCCTCGTAGCTACGCCCCTTGGAAGCCATTCTGCTTGAGAACCGGATGAAACTGCGGAAAGGTTCAGCTGCTACGTTTCGGGGCAAACGGGGAAACATGAGCGACATTGACATTTGAGCATTTGTGTGGTGAAATATTCCGGAGACATATTATAATATTTTACCTGTCCGTATCTGTTCTCAATTGATCATTGCATCTGTTCCTTACTTGGTTGTGTACTTGGAGGGGTACATTATTGTGAGCTTAGCACATGCACAGGCGCTTTGGGCAGAAATAATTACGGAGCGTAACCTTATCGATAAAGCAGTAATAAAGAGCCGGGAAGTGGTCTTTAGCGGTCTTATTCCCAGCTAATGTAAGTCTTATTTCCGGTTTCAGTTTTCCGATTTTGGAGATTGATGAACATTTTTTCTCTTGGACAAGATTTCAGACATGCAACATATGCGACATATGCAACATAAAAAGTCTGAGTGAATGTCACCGCTCACTATCCTCGGCATCACATGGCAGTCTGTCGAAAGCAAAGCCTTTATTCTTGCCGTACCACATAATGGTCCTGCCAGACGGGTTTTCGACTCATTATTTAGGGGTCCAGATTTGCTTTCGATCGTGTAAAGCTAGTGCTTTGAAGACTCTGATTTAATGGAATATCATCAGTCTTGGTTTGAATGTATAGATTGGACACACGTATTTTTCGAAGCACAGTCTAGATACTTGTCCACAATCCATTCAACATGAAAAGTAAACAATCTGGCATATTTCATCCATTGTCATATCCCAAAATCACATTGCTCCATCTCCAGAATTTGGATCCTCACCTTCCTCCTCGTCTTCATCCTCGTGTCGTTGCTTCCTGAGCTATTGCTTCATCCTTATCGTGGACGTCGGCAAGTTCATTATTTTCATCACAAGTACGCATCTCGAAATGCTCTAATCCAACATAAAGCATCGCCAACAAAAAAATACCGTCAAAAGTTTTACCAAACTATCCAAATCCTATGCACTGACAACACTACCCTTTATCTGTGCCAAATCAAAATCCTCCCCAGTTCCCATCCCGAGTCAAAGCAACAGACACACTCGCGGCGGCTGATGCACGTCCGGCACCATTGGCAGAAGAACCACTAGCAACCGAGCTACCGATTGGAGTGACTCTGACAAGACCATGAATCTTTCTCAAATGCTCATTGACTTTATCAGGGCGACAGAGGCCTTTGCCATAGCTTCGACGACATCCAATAGGACAGAGATTTTTTCCCTGATTTATCTGACCGCGTTGATGACTGATGAGAGATGTCTAAGGCAATCTCCTGGGCGCTTGCAGTCTTTAGTGCAGGTAGAATAGGAGCAGTGATAGCGGCCAGTGATTGGATGAGCTGGGGAGAGGGCTGCAGGCTGCAGGCTGATTTTTTTTGGAATGGCGGCTTTGTTTGCATGGCTCAAAAGCGATGGATCTGCTGCTGTAGTCGATTGATCCGCAATAATGTCATGATTGTAGGCGAAATCGGGGTTCAAGATCTTAATACTTATAAAGTTTTAGCGAGCGTGATAAAAGAAAACTCACCCAAGATCTCGCCCTTTCCGTGCCACATTTCAGGGTACAAAGATTGGCTGAGGTCCAAATAATTGCCTTGGTTGGCTGGAACACCTGCGCTCATTGCACTGAAAAGCGCTGCCAAGATTGGAAGCCAATAAACACTGGTCCAAAGGCGGCTGCAGAGGTTGTCCAAATGTGGGAGTTGGCCAACGGTTTATCATGGCACCTGCATGGAATGGGAACTCGGCAACATCGTTGTTACCAGTATAGGATGCTTCGTCCCAAGGGGCCTGGTCGGAGCTGGGAATGTCGTATGCAAAAGGAACATTTGGAGAAGAACGCTGCACATCTGTGACGATAAATAGGGCGTAAGGGGCGTAGTGTTTGTGGATGTAGCTAATAGGCGAACGGATGCTCGAAGATGCGGGAGAAAAGGGCACCAAAGGGAACAGTATGTATTGTAGGGTGGAGCCAGGGGGGTAGAGGGTGCTAGAAAGTGAGAGTAAAGTGCGGGAAGCGTGAGAAATAGGTATAGGGATGAAAGAGAGGTTGTATGTTAGTAGCTTACTCAACATTTGATCAATGGTTGCGCCCTTTTCCGATAACCCCGTGGAAACTGAGCATGGAAATGGAGCTCTAGCAATTCAGGAATAGCAGGAACGCATTGTGGATAGATTATCTTATCAGTCAAGCGCAACTACAACGCTGCTATTGAGTCGAGCACTTTTACGATCCTTTGAATCATGACGTCGTAATCTTTCTTCATATTACATCTCTCTATTGGATGGGAAAGGAATTTCAACCGAAGGTAGTCATATAACGTCTGGACTTCGTCATGACTGTGGATAGTTTGAACCTATATTGAAAGTGAAAGGTAAAGCGATAGCCTCTTGTTAAGCTTTAAATGACTCGAATTCATTCGCTATAGATTTAATTCATGACCATCACTTTTAAGCCGTTTCAAACATCCCGCCAAGTACACGTGACCCCTCCCCTCAAAACCCCGTTTGTCCTCGCTACACAAAATAAAGTTGCTCCGCATTGCTTAAAACGCATGGTGTAAGAATGATTGGTTCACAAGTTTGCTAAAAGATTTCTAGCTCTTGTCTCTGACTTTATATTGTTAATTAATAAATGCTGACCATCGAATACAATAAAATATCCGGCATGGTGTAGTGGCTAGCATTTCCGCCTCTCATGCGAAGTCTTTACGGCATCAATAAGGTCGCGGGAGACCGGGGTTCAATTCCCCGTACCGGAATTCTTTTTCATATTTAAATTCTTTTGGTCTTCATCATTTTGATGGCAATTTTTGTCGTTTTAGATGTCTATCAAGTCGACAATAACTCTTGCTCGATTCTTTTTCTGACTCTGGATATTATATATGATAACAGATATCTTGCGAATATCCAATAAGCCTCATTATATCTAACCCACGAAACATTGCCCTTCAAGAAACTGGTAAGTCCTCTATGAAGTAATACACGTGATACGCGGGTACTGATGTTAGTCACGTGATATCACCCCATTCATCTCGTGCAAGGACTATGCGGCGACTTCATAATAAATTGTTTTCGTTAAGATAGCTTGCTATTTTCAACTATCACAAAGCAAAGTAGGGAAACATAGAACTTGTATTTCAAGCAAATCCAATATTATCAAATGATTGAACACATTCAGAGACGACTAGTTATTATCATTGACCACATTAACCCCACCACAAACGGTTTTGAGGCCAACCATGATCAACCATTCCGAGCATCAGATCTTTTGCAACATTGTTCACTTACATCTGAAAGCTCTACAATCTACCTGTCGATACAGATAGATAGATGTAAGCCTCCTCTTCGGATTTCTTCAACGCCAAGTGGCCCAAGATATTGGCTTGAAAGAATGTCGCATTGCATTTGTTGTCATCACACGCTTTACGATATCAGTGGTCTGTTTGCATATGGCTCTTGAAGCCCATCGCAACAGACCTTAAGAGATATCAAATACCCTTCTATCCCGTGAATACAAAATTCAAGCCCTCGTACACTTTCAATGCTATTTATATTTTATATAAAGTGTTTACGACGAGATGGGTTTGACACCCGTTGTTGAAAATTGCAGTACCCACCTTTTAGATCTCGCTGGGTTTAACTTTTTTGCTACCACAAACTCCAATACCTTTTGACCGCCTTTTAAGCATGTTTTACAGTACACACTTCACCTAACCTGGCAGTGATGTGCTTTCTCAAATAGCCTGTATAAAATATCCGATGGCATTCTCTCTGTTTAGTGCGTTGGCATCGACCTTATTGGGTAATGTGTGGGGCCCGACCCGACCAAGTCAATGCATAGGGCAGCAATCTGGACGCATGGGTTTGGAGATGCGTCCCATTCAGTTAGACAGCCTCGTCATTTTTTCCTTCTCCTTCTTTTCGTTCTGAAGATTCCTTCTTCAATTGTGAAAGGAAGTGCCTTTTATTTGTATTGCCAGCTGCATTCTCTAGTGACACCATTAACCTGCAGGTGATCCTCGAGCAATCAATCTAATTTGTGCAGTTCCTCAGTCCACAGTAAACTTCTGCAGAACAGTTATACAAAAGGTTAAACCCTTTCATGTGGATACTTGTTTTGCTACTAAGAAGCAAGGCTGTGGGATTGATTATCCATACATGGAGAACGCAGATGTGGCTGCCTCTGATAAGGCAAGAAGTTCAGAGCATTACTCAGAAATGGATCGAGAACATGCAACACAGAACGATATTTACCAACGAGGTTTGAGTCCACCAGTAAAAGCCATGTCGAGTCCATCGGGAAAAGCCATGGATAGACAGCGCGAGGCTCAAGAATATATTCGCAATCGTCGAGCACAAGCGACTGTCGCAGATGAGGCAGATGAGGCAGATGAGAATGTCATGGTCGATAACGTTTCACAATTCGGGCCACAAAATATAAGTAGAGAAAGTGAAGATGATGAACAAAAGCTACTCATCACACTAGCAGAAAAGTACAACTACGATTTATACTTAGTGAGTCAAACTGCATGGAAGCTTCCTCGGTCCCAACTTTGTAGCTTATGTGGTGCATAGACTAATGATGATTTTAAAGCCTCCGGGGAACTCTGGAAGTCCCATAATTGAGCATACTAATTACGCTGCTCTACTGCATCGTAACGCGCCATCTTTGCCACAAACACGTCAAATAACGGATGGGCATGACTCCTGGCACCATTCTCGTCCTAGAAATCGTTCCGATTCTCCACAGGCCGAAGATCCCCCTCGAACCCCCTCTCCATCGATACGTCACCTTGACAATACGCAAATAACCCCTTCTCCGCCGCCACCTATTCCGACAGCCCCAATATCCGATTTTCGTCCCGGCCCTGTATTTTCTACTTCACATATGCCTTATCAAGCTGCAAATAACCCGCGACCTGCCTACGCAACAAATCTTAGGCAATATGCAGATAGGAATCGGACACCGGGCAAGAAACAAACATCTGAACGATCAGGGTTTGAAAATAATACGGCCAATCCCGAAAGTCAACCATCCGTAAACAGTGAGTACAGACATTTCAATACCCAAGCTACGAGTTTGCAGATATGCTCACACATTCACAGGTCAGCTCTCGGATAGATACAGGCATAACCAGATTGCTTCTTCCCCCCATCAAAAATCTCAGTCACCCCAGGCGGCACCACCTACTCAATGGGCGGCACCTAAACCTGCTCGAAACAACGCCAACATTGTACAGAACCTACAAGACTCACAGGCTCTACAATTGGCGGAGTCTGGATCGCAACCGTCACGGCTTCATCCTGTATCTTATCCTTCACAGTCGCGACAAGAAGCTAGTCAGCAAAATGTAGAGCACGGGCATGATTCCTCACACCCGAACGGCCCCGAGCTTTGGAGCCATAATAATAGGCTCCCGCAAAAGAATTACCCGACTCCTGATAGTGTATCAGGCAATAGCCGGCGTCAAATGTCTTATGCGCAACAAAATAATGCCCGCGATAGTCCTAAAGCTTTCGTACATGCGCCAGCCGGGCAAATTACACCTCTTCCACAGGGCCATCACGGAAATCATAGCCACGAAACATATGGTCCACACCACGAGCACGACATGACCCCCTCCAACTACGGTTATGATCAAAGTTCTCAAGGCGAATTTAGCCCTCGTATGTCCTTGACTTCTCCTGTTTGGCACTGATTGTAAATTGATACTGATTTTCTCTAGCAACCACAATTCCTAACCAATCGAATTTCACTCCAGAATCTCATGGAAATTCTACTCGTGGTCATGGAGTTGGATATAGCTCTGAACACCAGTTCGAACATAGACCTCGTGAGTAATCTACTATTCATATTTAACCCTTGCCTACTAAGCAAATCATCAGAAATACACGGATCCATATCATCGACAACTCTTCATCGCCAGAGTAACTTTGTCGACTGGAAATCGCAACTTTGCCAGCTTTTCAATGCACCCCATGATAGTCATGACGAGGATCTTTTCAAAATGTTGGAAATGACTAGGAGCAAACTTTTGTCAGATAGCCGTGATCCCCATCAAGAAAAACTAGCATTGCCTTATCATACGATCTATCGAGTCAGATGTCATCAAAAAGAGCAAAGCTACATGTTTTTGGATACTCCTTGGCTTGTCAAAGACAGTCCGACCGGTAAACATATCCATGGTAGTATAATTGTAAGAGACATTGCTCTGCATACCAGAGAATATACGAACTTGTCGTTCATTGTATACAAAGACTATGCCTGTTGCCGACCTAAGATCGATAAAATGAACACATCGGATCCGACGAAACCGAAGTCTGCATGCTCGGAACAACCTAGTTCAAACGGCGAGAATGAACTTGCGGAATTTCTCGTAGGCGAGTCTGTGTGTTTGATCGGCAGCGAGCTATCCGCTGGCCTCAAAAGACTTACTAGGCAAAACATCCAAGAAAATTCATATTACCCTTCATTCAACGTTGGCACCGAGTTCAAGGCACCATATCCATGGTTTTACCACCAGAGAGCTCCTTTGGAAGAGCGTAGACGCCAGCTGAAACCAGAGCTTTTGGCTCGTGTAAATTCTTTTGTCGAATACGTCAATGAGAGCTTTGGGCCCGAATATGCTATAGTTGATTCATTGCTAAGCCAGGGGAAAATCTCGCGCGGATACCTCTGCTATCTTTACGTAAGTAATTTCTGGGTTCCATGGCCATGTTGAGAATGGAAATTTAACTAACAGCATGGGAACAGAGCCCTGACACCGTCATACTGCGCGCCGACAAAGATGATGAAGCAAAGAAGAAGGCGTATTTAACTAAATCTTGGCTTTATTTACCGGCAGGAGGGAGTCCTAAAGGGAATGGGGAGTCGGCTTCGTTGACGGCCTCCTTGCTCGTATCTTCTTGGACATTTGATGGCCTCTTTCAAGAGAACGTTGAATTAATCACGATTGATGATTTCAAAACGTCAGAAGAAGTGGTCAAAATCACCGCTCTGACCACTTATCCAATGCGCTACGCTGACCCCGCCATTGGGACGTCACTTAGAAAACAGGGAGAAATGTTCTGGAAATTTCGCAAGGCTTGCTACATATACTATAGTGATGAGGATGAATCGGAAGAGAATATTGTAGGCAGGCCCAGTAGTCAATTTTACATCTTCAGCTGGCTAATATTATCTTTTCTCACAGGGGCAATCCAGGTATATGATTGATATCGAAACATACAAGAAGTTACACCCCAAGTCTACAGGAGCCAAACCACCCAATCGAGACGATTTGGGTCCTTTGGTGATGGCATCTGATATACCACCAGAAGGCGTTTTCACCCTTCTTCTGCCTAGTACGATTATTGGATTCAACATGCAAGAAAAGAAATGGGGTTTGTTAAAAAAGACGCAATTATCACTGTGCTCTTTGCTAATTTGTTGCATTAGTCGATCTTGAAGTTAGTCGCATGTATGCGGTTAAATGGAACAAAGATGCGTTTGAGACATTGGCTAGAGATAACGATACGAAAATCCTCATCACATCTTTAGTCGCAAACCAAATCAAAGACGAGCAGAGTCCAGGCCTTATCGGCAGGAAAGGAAATGGTTCAATCATACTATTACACGGGTAAATGATTCACAAACTCCAACTTTTCTCGTGAGCAAAAAAATTAACTACGAACTTGTAGCTCTTCTGGAACTGGTAAAACTATGACAGCAGAAAGTGTGTCAGAGGTAGTTGAGAAACCACTCTACGTAACCTCGTGTAGCGAGATCGGAACCACACCAGAAGCGCTAGAAAAATCACTCGAACGGATCTTCTTTCTAGGAAGGGTTTGGAAATGCGTCATACTCCTTGAAGACGCTGAAATGTTTCTCGAGAAAAGGACTTTAGGAGATCTCCAACGCAACGCATTGATTTCTGTATTTTTACGGATACTCGAGTCTTACAACGGAATCGTCATCTTAACGAGCTCGCCCATCACCACCATGGATGAGGCTTTCAAATCTCGCATTCAGCTCTTCCTCCGCTATACTCCGCTGACTTTTGCTCAACGAGCTAAGATATGGGAATCTCATATCAAACAGCTCGAGTCACTGGAGTCCCTATTCAACCCCTCTACGATAAATATATCCGAGCTTCGGGCAAATCTGTCAATGCTTGCTAAATACAAGCTTAATGGACATGAAATCGGACATGCTGTCAGAACAGCTAGACAACTAGCCTTGTGGAAAGGAATCCCCATGGGCTTCGAAGAGGTGCAGTATGCTGTCAGTGTAGCGGGGGGGTACGATAACACAAATGATGAAGACAAACGGAACGCCGGAGAAGCAGTGAAGAAGGTTGTGGGGGATACAGATGATGATCCTTACGATGGGGTTGAAGATTTAATGAGTGTTGCCGAGTTATGACTGATGAATTATGATTTATGTATGATTTGAGTTAGCGAGCGTCTGGTTTGTCAGACTCCCCCTTCTTTTTCGACTTGTGTGTAGGTAGGTAGCGCTGCTTTTCTGTTGCTTGCGCGTCCGAGTTTGTGGTTGTGGTTTGGACCTTTCTGCGTATATACCATTCTTGCATGATTATTCCTTTTGTGGAACTTGAATGGGTACTAGGAAATAATGTATTAGGCTTATATATATTTGTGCCTTTGTTCTCATCTCATACTGAAGCATTTGTCTAAATTCTCTAGCGTTTTATGAGTACAGATCAGGATTAATTCATCCACAGGCTGTAAGCGCTTGATGGAAGTTTAAAGCTCGGGTATTCCCATATTTTTCCATAAAATATGATTTAGAAGGCAGAGCGGTAGTTCAAGACAGGACAAGAATAGAACAATTGATTGCAGATACGAGCCCCATTATGGTAGACCAAGTCGAAGGCATGCTTTTATGTATCAAAGTGTCAAGGGAATTTGAATTGTTTGGAAAATTAAGCTTTAGTATAAACATCCAATATCGAGATTCGAGAGGATGCAATTATTTATAACCGTAAATACGGCCTCTTCCTGAGACAAGAATATCCAACATGACAGCGCATCTAATGTGCAAATCTAAAATCCAACCTCCTACTCCCTGTCACCGTCGCATTCCTCTTATAATTCTGCTGTTCCTCCGCCGTCATAGCATTCCAAACCTTATCTCTCTGCTTATTTCTCATCACGTAATACACTTTTGTGAGTAGAAACACCACAATCGCTACAATATTAATAATAATCAACTGTGTGTTTCCGCGATGATATAGCGGTTTATCATCTGTTCTATAGATGAAATTTCCACAAATATTTCCAAGTTGTACTGCCATGTTGTAGAGAGCAGAAGAGACGGAACGAGTGCCGACGTTGTTGGAGTTTTTGGATGTCCAAGCGACGAGAATGGCGTGGCAGTATGGATAGGAGAGAAGCACGGTGACCAATGCGTAGGTATTCCAAGCTTGTACTCCTGAACCAGGCCAGAAGCGAAGTGCGATGATGCAAGGGAGGGTCCAGAGTGGCTGTATCATGGAGACCAGGGTTCTTTCATTGGTGCGTTCGGATAGCTGGGTGAGGAGAAGTAGCGTGATGATGTGAAAGACAGAATAAGGAATTGTCAATAAGCTAGTGTTGAATGTGCTGAATCCCAGATTCCTCAAGGTGAGAGAAATGTATGAAGAAGGTGGCTGTTGAGGAATATATGCGATTATTCCAATAGCGTACAACGGCCAAAGATCGTAATCCTTCGCTGCGTCCCAAAGTCTCTTTGGTGTGATGGCTTGTCGGTTGTGCATATCGCCTTTTGAGGGGTCATCTCGGAGGACTCGATTGACGACGATTGAGATTTCACGATCACTAAACCAGCCTTTGGGTCGGAACCATGTTTTCGTCTGCACTGCCGATGCTGGCATCATAAAGAATGAAGAAAGGCCAACCAGCAAAGTAATCAAACCCTCAATCAGGAAAAGCCAACGCCATCCTGCCCATCCCGATACACCTCTCATGTGAAGTAAAGCATAAGCGAGAATCGATGTAATGATAGTGGTCCCGGAAAGTGTTGTCCAGAAGAAACTGAGTCGGACAGGAAGTTCTTTGGACGTATAGAAGTACGATAACCACAATACGATATCTGGGATGAACCCGCCCTGATAATTGGTGAGTACTGATGTACCAGGCTCGAAATTGACGTGATTGAACCTACCTCAAGAAGACCCAGCATACTTCGTGTAGCATAGAATCCAGATTTGCCCTGTATTGCACATTGAGACATCGCAACTATCGACCAGAGAGATATTTGCATTGGAATCCACCTATCAGGTCCAATCTTCTTTGAAACCAATTGCGAAGGCAATTCAGCCAATAAGAACGAGAAGAGAAAGATGTTATTGCCCATATTGTACTCTGGCAACTATTAGTCCTGGGTACTTCCTCACTGAGAGAATTGTTTCTGTCGACGTACCATCTGTAGTCAAATTTAAGTCATTCAACAGATTATCCGCAACAGCCTGTACTAAGTTTCCACGGTCGACTTGTAGTCCAAAAAACATGACGCACTGGGATGGTGTCAACAATGATCTCACAGATTCAGAACTCAAACCTACAGCCCAGAGACAAACTCGCCAGTCCAGCCTTCGAACTAATCGCCTTTCTTCCTCCTCGGTCCAAGAGAAGTTAGGATTGAAAACATGTCGGCATTCGTACTGTGATTTTTCGTAGATTCTAGTCCAGTGGTCTGCTACATCCGGGTCTAGAAAAGGGTTTTTGGCAAAGGCTGATCCATCTTCATCCGAGTCAGAGGTAGCAGAAACAAATGTTGCATTTTTTGCTGGCAGTGGGTCCCCAAAAGTCGTTACTTCCTCGTACTGAAGCGTTTCATCTGGTTTTTGGGTGGGATCGCTCCTAGATTCTGACCTGTCTGGGACAATCTTGGACATCTTGGATCGCAGGTGATTTCGAGCTTGCTCTCTCGTGCGATTTGTATTGAGAAGTAGATGGCTAGATATTTAAATAATCTAGGGGCCTGGGCATGGCTCGTCTGCGATATCATCTGCATTATGATTGGCGCGAGAGGCCAAGGGGGTAGGGTAGTGCAGTGTGCGGGACTGCCCAGAGTCGACACTTATTGGGAGATATCCACAGAAAATCACACAATAGAGATATCCCGGAGTGTAATTGCAGCTAAATCCTCGTGGCGAAAACACTATAACACTATTATCCGTAGTCTTGGGTTGAGACCTACCTTCCAGCCCGCTGGAATATTTCCTTAAGAAGAGAAAAGAGGTGAACCCACCAGGAGTCCGCGTCTTTGGCACCAGATAAGCCCATGGCGTGCTTTTAGATGGCGCATAAATCAAGCTCATGGCATTAACTTTTCACTGTAAAGGCATGTCGCGTAGATGTTGAATAATTACCCAATGCCACGAGAGGCTAGATGCAGGGTTTTGCTCCATAGCGGTCGTAAACTTCCCAGGAAAATGATTTCATAATCACTAAATCAATGAGGGAATCTCTAGCGCACTTGTCGCCATCAACAATTATCCCATATTTTACCCGTTTATCGATTGAAGTAATTCAATGTTCCAGCATTGGCCACAAGCACGAAATTGTTATCAGAACGTACTTAAGGTCCATATGTGATAAATGTAACAAATCGTGGTTGTGTGTATGGCACGCAAATGCCTGTAGAAACGTATGTACATATGTTGTCATCTACCCCCTGACTTTCGTAATGATTTAGCGATCGATTTCAACTTTGGGAATATCCAAGGAAAAACCAGTCGTGGTGAATGCATGAAAGCTCTGCCGTGATGTGAACTAAGGTGCTATCAATGCTTGGCTTTCGCTGTCCCCTGCCAATAGCAAACAGTGAGCAGCGATTTCCATCGAGTTTTGACTTGTTTGTGCTGAAGTTTTGGAGAGTGGTTGTGGTGGAGAAACATCTCACCTCAAATCACGTGAATTCAAACGCTCTGGCCGCGCGCCCATGATGTCTTCTTCTGATACCTGTCTTATCAAACTCGTTGCCAATTGTTGTTTTGTGTTTCAATTATGGCATTCGTCTCGAGCTATGAGTTCGATTTTATATACTTCTACGGATATAGGCGACTAGACGGCAAATGACTCATTCACCGATATTTAAGCACACCAAGTCGCAACCATAAACGGGGCAACATACATTCCGGATCCGTCGAACTGCAAGTTATTTTAAGTTGTATCAATCATTTCATTTCAATTCTTAATGTGGTATCTTGCAACAATTTTACATTAAAGGCCCAACGCATCACGTCTGGACTTGCTTTCAGGGTCGAAGAAAGGCTTTTCTCCAACGCTTACAACTCTGACACCATATCTCTCACCCTGTCCCTCAAGATCATCCGTAGCTGTATGGAAAGTTGAACGGTTATCCCAGATAGCTATTTTTATTAGCATTAACTCAAATAGCCTAATAGTTGCAGAAAAACTTACCAAGATCATTCTGGTTCTTCCACTTGAACCGCACCTGCAAATCATGGTTGTCCACCAACAACCGCTTAAACCATTCCAACAATGCTTGACTCTCCCATCGACTAACGTCATTGATGTGGCTGACATGACCTCCAACTGGGAAGACTGATTTCCATCCAGTCACTGGGTTAGTTCTCACTACTGGATGTACGGCTTTCAACTCCTTTCCCACATTTTCTGGAGCTCCTCTTGGCTTATCGTACAACTCGAATCCACCATTTGCTGCAGCCTCAATGAAACCAGGTTGTTGGAATGTCACTGTCAGAGTCTCGAGGAATTTCTGATAAGGTTCTGAAATGCGGTCATAAATCTCATACCCACTTGCCCACAATGTGTCGCCTCCTGTTTTCGGGAGTACCTCTAGCTTCAAACTGGAATAGTCCGCTGGTTTTGGCTCAAAAGATATGTCTGCATGCCATTTGGACGAATTTGAAAGGCCATTGGCTCGGTCAAATTTTGTGTTGCTGTAGAGTTTCTTGTTGAGAACAGAGTCGATGGTACTAATTTCCGGGTCTGTCACACGGTATCCCTCTCTCTCAGGGTTGAGCAATGGATGAATGTGAAGACCTGATGTGGATGGTTTTCCTGAAAGGAGTCCGATGCGCTGGACGAGTTCTTTCTGTAAATCAGGAGTGAGATTGTCTTGCGCGCGGAAAAATACAACACCACGCTGAGATACTAAGCTGTTGTGAGTCTTCGCTCACTCGCTACACTATTAGAATTTTTGAGAACTCACTGGTTAGAGCAAGCTCACGCAGGAGCTCGTCCGCGTTGGGAGCTTGTAGCCATTCTACCAAATTGACGTTTGGAAACTCGCGGCCAATAACAGGAGTAACATCGAATGACTCAAACTGGTCTAGAACGCCGGTGCTCTTCAGCCACTTTTCTTGGGGAGCGACGTTTGCCTTGACGTTGTCGTCGCCTTTGGTAGGGATGGGGACTGTTGTTGATTGGGCTTCTGTAGCGGAAGGAGCCATGATGTATTGCTTGTAGGCTTTGTATTGTTTTTTGATTCTTGATGTGAATTGTGCAGTATTAAAGTCGAAGTTCTTAAGCACAACGAACTAGAGATCATGATGATTTACAGAGGGATTCGTTCAGTCTATGTATGCGTCCTTTAGATCTGCGGGGTCGTTATGATTTTGAATGGTATGTTGCCATAATTTTTAGTTATCTACTACTTTCTATTACCGGCAGGGACGGCATATATGGCGAAATAAAGGTCACCCATGACGGGATATAACAGTCGTATGTCAATAATCTGATCTGAAGCCTTAATTGGGAGTGCATTGCAATTTGCTCTTGCGGGCTACCCCATTACTTGGATTGTAGTGAATTAGAACCGTCAAATAATATCATCCACAGAGTAGGTTGGCAGATAAGAATGCAGGGAGTATTAGTGATCATTTAGACTAGTTCTGTAATGTATTGCTGCATGTTCTATTCTGTGATGGCAGTTCTAAATTGCGTGATACTCAGGAACAATTTGATTGGATGCTTTGCACTAAGATGTCGAGGACCATCACAATTCCACCCATTAGATAGGGTATCGAGACATGGAGCTTCGAGGTAAAGCAGAGTGATGATTGATCCAGGAATAACTTTGCATTGGCATCTTCTTGGTGCTGTTTTACCTCCGTTCGGCGGACTTTGAATTTGGGTACAGAGCATTGGCTTGATTTGAAATTATTCTAGAACCCGCAGTTGATTCAAAATCCTTATCATTCTAAAAAAGACTATCCAGTAGAAGAAAAGAACCATATCCAAACGAAACAAAACACTCCCTTATAACTGTACCCATTTGAGCAGTCTGTTACCGGCGGTTGAATGTTCGGCCATTCGTAACATTATACAATCTTGGTGCTCCAGCCCTTAACTATTCAGATGCCAACCATCGAGCTACCATTTGTCTCGCATCTTTGACATTAATACCGTGGAATATATATCTTCAAGACGACTACCAGACAAATTATTTTTCGCTACCTATCTAATCCCAATTTTCGCTTACGTATAGGGGTCGGAAGTTTGGAATCTATTGTCTAGTTTCAGGCTTCACATTTTCTAGAGTTGAAAAGTCATTCGAAGTCTAGGCATTACACTAGTCACAGACACAGAAAGAGCTATGTCAATGAGCAAAGTCTTCGATGGCGCAGACCTAGATAGTTTCTCAATTGAATCATTATGGAAGCGATGATGGGCTTCCGAGGCAAGATGTATCTATTTCCGACTGTAACTCGTAAATCTATAGTAATTCGCCTATGCGAGCACGTTTCAAGTCCTAAACTCCTGTTCTCCTGCCTGCCAATCCATTTTTGGGGATATCTAAACGCCGTTCCCGTTGTACCAAACCCAAAAGGCCAAGCCATGTAATGCACATTCCCACCCGGTTTTATACAAAGGTCATTATGCCGCCTAGTAAGAGGAGAGTCGTTATGTCCTTGCAACGAAATTGTGAATCGAGCCATTGTTGAGCTCATCTACCCACGAACTTAAGCAACATTTCCCGCCATGCCCATAAATATTGCCTGAATTGCCATAGAAATCGACCAGAACCCCACCTTTTTTAACCGACGCATACGTGCCTGACTATCTACCACGTCTTTCGCAAATGCTTCATATGTCTCTGCGGACATATCATCCATTAGTCCGCTATCAAAAATGGTCCAGCTACCATCGAAATCGCTGGCACGTTTCACAATTCGACAATTTATGGGAATGAAGGTCTTCTTCGCGTTGATATAGGCGACAATGGGGCGAATAAGAGCTTGGTTAACGTAGGAGAGGTCACGAGTGAACAGGGGCACGGCTGCCTTCACGTCATTGAGATGGATGCGGAGATCCATGACAATGTAGCGTTTGTCGTCGTCATGATAGGATTTCTCCACGACAGGGTCGAGTTCATCAGGTGCGCCTGGTTCCTGGGTCCTCGTGTTATTCTCGAGGATATGAAAATATCGATTGGAAGTTACAGCTTCTTCCATGCGGTCGTAAAAGTCGGACATCACCTTGGCAATGCTCTCATCATTTTCGGCTGGAAGCATGACGTCAGCAACAATGTCAATGTTTCCTTCGTGAATCCAACCAAACGGCCCTTCCACGCCTCGATTTAAATGGTCGATTTTGAGGCCGTCTATGCGGAGGCGACTTTGTTTCTTCCAAGGGTTCGACCCGTCATTTCCAGAGGATTCGAGAACGTGCGAGCCAGCAAATCCGTGGATTTGACGAGGGTGAATTGTGAAAAGGGATCCGTCAAAAGCTCCAGACATATTGCTTGCTGATAGAAAATCATAAAATAACCATTGTTTTCGTAGTTGAGGAAGGTCGCACGAGAAAATGCTCACAGAGAAGGGTCGGAAGCCGTTGGGTTGATGTATGGTAACTAAGAGATCCTCCAACTTGAAAGAGTCGATCTCAAAATCACCAGGATTATGCTCGTGCCGAAATGATTTCGGATCAACGTATTCGTCGCCCCAATGTACCGAAGTCCTGTCAATTACACCTCGAACACCCTTGATCTCTACATCCCTAAGAAGACCCTTACCATTCCACCATTTGACAAATGATAAGGTGACATTAACTGTGTTAAGAGTGACGTCAAATTGGGTATAGTTTGTATCCTCCTCTTCCTCTTTTTTGCCCTCTACTTCTACCTGCCGTTGAGAGGCCGCCGCTGCTGCTGCGTTCAAAGATGATCCTTTGCTAAATTTGGTTTTCCCTTGTCCCGGTCTCCTTGAGACAAACACATTCCGGAATGTAATTACTCCGTCTTTCCATCGCGGCACTATAGCAGATTCGAAAACAACCTTGATACCTGCCGAATGCGTGAGATAATCACCAACCCACCTTGCTAATGTTTCTAATATACGTCAGTTAGCGTGAAGACTCTCATGTGCTCTATAGTTCTTACCTTGAGCGACAACAGTATTTATAGATAGGATGATGAGAGAAAAGAAAGTCGTAGTCCCAATGAAAATCCAGGCAATATTCCCTAGGACAAACCATGAAACAAAAGCACTCCAATCATCTACATTCCAGGGTCGTCCACCTCTTATTGTAAACCACTTGAATCGAACCTTCAGCCGAGACCAAAATCCCGTTGCTGCAGCAAGTAGTTCTTCTTTTGTCGGCCGATGCGGCATCTTCGGCATGTGAGGAAGGTTATACTTGCTCGAGGCAGATTGTGCGATATTGGCATCCGTGACCGTCTCCTGCGATGGCGGGGTAGTTTGTGAGGGTTTGTGGGTCTCTTGAGGCGTCCCCCGACCATTTGATAAATTTGATGCAGAACTTTTATTTCTTCTCGCATAACCTCTCTCCCTTCGCCGAGTATTGGAATGGATCTCGCGTCGCCATGTGCATTGGAAAGATGATGTCAAGGGTGGTCGTCGTGGTGATGACGATGCCGAGTATAAGGTCTTCTCCACTGTACTTGCACATGATGCTATCGAGGGTGCTGCAGATGTACCTGAGCTCAAATCAAGGAAGAAGACCCCGCCATAAGCAAATCTCTTCCGAACTTGAGACTTTAGAGGTGAAGCATACAACGTTCTGATTTTGGACTGCGAAAAAGCACGATGAGTAGTACATGAAAAAATCGAATTAGATATGAAAGGTCGTATAGGTTCTCTGGATGTCTTTGTTGCAGCGAATGAAATTGCATGATCCCAAAATTGGGACCATAACCTAGGTTTTATGTTCATCGACATAACCTCCAGTTCATCCTGAAAGATTGCAAGACTGTTGAAGTCGTTGTTCTTAATCAATGTCTTTGGAATGAAAATGAAAATGAAGGCACGCGAGAGAATTAGATGATGATGGGCTTTTTCCGGATGCGCATTTTTGGAATTTTTGGCACTAATGAAGACGCTAGTGATCTTATCAGTAAATTCTATCGCATCCGATTCCCCACCAAATATTTTTTTCCAATTTGATCGGCCGACTGCGAACATCAAAATAAAACCTCAAAAAACCAGTCCCTCAAATTTTCAACGGCACAACAATTATTTTTCTGGTATTCATAATTGAGCTCTACATTTAAAATCTGACAATAGAAAATGCCTGCACCAACAGCTTTGTTGAGGAAACCAGAGGAGCTCGCTGAAGCTACTAGTGTACCATTGCCAAATCAAAGTAATTGAATTCATGTCCCAGCCACTGCAATCATGGAAATAGTAGCTAATATCAGTTTAGACCAGGACGATGAGTTTCTATTAGACGCACCAGAAGTTACCTCGGCGGAGTTGGATACCATCTTGCCTCCAGCCGCCGACGACAGTGAGATGCACATTGATGAAGAAGGACGACCTCGATTCGCACCAGCCAAGAATATTGTACGACTTAAAATCTATACAATCCCCCGAAGATGCGCATGCGATTATTCTAACAAAACAATAGGACCCAGCAACTCGAGTAGAAACCCGCAAAGTTCCAATTCCTCCACACCGCATGACCCCCCTCAAAGCCTCCTGGCCCAAGATCTACCCTCCTCTTGTCGAACATCTTAAACTTCAAGTCCGCATGAACATCAAAAACAAAGCTGTTGAGCTCCGTACCTCCAAACACACTACCGATACCGGGTCCTTGCAGAAGGGTGAAGATTTCGTAAAGGCCTTTTCGCTAGGTTTCGACGTCGATGATGCTATTGCATTATTGCGACTTGACGACCTTTACATCCAGACATTTGAGATTAAAGATGTCAAAACTCTACAGGGCGAGCACTTGGGAAGAGCCATTGGCCGTATTGCAGGCAAGGACGGAAAAACCAAATTTGCTATTGAGAACGCGAGTCGGACAAGAGTGGTTCTTGCAGATAGCAAAATCCATATTTTGGGAGGCTTCAAGAATATTCATATTGCAAGAGAGGCAATTGTCAGTCTGATTTTGGGAAGTCCACCTGGAAAGGTTTATGGTAATTTGAGAACTGTGGCGAGTAGAATGAAGGAGAGATTTTAAAAGCTGGACTTCAAGATCTAGACTTACGACATGGAAATGCATTTGCTAGGCGTTGTGGTGGTGTTCGGGGGAGGGAATATACTGGGAAAGCATCGTTTTGGCATCAACGAATGCATCATATGTTATCAATTGAGGTCATGTGGATCGAGGGCGACTCTTCAGTATTCACGAAATATCTGAGCTTAATTGCAACATTTTGTCCATAGGATATACATGTGTACAACCTCAAATAGGCGAGCATCCGAGGTTTTGAAATTCAGCTAGAAAAACTACTTACCTATATCGTTTCTTCTTACTGTCCGAGTGTGCCGTGCATGTATTTTGAAGACATCAGAATGATTTCTAAAGTAGATGAGCAATATTCATAGCAGACACGCTTCCAATATGCCATAGCAATGAAAATACTGTAGGTGTCTAAATCTCTGGCCACCAAAACTTTGGGAATTCGAAATTAATTCCCCGTTTAAAAGTCTCCATGTTTGGCGGCAATCTTAATCCCAATACAGGTATCTATATCCCTCGATAGCTTTGGTAGAATTACCCGTAGCAGCGGTGGATTTTGAAGTTAATTCTATGATCAAATTGATTCTCTGCCTCTTATCTCTTATCACTGGATATGGACCCGGCCAGTCGAGTATGTTCTGGTCCGAGAATCTAGGTAACTGTAGACTAAGAGCATTTCTGAACAGAGAGTGAGTGAACCATGAATACTCGGAGCAACAGAAGTCTTCCTTATTGATAGAGCAAGTTCATATACACCACAGCGTAGATAAGAATTCATGACTTCGCGATACATCTGCACGCTCTGCCATGTTTTTGTGGACCACATTCGTTTTAATGGGTCACATTTATGCAGGATCCCATGCAGGGATTCCTGAGTATCACGATTCACGTCAAACATCATACTTTCCGTAATGCACAAGTAATATAAGATGAGTTGTTAGGTATTATATCTACTAGGGATATATCTACTATGTACGGAAAACCTGGTACCTGTGTAATGAACCCTGTATCTTGGACTTGGAGTTTTGAGGAAATTTTACTACGTACACATCATTTGATATCATTTCACGACTATTCTTGGTAATTGTGGTTGGATCGAGGTTATGTTGTAATAAATACATCATACCAGAGATAAAGCAATAAAGAAAGGAAAGAAAAGCGACAAACGGGTATTCGTAACATCTTACATCTATCTGTACCTTAGTATCTACTAGGTAGGTATTTAGTACTACTTTTATTTATTATTATTACTCCCTTTTCGTTGGCGATATGGCTAAAATAACCTTGGAAAAAAGTAAAATCTTCAACAACCAACTCGAACGTTTATTTGTCTCTCTCGTGCTGCATAAAGAAGTATAATTGATCATCCGCATTTCCCCAAACATATATTTTAAAAGGAGGTTTCGAGTCCGTCCATCTGAAAGAGTAACCTACGACTACCGCTTCCGAAAAGCCCGCTGCCCGGACCAGAAAAAAAACATGCCCCTGTTGAAGCATCTCCTTGTCATCTATTTTGTCTCTGTATCATGATTCTTTGACATACCTTATCTATCGTGCACCAGTATCAAATTATTACGCAGCAGCCAATGACTAAAGATTTCTAATAAGCCTTTTCGACCCTCTCACAAGGACGCTTGTTTATCGACAAATAAGCTTCCATTCGCCAACACGACACGCCGCCGTGACTTGTAGAGTTTGGATGTCCCAACTCAGGGCCTCTTGTATACACAGCAGACGGAGTGGTGAAAGGTGACTGGTATGCAGGCGGCAAGGCTTAAGGCTGAATCGCAGGGCCGGAAAGCTAAGGTAGGCATTGATGGGCTGTCGGGGCGTTGGGTCGGCGCAAGGATGGCTTTCTGGAAATGGATGTGAGGGGCTAATACATTCAACTCACAGCTTGCCAATTCATATCATGAGTTATTGGAGTACGTGCCTGCCTGTGCAAACCAGATGAAGCAAATACTGACAATGGCGCTTGTGCAGAGAGTTCTCGTCGAAAGACCTTCGTTCCGTAGGCAATTATACTTTAGGGAGGCTGATCGGGAAAGGGTCATTCGGGAAGGTCTATTTGGCTTCGCACAAACTCTTACATAGCTCGAAAGTATGTGCCAAAGATGGGATCTAAAATCGCGGAACATCAGCTAATCTGCCGCTTTGATCTAGGTCGTACTCAAGTCCGCCAAAAAGGATGATTCGAATCTAGCTCGAGAAATACATCATCACCGACAATTCCTACATCCTCACATTGCTCGCTTATACGAAGTAATTGTCACCGAAAACTTGGTATGGCTTGTGCTAGAGTACTGTCCTGGTAAGTGGCATGCATAGGCAGAAGGAGGTTATGCTAATGATGGTGTAGGCGACGAATTATATAATTATCTACTGAAGAATGGGCCATTACCGGTCGAAAAGGTCCAAAAGATCTTCACCCAATTAGTCGGTGCCGTCGCATACGTTCACAATTCATCCTGCGTTCACCGAGATTTAAAACTTGAGAATATCCTTCTGGACAAACACGAAAATGTTAAACTTGTGGATTTTGGGTTCACTCGTGAATATGAGGGCAAGGCGAGTTATCTGCAAACGTTTTGTGGCACAATATGTTACAGTGCTCCGGAAATGTTGAAGGGAGAAAAGTATGCTGGGGAAAAGGTTGATGTTTGGAGTTTAGGCGTCATTCTATACGCTTTGCTATGCGGCGAGCTACCATTCGACGACGACGACGATACTGTAACAAGGACCAGGATTTTGACCACAGAACCAAAATGGCCGGATCATCTCACAGCCGACGCGCGAAATTTGTTGGGCATTCTATTGTCAAAGAGGCCTTTGATACGACCTGCCTTGTCTGATATTCTCACTCATCCTTTTCTTGCTGAGCATGCACCGCAACAGCAAGCCATCTTGAAACTACAGAGAGCGGCACCTTTCACTACGACATTGGAAAAAGAGACCTTGGAACGGATGCGAAGTGCGGGTGTAGATATCGACCAGGTTATTGAAAATGTACTAGCTCAGCGATGCGATGCTCTAGCAGGTTGGTGGGCTCTTCTGCTCGAAAAGGAAGAAAGAAAGCAGATTCGAAAGGAGCGAAAACGCAAGGAACGAGAGGCGGAGATCCGATCCTCAAGAAGACTGAGTGCTGCAAGTAGCCGCTTGGAGAAAATGACGCCTATTTTAACAGGAGTCGATGAAGAAGGGCAGCCACTAAGGATTAGCGATCCACCCAGGAGTAGAGGGAGGAAGGAAAGGCGGAGTGCCCATTACCCGGATCTGATCCTGACCGATTTACCTGGATTACCCGAACACTCGCAGTTTTCCTCACCCGATGTTCAAACGCCTCCTCCACCACTTGAAATGGACACTACTCGCTCTGCAAGCTCATCTCGGCATCGACGCCCAATTCCCCCTCCCAAAGAAGGCACTCTGCGAAGTGCCCGGTCACGTGGAAGCACATTACAGCTGGTTACTTCTAATCATGATTTTCTACACCCCAGTACTAATGGCATTGCCAAACCTCCACAGCAACGTCGCAAGCACCAGCATGCTTTCATCAATCAATTGCAAAATTGGAAGCACTGGCTTCTGGACTCTGCCAGGCGTGCCAGGTCACCTGGAAAGAAGACAAAAGCTAGTCGCTCAACACCAGATCTCCGCGAGAAGGCTGCTGACGACTCAACCAGTCCGAAAGACCCTAGTCCGCGACCAGTCACTTCAAAGTCGCCTACGATGACACGTGCTCCCCTACCACAACTTGGTGGGCAGCCCCCTCTTGCAAGAATGAATGCGACGCCAAGCACCAAACGGCATTCGTTATCTCCCTCTCCAGTGACTCCTCGCTCGACTTTCCAACGTCGGCCAAGTAGTGGTTTGCGAGGAAGAAAATCCACATCGTCTTCCGTTTCGTCTGTACGTAGCATAATGCATCAACACACACATTCCAAGGCTTCATCAACTTCGTCTAATGGATCTGGCTCAAAGATATCGCTACCTACTCGTAGCCCTCATCACTCCGTAAAGGTCCTTCCCGCAACCCCAACCCTTGGCTCATTCCCTTCCAATATTCGCGTCGTTCGACAAACGCCGCTGTCGAGTTTCAACGAAGGTGTTTCATGGGGTGGTAGCAATAGTGCATTCGGTGCGCCTCTTGTCTTCGCGAAACGGAAAAAGAATATATTCAAAGGGCCTGCACTCAACACTAGCTCACCCATCGCATCAAGCAACGGACACGGCCACGGGCACGGGCACGCAAGAACAGGTTCGCATAGCCGAAGCGCCAGTTTAGCAGGCAGAAGAAGCGGCGAAATTATCCAGGAAGAAGATGAAGAGGAAATCGAAGAAGTTGACGTCTTTACTCCCGTTGTCGGCCCAGCTGAAACGGAAGAAATGGTCTTTATTCCAAATGACATTTTAAGACTCGATGATACAATTGAGGAGTCGGATAGAGAGAAGACGCCTACTAATGGAGCTGTATAGAAGAAGATTTGGAGCAAGAATGTTTTTGGTTAAGGGTTAAGGGTGTATTGTCTTTTGGGGATGGATGGGTTGGAGCGTGATTTGATGCGATGTGATATGCATGTACAGATAGTGTACATAATTCTCTTGTACAATTTGTTTTTAAAGTTAATTTCCCTCGTCCATCTCACGTCATAAGATGGCGAGCAACAAATAGCGCATATGGACGGACGGATGGATGGATGGATGGAATGCATTGGTCGATTTATTACATAGAAGCGTTGTTTTTAATTATTTTCGGCACATTTCTTCTTGTTTTTTTTCTTCTCTTCTTCGCATACTCACATACTTTACTTATTTTTATTATTCTCATTTTATTATTTTATTCTTAAAATAACCTACCTACCTACCTACTTCTTGTGTTTATTACTTCACAATGTCTCTACACCTACACATGCTATACACTATACCATTTATTTCTTTTGTCTTTTTTTGTTTTTTTCTGCTTTTTTTTACTTTCGATTCGTGTTTTGCATTTTTTTTTTTTTTTTTTTTTTTTTTTTTTTTTTTTCGTTTCTTCTTTTTCAAGTAGCAAGCTTTTGATTGATACCATTTTTTTATGTATAGTGGAGGGGAGAGATGGAAGGGGGGAGGAGAGCTGGGAAGGAAGGAAGAGTAGGGCATGATTAGAGGGGAAGGAAAGTGGAGAGGAGATAGCAGAGCAAAATCGCGCGGGGATGGAAGGGAGGATATATCTATATGATGGGGAAAAGACGAGGGATTGTATGTAGGATTGTATGTAGCGGAAGAACGAGAGATGAGGACCGGGTTGAGGTTGAGGTTGAGGTTTGAAGACCAGGAAAAGAAATTAAAAAGATTTTTTTCTTTTCTTTTTTCTTTTTTTTCTTCTTTTTTTTCCCCCTCGAGTATATATTACTCATTTATTTATATAAATATATATAATATATCTTTGTATAAAAATTACAAGTGGAAATAAATAATATATTTGTATACTATATAATTAATTATCAAATATTAAATATCAAGGATATATGAATCCTAAACTTTATTGTTATTTTGAAATGAAAATTTTATTATTATAATATACAATGTCTAATAACACTACTTTATCTTTGACAAGTCATCTTATATTATAATTTATAAAAAAGTCTTTTCACTCACTCACTCACTCATAGACAGTTTATTACTATAGCTCAACATAGCCTAACTTGATATACCTTTGACTATGACTTTGATTTACGCGTCATCAACTAAACACTCCTTACGAATGAATCAGTTTCTGCGCACACACACAGACAAACACACACACACCACACACAAAGACAGAGTTTCCTTCTTCACATAAGAATTTGACGATCAACTTTTTTTCAGCGGAATTTCTTGATGTGTAACCTATGAAGTATGTATGTAGTGACAGAGACAGATACACCTCACGTCAGCAATTAGATTAGATGCATGAGAATTTATTTTCACATCGACTAACGCCGGACCACCCATATCTCTCGCCGCTGCGGTCCTCGTATTGAACCCCAAATTCCCTTTCCTACCCAGCCAGCCCAGCCACGCTAAGATGAAAGCCTAGAAGTATGTCCCAAAACGCCACATCATTCTTTTCTACATTTCTACATTGGATACTGCCTCTGCAAGCGATTGTTCCTGCTAGAGACGGGTGCGGTACGTGGTGGGGAACCTCGAGATGTTCTTACTCTGTCGAGGCCATGCGGTTGCATGATGCGATGATGACTGTTTCTGGCGCCATTGTTGCTTATCGGCTGGGCTAGATAATGGTTTTGAGCTCGGCGACGACTCCTGGAGGCCGGCTCCATTCGTATATGTCCATCAAGATCATCTCCCCAAGGACTCATATCGTCGGGATTTTGGGCGTTCCTAACGGTGTTTTGATGTTCCGCAAATAACATGCTTATTCTTGGGTCGTACTGCTGAGCAACGGGATTCCGTCTTAATTGTCGACGTGAACCAATGCTGATGGGGGTGTCTGATAAATCATCATCAACCTCTGCCATTTCATTAGCAACACCGAGATTTTCGCCATAATGGCTTTCCACGCTCACATCTCGACTAGAACGTGATACACTAGGAGACACGCTCATTTCAGTGTCACCATCCCGATCCATATTGGTTGAACGTTCCTCGTCAGTGTCATAGTCGTAACGGTTCTCGTTCTCATTCTCGCTATGGTAATTGTTTGATGCATCATCTCTGTCTCTGGAGTAATCGATTGGCGTGGCATCCCCATCAATGCTTGAAGCATAATCATCGGGCAATTGTTCAAAGTCTGCGTTTCCATAACGTGATGTCTCCGAGAGCCCTCGCCGAGACCGATCATCATCGTCTTCCGCATCGGAATTCGGGTTACCAATTGTCTCCGAATCACTCTCATCCGAAGCTCTTTCGTCTTCGGTTGTAGCATAACCACGCCACTCATCAGGAGGGAGAAATCCCGGATTGTTCTCTTCATCATCTCCTTCATCCAATGGGCTCCAACCACCTGAAGCTCTCAATATCATGCGCGTCTGATGAGTATCATCATCACCAAACTCCGAACCATTTGTACTGCTACCATTTCCATCCTCCGAAATTGACATAGATCTGGATGGGTTTTCGGAGGAGCGGATCCAGCCAGGTCGCGGTCGTCGACGGTTCGTAATCGCACCACCTTCATCCTCGGATTCATCATCTTCTTCATCTTCTTCTCCTTCTTCATCTGATACTATAGTAACCACTCTCCGATTTACCCGTCGATGGTGGCTAATGGGTTCGCTGTCATCATCCTCTGGTGCAATAAAATCTTCAAGTGACCCAGCATCTTCATCTTCACTCATGTCCTGGTTACTAGCGTCGGAATTAGTGGCATCTTCCGAATCGTCCTCCGCATCACCCATAGCGAGATGACGAGCGTGATAATGACTGAGAATATGTTGGTGAGCTGGACCACCAAAAGCATAGTGACGAGCATTGTTGCGCATGTCGGCCTCCATTTGATATTCGGCTCCAATCTCCAGCCCTATATCTTCATCGTAGCCAACGTCGATATCCGAAAGATCGCCATCTTCATCCATATCACTAAAACCGTAAATGTCGTCAAACTCAGCACCACAGATATCGCACGTTGGACCGCCTTCATGCTCATGCCCACAGGAAGGACATCGCATGACCCCATCGCTTTCATCGCGCCATAATTCCCCTCGGCGTATTGGAAACGAACCTCCGAATAATCCTTCCGGGCTATTCTTATCTTTTTCTACCATCTCGGTTACTTCGGCATTATTCAACTTATGCTGTTCTATCGTCTCGTCATATGGCATTAATTGACCTCTATTGATAAATATCTCAACCAGATTTTTTACCTAGGACTAATTAGTACACATAAACTTTGAAATGATGCCCCCAAGACTTTCTTACAAGGAAGGCTGGAGCTGGTATCTGCTTCACCGGAGCGCGACATTCCGGGCATGTCTTCTTCCTCTTATTCGGAATGAACCATTGACACAGGCACTATTTTCACATCAGCCCTATTTAGAATATTCAAGTTCCCGAAGCCTACTGACATTATAACAGTATGTATGACCACATTGCAAGATCCATGGTTCGTAAAGTAGTTGAACGCAGATAGAGCACGTTAGGTATTTTCTCATGGACATTAGGTCCTCTTTGAATCCCAGAGCAAGCTAAAGAATACATCAGCCTGTGCCACAGAATGTACAACTTTCAGACGAACCTGTGAATCGTTTTGAACTGAATCTTCATCTTCCACGTTTATAATAGTTTGGACTTTCGTGGCAGCTGGTGTAGCCTCCCGACTTCTGATGGCAGACTCGCGCATGTGAGATCCATGGTTTGACGAAACTCTGGACATGGTAGGGGATGATGAGTGCTCCATGGTAAAATTCGGTATGGACAGCTTTTTCGGGAACAGGTTTGGGATCCCGTTCGAGATGGAAGATGAGGAGATGGACAATCAAGCCAGCGAAAATAGGTCAGCTTCTCCGTTAAGTTCTTGAGAAGAAGCACCTTATTTTGAAAGGGCCCAAAGTGCCTTCTAGCTTGGCCTGTAGGTAGTAGTGGGAAAATCAATACTGGATTATGAAAGTCGATGCTGTTCACACAAATTGATTGTGTCCCGCGAAGATAACCCTTAGCCTTACTACTTACTTGAAAAGACGGGGATAATGATCACGTGTGCTAGCGCGAGAATCATTCAGCCCCAGAACTTTACCCACATTAGCAGGGATATTCGGGCCAAAGCTCAATTCACCGCCTGGACTTGCAGTCGATCCATACCGGCAGAATTAGCAGTTGGCTCTAGTACGATAACTCGACCCTATGGGAGCACCAGCATGAAATCAGTAAATTACTGTTCTGTGATCAGTAATGCTTACTGATAAGTTAACAGTAATTCACTGATAATCGAATAGTAAGGGCACCATTTTTCGGACGCTGGCTTGTTCAAATCAAAGAACGAGATATCAATGTGTAATGGGATATTATTATTACTCGAGTAGTGTGAATAGCTTCAAATTTGATGACTAAGCTACGATTCCTTGATTTTATACTTTCCGATTTCGGAAATTCAACATCTTCTGCCCTCGCTCTTTTTTCTTTTTTTCTTCTTTTACAAAGCTTTATTATTATTATTAATTTATAAAGAGATATTATAATTCTTTTAAATATTAAAAGAAATCTATAATTGAAAATAATAATATTTTAATATAAATAAATTAAAATTAAAATTTATCAACATCTAGATATCATATATAATTAACAAGAGTTTCTTCATATAAATCATCCGCTAAAGAACATCTATAAAATACATTCCATTCAAATCAAGAGCAACAACAAACAACTAACAATAATTTAGATATCAATCTCTAAACACCTACCTACCTACCTATCCAACCAATACAAAATCACAATACCACCAAACAACCATATCCCCAACTCCAGCTCTCGAGTCTCTACAGAGTAGGTCTAATCTACTCCGTACTTCATCCTCTTTTATTTCTCCCACATGCATAATCGAGTTCCCCGAAACGCTACCCCGTACACTACACATCCTCTCCACATTTACCGTTCCGTACTCCGTACCCAGTAATCCAATCTGACATCAACAATCAGATTGGTTCTCGATGAATGGACGCATATACGTGGCACCCATCCGACCAATAAGCAATGATGAACAAGCACCCCGCACGAAATCTCCCACCACTCCAGTAAGCTTCAATCTCAGCAAACAGTAGGTAAGATTACCACCATACCTAGGTGCTCTATATATACTGCAAATTCACCAAACAAATATCACGACATCAATAAAATCAGCATCAAATCAAAATTCAAGCAAGCTAGCGAATAAAAGTTCATAAATACTATATACTAAGAAGGAATGAAAAATAAAAACATCGAAGCCAAAAAAAGAATTTGTCAAACAGGCAACAACAGATTAAGAAAAGGTAGTTAATCTGCCAGTATCACGCTCTTTTGACTTTAATCCCCAATCCCGCGAAGAAAAAATTTCTTCAATTCCGAAATGATTGGCGTTAAAGAGGGAATATAAAACAAAGGGAATTCGTATCGAGGTCATTAACAGCTTAGCTTTCATTATTTCCAAGCAGTCATTGGACTCTGGCCTTCTTATTAGGATTTGCAGCTTCGGCGCAGACTTCTTCCAGCTTTCCGGCCGTCACGAGTGATTCGTCGACGATTTCCGAGTTGAGATGGGTGAGTTGATCGATTTCGAAGTCGAGGAACTTTTTGATGGCTTTGGCACTGGTGGCACCAGCTTTCATGGAATCGCGCAATTCCTTGAGCATGATTCTAATACGGGCCTCGGCATTCTCTAATTGATATTCGACCGTTTGTCCATATAAATCGGAGAGATTGGAGATTGGTCGGACGGTCGTGAGGACGGTGTCATCACGGACACGCGGGGATCTTGGACGGAAGGAGGTGACCATGGTGATTCTCTCTTGTCCACCAAAAGCTTGGAGAGCTTGATGATCAATGTAGCGACCTTGTAATACTACAGCGCATCCCTGTAAAATATCAATACATATACTTCAAGTTGGAGTAACTGAGCAATCTTACCTTTGATGGACCTCGGACTTTCTTAATATCACCATATCCAGTTCTCAAAGCAGTCTCACCCCCTACCATTCCTGTTGTGTCGCTCATCATGAGAACACAAACGAATGGATAACTATCCCTGTGCCAGCCAACGATGGGCTTTTCATCTTCCTCGCTGATCAAAGCACTGCTGTCATGGTCCTTTTTCTTTCCTGGAACAGACAAGTTGATGTGGCCAATCTCGTAGTCCATAACCGGAACAAGATCAACACCAGCAATTTTAGAGATAATTGCAAGAGTTTCAGGGTGTTTCCAAGCCTCGTATATGAACTTTCCGTGACTGTGAAGGAAGGTACATTAGTCGAATGATCAATGCCAAAATGAGGTAATACATTTGAAACTTACTCAGGAGCGTATCCACGAAGCTGTTTAGGGGCGATATCTGAAGTGTAGCTGTATTTCTCTTGAACTTCCTTGTCGAAAATTTCTTCTCTCATAATGTTGACAGCGTCTTCGGTAAAGAGACGAAAAGGCTCGGAAACAGCGATGGGAGATACACCACTTGTGGCAGAGTATCCAATCTCTTCCATGGAATGGATATAGCTAGGTTCTTCATATTGAATATGACTCTCGGGGTGGAATAGCTTTCCGACAGCTTGAGTGCTGTGCTCTGAAGCCAAGTATTTGGCGAACGATCTTTTGAGGCTGTCTTGAGTTGCTTTAGAGGAAGTATAGTTGGCCATTTTGGGAAATAAGTTTGGCTCAGGAGTCCCTGGTTGGTAGCTCACATCCATGGTCGCCATTTTTGCTATGTTGATTTATAGATGGATCGGAGATAGGTTGGGAAGATTGGAAGGCTGAATTGATTGTCGAAAATTTTGTTGAGTTACTAAGGTCGCGTGGTGTTGTATTGCAAAGCTATTAATTAGACTGGAAAGTATATCGGAGGTACAGAGATCCAGGGCAGTTATTCACTACTATTGACTGTCAGACAAATACAGAAAAGACACAAAGACTTGGTGAGCTTGAAGGAACATGGAGCCATAAGTAGAGAGCAGCCCTCGGAACGGTTAAGGAAAAGCGAGGAATTTAACCAGAGTTTGACGCATTGCCAGCTCGATCACCACGTCTTGAACCCCAGACTCGGTCTCAATTGAGTTTGAGCACAATTCACTGAATGCCTGTCTGAAGTCTAGATAGCACTCTTGAAAGATGTGAAGAAAGAGTCGGTGCAAGCTTATGCATGCGTGCATTGCAGACAACGCATTGGAACGATAATAAGGAATGTGGATATACTAACTAGCTGAATATATCTGAGGGGGATAGATAAGAACTTGCTAACTGAGCTGATGGATGTTATTATAGCACAAAACAATTGATGATATATGAAAGATGTTATGATGATTATTGTGAGTATCGGCTCCAGGGAGACAGTTCTTTTATATTTATGAGCAATGTTTCAATGCCTCACGAATCAAGTCCAATTCACGTTTGTGTGGTTATTTCTCGGCGCAACGGTTGCCAACCAACCATCACTTTACACTACCAACAATCCTCCGTGAGTTTTGCACGTCCTCGATGCTTCGATCCTGGCTGCCGTTGCTCAGCTCCTCCACACCTTTTTTGGCAGCGAGTTTTCCTTTCCCAGATTACTTTGGACGGGGAATGTGGAGATAATTTTACGATAGCTTAGGTGCAATCGTCACTTCAGCGTACTCCTTATCATTGACAAATTTCCGGACTGGTCGATCGACATACCTAGGTCTAGCCCGAATAGCAGAATTGATATGTTCTACTAGGGCGACTTAACATAGCATTGCTTCAAGAGGGGTATGAATGCAGGGTACCATACTAAGATACACTTGCATGGAAAGTGTTTCTACAAATGGATAGTGGAAACAACACGAATGATAGATGGGCATAAGATAACGTAGCGATCCAATCTTGGATTGGCCATAACACCCATCAGTGAGCTCCTCAACATTATAATCAGCCACAGGAACGAGGGAATTGTATACTAGTTCCATGCTCGAGCGTCATCAGCGATATGATATTGCAGCTGACGATGTATAATTGGAGTACAAATTACCAAAGTTTAAAGGGCGGCGACCAATTGTGGAGACACGTAGAATCAAAAGTGGAGGAATTCGATAGGTGTGGAGGGCTAATGCATCACACGAGTTGATCTCAGACCACTGGAAATGATGACCCGAAATGGAACACAAAAACGCTTATTAGCATTATCGGCTATGTTTGGCATGCTTCGCTTGATGCATTGAGCCGTTAGCAGACGTAGACATCTATCAAGAATATAGCATTCTTATTAGAGAATCCGTCAAAAAGACGAAAGGCTGAAACTTTAAGAAGGAAAAAAAAGAGACGCACTGAGAGAAATGTAAGCAAAAGTCGCAGTGGAGAGCTGCAAGGTCGCAATAGGAGGAGTAAAGTCGAGCTCTCCGTATTGTTTCTCTGTACCAAACAAAAGTTATCGCTGTAACCAATCCTGAACACATTCTGAACACGAACATAATGAGCTTCTTAATTAGAATAAGTTCGCATCTGTGCTACTACTAAAGTAGTATAAAAGTTCGTCTCAGTAATCTACCGTTAGTAACCCTCCAAAAGAGATAATGTCTTGTGATCAACATCATCCCTTGACAAGAGTTTGACACGGTCGCCATAACAACATTGGCAATGAGATGACAGTTTTGTGCGGAAAAAGGCCTTTGAAAGGAAGTCATGGTAAAGTACATAGGCCTTCTACCAAGAGCTGAAGTTCCTAGTAGATTGAGGCCATTAACGTAACTGTAAATCTGTCGCGTAGGGACTTGACGACGGATCAAGCATCTACTCCGTCTCCATTTTCAGTGAGTGATGTGAAAGATATTGAGCTGATAGCAGATCTTTTTCATTTTGTCGCATATTGGGCTTCCTGTCGAAATTGGTGCAGCATACGTGTATTACTACTAGGTTATATCGCGGGCCTGATAAGGTTGGGATGAAAATGAAGGTTTTCGGAAGGAAGATTGTAAGGTTGTAAGAACAAGAGCCGGACAATTCGGAAGGGAAGAAATGGTTGGTGATAGACGAGCTCCATCAACTGGCCAATGATATTTTGTGCTACGTCGCTAAGAGAGATAGAGAGATCAATGGGAATGCTTCCAAAACTACCGATATGCACGTCGATAAGAGACCCTTGCTCATTGATAAGAAAGAAAAGCACAGGTATTGGCATGTGATTTTTATCTCGGCTGATCGGCATCAGCATCGGCATTAAGCAGCGAGGAACCGCGAGAACGGGGAAACGGGGAACCGGGCAGTCGGGACTTCGGAAGTAAGAAAAGAAGCTTTGACTTTTTTCAGTATGAGAACTTACGCCGTAGAAGAGGCGACCAGTGGTAAACTTTCAAAAGATTCCAACCACCAACATCTCCATATCATCTCAATCTGCACTACTCCGTACAGCAAAAATACATTATGTCATCAGATAAATCTACAGATAACCCATGGAACCAAGAGACCAGTCAGAAATTTGAAAGGTATTGATAGGCATCTCATTCATGTCAACTGACCGTGGCGAGGAAATAAAAGAATTCAAGACACTGATTTTTCTAACCAAGCAAACGTCCCGGAGAATACTTTGATCCTTGTCAAGAAGCTGCCTCAAGAAGTTTGAAATGTTTGGCTCGAAATGGAGGGGATAGAGATATGTGTACGGACTATTTCCAGTAAGCTTTTCCCCAGGATTTAGTGAGGAAGGATGGAGGAGGTAGATCGAAGTACCGGTAACAGTTCAGCCTTATGTGGATCCTTGATATCCAATGAACAATTGGGGAGAAGGGGACTACAAATGAATGTCCTTGGAGTTGTCACAAGCCTCTACGAAAAACCTCTTATACATAGGATTACGTACTAATTATTCGAAAGAGCATATCGAGACTGCAAGAAGCAATGGGTATACATCGAAATCTTTTCCCTCCTGGATCAGCTAATCATTTACTGATATTATTTCTAGATCGAGCAACGAAAGGAGTCCAAGAGGAAAGCCGGGTGGTTTTCATAAGGAAACATTACGCTTGCCTTGTATGTGATATGTGATATGTCGGTTTTTGAAAAGGGTGTAGAGGCGGATGCATTGGGGATGAGGGAGGAGGGGCGAGAAGGTGTGAGGCAAGGATTCGAAGCACCAAGACACTCCGCTCTCGAAATGAAAAAAAGGGGGTTGCTCGTGTTTGAGCATTCTTTATTGATTGCAAGTAACCTTATTCTTCCTATAGAAGCACCTGAATAGGCATTACTGTTCTCAGATTTCAAACACTGCGCCGATATCTATTTACCAAGCACTCTTTCGAAAGTAGAATACCATGATACTATACAGTGCAATACAAATATCCTCTGCTTCCAATAACGAGTGTAGACTTTTAATTATAACTTTCCATGGTTGTTTGTCAATTGCAATACGGTTTTCGAGATGCTTTGGAGCGATAGGAATTTGGTGTTCTTTCTCGCTAAGGTTAATGAAAATCAAAAGATGCAACCACCAAAAAAATTATTTGTTCATATTGATTGACTTTCGACAAGATTGTGCTTATTTCCAAACTTGTATCCGTGAAAAGCCACTGCGACCTGCATCT
Source organism: Sclerotinia minor (assembly GCA_025389075.1). Classification (NCBI taxonomy): domain Eukaryota; kingdom Fungi; phylum Ascomycota; class Leotiomycetes; order Helotiales; family Sclerotiniaceae; genus Sclerotinia; species Sclerotinia minor. The sequence goes on from QRFH01000003.1 coordinate 2,168,601, forward strand.
GCATCTGCATATATCTAATTCATCAATTGCACATCTTCTGAAGATATCCCATTTAACAATTACCCTTGACATATCTTGGTTGGCCTATAACATTTGAGATATGGCTGACAGGCTACTCAATGATCGTCAAGATGTCCCCATTTGGAATGCTATTGAGGCTGGGAATTTTAGGCAAGCTCTGAAATTAGTTGAGAAGAGGCTGGTCAAAAAAAGGACTTCTCATTTAGAGGTACGTGTGATGATGAGAATCTCTTCAGATTAAAGGCCTCGCCGTTACGAATTTGATCATTCCTCTTCACGTGATCCATAATTATTCTACCTCACAAATATAACTAAACAACTTTCTAGGCACTCAAGATTTATATCAGGTCGCGGTCGTCTGTTCAATCGGAGAGAGATGTCGTACTCCCGCATCTCGAAGATCTAGTCAATAAGAAAGTTGTTATCACGGATCAGGAAGACATTGATCTGTATGATGATGCTTTGGTCAATGCCATTCCAGAGGCTGGATCAATTTGGGCAAGGACGATTGGAGAGTTGCGATGGCAGTGTGTCAAAGCATATCCCAAACATGAAGATTCTGCACTGAAGTCGTTCAAGGCCTGTTTGTCGGAACGCGATTGGGAACATGCTCAACAGGTATTCCAAGCGGTCACATTCTTCGCCACGAGAGTGCTAATGAATGCTTGCTAGATTGCAAGTAGTCTTGAGAAAACATTTCCCAGTAAACATCAATACGTTTTCTGGAACATCTCTTCCTTATTCTTAAGATCTGTGAGTAGTGGTACTTGGCAGGAACATATTCTAGAGCATGATCGCTTACTTGTTACCAGATGTCGACCGATCTGCCTATTGAAAAAAGGACTCTATGGGGCCGTTTGGCCTTTGGCCAGATCAGTAAACTTGCCACTGCTACAATACAAGCAGATGTATGTAAACTTCTACCACACAAATTTACTGACGTTGACCAAATTTATGATTTTAGAAGTCAAAGTCTCTTCCGACTCGCGCAATACATACACCACAGGAGTTGTTACTCCTACAGCGAATCACTGCTGCACATGGCAAATTAGAAGATCAGTTAAACTATCTGAATGAGCCTTCTCTCGGGCCTGAGTCAATAGTCGCTAAAGGAGATTGGGAGTTATGGAGAAATAAATTACAGCTCATGGAAGCATCTCAGCACTGGGAACAACTTTTTGAAACAACCAGTCGTCTTCTTAAACGAGCACGCACGAAGGATGAACGTGGAAATATTATCGAGGCTAGAATGGCTGATTGGGCCGTATGGCAAGCGTATCTTCGCTCTGCTCTTGCCCTGCAGAACCCTTCGTAAGTACTATAATATCAAAAACGAGACAAAGACTTACAAAATCAGAGTTTTGGACAGTGTCTCAAATGAGATTGCATCTCATCTCGATCCCGCATCTGGAATTGACAAGACTTGGAGACGAAATGCATCTTTAGCCTGGCACGATTTTACCTTTAAGACTTCTTCTACTGCATTTGCTACTGAGGATTCGGGACCAGAGGTCGAAAAGTACCCTATAGTGACTGCAATCGTCAAGTATTTGCAGGACTTTGGAGATGCCACCACAGTCTATAGCGATCTCAGACCTTACATAGAGCTATCGAAAACAGAGGAACGAATTAAACTGCTCGAGATTTTAGAAAATGGGCTTCAGTTCGGCAAGAAAGCGAAGGGAAATGATTTAGAGTCCGAGTTCAAAACCCTCTCAATTTCTAAAAACGAAGTAAGTTTTACCCTAAAACCTTGATGCACCAACCCTTTTCTGATATATAATATAGTTCGACAATGCAAATGATATGACAAGATGTGTTAATCTTCACAAATTGAATTACCTTATAATGAGCAGTATCCCCGAACACGAACGTCTGTCAAACCCACTCCACAAAGTTGGTCAACAGTCATTTATTTGTACGTACTGCTCCAGTCCTTGCGAAATATACTGTAATGCGTGTCTCCAGCAACTCTCCAAAAATTCCATTGCGGCCTACACATCTGCAATGAGCGATGACCGGGTCTCTAAATCGCTTCTCCCTACAGATCGGCACCCTGCCGATGATTTCTGCACATTAGCGGCAATGTGCCTGATGAAACTTTCCCTCTCTGGCTCAAGGGATGTTGAAGGACCTCTCAATACCAAAAAAATTGCTTATGCTCTCCAAGCAGCAGTATTCCTTGAATATGGCTGGTCAAAGTCTAAATCGAACTCCGACTTCGCACTGATTTTGGTAAGAATTTACTCTTCTCTTGGCTGCGGTCAACAAGCTATGAAAGCATATCTGCACCTGAGCTTGAAGCAGATCCAGCTCGACACCCTAGGTTACATTATACTTGATAGGATCTCTTCCATGCATCCTCATCCATTTCCCACTGCCCCAGATGGTTCATCCGAGAATCTGAAGCCCGTGGACCATCTCAAGAATCAAAGAAAGATGTACAGGAACTGCCGCCATCAGGTTTCTAATAATACTTGGAAAGCGTTTGAGCATGGGAGTTACAACACAATATTCCAGTTCCAAGAGTTTTCTAACATTATTACAAACACATTATCGGCAGTATCTTCTGCTGTAGAAACCACAAAGATATCGCGACTTTTAAAGCAGAACGCGCCCTCTGACGTTTTTGATATTCTTCGTAAGCTTGCCCCGGTCCATCTGTTGAGAATCAAAAAATATCTAACATGTGGCCAGCGAAAAATCCGGAGATGCTGGATAAATTCTCGGATTCCAACGACTATACTTCATTTCCGGACTATGAGTCTACCTTGGGCACGGGGCTTGAGAAGTTGACGCGGTTTGCACCAAGTCCATCTGTAAGTTTTCGTATCAAAATTTCGCTTGCAGCCTATTGATTCCTCTCAGAGCAATCGAAGCCGAGTAGATCTCCTTGTTGAGAAATTGATCTCCATAACAAGTCCCGATTCTGTATCTACTCCAATCGACCTTTCGTCTTTCAGAGAGACCCTTTCTCGAATATCAAACGAGTTGCACAAACAAGTAGGATTAATCAAAGCCAGCCCAGACGGGTCCTTCTTGACGCGCTCCGAAACAGCAGCACTCGAGGCATACGCCGATCTCTCTTCCATCATAACCAAAGCCTGCCACCCCACCGCATCATCCGCTACAGATTTCCAAACCTCACTTGAGACCTCCAATAAATACCTTTGTACAAAACTAAAACAACACCTTTCCTTTATCGAAGAAGCTCAAAACACAACTCCAGCTTTGTGGGGCACTCTCCATACACTCTACACAGCCTATGATCTCGCATCTACCATCATCAATGCCACGAAATTCCTCGCGCAGAAAGATCTCAAAGCTCATAAATATCAGATGGAGCAGAATAAAGCTTTGATTGAAAGCGCGAAATTGGTAATGGAAGCAGTAGCTGAGAAGTCGAAGAAAATCAAGAATGGATTGGATGAAAGTGGGTGGATTGATCGAGCGTTAGAAACTATGGAGGTTGGAGATTCAGGGGAGCAGTTGAGGAGTTTGGTAGGGGAGAATTTTATTGAAGAATGGGCTGGGTTTGTGGTAGAGGGCTGGAGAGAGTCGGTTACTGGACTCGGAATGTTGAAGGTTTAGGGCTGGTGTGGAAGACTTGCAAGAAAATTCGCGGCGATGCAGATACATGTTAAAATTACGGATATGCGATGATTTGTAGATGGACTATAGTATGACTGTAGTTGGTCGAGCTTTTTCAGTCCTCTGCTCACATAAAATTTACGCATTTATCAAGGATTCTCTCAAACTGATGTTCATATCACGTTAAATTATGTTCAATCCACCTGCATATAAGCACAGATTTCATGTTAAAAAAGCGCCTCAAATATGATCACATCCTATCCTCCTCAGCAGCCTTTTTCTCAGCCTTCCTAATGGCAATTTGCTGTCGCTCCTCCCTCAAAGTAACGAAAACCCAGAACCAAGCCATCATTTCAATAAAAGCCCATGTAAAAATGACGCGGTTCTTGAGACCCTCCCCCCAGCCACCACTGCGGTAAGAGCTACGGGATGTGAGCATAGGGGAGGCGGAGGAGAAGAGCCAGGAATACAAGGCTAGGCCGGCGGAGATGGAAAATCGAATGGGTGCTGGGGAAGGGCATGTTAGATATGATTTTTGGCGTGAATGAAAGAGGAAGGGTAAAGGAACGAACCTTGAGTTCCCCAATGATATTGGGTGATATCTTCAGGCATTGATACGGAAACTAGGTCGGTGATACCAAGGAACAGGAATACTATTCCGAGAAATGATATGGGTGCGGACGGGTGATCGAAGGAGCGCTCGTAGGGCTATCATGTTGGATATTAGTATATATTCTTGTAGCTTCTGATCGCGAAGCTTGTCGCGATCATCAATTCATCGGAACTTCGGAAGTGGAAGTAAAACTTACCATTCCCATGGATTCACCCATAATGAAAACCAGCGACTGCTCAGCAATCGCAACAGGATTTGTAATGAAAAAGAATGCGAGGGTGATGTGGAAAAGAGAGAGAGAGGTAATGATTGTTGCTCCTGAAATTAACCCCATGTTGAAAGTATTTTGCTCTCCGAAGATGGATTTGGGGAGGAAAGAGATAGTATGTGTAAGGGTGAAGGTTGGATGAGCTGGACGATTCTTCATAAAAAGCTCCAAGGCCAGATGCTACCCTTAAAAACTTTAATTGATATAGGCGTTATATTTATTCCGATCCGAAGCAGGGATATCTAGAAAAAGTTCCGAGGTCCATCATCTCTTGAGTTGCGACCCCTCAAAGCACCAGATGAGAAGAGACAACATTTTTGCGTTTTAACAAGCCTGTCGAGATGGCAGAGCCGAAGTTGGAGGTTGCCAAACATATCAAGTATTGGCAAAGATGTTTGAAATCTCTATTACCTACTGCTTATACCAGCACCGATTCCACGCGCATGACTCTTGCCTTCTTCATACTTTCCGCTCTCGATTTACTTAATGTTGGCCCATCTACATTCCCAGAGTCGCAACGCAGGTCTATACGAGCTGGGATTCTAAGGTGTCAACATCCTTTTGGAGGCTTTTGTGGTTCTACTAATCATAGGTTTCCCGATATATATTATGCGGATGTAGGGCATGGGAAAAGGGATGTTGATCCTGCGAATTTAGCTGCGACATTTTTTGCCATTCTGAGTTTAGGTCTCGTGGGTGGATTAGTGGATGTGAAGAGAAGAGAGTGTTTGCGATGGATTAAAAAACTGCAAAGAGAAGATGGGAGTTTTGGCGAATTTGTTACGGACGATGGGAAAATACAAGGTGGGAGAGATATGAGGTACTGCTATGTGGCTACAGCAATTCGATGGATATTGACTGAAGATGCGCATGAGGAGATGGGAGACGATGATATTGATGTGGAAAAATTGGTAGAGCACTTAAGAGCTGGGCAGACATATGATGGGGGGATCTCAGAGAGTGCTCAGCATGAGGCGCATGCTGGGTATACCTATTGTGCCATAGCGTCCTTATCCCTTCTTAATCGGCTGCCGAAGCTCCCCTCCTCGCAAACTAGCGACTTGTCAAATTCAAACACCACTTTACCTGGTCTTACGAACCTGCCGGAAACTATTAGATGGCTAGCATTAAGGCAGACATCGTATGATGAAGAAAAGAAAGGAAATGCAGATAGTCATAAAGCAGCGGCACCGGACCATTTTTTTGTACCGGATGTTGACTCTACATTCGTTGGCTTCAATGGGCGTTGCAATAAGCGGGTTGATACTTGTTATTGTTTTTGGGTTGGAGCTTCTCTAAACATGCTCGGGCGCCGCGACGTTATCAACAGAGATGGATCTCGGAGGTTTCTATTCGAGAAAACACAACATATGATTGGTGGATTTGGGAAAACACCAGGAGATCTACCGGATATCTATCACTCGTATCTAGGTCTTGCTGCTCTAGCAGTGATGAAGGAACCTGGGATTAAAGAACTCGACTCCGCATTGTGTATCAGTATGGATGCCAAAAAGAACATAGAAGAGCTAAGAAAAGCTGCATTAGTTCCTTATAAGACATACTGGGTGCATGGATACAGTTTCAAAGTAAGGGAAGATAGCCCCGAATTTGGAGAAAAGATGGCGATGAATGAGGGACCGCCAAAAAGTCTAATAGATGCTTTTGAAGGAGTTAAGATAGCGGTATGATCGCGGCCTTGTATATTATTGTAGTACTGTTTCTAATGATGATACCACATAATTTCTTATCTTTTTCAATGTATCAAGCTAAGAGGATTGGGCTTATGAGTTGGCATGCTCACTGATGTGTAACTATTTTGAAGCTTATCTTCAGAATGTTTCTTTAGCAAAAGTCCTACTCACGTGCCGCATCATTCGGCTTTTCATCGGTAGATCATCTTTTGGTCTATCAATTGTGTAATGTCAATTGCGCAATATCATTCGCCGAAGCTTTGAGCTCCCTTCCACAGCTGTTTCAACCTCATCAACAATACAACTATCTTCATCATGAGGCTTCTTACATTATCCCCTCTCATTCTCCTAACAAATGCGGTTTATTCATTTGATTCGCAGACCCTAATCATCGAAGAATCATCATCAGGCTCATTATCCCTCCTCAAACTTCACAAATCCCTCGTCGAGATTGAATCCACTTCAGGAAACGAACATGATGCCGGCGCATTCCTAGTTTCTTATCTGAAGAAGCAGAATCTTACAGTGGAAACACAAGATGTCGATTTCGTCGAATCGTCATCTTCGGAGAAGAAGCGCCAGAATTTGCTAGCATATATTGGAGACAAGAGACGAACGAGGACATTAGTAACATCGCATATCGATACCGTGCCGCCTTATTGGCCATACGAACGAAGAGGTGATGAAATATGGGGTAGAGGAAGTGTAGATGCAAAAGCGAGTATCGCGGCTCAAATTACTGCATATCAAGATCTTATTTCGGCGGGAAAGATCGGTGAAGGAGATGTTGCGCTTTTGTTTGTGGTGGGCGAGGAAACATATGGCGCTGGTATGGGGCAAGCCAATGAGCTGGGTCTTTCATGGGAAACGGTCATTTTTGGCGAGCCTACGGAACTGAAGTTGGCGGCTGGGCATAAGGGCATAATGAGCATACATCTTACGGCGAAGGGCAAAGCTGGACATTCAGGATATCCTTCATTGGGAAGAAATGCCAATTCGATGTTGATACCGGCGCTTTATGAGTTAGGAAGAATGGACTTGCCGTGGAGTGAGAAGTATGGTAATACCACGCTGAATATCGGAAGGGTTGAGGGAGGCGTTGCGGCAAATGTTATTGCGGAAGACGCAATGGCGAAGATTGCTATCAGGATCGCTGCCGGTACGCCACAGGAAATACAAAAGCTAGTTTTGGATGCTGTGGAGAAGACTGGGCAGGATTTGAAGGTTGAGTTTACTCAAGGGTATGGACCAGTGCATTGTGACGTTGATGTGGAAGGTTTTGATACCATTACGGTCAACTACGGTACTGATGTTCCAAACTTGAAGGGAGACCACAAGAGGTATCTCTATGGACCTGGAGATATCTTAGTGGCTCATTCCGATCACGAGCATTTGAAAATCTCTGACCTCGAAGAAGCAGTTAGGGGTTACAAGAAGCTCATCGAGCATTCGCTGGCTTGAGTTATGTTATTTTGGGTACACACAAGGACTGGGAATTAATATTAAATAATGAAGTACGGATATCTTTCTACAATGGAGCTAGGATGGGAATCTGCTTCACTAAGGCCCTTCTAGGTTTCGAAGCAGAATCCGTATCTTGTGATTCCTCGAATGAATGTTTGACTGTCAAAATTGGTGAACAGACAATATATGCTTATCATCGAGAGCTGCGGCCAAATCTACCATGGTACAACTGAGAGCTTTATCTTACATAGAAGGAGCCGACTGGACATGTGTATGATGCTTGCTCTTTCCCTGGACTATCATCTCTAGATGATCTCGTACCATATCTTTGGTTCCATCTCAGCAATCGAACCATAAGTTCATATCAGGTATTAGAACTGTTACAAACAACATTTTATTTAAGAATTGGTACCCAAGGACTATGGATCATCATTTTCATTAACTCATAAATCAAATACGGTAACACAAAGCCCAACTTGCATGCCAATTACGAAAGAAATCAAGGCATCGGTATGTGTAGTATCTTCCCAATATGTTATTTAAGATCCTCCGGGCATAACTGACTATTGATTGATCAATAAATTAGTTCAAGCTACTATTCATCGTTTCATTTACTATTGTCAAACAATTTCAAGATGAAGCCCCCTCCGAACATCGATGCAATGGCCAAGAAAACAATCAGAGTCAATAAATCTCCGGGAACTTTTGAGGTTCCAGCTAGTGCATTTTATAGGCAAGTAGTGTTTAATCCATATATTAGCATCACCTTGCTTATTGTTTCTAGAAAAACGGGGCTCTTCCGAGGGAATAGGTTGATCGTCTCCCTAGCCCCTTCTAAAAGCACAGGTTGTGCAATGTCTCGTACTGTGTCCGCAGATCTTCTATCCTACTATTCAGACGTCTTCACGGATAAATCCGCTCGTCACCCATCACGAGTCATAGCGGGGAAGAACAAGTCAAAACAATGGCGCTCCATGAGTGGGATGCTGAGGCTTTCGATATGGCTCTTCAGTGGATGTATAGCGGTAACGTCATCATCAGCAAATCGACTAAACCTTTTGACCAAGTCCGATCATACATGCAATTTTTTAAATTTGCAAAAGCAGTAGAACTCGACGGCTCTCTCCAGATGGTAGAACAGAACCTTAAGAATGCACTTATTGCCGCAGCGGAAAAAGAGGATGAAGAGGATGAAGATGCATTTAATTGCAACTCAGTATTCAAAGATGTACTTAAAGATGCTTTTACAAATCCTGTTGAAGAATCTGCTCGGGAGCTACTAGCAAGTTTCCTTGTCCAACCGTACGTCAAGCATCTACTTACTGCCGATACTGCAAATGCGAAACCGACGGCCAAAACTTTCAAGGATCTATTCAAAGAAGTAGATGGTCTGGAATTAAGAGTTTTGAGATTCGTAGCCTCATTGTTGGATGGTATGACGATGGGTAAGCCGGACTCTGGTGGTCTTTCCAGATTGCTTATGTGCTGTCCGTTGACGAGAAAGAGATTTGCTACGGGTAGTATGTTTAAGAGGGCGGTTGTTGCAGCGAATTAGGGTGGGTGCTTAAGGGGTTGAGGTTTTTGGGTAAGAGGAATGGGGTTTTATATTAGTTGACGGTGGATTTGGAGATTTTGTTTCTTTGCTAGCGGCGCCGGGGATGGGGGGAGGGGGTCGCAGCATTTGAGGATGAGATTTGAGGTTTCTTGCTTTCATTCAGCGGTACTCCTTAGTTTCATTTTCAAAATTTCAATACTCGTTGGTTTTAAGATCTTACATCTGAGTTCGGCCCAAAGTCTAGATGATTATGAGGTAGCATGGCGCAATGGTTCTTTGATAGGCAATATCTTGGTCTGACGCTTCTGATACTCTGAGAAGTGTGTGTTCTATAAAATCCGGTATTTTGCCTACTGGTAAGACAGCTGGAATTCGGAAGGGGGCGTAAAGCGAATTCCTGTCGCAATATCTTCATCACCTCGTTAAGTTTCAACTTATAGAATCGCTAGCGAGGTCCAGCAGGAATCATTCTTCTTTCAAATTTGTTTTCTTTGTGACTTTCACTTGGAGATGCTCCGACAAGTGTTATTGGCCCTGATCACGAGTGTTGTAGAGGGATGCAGAACAAACCCACCTTCTTCGGTATTGGATGGTAGGCAAAGTTGAATATTGATACTATGATGAAATGTACTTTACGTTTTAGAATGAGACGGGATGGATGAGTATGAGCACGGATTAAAGTACTTGATATTTAGACTGATGTTCTTGCCTTGTGTGGTGATGAATGTTGAAGTTCTTTCTTTTCTTTTCTAGCGTCAAATCAATAATACAATATCTGATTCTTCATAAATAATCTAAAGATTCACAATTCAAAACTGAAGTTGTATCATTGTCCAATTAAACACTTGCATTGAAACTCCAGTCAAAGTCATCGCTTCCTTTCTAAAACTCAAGAAACCTCACATTTAAAAAAGGCGACCATCAAATCTTCTCTTCTTTCATCACCATTTTAAGTTTTACTCGAAATCATCTAGAAAATGAATAACTCAAGATCTCCAGTTTTTGGCACCAGTTCCGTTCCTTCCACTTCAGGAGGTTACCTTTCGCCAGCTGCAGCTCCAGTACAGAATAAAGCTCCCGTCATGTGCGACAATCAGTCGGAGCCAACCGAACCATCTTCTATTCCTGCGTCAAATAGTGCACAATTATATCCTCTCTCGGGTTCTCCAAGAAAAATATGTGACTTCGGCACAACTAAGTCTAGTACCCTACTTTCCGACCACCCCTACTTTCCGGACACTTTTGTTACGACGGTATTTAGTTATGACTAGAAACCGCATCACATGACTAAACAAGGGGTCACGTGGTCCCACTCGTCCCACCGATTTAAATCGAGGAGAACGGTGGGAAAGGCTTCCCACTGATCCCACTGATTTATATCGAGGGGAACGGTGGGACATACGGCACGAAGGTCTATATAATCAAGATGGATTTCCTTTGTATAGAGCTTCGTGCTCAAGATCAATCATTTAGTATACCATACTATTAGTTACGAATTGCATCATATTATTGTCATTACTTTAAGTCCCTGCTTGACGCCTAGTTATAAACCTACCTCGAGAGCCTAGAGCACTTCCACGTGATCTAGACGGCAAACCTCGTAACAGAAAATCGCATTTTCAACCATTCAAATTTCAACCAATAAAATCTCGAAAAATCTGAAATTCTTAGAATTGAGTTATAATTATATAATAAATCTATAATCCAAATTTCATTAAATTCTATTCGTTAATTATAAAGTTATTAATAGCTGAAAATGACGATTTTTGGTGTAAAAAGCTGTCCGGAAAGAGGGGGTGGTCGGAAAGTAGGGTACTAGACTTACAACTATAGTATCATCAGGAATGAATACTTCGACGCCGCTGTCTTCTACTAAATCGGTTCCTTCTACACCTCGTGTCTCCAGAGACACGGCTGACCAAAATAAAAATGCTAGCCCCGCGAGGTCAAATATCTTTGGTTCTAGCTCATCTACTACAAGTTTCAACCATTTAAAATCTAGCTCGGTCAAGGTTTCTGCTGGCGATCCGGCAGTCCAATTTTTAGGGAAGCTAATTGCCAGAGGTATGTTAACATACCTACCATCAAGAAATTTTTGGTTTGAAACCAGTTTCTACCATTCAGATATTTACTTTACCCTAGCATCATACAAATCCCCAATTGATGCCCCACCTCCAAAACGTGTAAAGACCGCGCATTGCATCACTGCTCAACTCCCCGCCAACGAATTCACAAATAAACTCGATTTGTTTCGCGGCCCTGAAGTTCTCGTTACTGCTGGTACTTCATTGGTGGTTAAAAGTTACCGAATACCTAGAGCATTACTCATTCAAGCATCGCCATGCTTTGAAGCTGCTATCAAAGTTGAAAGTATGGGTCAGGTTTCACAGGAGATGCTCCAGATGGATTGCTCAACCTTAGCTTTCGATTTCGTTGTGCAGTTTCTGTACACTGGTACTTTTGTGTGTCCGAGTTTCATGGCAGGATCGGGATCAGAGCAAATAGTAAGTTATGAGATCCTTCGATGTTCAAGCGTATTTGCATGATTAGGTTGTTGAGGAGTTTACTATGGTGGAGTATTCGAATGGAATGAGTTCCTCAACATGATGAGCAATGCTAATCGTTCAATGTTTGCAGACTATCCTTGTGGATTTTCACGAGTTGGCAGAGAAGCTTGGCCTTGATATCTCAGAAAAGGTCTTGGATAATATCAAACAATTACTTGTAGATGATTATCGTAATCTTCTAGCGAAACATATTCGCAAGGCTGTTAGCTTTCCAACTGGACATGGAATTCGAATGTTGTTCGCTCGATCATGTATTCATGCCTACCTTGAATCTGTCAGTCCTTCCAACGCGCAAGGCCAGACATTCGTGTTCACGAAGGAGCTCGATGAGCTGGATGGATTTGCGGCGGACCTCATGCGTGTATATGGTGAAGTAGCAGGGAAACGTGTGCGAGACAAGTTCGCCGAGTCGAAGGATCTCCTTGATGGCGAGATATTCTATTATTAAAGAAACAATGGATGAGGATGTACTGATGACATTATGATTGTGTCATGTAATTAACTATTAACATGGGTATCTTTTCTGTCACTTTAACACACTTTAACTTAACCATTGGCTTGTGATGATGAATAATGAACGAGCTTGATAGGAAGATGTGAGACAAGCAGAGTACGTAGGTACTAGGTAGCTATATGACGTATCAGCCGCATTGAGTAGCAACTTTGTACAACGACCGGCAAACCAAAAATGAAAAAGAACCTTGTTGGCCAGATAATTATTCGATGATAGTGTATGTACATGATTAGCGTGAAATGAAATCGAAGCCTTGAAAGAAACTTTATCCCCCTCCCCCCTTTCGCTCACATGCAAATTACCTTCCATCCCAAAACAACAATATCATATCAAAACTACCTTGTTGGTCACCCACCAACCTCAATAACAACAAAAACCCCTCCTCCCCAAGTGCGATAACTGTCAGGATTTCAAACTCAACTTCTATTTAAGTTCAAAGACTTTGATTGATATTGACAAATATCAAATAATCTTTCAAGAGAAGAGAGAAGTCAATATTACATCATCTCAATTCAAGAATCTAAAAAGTAGAACAAGAACAAGAACAAGAACAAGATGATGGAAGAGGAAGATGAAATGTTTCATTTTGAGGAAGACGAAGATGAAGATGAAGAGGAATATCAAACTTCTAGCGATGAGATGGAAAGTCATGCATGGGATCATGGAAGCTATAGGAGATATGGGAATGGGAATGGGGATGGGGATGGGAATGGGGATGGGAATGGGAATGGGAACAGAAACAGAACGGTGGTGAAATCGCAAGAACAGGTTTTGAGAGATTTACCTGCGGATGTCTTTTTGAGGTAAGTTTATTTGTGGGATTTTCTTTTATTACTTATTATTACGTACCTGGGTATTAAGGGGTTTGTTATAGGTTGTTATATACTCCATGTGCTTTTTCGTAATGGCTATTATAAGATGGATACTTAGAGAGGAGTAACTAACTTTGAGGTGCTAGCACGATCGATCTTTTGAGTGGTCCTACTGTTAAGATTTTTCTCGGTGCTGGGGATGGTCTGAAACATCAACATCATCATCAACAGCATCATCCACAGCAGCAGCAGCAACAGCAAGCGCTCATTCTACCCAAAACCCTACTTTGTACGCATTCAGCATTTTTCAACCAGGCTTTTAACGGCAACGGAAACGGTAACGAGAATATCCAAGAAAGTCTTCCCCTACCTCAAGAACTCCACCTCCCCGAAACATCCCTCCCAGTCTTCCAACTCCTCATCCAATTCCTCTCAACCAACACCTTCACCTTTCCCCAAACCATCACCAACCCCTCCGAAAAACAAACCCTCTACCTGCACTTCTTCATCCTCCACCAAACCCTGCACATCCACACCCCATCCCTCATCCCCATCCTGTCCGCCTTCAAAACGCATCTCCTCCACTCCTCCACCCGCGGCGTCTTCCCCTCACAAACCGACCTAAAAAAAGCGCTCCAACTCCCACGTTCCCACGACGCCCGCAAATTATGCATAGCCGCCTGTGTAAAACCCTACGCGTATTCCATCACGAGATCAAGTACGTGTTATGGACGCGCGCTGTTTCATCTCGAGGGATTGATGGAGGAATCGGATGAGTTTGCTGCGGAGTTGGTGAGGGGGTATACGAAGGCTGTTAGGGGGGCCTTGGGCGCGCATACCATTGTGGATCCGTTGACTGCGGCGCCGTATGTGATTTCGACGGGGGTGGAGTGTTTGGGTGGGAGGGGTGGGGAGAGTAGGAGGAGGAGGTGTGTTAGTCATTTGGAGGGGTTTTGAAAGGGGGGGGGGGGGGGGGTCTCTGATTGTGTATGCGAGGTTTTTTGTGGAAGGGGGAGGGTTAGGAGGGAATGATAGTTTTATGCGGGGTGGAGTTGCAATTGGTGATTAAGGGATTTTCAGGAATGATAGTAGATCGATCAATAATAGCTTCTGATCTTGAAGGAAAATGAATTGGTAGACAGAGAAATGGATATCCCACAAATAAGTAAATAAAGAATAGATCAAAACATAATAATTCAAAGCATAATTGCACCACACGCTAGATTCATGATATCCGTACGTATACATGAGTTAACAAAAAGAGACACTAAGAAAAACCGGAAAAATCATCCACCATCTACCCTCCCTCATCACTAACTACCACTACCTACTAACTCTTCCTCTTCCCCCTTCAAAAATTCCAGAAATTCCAACATCATCAACGACTAAAAGAACGAAACTCAAGACGCAAAGCCATCAAGTTCCAATGAACAATGAAGGACACTAGTTTGTGGGGGAAGGGAGTAAGATTAAGGTGTGAATGAATGAAGAGTTTTGTATTAGCTTAGCTTTGGTTAATTAAATTGATGAATGTATGTATGTATGTGAGATTACTTGAGGAAATATTGGAATATTGGGATATCGGATTAGATGAGTGATGGGGTGATAAGGTATGGAGGTATGGAGGTATACCGAGGAGAGAAAATAGGGGAGGGGAGGATTACAATGAAGATTGAACATTGAATATTATGAACAGACTCGACAAGAGATAAGATTACAATTTAATCATGTCATATTTGCGTACAACTTTGCTTTTATTTTTATATGTGGTGGGTGTCGTATTTCAGTAGAGTAGCTCCTACAGACTTCTAGTAATTATTCCTATCCCCAGCACGAATATGTTCTATATGTAGATAAGTAAGCACCTAAGTAAGTCTATGTGAAAGATTAGATTATCAATATAACATAGATATAAGCTTCTATAGATGTCAAGGCAGTATAACTACGCTCCATTTGAGCATCAAAGTCATTCGTAAGATTACCGAGAAAGGCATGTCCTGCGAACGTGGATAATTTATCGCAGATCTGACTTCCCTATCTCTAAACCTGCATTCTCTCTCTCTCGCATAGCGTAGTCATTCAGGCAGCAGGTATACTAGATACATACCAAAATCCTATCAGTATGCTTGAGGCAGTGCTCACTGCTCACTGCTCATTCATCGAAGCAAGGAAACTTCCTTCCAGTGCTGCTTTGGCAAGACAAGCAAAACTTCGCAGACCAACCGACTGTGTAGCTTCTATATTCTAGAATAAAATAATAGCAGCTAAAACAAACGTGGCAAGCTATAGCTAGCTAGAACCGAGTCCAAACAAGATATCCATCCGTACATAGAGAGTAACTTCGCGACTGTCAAAACCCATGACCATTCCATTGCCATTACCCAGGAAACATACTAATAAGATAAGTCCCCGACGAACAAAACACCTGAAGCAAACTAATGTTCCGGAATATCTTCCTAGGACAGCCTCACACCTGTTGCCTAGCAAACGAGTCCACTCCAATATCAAGAGGCTCAAAACGTTACCTCAACCACATTCCCCGGATAGAGACCCGAGTAATAATTCCGAGGCATATCAGGCACTGAAAAAAACTTCTTGGCTCTTAATCTAGAACGCTAATTCATATTCACATTTCATATTCAAATGAAATTCGAAACCGTATCTTCGAATCCTTCGAATCAATCTGTGCATCACTAAAGCATATGTATTAAAAACGAAGCAAAGGCTTGAATACAAGGCTGGGAGATCCATAAAATTTTCTGCATCTGCAACTGCATCTGCATCTCCAATCCTTCGAATGAATGAATGAATGAACCATGAGGCTAGAAGTGGAGTGACTCCCATGACATCTTGATTTTGCTAATATTTTGAGCCGCCGCAAACGAGCTCTGCTCATTTGCTGGGGATCGATGTACGAATTCCGTAATGGCAGAGGAAGATAAAACCAGTACAGTAGTACTGGCACTGCGCATGCTGACCCCCACAGATGTTTATGCTTCTAGAGTGGGGGATAGAAGGCCCAAGAAAAATTTCATGACCAGGTTGGCCTGCGCGAAATACACGTGTGAATTCCAAGCTGAAGGATCAAATATTAGAGTCTCTTTTGAAGAGACAGCATATTCCTGGCTCGATAGTCCATGTACTAACCCGAGCATCTGTTTCTTTTGAAGATTGAAGCAGCTGTGTAGTGTTTGCACATTGGAGAAAAATTCTCGTGTCGACCAAAAAAAAAATCTCTTCCTTGCTGCCGTGAAAGGAACAAAATATGCAGTGAAATGGAGAAAGGTGGCCGCATCATAGGCGGCCAGTATGCCAGCACCCATTCTCAATGGTTATGTTATCGCATCCTTTCAAATTCCAGCATCACCGAATCCAAAGCAGACCGATTCAACCCGAATGCATTCGGAACGAGCCTCATCAAGTTAGGAGAATGGAAACCAACTATCGATCATGTTGGCAACATGCTATTGAAATTTCCTTCCTCCAATATTAGAGCTCCACCGGCTGCGGCGTAGTGCGTGCTCTCCGATGTAAATCACGGGATTCTTTCCTGGAGGGAGGTTTAGAGCGAGGAACTATGTAATTTCCCGCAATATATATATTTATGCCTCGGGGAAGCCGGCCGCGGGCTTTTTGTTTAATTGGTGATGTGATCAGTTATAACATCGGCAGTGGCAGTGGCAGTGGCAGTGTGGCAGTGAAAAGGTAACGGTTGACGGTGCGACAAGAAGTAGCTAGTGGATCCGGTATACGGAGTAAGCCAATATTAGACTAAATGGATGGATGATGGATGAATGATGATGTTGATTTCCGACATCATACCTAATCTTTCCATGGTCCGTTTCAGTGTCAGTGATACTTACGTGACACGGTGAAGGGAGTGTTTGAGGAAAGGCTGTGGAGACTCAATGATCCCAGTTTGATTCGATAGATTTTTGCCTTTGATAAAGTTTAGCATCGTACATCGTATCCCCACGTTTGGCTAAGTAGTTTGTAAATAGAGATTGTAAATGTCTTGTTCCTCATACAGGAGGCCATTTATCATTCGAAGAGAATGTCATGTCTTCTCTCAGGAGAAGTAAGCAATTACGCCTCAATGCTCCCGATTGTACCAAGATTTCCCTTTTGACGGTCACATGCATCCGTGTCTTGCATTGATTCAAGGCCGTAAACAATATTAGATATCAAATGAAGCCATGAAACTCCTTCCTGATTCAATACTCTGTGCCTCAGAAATCAATCTCGAGCTGCAGGGAGTTAGTTGGGTTAGCAGTTTCTGGCTGACGGTCAGTCCGACTCTGCAGGACCATACCAATATTCCTACGAAAGCGATGAGGGAATAGTAGAGTCTTGCATCAAACAAGCTTCCTTAGTGGTATTTAATCATGATCATGATCATGATCGTGACCAAATCCCACACCCAGCATCAAAAATAAAGCACAACTCCCATCGCAAGCATACAATAACCAGATATTCAATAATCCTCAATCCCTCAATCCCACCCAAAAAGAGTACAGTTACTCAACTCAAAGCCTCGCAAACCCAAGAACCCAAAAAACCAAAAAACACACCCCCTCTCCATTCCCCCTTCCCCTAGCTCCCCAATCCAACCAATCCCCTCCCATCCTCACCACCACAATCTCCAAATCCCCCGCCAAAACTCCACACACCACACATCTCGGCGCTTAACCACAAATCCCACTTTCCCTCTCAACCAATGAATGTGCATCCACCATGAAAAGAGCAAATCCACAATCTACGAACCCAGCCCTGTTCAGTCTCATACCCTTGTCCTAGCGAAAGGTTGTTAAAAAAGCTCCGAATCTGGCGGCGCTTAGATGCATGCAATGAATGCATGTTAAAAAATTAATTTTTCTTTCTTTTATTATTATTATTACTACCTGGGTATGTAATATGTATGGATGGTACGGTGTATTTAGCCAATCTACTTTTGTAGATGGTTCTAGCCAATTATTTTGCAATGCATGCGCTGAGATTCTGAGACTTGGGAATTTTTGAACATGGGAGGGGGTTTTGCTTCTAAGTTCTAGGTCAGATGGATGGATGGGCTTTGCTACTTTGAGTTAGTTTGCTTGGTGCTGCTTTGTGGTTTTGATCTGGGAGGGTTTTGGAAAGAAAGATTTAATCTTGTTGCTATTTTCGTTACTGGAATCTTTGGGGCTGCTTATCTAATTTTGGTAAAGGCCATTTCATTCCAGAAACGTTAACTAACGTGCAATGTTTACGAATGTTGTTGTTGGAGTGAAAGACACGATGTTACATGATGGTACAGATGAATCAGATGTTACTTCCTCTCAAAATATAAATAGAATGAATTGATGTTATGGGTAGGAAGATTATGCTTAATCTTCACCTCGCAGTTATTGATATGCACCTTAGAATAGGTACCTACCTAGGTATACATGAATATCTCATTCTCATCCTCCCAAGTGCTTAGTACAGCAAGCAAAGCAGTACACACACAAAACTATAATCTAAAGCTAGTAAAGTTCTTAGTATAAAGAAATAATAGTTACATGTCTACTAGACTAATGATCAATACAGTACCTAGCTAGCACATATCCCCAAATTCCCGACCCGTTCTTTAAACGGAGGGACTGACGAACGCACGCCACGGGGGATCTTCCATTACTTCCAGTTCTAGTTCCAGTTTCATATTATGCCATGCCATGCCATGTAAAGCTATACGTGACTTCAGATCAGCTTCGTAATTTCATGACCTACCTACCTCGTGGCTAATATGATACGAAACATAGTCAGTCCGGTTCACTCCACCTCACATCACTTCACATCACTTCATTCCATGCAGCATGTAGGAACCAGTAAACAGATGAATAGGATAAGGTATGGAAGTGTGAAAGTGTGAAGAGAATCCCAAGAATCACAGCTCATCACATCACATCACATCACATCACATTACCTACCGGTAGTACTTCTGTATCTGTGACTACCTAGATAGATAGTGGGTGAATGTGGATTTATGGGTATAATATAGTATGGAATAGTATAGTGAAGTATATCATATGAAATATAATATAACATAACCTCGAGCGAGTGGATAACAACTAACTAATCACATCGCCCACCCCACCCCATCAAAATAAATATCAAAAGACCTAACAAACACCAAAAACCCAAAACAAAGTACAAAATACAAAGTACCGCAACAAAGTAGTATTACCTAGATATCTAGACTATCTATAAAAATCTATAAAAAGATATATTCCCCTCCTAATCTTACATTTCAACAATTACCTAGATACCAACATTAACATTAACATTAACATATACATACACTCAAGGAACATACATCGGGAGTTATAATAAGATTAAGATAATTAGACATGCGAACCGCGGGCCGGTAGATGCTGTAGATGGGTTATCTTTGAAGCATGCGCAAGGAAAGGAGGAGGCTCGGACGCTATCCTGCTATCCTAGTTAATAAAGATTGATTGATATAGGTGGGTAGTTCACTCTGGGTTTTTTTAGATATATTTTTAAATTTGAATTTTCATGATACTACTATCTAGGTAGTATGGTATAGATAATGACTGCCGAGATGAATATATGTAGAAATGGTAATAGTAATAGTAGTAATAATAGTAATAGATTTTGTATCTAACTGTATAGCCTTATACAAAACATTGTACTATAGCTTCATTCCCATCTTCACCTTCATCCCTTTCCTTCCCCATCCCATCCATATCCTAGACTCCCTTGCTTAAAAATCTTCAAGCACTGAGAACTATGCATCCTCCCATCCTCGACTAGAACTTGCCCGTGAAACGCCGCTAAGAAATTATACGCCAACAGCCAGCAAAAAGTCCCATCCACCTCGATAAAAAAAAAGCCTATCCTCCGCTCCTACTCCTGTACTTTGTAAAGTCCAAGTAAACCTCCGAATGCAATAGCCAAGCCGTACTGTAATCAAAGTGCGCTTGCTATCCCCAAAGCCGTGCTATAAATGATGTTCACTCCGGAACTCCAGATGAGACTCCAGGCTATTTGCGCCGAGCTCGTACATTTTCCTCCCTAAATAAGACACGACCGTGTCATTATTGTCGTAATCAAGAAATGAAGCCATAAAGTCGTAAAATGTATTGATGTGGTAAGTAACAACAGTATAATAAAAGAAATATGTTGTAGTAAGTAGTGATGTAGATGTATTTTTAAGGAATGTGTTGATAAGGAAATGTGACAGGTAATGATATGATGTCGAAAGGGGAGGTGAGATATTAGTATATCTTTTACTCCACATTGTGGTCGACTTTCCTTCTCTTGCCCTTTGGTGCGGGACTCATTCGAGGTGTATATGTGACTGTGCGCGTAACAACTTCCCTGACCTGGCGAACGCTTGATCGTGTTTGCTTTTGTGGTTTTATATCAAAGTATCTTCCTTTGCCTCTCATCTCCCAATCATATGGCGAACGTGCGCTTCGTGCACTAAAGGGAGAGCGTGCGCTTAAAGGAGAGTCAGCATATGACGATGCTGGTGAGGCTGGGATGCGGAGACGTCCCAGTATTGCGGAAGATGGTGCAGATGTTGGGTAGAGGAACGGCGTGGGAGGAACAGAGCTGGCTGGTGATTTATGCGCATCGCAGTTACATGAACAATCACTACTTTCACTGCTAGTCAAAGAATCCGATGAAGGTGCAGAGGTAGGTGTTGGCCTCGAACATTTAATCTCCGCAACGATAGGGCTATTCATCGTCTTGAGGAAATCGGTATAAGCAAGAGGAGGGGTAATTGGAGTCTTGATAGTATCTTCTTGTTTGATGATGAAATCGGCATAGCCAGGAAGCGGGCTGCGTGCGGAATTTGATAAAGCTGATAGCTCCGAGGGAAAAGTTGAAGTCATTGGAGTCTTTAGTTGTGGAAGCTTAGGTTTGGACGAAGACATGGTTCTTTTTGGAGGAGGAAGAATAGGTGCGCTTGCGGCTGCCGGGGCAGAAGTTTTGGTTGGAGATTCCATTACTTGTAAAGAATGACGACGAAGACAAAAGGTATTGCAAACAGCGACGACGGTAGGGTGAAGTCCGTAAAGAAGGTAGATAAAAGTTGAGACGTTTTGGGACTTGCGGTAGTTATTATAATGTGAATTCGAAACAATGTTTCCCCAGCAGCTGAAGCAAGGTAAGGAAGGTAAAGAAGACAAGGTAACGAAAAATAGCGCGGAGAGGAGCAGGGGATGTCTGGACGCCGGAGAGAGTATTGACGAATTTAGCAGTCAGTGCTAGATTAGAGACTAGAGTAGGGCGCTTGGGGGTCGTTTTGACAATGAGCGTAATTGATGATTGATGATTGATGATGATGGCCGCCTTGGTGGAGTCCTGGCAGGGTAGAAAGGTCGCAGAGGATGTGGGTCCGTTGGTAAGACAAGGGGAATTAGGAGTAGTGGAGCCTCGAGCTAAACTAACTTTTTACTACCGCGCTGCCGTCAATTATTTTATTTTAGACCTTCACAATGGCTTGTCCGTCCAATAATATGCCAGGTAGGGGATCCAACGTGGGAATTATAAAAGCGGCAAGTCGTTGTTGTTTCTGGAAGCGAAAAATTTAAAAAAATGTGACTTGGATAGAAGTGACTGGGTTGTTAATAATAAAGTTGATCTGAGACTCTGAGTCTGAGTGGTAGGGAGAGGGAGAGTTCGAACTAGCTTTTCTGATGACTAGGAATTTCCAAGTGGATAAGAAGGGTCTAATGTAACTGATCAAAGAAGACCATCTACAGAGGGAGTACTTGAGACTTGGAGATGAATGCTGACTAGTCTAGGAGTCGGGATTCGAGACTTTCGCAGTAATAAGGAGCGAAAGGAATACGGAGTAGAATGATGATGGTAGGGCAGATGAATGCGAGCGATGTTATCTGATAAAACGTACGTATGTATCTTGTGTAATGCAGCGACTACTCATACGAGCTTTCTAGGCAAATGATGGTGGCAGTGAGTGCGTACAAGGGGATCTTCAATGCAATCAACGACGTGATAGGACGAAACGTAGATGTTGTGAATTCTGATGGGTGGCTTCGAGTATGTAATTGTGTGTCCCGCACCCAATATCAACCGACAAAGTATCAATCCTAAGACGTGATTCGCGTTTTGCGTTTGTGGTGAACTGCAGGAGAAGGAAACCTGAGAACTTGAGCGGTTGGAGTTTGCTTCGATTTGATTGGCTCCGCTTCGATGGGGTCACTTTTGTGAAGTACGGACGGAGTACAGAGTATAGGCTATAAGCTATACTTAGAGCGGATGTTACGAACGGTGTCGGGCGTCAAAAGGATGCCTTCTGATTCGCTAAAGTGTCGATATTGATCTAATGATTGGTGCTTTTGTCCAGTAGGTGTGCGATAGTGATATTGAGTGAAAATGCTTTTTATTTGTTATTTGCTATGCGGTATTGATGAATAGATGAATTGGTGAAGAACAGGACCGAACATCAGCGTGAGAATGGGCTAAAGTATGGGGGTGAGAAGGGGACCAATAAAAACAATATATAGCCGGTTTCGGAATGAATTCACGAATGAGGTCTTGGTGAAAGTTGATATAGCTGAGGAGAGGAGATCGAGTTGCGATTGATGTGCAGATAGATAACTTCATGAGTGAGACTCTCATTCCCATTTTGTAATCTGTTCTTACCGCTTCTCTACTTTCTCCATGTTACAATCCGCGCGCCCATCCAGATAAAACCGCAATGCTCAATTGAAGAAAATTATCGCATCGTCGAATCATCCATATCAGAAAAGTTTTCTTCAACTGATAGCCTTACAATTTTGGCTCCTTCTGCGCGCCTGACGGGGCGGCTGAGGATAAATGGAAACGCCAGCCACGAGACTTTCTCAACAGTTGTTCTGAAAGTGGCTCAAGATATAAATATGAATGGTTCCATATGACTCAAGCTTCTATCTGACGACCGCAAGCCAATACAGCAGCACGCGGCTCGGATTAAGTCCACCAGGACGGGCTATTTTATCGAATGAGAAGATGTCACGGTATAGTTTCTCGAAGACTTCTATACAACAAAGTAGTCAAATTTTACCCACTCAAAGTCCATGCTTCCCTGCATCTCGCGGTCCCTATCATTTTTTTTAGAGCCATCAAACTCGTGTACTCAGGGATTCTGACATGCCTTATCTGAAGCTTAAAATGCTCCTTTGTAGCATATATAGCAGAGAAGGCAATACGACGGGTCGATGGATCGTATACTATCTACATCGCTTGGGTCAAGTAGTGGTCAAGGGACTATCCGCAACATGATTAGATGGCCTCAAGGCGGCCAGCGTTAATCATCGAGCATCATCATGTTCTCGACTCTTAGTAATGATAGGGATCAGAATTTCGTGGGAATTGTCCAATCCTAGTAGTTAGAAATCATTGTAGCATGACTGAGATGGGATCAACCCGTTCGTTGACTGGGATACAAGGAATGAGACGCAGGATTTAGTGAAATCTATAGCCGTTGACTTTCAAGAACCGGAGAAGAAGAGCATGGGATTGATTCCTACTCTTGATAATTATATCAAGCGATAGTTCGAAACATAGGAATTTCACAGATACCTTTTTTCGATGGAATAATAATCTGTTTATTAAAATGAATGAACCATGTGATAATTATTTCTCCTTGGATACTTTGATTGGATAACCTTAATTCAATCGGAAAAATTATCTATTTTGATGCCGATCCAGTTGCAAAAGCTGACAATAATCAATCAGACCGAATCCTCTGTTGCCGCGTATCACCCATGATCAGACAGTTCAAATAATGTTACATGATGATATAAAAAGATCAAACAAGCTTTTGAAAAGCTTAAATGGGAGACTCGAATGCCCCCTTCAATCAAGTCTATCAATTAGTGGAATCGAGAACAAAATGGATCAAACTTTCATGTTTTGCCGTTTCTAAGAACCAACAACTTGCAGGAGTGGGATCTGAATGTATCAGTATGCCTTTGAGTATGCGATAGGGTTGATATCAGGTGTGATCTAATATTGACATGACAAGTGGTAGGAACCTCGTTAAGAGGATTCCAGATAAGCAATATTTCTTTTTGGTGCTATCACCATCACCATCATCCATCCAGTCGCTGATATCATCACCTCAATAGAATTTTCGAAACGCCCTTGACTAAGCGTGGCAACCTTTCAATGCTCCACTCACATGCGAGTGATGTCCAACCATATTGACGCTGGTGATGATTATCGTCGCAAAGTCAATGATTAATGCTCCGAGAGAATGCACGTGGAGTGCCCGAACATGTGGGTAGATTACTAAGGTTAATCCCTTACCATGTTTATTTTCGTGAGTAGGAGGAAGACCTCTACCAAGTCGAAGCTCGATGGATCATGTGAAATCCCAATCATAATATCGATGCGGACATCACCAACTGGCGTGATCCTTTAAAGTCTATCGAGACCCTCTTTTAACCCCGTGCAAAGTGTATCGGGTGGCGCTATGAGGCCACAAAAATGGTTCCATCCCCAAGGGTCGTAGTTGGGCTCTGGAGGAACTTATTCCTTCGATTGGATTCGACTCGGAGCAGAGAAGCATAACAGGCCATTCCTCGCGAGGTACCAAAGATCGTGTACAAGTAATAACATCGCTGTTCGTATGAAGGAGGGCAATAAGGCTTCAGGCTTTAAGTTCTTAAAGTTTCTTTCATACAGTGGAACCCCCGGGATTTCCCTCACTGTAAGTTTAAATTGCGCTGCATTCGATTGAAGTAGTTCAGTGACTGCCGATAAGAGGACTCATAAAGAAAGGCGTAAGATAATAGGGTTAATCGAATCTTTCATCCGTTCGCTTCTCCGAGGACATGCCTTGCATAGGACTCATAAAATCGACAGATTCCACACCGGACAGAAACAGGTTTCGTCTCGCTCTATTTCCGCTGCGCCGCACTCGATTGAAGCAGCTCGTTATCTTTCAAATCGTGGAGCCACAGACGGAGGCCATAGCATAATAGGGTTGACTGGACCGAGAGACCGTCCGCCGCCCGCCCGCCCGTTCATTTCATAATGTGCCTTGCATAAGACTCGTCAAATGAATAAGTTCCACGTCAGGTAGATAAGTACTGTACATATGTACTGTAGTTCGCACCTAGCTGTACTTTCAATGTACCACGTAGGCTGAGAGATCAAACAATGTATTGTGTTGGCTCCAACCTCATTTACCTAAAATGTTTTCACTCCCTTCCATTGAACAAGTATGAAATTTATCTCAGGATAAGTAGGATACTTACATTATTAGACCAGCCTAGATGTAACTCTAACATACGATGCGAAGTCAACGTGTCGATAATCCCATGAAGTCTCAACATCTCACAATTATTCCGTAGATCCACACGGAATACTCTGATTGAGCGCGTCAACGACTCGCTTGGCCACAAAAGGATACACGACGAGCCTTAGCTGCTGAATGGCGACGGTGAGAGCGATCATGGGCCATGGTCGCTTTATCCGGCGCCACCCGACTTTTCGTGAA
Organism: Sclerotinia minor; assembly: GCA_025389075.1. Taxonomy (NCBI): domain Eukaryota; kingdom Fungi; phylum Ascomycota; class Leotiomycetes; order Helotiales; family Sclerotiniaceae; genus Sclerotinia; species Sclerotinia minor. Next base: position 2,194,196 of record QRFH01000003.1, read on the forward strand.
TATAGCCTATATCACCCTGGTAAATAGAATGGCAAACAATCAAAAATGCATGTAAATATTTACCAAGCTGCGGGGCGATATGGAGAAACCTGGGGATTGAAAAGCTTGGAAAGCTTTTATTTGTTGGTGAGGAGTCCCCAGACCAGGTTTAATGCTCAGTCCTTACCCTTTTAGGCTTCGTCTCCATCCCGCTTGCACAGGCGAGACCTCTAGCAGCTGATGTTCGACGATTCTAGCACCGCTTACCGACAGAGTGTTCGAGGTAAATACAGTAGATGAAGACTTTATACGGACCGTGGTTCCGTATGACCGATTTGAACAATGTGCAGAGCGAATTCCGGTTAATATAGAATAATAATATAGGAAGTTTAATGGGAAATGTATATAATCCCATGTTTCCCTTGTGGAGAATCACAGGTCGTGAGAGTGTAGTTGAATCACAAGTGAAGTCGCCGGCCTCACTATAACTACTTGCGTGATCTGTAATCTTGAGGCATCGCAGGTTTTGTTACTGCAGTCAACATGGATTTCCAACATACGAAGCCCACTTTCGAACTCGCGGGCCAGGAGTTTCCTCGAGTAACATGGTATAAGCAAAAGGGGATGAGAGGCTTGTACTGTTGTTTGATGTTCGTCGTTCTGACCTCCGCGACAAATGGATACGATGGCTCCATGATGAACGGTCTTCAATCTCTTCCCGCCTGGGAACATTGTGAGTGTCTTTATAACGAACTGTGTAAAGTATGGTGCTTATACATGTGCCTTAGATTTCCATCCCACAGCCTCTCAACTTGGACTCCTCAACTGTATTATGTCCGTCGGCTCGCTCGTTGCTCTCCCATTCGTACCATATGCTGCGGATATACTGGGCAGACGCACAGGTGTGATGATCGGCTGCGTACTCATGCTCATCGGTGTACTTCTCCAGAGTTTGGGATTCTCCTTTGGCATGTTCGTGGGTGCTCGATTCTTGATCGGATTTGGAGTCGCAATAGCACATGGTGCATCACCAATGCTCATCACTGAACTTGTACATCCACAACATCGGGCCATCTACACGACCATTTATAATACAACATGGTACATTGGAAGCTTCGTCGCTGCATGGTTGACATTTGGTATGGAATACAGCTATAAAAGAAACATTTTGAGCTTCAGCTGACCTCATCTTCAGGAACGAATAACATCGTAGGAAATTGGTCATGGAGAGCTCCATCCGTCGTACAGGCTTTCCCTTCCATACTCCAAATGACCTTCATTTGGTGAGTCTTCGCTTGTTGTATTAATGTCGAAGTAAAAGCTAATTTAAGTCAGGTTCGTACCAGAATCACCAAGATGGCTCATTGCGAAGGGTAGAAACGAGCTAGCACTCAAGGTTTTGGCAGACGTACACGCTTGCGGAGATCAGAATGATGAAGTGGTGCAACTCGAATACCAGGAAATTTGCCAAACACTATCACTCGAAAAAGAAGTAGAGAGCAACCCATGGGCCGAGCTCTGGAAGACTCCTGGAAATAGACATCGTCTTATTATCCTCGTCTCCCTCGGTTTCTTCTCTCAATGGTCAGGAAATGGTCTTGTCAGGTGAGTTTGCATCAGTCCAGAGCATGTGGGGACAAAAATTGACGTGATATTTTTTAGTTACTACATTAATATTGTATTGGAACAAGTCGGCATCCACAGCTCGACTACCAAGCTATTGATCAATGCTATCCTCCAAATTGTCAACATGATCGTCGCCATAACAATGTGCTTCTTCGTTGATAGACTCGGTCGACGTCTATTGTTCTTGGTGTCCACCGGAGGAATGCTTGCTGTGTTTATTGTTTGGACCATTTGCTCGGCTGAGTTTTCGATGCATGGAAGCTCAGCTTCTGCACACGCGGTTATCGTCATGATTTTCCTCTATTACGTGTTCTATAACTGTGCGTGGTCAGGGCTTCTGGTTGGCTATGGTGTCGAGATTCTGCCATACAACATCCGTGCAAAGGTAATGAATCCCTCCGTCCTATGCTGGCCATGCTAATTGAAATTCTAGGGATTGACAATTATGTTCTTGGCGGTCGACCTCTCCTTGTTCTTCAACCAATATGTTAATCCGATCGCTTTGGACCACCTCCACTGGAAGTATTACATATTCTACTGCGTATGGTTAACTTTTGAGTTTTTCGTCATCTGGAAGTTTTACATCGAGACACGTAACACTCCTCTAGAGGAAATCGTGAAGCATTTCGACGGAGAAAATGCGATCGTTGGTGGTCAGGTTGCAACCGAGAAGGCAAGAGTCATTGCGGCGGAACATGATCTTCAGATTGGTGGTGAGATTGAAGGTGGTCTAGACGAGAAGGCAGGCGTCCTCCATAAAGAGGAGAGAATGGTTTAATTCCGGCGGTGTCAAGATGTAATAAGGGCGCGTAAAGTTTAAGTGGAACTGGATAACGATACTCGCAAATACAAGTAATTTTATATCCATTGCGTTCTCACTATGCTCTCACGAACATACCATTTCGTTATGATTGATAGTGTGCGATAATGTCGAATGTCTCTTGCAAAGCGCCAGGTATCGATGGGAGAGTACGGTCATCGAAAAACCTGGCCGTCAAGGGAAAGTCTTTCTCCATCTCCTGATCCTTGGTCCATTATTAAATATTTTTCCAATGTCAACCTTCGTGCTTGCGTGTCTCAACAAACATCTTCAATTCCATAGCCGCATCCCTAGCCACATCCTCAAGCTCTTCTTTCGACATCAACAAAGGATAATACGCCGCAAGCCCCTGGAACGTTATCCAAGTTCTATACTCACAAATATTCTTCTTGCCTTTAATAGGCACAACTTCCTGGACTCTCTCCGTGCCAAGAAGCCAGTCGGGGTATCGGGTAGTCTTCGCCGCAATCTTCTTATGCACCGGATCCAGCAAAGTCAAGACAACAGGTACGCAACGATCCTGTATATCTTCGACTCGAAACTAGACGGAAGTTAGTTTCGCACCTCTCCTGCGATGGGGAATATCTCACCGAATAAAGTCCCCTCGTGCCCACGGCGGGCATTTTATCCTGATCAATATCCCATTTGTATTGGGAAAATCCACTTCCATATCTTTCAAATGAGGATATTGCATCGAAAACCTGGTCCGCAGATGCGTTGATTTTGATGCTTGCATATGCCGTGAGAACAGCTTCGCCTTTCCTAATGGAAGGTGTAGCAATGAGACTTTTTTCGTCGACATAATTTTGAATGAGGAGGACAATGATAATAAGTAGACATAGGATGAAGAGAGCTTGAAATGAGAAGATGTAAAAAGATATTTCCATCATAATTGAAATATTTGATTACCTAGGTAGGTAGGTAAGTAGGTAGTAGGTATTTGAAGATAGAAATATGAAGAGAATTCACTTGTCCAGAAATTGATTTACTTGTAGAGATGGAATGCAATGGAGTGTAGTGTAGTGAAGTGAAGTGAAGAGAAGAGAAGAGAAGGGAAGTGAAGTGAGAGTAAAGTGAGAGTGAAGTTGACGGAGATTGAGGAATCTTCTTTTGAGCCTTAGGAAAGATCTCATTTTCCTTGTCATTTGGTCATTATTCTATATTACCTAGGTGTTCAAGCATAAGTACCAAGGCTATTAAGAAAAAACAAAGAGAATATTCAGTCAGTCTACCTCTGACGCTATTTATTAGTTTGCACATGTTGATGGTAAAATTGTGATAATTTCTGTAGACCGATAGACCGGATTTACCGGACAATTTTACATAAACTTTTAAGGTTACCCCTCTACGATACATTATTACGAATCTACGATAAATGATAAAATCTCTTAAATGATTCGCTGACATATGTAAATCATAAATCCCAATCTTCTTTTAGTGTTCTTGGCGTCTTCTTATCCTGATCCCCACTTTGAGATTAAAACTTAATTGTACTCGAGTAATAATTCATTAATAAAATTTTATATGGATACACTTTGTACATGTGTTATCTTCACCAAGTTTGTCAATAATCGCTTTTTTTCATCTGCTATTACATACATTCGATACCTATATCGTCGCCGCATTCGCACATATTTGACGAATACATACATACATGCACACATTCATTCATTCATTCATTCATTTGACCCTGAAAATTATCTACAAACAACCTCAACAAACCAGACTCATCTATACTATTTCATCACCCCACTACTGTATCTAGCCCAGTCCAGCCCACCTAAACAAGATAAGATTGTTAGTGGAACATTGCGCACAATTCAAATAATTCGAGAAACCATACAATTCCAATCTTCAAACCTCTAGCAGAATTGCATCACAAATCGCAACGAGCAAAATGGATACATCTAAGGTCTCAATATTCAAGACATACGACAAGCCTCGAGGTCAAGGAGGGGCGAGTTCTTTCGCGACCTTCATGATCATCGGTCGTAAGTTTTCACTCCTCTGTCAGCTCCCGTCTCAATCCAATTAACACACCACAGCCGTATGCTTCTTCCTCGGCATTCTCTTCTCGTCGTTCCCGTACGACTATCCTCTCCTTTGGACCACTGAAAGTACTCCCAATACCTATTACAATTTCATTGAAGAGCATCTAAAATTCATGCATGCTTCCCCGCCAATCATCCCACGCATCCTACACATTGTCGTTTCAGTCGGATTCATCGGACTCTTCACCAAGCTCTTCAAGCCTTCTGAGGCCAACCTCCTGTTTGACGGCGCATCGCTCGTTCTCTATGTCGTGGGAGTCGTGGTTTATATTACCAATATTGTCAAAGGCATGCGCATTGTGACGCTCGGATTATATGGCGAAGTGGGTGCGCCAGAAGGAGAAGTGGGAGTTGGAAGGGAAGATAGCTTGAGGGTTTTGGCGGCCAGTAATACGATTTTGGCATTGGTGTTGGTTGGAGTGTTGGTCTTGCAGGCAGGTCAATGGTATGCGGAACGTAAGGATCAAGACGAGGCCGAAAAACTCGAGAAGGAGGAACAGGAGAAGAAAGAATTGGACAAGAAGCAAAGGAGTGTAAGTGGGCATGTCACCAGATCAGTTTCGAAGAAGAGACAGTGAGGGGTCTCAATGGGAGATTGTGTATCTACAGTGGAAGAGGGATTGAATCTAGGTGTAGTATATTCTGATTCGTTTTACACGAAGTAATTTATTCCAACAAAAGCAATATACTTATCACCTTCCAAAGTTTTCCTTATTTGAAGTGTTTTGTAACGTTGGCTTTGACAAATATCGGCCCATCTCTTACTGAGATAGCATGATCCCTATTATCTCTGACCACTTCATCCCCTTTCCTTTTATTTAAACATACAATTACAACCCCTGGCCGAGCATTTAATATCTCACAGAATTATCATAATTCTCGGAATATGAATATGGAAATATTTCCAGACATCAAGTATTCATTGATACCTCACATCACATCACGCACACACATATCACACACCTCACATACATATACATACACATATACATAAACCCACCCAAACAAACTTTAATATTACTTCAGTATTCATTGAACTATGTATATCATTCATTATATTACATCCATAACCACATATCGCGTAGTCGAAATATCTCAAATATTCCTATTCCCATCCCATCCCAATTCCCATCCGAATCCCAATCTCAAACCTAACCCAGCCAGTAACTACATAATAAACCCATTGAGAAAACAAATGAAATAACTCCTATGCATGCATACATCCTTCTGGCTTTTGGTAGAAAGGTTAACTTCCATAGACCGACCTTACCCTCCGTACTTCCTTGCGTGGACATTTTCTAAGTGGGAAATGTGAGTAAAGTTCGAGTGAACTGATCAAATTTTTTATTTTTAGGGTTGAGGGGAGGGATGGGTGGTTTTTTTTTTCTCTACTCTGCTTTAATAGGCTGTTGGTGGTGTTTGTAGGTTATTGTAGGTGAAGAAGTGAAGAGGTGGAAGCATTGAAAGAGAAAGCTTATATCGACCGAACATGATCTTAGGTGAAGAAGTAAGTGAAGTCTTGAGAGACGTCGAGCATCCAAAGAAAAATATTATATCGACCGAACAATCCTCGTCTGAATGCAACCACCAATGGAAGCTAGCAGCAAGCAAGCAAGTCACAAACAACCCAGGCCAAGATAAAGCGAAAACCCTCGCATCATATCGCGTCGAATCTCATCTTCACCCCTAAATCTCCCAATAAAGATTCCTCTGAACATACAGTTCAAAGTCCACCACATTCAACCCACCCCCACCATCAATCCTCTGCATAAACCATCTCCGACCCTCAAACTCCAACTGTCTAAACTCTTCCTTCCCCATAATAACCCCTTCTGCATTCGCTATTCCCACACTCTTCCAATTCTCCTTCCCGGGCTCCAATCTCTCGTTCAATTCCTGATTACTCCGACCATGTGCCCTCACAACCGCAAACGCGTATTCGAGTTTCGGGAACTGATTCAGGATATCAGTGAACACATTGTCGAAATGAGTTTTAATAGCATCTCGAGCCCAGGTTTGGAGAGATTCAGGACTCATATCGGAAAAGTTAAAGTCCTGCGGGAAGGGAAGATTGAAATTGATGCCGACGGATCTGATATTGGTGAAGAAATAAGGAAGGATATCCGCAGGGGGGAAAACTGGCTCACCGGGCCTGGGGAAACCATTGGGTGTCTGTATGATGATCAGCTAGCCTACGAGACTGCATTCAGAGATCTGGAATACATACTTGTCTGCGCTGGGAATGCCGATTTTGAAATTCCTCTTCAGCAGCCGCCAGCAGTTCGAAATTATGAGATGAGATTTTCGACTCGATGGGACAATATACCGGTTGAGAACAAAAGGTCTCGTCTCCGAATTTCAGGATAAAATCATCGCTAATAGGGTTTACGAAGAAATAATGAGCCACACACGTGCTGTAATTTTCATAGTCGGGGGGAATTCCAATATCTCGAGGGTTTCCATACACATCGACGGGTTTGAAGATCTTCAAGCCATATCTGCGAGATCGATGGCATGCGTGCATTAATGCTGGTGTGTAGGGACAGTTGGCAAACATGAATTTATCCCGTTCGAAACTCATGATGATGGTGCGTCGATCATGCAGTGCTGTGAATTTCCATACACTCATTTGAAGTTCCCGGGGTAGCTCTAAGAACCTTACAAAAGTAAGGGGGGTTCTTCCGTCCTCAAGTTCGATATAACTGAGTGACATCGAATTTTCCACACTGTGTTCTCCCGAGGAGGAAGGAGTTAATGTATGGGAAATGTCCATTTGCTTATTGAAGTTATCAAGTCCGTCAAAGTAATTATTCAGGCTGTCCAAGTTATTAGAGTGGCTGATGTCCTCGCCGATATCAATATCCATAACGTGATTGTCGCTTGAGTGGATGTGCTGAAAATCCGCCATTTTTCAATGATTTATATGCAAACTAATTAATTTGGGATGGGAACACAAGACTAAATAGTGAATCCGGTAGCTTTTCAAACTAGGAAAATATGACCTAAGACACTCCACAAAAGATTTAAGCCAATGGATAACTAGTAATTAGGTAAGGAAGAGTTCTAGAAACATCAAGGAAATGGAACCATCTTGTACTGCGAATTTTTGACCTGTGTAATGGGGACAATTGTAAGAACACTCAGCTCAGCTCTCAAGCGGCAGTGAGGACTTTACTCTTATATTATTTAGGGAGTTATCTCATTATCTTCATTTTACATGCAATGAATGAAGTACAATTCATGATGAGTGAATGTGCGTAATACTAAATTAGGGTAACTAGTCTAGTACTACTACTACCACCACAACTACTACTACACTACTAGGGGAAGACTATTAGCAAGCTGACTCGTTCACAACCAAAAACAGTAATTAGCAGAAACGGAATCCTGTAGCATTTACTCATTCAGCAGAGCCTCAAAGAAAATATAATTAGGCACTTATGAAGAATATACTAGATGCATAAATTTATTTTGTGACTAGATCGCAACCTCACGGGAAATTATGCAGGTAACTGTACTCAATCGGGTTTGGAACTTTGAAATACCGCTTTTAATACGCGGTCTATAATCAAAGAGGCATTGTGGTACTATATGCCTTCCTTGTACCTTTGTACTTGGTAAAGCAAATATGAATTCTACAAGCGGCTCAAATCATTGACGTTCAAGACACCCATCGATCATTTGGTATGGACATGAAACGAGGGCTGTGGATGAAGAGTAGGTTACCTTGTACCTGCATATTTTTAAGTACACCCTACTGGCTCTAGTAGAACATACCGGCGGCAACCTTTAACATCGTTGATATCCATGTTGATGACATAAGAGCCACGTTGCATTCTCATCACCAATCAGTGAGTGCAACAAAAGAATAGTGAAACTCATGGAAATATATTATTGCTTTGTTGTATATTGTACAGCTTTTACCAATCACAGCCCAGTAGAAACCTTGTCTCCCACTTTGATGACTGGGAATTGGTGCTCTTTGGAGGGCAAATATGATGGTACATGACACATATGAGAGCCGAAGAAAACCTTTGATTCAAACCTACGTGTCTTGGCCAATGTAACAAAGGGCTCCTCGTTCTTCTCCGCTGTATCCTGATCAACACATATCATATGACAACGCCGACAAGACCCTAGCATTTGATAAGTTTCCGAACCAATGTGTAACGTCGTCCAATGATCCTCAGTATATGAATGCTTACGATCATCGGATTCAGTTGATGCCAGTACAATGTTACCTCGAAAGACAGATGCTGAAGCAAGCTTGCCACCACTCTTGGCTATTTCTTCATTTAGCATATCGATACTGGACCTATTGATTGCAAGTATGGGGCTTTCATTTGATAGTAATATCGGCCGCTTTCGATTTTCACTATCAGAATCCGGCGGCGTGGGAGGGCCAAGTGAAGAGTCAGTACTTGACTTCTCAGTCGTGACTGGACGCTTTAGTTCTTGATGCTGTCGTATGTGTGCCTTTGCATGTCTTGAAGAAGGGCCACTTCCACCAGCAGGAAATCGTGCCAAAACACAAGACACACCCAGAATCTTAGAGAAGAAATCATTAATTTCACGATTAGAGTAGGTTTGTGCCACGATAGCATCTCCGCAAACTCTCGATGATAATGAATGAATATTATTTGGAGTTTTGTAGAATGCTGGGTCAGAAGATAAAGGGACATTAATCTTATCCGTAAGAATAGAGGCATTCGATCCTCGATATCGTATTTTAAGCAGCCCCAGATCAAAATCGATTGCTGGTTTGATTAAAGCCATTTGCGGGTAGCGTTTTTGACTTAGCGCTTGGCCTGTGCCTTGATGAACAAGGCACCATTCCCTATCCCAAGCAAGGCCTTCTGGTCTGACTTCCCAAGAAATTTCCTTCGGAATCTCAAAGCCACCACAACTTTTAATTGGGTAGATTGTAAGACTTTCGACATACATGTCAACCGACCTAGGAGTGGCAGTGTCCTCATTAGTAGAGGATACGGCCGTTCGGTCCACGAAGAACTCTTCCATAAATGAAAGAAACGACTCAACATCACTCATCGTGCTCATAGCTCCTAAGCTCACGCGAATCATCCCTGTAATCTTACCAGCGTAAATATCGGTCTCTCCCCCACATCGGAGACCAGCCGAGAAATTCCTTTTCGTCTCCCACGGTTGAAGGTCTAATGCTGATGCAACACCACCAGGATTACAAAGGCCGCCAGTTCGGATATGATAGTTCCTAATTGAAGCTAATCTCTCGAACTCGATATTGGTCACCCAGGCCCCGAAGCTGTTTTTGACGTTGAAAGCTATAGTAGCTCCTTGCACTTTGGAGAAATCTTCGTAGGAAAAGCCACGAGAATAAATCTCACACACTGATTCGGCATTGGAATGTCGTAACGCTTTCAAGCCTTCGTACAGTTTTCGTGCAAGAAATGTGGTATGATTTGCAATGCGCTCCATAGAACCATACAGTGATCTATGGACATCTATTGCGGCTTCCAAGGCCATGATATTATGAAAAGGTAGAGTGCCATCCTCTAAAGTTTCATGCAATGACTGTCCTTTTGGTGCATGCCATTGCTCCTTTAAACAAACTACCACTTCAACTGTTCCACCTCCAAAATACTTTCTCGTTTGAAGTATCGCCCCAGAGTCTTTCCGCACGATCAACGCACCTAGATCTGGAAATCCAAATATCTTGTAGAAGCTAAGAACTGTGAAATCAGCTGCCTTTCTAGCATCACTCAAGTCTAGCGGAGAGGTAGAAACTAGAGCAGAAGCATCTAGTAATGTATATGTGGTTGACTGAGTCTGACAGCTAAGATCCCGCACCTTTTCTGGCCAAGATAATGGTAACCGTCTACCATCCAAGTTTGATTGTGCTGGATATGCGAAAAGTCCAATCTCAGCACCGTGCTTCTTCGGTACAAGATTTTCCGACCCAGATAGCCAAAGTTCCACAGCATCATCATCCAGACAACGACTTGAAGCAGCATCTTCTCTCACTCCAACAAGACTAGTGTGCGCGTCTTGATGATACCCATATAAAAATCCACCTGGTTGACTTCTGAACGCATCCATAACAAGTTTAATTCCAGCCGTAGCATTTGCCACAAACACTACATCGAAGTCTGCCGGATCGGCATTAAAAAACTGTAGAACACTCAGACGAGTATTCTCAATGCGCGAAGTTGATAACTGTGAGGATGTAGACGCAGAATGTGGATTCCCGTATAAGTTTGACATCATATCCGCCATATATCTCTCCATAAGGGACTTTGAGTAAAGGGTTGTACCGGCATGATCAAGGTAGACAGCATCTGGAAACTGTATTAGCTTGGCACATAGATGTTTCCAATTTTTATTACCTTTGAGCATGGGATATTCATGCTTCCTGAGTTCTTCTACCGCCTTATTGTACTCCATATTGTCCTCAGTCTCAGTCATGTTTACACAAAACAAACTTCACTAAATCCCAAATATTACTTTCTCGGAGATCAAGGAGGATATAAAAACGAAGTAAAAGACTTCCAATAATAAGTTTGGTTGTTCATCCTCAATAAGCTAATAATGAATATGATATTGGAGATGCAACGCCCCAAAACCTCCCCGCATCAACAATGATAGGACAGCGGAGTTGGCCGCCACAATAAAGATCCATCCGATCGACCTAGCTGCAAAGAATCATTAATGCCTGAGGCCAAATTGCGGACTTTGCGGACCCTCCATACAATTTTTTGGATCACGAAATATCTCCTCGAGAGCCAGAAGCCCATTCACCCCTCCAAATATGTTCCGCTCGCGCTTCCCAAGGATAGGGCACTCTTTACAGAGGAACTTCATTAGGAGTTTTAGTCAACAGGTGCCTCCATTGAGACATGATTTCACAAATGGCATTCGTGAATTCATTGGCCCGCAAGCTTTCGACCTCTCATGGACGGCATATCAGAAGCTTATGGTGGACAAATTGAGCGATGCGACAGCAGGTGGGTTATTTCTTATCATATGAATTGTGTTGCAGTTGGTTGTAAAATCGTTTAATCTGCGAGGGATGTTTACTCTAGAAGTACATGTTATGGGAACTTTTCTTGGGAACTGCGGCGATTTGTCCCTCGATATTAACTTTGTCACTAATATTTCTAAAGGTATTCCTCACCTCGAAGCAAGACATCCCAAGGAAATTGCCATCATGACTGCGCGTGATCCAGATCAAGCGGCAATTTTCAACTATGCCTCAATGGCATTCAACAACAGCTTCTTCTTCAACTGCATCCAACCCAACCCCACTAGCGAACCCGAAATGTCAGAACGACTCCGACATGCCATCGAAACCTCATTCTCCTCTGTCGAATCGTTGAAGAAAGAATTCGTCATCACAGCTAGTAAAATGTTTGGACCGGGATTTGTATGGTTAATGAAGGACAAGTTCGAGAACCTTACACTATTGACTACATACCTAGCCGGCTCACCCTTCCCTGGTGCGCACTACAGGAGACAAACGAAGGATATGAATACCGAGAGTGATAATGTGGTAGATTACCACAGACAGAGGTTAGCAGGACCGCCTGTCAATACAGTCGGAGCACATGGAGCATTGAGCAAGGATAGAAAACCACCGGGAGGAATCGAATTCACGCCCATTCTGTGCGTCAACACATGGGAGCACGTATGGATTCCGGATTACGGAATGGGAGTCGATAATATAGGAGGAAAGAAAGTCTATGTAGAGAATTGGTGGAATGTCATTGATTGGGCTGTAGTAGCAGACAATGCAGCTTTATCTGGAAACTCATCCGCAAAGTTTGAGCGGGATTAAGAATCTAATGAGATACTACCCTGTCGAAGATTCTGAGATGGAGAAAAGAGAAAGCTACGCTACTACTGTGGTATATCTGGGAGATGGCGTTTCAAGGCATTGGATGTACTATATGTGAGGTCTCGACAAAAACTGCATCTAGAAGTAAGTGTAGAAGCAAAGATGGCGGACCAAAAATACTATTTGTTTATAAGTAGCTCTGTTGAAGCAAGAAGAAATAACTCAGCACAAAACACGCAAATATGTGGAATGCTCGCTCATTCTGTATTATTCCCTTCTTCGATGAGAATTCTAATTCTCACGAGCAGATCCGCAAACCTCAAAATTAAATATGCCTTTCCTCTCCTCTAGAGTATGTAGATAGATATAATGGAACAGAAACCAAGATAGGTTCTTTTTGTCCAATGAATTTTCCATGATGTGCGATCATGAATGAGTAGGTAGTCATTCCGATCACATGCCACCTACCCTATATAACTTCCAGATACCTAGGTATGTAACAGTAAACTACCTAATTAGTAAACTACTTAATTAGTGTCGTGCTATTGATGTATGTAAGACTTATTTACGTCTCTAGGTAATACCTATCTATACCTAGTTAAAGTAGGTGTTGAGCGCAGGTATATTTCAACTTTAAAAGAAAACGAGGTATATATTTTTCTATCCTCTCCTATCCTATCCTATCCTATCGTATGCTATGCTATATAAAAAATCAAAAAATCCCAGAACCTATGCAATCTAGCTACGTACTAACTCCCTCCCCCCGCCCCCTTCGCAAAAAAAATGAATATTAAAGTACCATCCTATACTATACTATACTATACTATACAACAAGTAATATACGCCCATCCCACCAACCCAAGTATTCCGCCCAAATGCCACCTATACTCCAATCCGACAAGCGGTACCATGTAAATATGTAATATTATTCTTTCTTCCCCTTTAAAACACCATAAACCCATGAAATCGTAGTAGTAGAAGAAAATCCTCATCCCATCATCATCTATACATCCATCCATCCAAATCATATCAAATCAAATCAAACCATATCATACCTTCCCCATTCTCTCTCTTTGCGGTGGACTAGGTGTATAAGTGGCTGTTTCATTCCCTCGATAAACATACGCTTTTCGCCGGAAAGAAGAAAAAACAATTAGCAACCACACGAGCAAAATCAAAAATTTCAAAAAAAAAAAAGTCAAATCAAAAAGAAAACAAAACCACGCCAATCTATCCCTCTCTATCTTTCTAACCCTCCCGTCTAGACAAATTATCTTCAAGAAGCTGATACTTACGTTGACCCTTTTGCAATCCCGCCAATCCACTCCTCTCCATCATATCCGTAAATGTCGTTTGATGACTTCCCCTCCCCTGTACCCCAAATGTCGGCGGGACACCAAGATAATTTATATTCTGTTGATGTTGTTGATTCCTCGCTTCGCGAAAGGAGCTCGCGGTATCGGCATCGGTAAAAATGTTTATATCTTCAAAACTAGGTTCGCGTTGTGCAGGCGGGGTGACGGGTCGGCCATCAGGTACATGTACTTGTTTTCTTTGTATATTTAGAGGGATGGGTGGTGCAGGAGGTGGACTATTTTGAAATGCCATACATGGACTGTTGGTTATTCCTGTGGCGGTGGATTTACGGAATAGTGATCGAACACGATTGACGGTGTTTTGTCTTCGAGGAGTGCCGTCAGCGGATGTGGAGGGGGTTTGAGGCATTTTGCGAAGGAAATCGGTACGTATGTCGCTGGTGGGGACGGGATCGGATATATTTCCGAAAGAGGAGCCACTTGTGCGGTTGTTTTCTTTGCGTCGACCGAGAAAGCACACACTGAGAAGGGCGAGAATGACTCCTAGAGCGATGCCAGGGAAAAAACCTACGAGGATTGCATCAATGGGAAATTTGTTGCATGTCTTTGGGATGATAGCGACAGGTGTTTCGGTTGAAGACGCAACCGAGGTAGAGGATGGGATAATGGATAATGAGGGATTAGTTGAGGTAGCGGTTGCCTTTGTACCTGAGCTCGTCGCTACGGATGATGTCGCGCTGGCTACCGCAGAACTCTGTTGTTGACCTGGAACGGAATCTGCTTGATTGGCGTTCATCTTGCAGTTACCATTCACGCAAGTATACCCAAATGGACAGCAATTGCTGCCACATTTTTCCAAACTCGCTGTCAAAGCTGTAGTTTTGAGTGTATTATCAGGATGTGCAGTGATATTTTGTTGAGTTATGTCGCAAGTAATGGGTTGGATAGTGGAACAATCACTTCCACTAGGACAGCATAATAAAGTCGTGTTCTGTGCTAAAGCTATACAAGTCGAAGTAGAAGGGCAGCAAAAGTCCGAAGGTAGCCCCACGTTTGTACACTGTGTGTAACTCGATTGTGGACATGTTGCCCGCTCAAAGATGGTATTTGCTTGTGCAAAGGTTGTGCTGAAAAGATAAACAGCCGTCCATAAGGAATATTTGTTGACTCGGATCCCCTTCATATCTTCAATGTTGTGTAATACTACTTCTCCCGTTGAAAATGTATCAAATCCTGATTTATTTGCTCGAAGTAACAAATGTCGTGCTTGAATAGCAAATTCAAAAGATTCAATTGTATGAGGACTGATTAGAAATGAAAGTAGAAGATACAAGAACCGATGTAGAATGTGATGAGCACAAAAGGATAAAAAGGGAAATCACCACGAGGACGATTTGTTAAATTGAAAAGGAAACAAAGAAAGATAAAATTAGAAACACAGTTCTCTTTTCTCTTGAAAAATGAACAATGAAAGTCAAGGATTCCAGAAATGGCGATGAAAGTTTTGAATATGAAGAGAGACCAGACTTCCTTTATTGCATACCAGATCAAGCATCTAACTTCGTCATATAGCGTTTTGTAAGAGACTTCTTCTGCTTTGGAGACACTTTGTTCTAGACGACCAAAAGACCTTTAACCATACATTTTACTGTGACCGCACATGCCCATGTCCAAAGGGTCATTCACGCGTCGGCCGTGTCCCTTCGAATAGAATATTTAGAAATGATATCCATAACAAGATACAAATCATCGTACTCGCCCTCACTACAGCGGCTGGCGGCAGTAAAAATAAATCATTGGCATAGATTGTACCGAAGCCAAGAATTTGCAGAGATCTAAAAATGAGTCAATAGCTTATTTAGGGAGTACAGTCTCTCCATCTTGAAGCAATTGGAGATCGAGAGGTCATCAAGCGCTGAAAGGAAAGATTTGTTGTCGAAGATTTGGCGCGAATGACTGGTGAGTTTTCGTTTGAATGGATTGATTGGATGAGAAGGAAAGAAAAGGGAAATTGACGCGCTGGTTTACTCTTCTCTCTTTAACGTGCACGGGTGCAGATAGGTTAACGAAAAGTCTATGCCAATAGTAGCTAGGCGGTGGAAGATGGATGAAAGTCACGAGGTGTTATCCTCACTTCATTTTCGCTGAAAGGCTAGATTGGGGGAAGAAATTTGAAGTAAGGTAAATAAATACCTAGGTATTGGCGATTATGATATGGATATACCTCGAAAGTCTGGATTCATTGAAGGAGAAGGCAGATAGTAAAAAGAGGCTTCCTTCTCGTAAAGATAGATTGAGATTAATAAAGTCCGTGTGATTAACACACAAGCCGGAGGTTGTGTAATTATCACAATGTGATAATATCAATCTACTGAATGTGCATCTCCAATCTATGTACAAAGATCTGGTACCCAAAATATGATAACATTGATTGTGCCTCTCATTCTGCTTTGTTATTATTCTGTCTCCCGCGTATTTTCATGGATGAACATCAGCCTGAAAGAGAAATCTATACGGATGACAAACTCGGTCCGGAGAGAGTATTATATACTGTGTAGATGGCAAGTAGTAGGTCAACCTATTATTGAAGAAACATCCAGAGAAGGTTAAGTAGGTTTCTCTGGAAGACTTAATTTACTAAACACGAGTTGTCCATCCACCAAGTTTGCCGTTTCTATAGGAGCGTTTCGCCGTTAATCCGGTAGGTGGGTTCAGGGTTGGAGTGGAAGTAGAAGTAGAAGTGGAAACAGCATGCTGCTAATTACCAGTACGGGAAGTACACAGCACATGGCAGGGCAGAGCAGGGCAGGGCAGGGCAGGGCAGGGCCAATAGTTAACTTCTATTCACATCTCACCATGGAATGAACGATGGAAGTCTTCCCGTCCTGTACCTCTTTTGCAACATCTGTGGACACCGAACACTGAACACTAAGCGTAAATCGGCCGGTACCATGCTTTTCGCATTCTTTTTCACAGTCCAGACTACTATAATAAGTTCGGAGTTTCCGTCTCCCTCAATAATTCTCTCACCCGGGGCATACAATGATCATGAACTCCTCCTGATCTTCAACTGTTTCCCCATTCCAGGCAAAGTTAATCAAACGAAATGAAATAATGTTCTGAAATAACTTAAGCTTATGACTAGGATCGAGGTTCATGCCAAGCTTGGAAGATTCATTGATTGGAGATTAGAACGTTTGTTAGTCAGGAACAGAAGATTTTGGTGGATAGAAATGGATGTGGGAAGTGGAGGTTTCCAATGTAACTACTAACTACTGGTGTACTAGGAGGGGACTACTAGCCTAGGACTAGGTCATTAAGGTAGAGTAGCGGCAGATTTTGGCAAGGAGGGAGAAGATCCTGGTATTCATCTGTACTCCGTACATTTTCATTATCATAGTACAGACTCCATAGTAAATATAGACCTCCATGGTAAATCGGAAAGAAGTGCATGGTTTGCTCGTACTTTGTGCACGACGCCGACCGGAGTGACAGAACACTCAGGAAAGTAGAGATGTAAGTACCTAGGTAATTATATACATTTATGAATTTATGATTTTTGTGAGCTGTTACGAGCTTGGTCCGATAATTGGATATGTCTACAAGCATAAACGTTTGACCATAAAGACACTACCGGATGTCTGACGACATAACCTTAATGCTTTAACATAAAACTTTAATAGTGGAATTTACCAAAAAATCATTAAAAGCGATAAATTCTTCATACTAATCTACCACCTATGTACCATATAAGATTTATCTGGGTAGGTATTAATAGGCCGATAGCTAATAATACCTACATCCATCTATCTCACTTCTCGAATCGCCTCAAACATTCATTCATTCATTCAATTGAACATTCATTTGATTCAACCATCTATTTGTGCATCATCCATCGTCTACCGTACAAGCTAAGCCTAAAGTGTAGTGGCTTAGCATCTCTTTTCGTTAAGGTAATACAACTTTAAATTTCCATCGCTTTCCAACTTTCCCCTATGTTTTTTCTGGGAATCCCTGAAGCACATCTACCATCGATTTGTCCCACGATCCACAGAAGGAGAGAAACTCAATGGAGCAAATACGACTTTGGGAAATTAGATGAATGGATACATGGTCAATGCAATTGCTAACTCAGGAATTATGCTGTCATCTGCATCAAGAGGACGGAGATCTATTAGGGGAAGAGGGTGGGAGACACACAGAAGAAGAGGGAGAGAGAAGAGTGCAAGAGAGAGAGAGAGAGAGAGAGAGAGAAGAGAAAGATGATAGAATCATCATGATTCTATGTGATGCCTATCTAAGGTACCTATGTAAAGATGGGAAAACAACTACTAAGGGAAAGGGAAAATATGTCAATCATTATGAAAATAATATGTAAGTTCATGATGCTACATATCTCTCCTCTCTTTTCTATTTCGTGTTATTTTCCCCCCAATCAATCAAAATATCTTGGCTTTTCATGGAATGGTCTCTTGGTACACAAAATTTAAGATTTACCGGCTGTTTGTCACTTGGGCGGACACTGAAGAGCCGCTTGAATGGTTAGTTCTGACTCTCAATCATCTCTCATCCCAACTTCGGGGTTTTACCCATGTCCATAAGTCTTGGAACCCACTTGTAGCTTCTAGTTTAGCTTGCCGTCTTTGATTATCTCTCCACGTTCTCATTTATCTCCTGTCCTCCCACGTCTATATCTTTCCTCTTTCCTCTTATCGACATCATCATTGTCTGAATACCTTCATTTGGCTATTCTCACATTCTTTTCGTCGCCAAACAAATACATCTACCGCTTCACTCTTTCAGCGGGCATTCTTTACGAGCAACTTTTACGAACGACCCTGTGGAAGGATATAACCTTACCATAAGACGATATAATACACGACTTAATCTATCACCGGCAAGATGAAGGCCGGAGTTATCGCAGTAGCGGCTGCCCTCGCGGGTAGTGTTACTGCTAGGGACCTTGGGAGAAGACATGGTCATCAAGATTTCCACGCCAGAGGACTATTGGCAACTGGAGCATCATCATCCGAGTCATGTGGTTGCACAACTGTTTGGTCTACCGTCACTGGTCAACCTCAGTGTATGTGATATCCGTATATTCATGGACTATGTTTCCGACATTTTACTGACATTTTATCTTAGTATACTTCCCGCCTGCTCCTACCGCTGGCTCAAGTGCTTCAGGTTCAGTCCCATCTGGCCCAGCAGGCTCTGTTCCATCTGGCTCACCAGGTACACCTGAGGCTTGTGCAGCTCAATGTAGTGCATCTTACGACAGCTGCCGCAGCGCTCCTGACGCAAACCGATCCAGTTGTGCTTCTTCGTACGCTTCATGCCTTGGATACTCTCCATATGATAACAGTGGATCGCTCGTCACTCCAACTGCTTGCTCTAGCCAAGTAGCATCATCCACCACGGCTGCTCTGACCACTTCAGTTCCAGCAGGCTCAGTTCCATCCGGTTCACCAGGAACACCTGAGGCTTGTGCAGCTGAGTGTAGTGCGTCGTACAATAGCTGCCGCAGCGCCCCAGATGCAAATCGATCCAGCTGTGCTTCTTCCTACGCTTCATGCCTTGGATACTCTCCATATGATAACAGTGGATCCCTTATCACTCCAACTGCCTGTAGCCAAGTAGCATCGTCCACCGGTGTTCCAACTGGTTCAGCTCCAACTGGTTCAGCTCCATCGGGTTCGGTTCCATCGGGCTCGGTTCCATCGGGCTCGGTTCCATCGGGTTCGGTTCCATCGGGTTCGGTTCCATCCGGTTCAGCTCCATCCGGTTCACCAGGTACACCTGAGGCTTGCGCTACTCAATGCTACACATCATACAACAGCTGTCGTAGTGCACCAAATGCGAACCGTGCCAGTTGCGCTTCCTCATTCGCTTCATGCCTTGGATACTCTCCATATGACAGCAATGGATCCCTCGTCACTCCAACTGCCTGTAGCCAAGTAGCATCATCCACCGGTGTTCCAACTGGTTCGGTCCCATCTGGTTCAGCTCCAACTGGTTCGGTCCCATCCGGTTCAGCTCCAACAGGCTCACCAGGTACACCTGAGGCTTGCGCTGCTCAATGCTACACATCATACAACAGCTGTCGTAGTGCACCAAATGCGAACCGTGCCAGTTGCGCTTCCTCATTCGCTTCATGCCTTGGATACTCTCCATATGACAGCAATGGATCCCTCGTCACTCCAACTGCCTGTAGCCAAGTAGCATCATCCACCGGTGTTCCAACTGGTTCAGCTCCAGCAGGTTCAGTCCCATCCGGCCCAGCAGGTTCAGTCCCATCCGGCCCAGCAGGTTCAGTTCCATCTGGTCCAGCAGGCTCAGCAGGTTCTCCTCCAGCAGGCTCAACCCCATCGGGATCAGCAGGTTCTCCTCCAGCAGGCTCTACCCCAGGAAGCTCAACCCCAGGTAGCTCTACCCCAGGCAGCTCTACCCCGGGAAGCTCTACCCCAGGCAGCTCTACCCCGGGAAGCTCTACCCCAGGCAGCTCTACTCCAGGAAGCTCTACCCCGGGAAGCTCTACCCCAGGCAGCTCTACCCCAGGCAGCTCTACCCCAGGCAGCTCTACTCCAGGCAGCTCTACTCCAGGAAGCTCTACCCCGGGAAGCTCTACCCCAGGCAGCTCTACCCCAGGCAGCTCTACCCCAGGAAGCTCTACCCCAGGCAGCTCTACCCCAGGCAGCTCTACCCCAGGCAGCTCTACCCCAGGCAGCTCTACCCCGGGCAGCTCTACTCCAGGCAGCTCTACCCCGGGAAGCTCTACCCCAGGCAGCTCTACCCCAGGCAGCTCTACCCCAGGCAACTCCACTCCAGGAAACTCATCTCCAGGAGCATCCCAAGGTGTTTCAACTGCCCCTAACCTTCCAGCCACGAGTGCAACACCCGCTGTCCCAACTCCTTTTGCAACCACCGCCGCAACTCCAGGTGTCTACACCATCCCTGCGACAACCGTTACTTTGACTGAGTCCACCACTGTCTGTGGTGCTACATCAACCGCCCTTCCAACTCCAGGAACCTACACTGTAGGAGGTGTCACTACTGTTGTAACTACAGAGACAACAATCGTATGCCCATACGCTGCTATCACAACTACAGATGGTGTTGTTACAAGCACTATTTTGACAACCACCTATGTTTGCCCAGCCGCAGGAACATACACAATCAACCCATTGACCACTACCGTTACCGAACCAGCCGTTTGGGTCTACCCAACTCCTGCTTCCTTTGCTCCAGGAACATACACTCAACCTGAGGTTGTTACCACCATTACAGAGACTAACGTTGTTGTTTTCTGCCCATACTCCTCTTCAGCTTACACAATTGTTGATGCAACATTACCAGCAAGCACATATGCTCAAGCCACCACAGCCCCAGCGCCAGTTTCGACTTCCGTTGCCGTCCCAGTCGTCGCACCATCCTCAAGCGTTGTTCCCGTTGTTGCATCTTCCGTCGCATCTCCATCCGCTTCTTCTTCTTCATCTTCCGGTAACGGAGGCAGCGTAGGAAGCAGTGGCAATCAATGGGCCATGACTTACTCACCATACCAAAACTCTGGAGCTTGCAAGACTGCCGACCAAGTTTCTACTGATGTAGCTCTCATTGCTTCCAAGGGTTTCAAGGCCATTCGTATGTACAGCACTGATTGCTCAGGACTTGAAAACATTGGTAGCGCAGCTAAAGCCGCTGGTATTAAGTTGATTATTGGTATCTTCATTAGCGAAACTGGAGTTTCCGGAGCTGCTAGCCAAGTTACTGACCTTATTGCTTGGGGACAATGGTCTCTCGTTGAGCTCATCGTCGTCGGTAACGAAGCTATCTTCAATGGTTACGCATCTGCTAGCGAACTTGCTGGATTCATCAGCTCCTCCAGCGCATCCTTCAAGAGCTCTGGATACACTGGTCAAGTCACCACCACCGAGCCCCTCAACATCTGGCAAGAATACACCAGCACTCTTTGCGCAGTCGTTGATATTACCGGTGCCAACCTCCACCCATTCTTCAACGCTCAAACCACCGCCGAGAATGCCGGTAAATTCGCTCTCTCCCAACTCGAGCTCGCTGAGAGCATTTGCCCCGGAAAATCCGCAGTTAACCTCGAGTGTGGATGGCCATCCGCCGGAGGCTGCAACGGAGTAGCCTGCGCAGGTGTTTCCGAGCAAAGCATCGCCATTGCAAGCATCGTTGAATCGTGCGGTGGACGCACCACCATCTTCAGTTACACTGACGATTACTGGAAGGCACCTGGAGCCTTCAATGCCGAACAACATTGGGGTTCCATCCAACTTTTCTAGATATATCGGCTAGAGAAGAGTAGAATTCTACATGCATGACAATACAAGATCACCTCATAATTTTTTTCCTTGTTTACATCATCACATCATATCATATCATACCATACCATACCATATGAGGCATAGCATATCAGCATGAGCGAGCAGATCCCCAAAAAGGCATTTTACGTACGACTCGGTAGACAATACTAGGATTGAGGACTTGAAGACTTGAGGACTGAGGACTGAAGATATATCTATTTTTCCTTTTATCATTTTCCTTTTCATTTTTTTTCGCAGGGCTTGTCGTGGCCCGTAGAGCTTTGGGTTGGGTGTTGCTGGTTGCTGGTTGCATTTTTTTGTATTGCGTGCGCGTAGAAAAAAGAGAGTACAGAGTAGCTACTATATTACATAATATTATACACACATACACATATACACACATATAGATAGATGTTGAAGGTTTACGTCCTAGCTCACGCTATATTTAACTATTTGTTTATGTTTATGTTTATGTTTATTTATTTTAATTCATATCTGTTTTTTTATAATGAGTGATTTTCTTATCATTATTAAAGATTATTTATTAACTTATTTACTTTAATATTTAATATCCTCTTTTCATCAATATACTATATATATATATAAATATATTATAATAAAAATAAATAAACCACCTCACTTCTTATATAAAAAAAGTAGTCTTTTCCATTGAAGAAACATTTTTATATTATATCATATCATAAGATAATAACATAATAATAACATAACATATATAGTAACATAATATAATAATATAATATAATTAATTTCTACTCCATCTCACTCCATCTCACTCCAATCCACTCCAATCCACTCCATTCCACTCCATTCCACCCCACTCCAATAAATGCCATAAACTAATACCAATTAATCAAGTACTTCATGAAAGTGTATACGTGCACCATCAATTAATAAAAAAGCCCAGTACCAAAAAACCAGGGTACCAAGACTACCAAACAGAATTACGCCATCATTAGACTATACTATTCGCCCCCAAACTTGGGCGAATGGGGGATTTGAATCCCATTTCCTAACCACGCAATGCATTATGTGCGCTCAACAAATAATGAGCAAGTCTAATCCAAGTCAATATCTTCCTAACCGGATATCACTTTCCAACCTCCTAACTATCCGTGTAATCATCATATTGATGTTGCTGCCAACGATGATTCTCCTTGTTCACCGAGGTATTTGAATTAACCCAACTTGAGTTACTCCTTAATATTCTCTCTTTCTCAAACTCCTTCCATCGCTTCATAGTAATCTTTGAACTATCGAATTCTCCCTCGTATTCAATTCCAGCTGTCTTAGTCTTTTCACCTGCAGTCTTACGAGTATCTCCCCAGGAGAAATCATCGAATTTCCAAAAGGCGTATGTCGGTAATAGGAAATTCCAAATGGGTAAGGAGACGAGATAGATCATCATCCAGAGAACGTAGACCCAACGATGAGCAGTTATAACAATCAAAACCGCTGGCAAACCAAGAATCAAAGCCAGAAGTACGAGGGGAATGACTTGGACAGGGCGACGAATAATCGAAATAATTACTAGGAAGCCATTAGTCAAATGCTACGATGTCATCAAGAATGGTTTACTTACCGACGTAGATTGTGAAGGCTATAGCGGCTGGAAGAACCAGGGTACTGACAAGATCGATAAAGACGACAAATTGCATACTGAAGCAGAAGGTACCGCAAAGATCTCTAACCAAAACCAATTCCATCAGATTGTGGACAGTACTGTTAATCCATCTACGCCTTTGTGACATGAGAACCCAGAGGGAGTCTGGTACTTGAGTTTTGCAAACAGCTTGTGGGACGAATACTTGTTTACGCTTGGGGAAAGTTCGAAGCATGAGCGTTGA
The DNA here is from genome assembly GCA_025389075.1 of Sclerotinia minor. Classification (NCBI taxonomy): domain Eukaryota; kingdom Fungi; phylum Ascomycota; class Leotiomycetes; order Helotiales; family Sclerotiniaceae; genus Sclerotinia; species Sclerotinia minor. The sequence continues at coordinate 2,217,990 of QRFH01000003.1, forward strand.
AAGGTATCGATCCTCTCCCAAGAGCAACAAATTCTTCTTGTGTAAAGTATCCACCACGTTATCGGAGTAATGTTCGACAACATCAGGATTGGCCAAGATAGGTACCCAATAATTGCCACCCTTTGGAGCTTTAATTCTGTACATGGAGAAACAACCTGGAAGACAGGTAACACCACCAAAGATCGACTCGAAAGATTTGACAGAGTGATGTGAAATGAAGTATTCGAACACTTGAATGGCGGTTGTGAAACTGGCACGTTTGTTCGCAATCTTTGTCTCGCCGCAAAGTCCCATGATTTCAGGGTCTTTTACCATTGCTGATACCATGTGTGTCAAACTGTCGGGGAACACCTTTGTGTCTGCGTCAACCATGAGAATAACTTCATACATATCCGGAAATATACCAGTGATTTGGTAGAATCCATTAAAGATTTCAAACTCGAGTTCAGTCATACGTTCATCGAACATGACTTTCTGTAAGAAAGACATCAAGATAATTTGACTGTCACGCTTGCCTCGGTTTCCAGGTTTGCGGTGCGTAGCTTCATCAGGAGTACCACACTTGACGATACACACCATTGGAACTCGGGTTTGTCTGTTAGCGTTGATGGTAGAATCAGCACCATAGTCGTAGAATCCAGCATAGACCTTGGCCATGTTATGTCTTTTGGATCCTCTTTCCACCGCAACATAAGAGAAAGCCGGGACTTCTTCAACAGGAGTTACAAATTCTTTCATCATACCAAGAACAACATCGGGCGTTGACCTTGGTTCCCCTTCACCCTTGATGATACCATCACAAATAACTAGAATAGTTTTGTGACTATTTGGATAATCAGTTGTCGCGAGAGAGTCAAGGGTCGAACGAATACCAAGTTCACCTTCCGAGTAGGCGGTCACTAGAAGGATCGCATGAGCCAAAGGGAAACCATATGGTTCCCACTCTTTTGGTGGTTGAGGAACTACTAGCTCGTGGACGAAGCTTGCAGGGTTAGGCCCATCGTATTCATTTGCACCATCTGTTCGTAAAAGGCTGTTTCGGCTACTGTTCTGGTTTCGGAACATGGGGTTCGGGGGAATCAACTGAGCTGTAGAATTTTGACTGGCCATGGTTGTAGGCTGAGGACGTCCAACGCGAGATGATCGGTCAGCAGCAGCATAAGGATTTGAGAACCGAGAAGTTGTCGGCAAAAATACACTGGTTCGTTTGCTTGGCCTTTCAGATCCTGATCCGGGAGCGGAGCTACCAATATCACCGGCCATTCTTACAGGCGCCCGGTAAATATCATCGGACCACTCCTCAATGTGTTGTTGGCGCTTCTTGGGGTCGGATGACTGAGATGTTTTTGATGCAGCGTATTTGGAAGCAATGAACCATTGGAATATTAAAGCTAACACGAATTTTGTCAGGACGATGGCGAGAATGAATGCCAAGGATACATAAAGGACCACTTTGGAAGCGATACATCCAACAGTCTCGGTATCAACACTTCCAACTTTGATAATCTGCTCGAAACATTGCGCAATTTTCTTGTCCTCTGATGATTGGAATGCATGTGTAACATCCCTACCGCGTACCGCTTCGTTTGCGGCGGTTGTAGTGTCGGCGAAGGCAGTAAACCTGGATGGAACATTGACTTGGGTGGTATTGAACCATTTCAGGAGGTCCAAATCAAGCACGTTACCGGAGTATACCATGAGGTTTCTCGAAGAATTCTTGATATCGCCCCAAGTAAAATAGACATCTCCAGCACTATTGAGCTTATAAAATGATGAGCGTGCCTCTGCTTGTAAATGGCATGCGTATCCAAAATAAGCACCAACGGTCTCATTTGGGGAGCTTGAGCCATCTTGGTTGAAAGCATGACAAGGAAAGTACCATGCAAGATCGTTGTTAGAATTGGTTGGAACGTCAGATCCATCAGCCAAAGTAATCAGGCCTTTGCATTTGCCATTGACATTTTGGAATAAGAAACTTCCGTCCATACCCCCATACTTTTGAGGCAGATCATATAAAACGTTCGCACCAGACGTGATGCCCGTTGCAGCAGGGTGATGTGATTTAGAGAGGTCATATGCGCGACCGTGGAAGATCATATATCCGGAATCGACGTGGTTGACTTGTAATCGTAGACCTCCACCACTACCACATACTGTTGCCGTAAATCCAAATGTCAAGAACCCCACAAATGCCATGATAGACAGAATTATGCTAATCAAACCCATCTTTTCTCTCCAGGCTCTTTGCTGTGCCTTGGAGCGAAAGCCAAAACACTTCAGAATAAAACCTGGACACCAGAAAGTCACGATGGCGCAATAAACATTCCACAAACTAGGTGGTTTCACAGTATCGAGGGCCTTCTGCCTTTCTTTCTCTTCTTTGGACATCTTCTGCACCCTCTCTCTCTTCAGCTTGTTTCCCCCTCGAGACTCTGAAGCAAACCCGGCCTTTTCGTTCGAGGCAAGATCTTCTGGTCCAGCTCCATGGCCGCGTCTAGGACGTTTTATTGGAGGTGTGATATCGGATTCCGCTTCTCCCGATGTTCGCAGGCCTGATGTCTCTGTATTTGCAGCATCTGCCTCTATATCTTCCACTATTGGATTGTTGCCAGTCGTTGAAGGCTGAGTATCCATGTTCGCTGCATGCTGACGATAATGGTAATTGGGATGGTTTTCGTCGATTCTATGACGTTCCGGGCGGATGAGACTTCGTTTTCTTGACATCCCAGCCGCTGGTGCTGTGGTGCGCGTTGGTGAAATAGGATCGCGAGACATCGTTGGAGTGAGTGGCGATGATGCTATATCAGAAAAGGAGGATTTTGAAGGTCGACTTTCATGTGTAGGTGAAGCTGCCGGTAGGGTGTAATAGACAGTTTCTTCATCTTGAACTTGTGCGCGCCGCGAATGACTTCGATAATGTTGAGATCTATTTGATTCACTATGATCAGGCCGCCTAGGAGGAGACATGATTCTGTTCCAGTATAATTAATAAATGTGATCAATGAATCAATTGTGAGATGCAAATAGATATCTCCAAGTACAATCTCTTCGGCGCCTCCGTCACTGATGGGAGCGGTTAGAAGGAATGAAGCAGCGGTAATCAAATTCCCCGGGAGAAATTAGATGGCCGACAACAATGCTTTTTCGGCAGAGCAGCGTTCAACAAGAGTGACTGTGAGGGGCAAGCATAAGTTGAAAGAGCGTGAGGAATATGGGGAAGCATACATTGATAGCGGTCAAACAGTGGTCAAAGTTGTTTTGTTTTGTGCAGAGTCGAGGGATTGTTATATTATCCCTGTTTAATGGTGCGAGTGGTTCCTTGGTCGACCAAAGTCAAAACAAAGTGGCGCCGGTATAGAAGTCCATGTACCGATGTTCCCTTGAAAATAACGAATGGAGAGAGAGGTAGATACCGGTGAAGTGATTTAATCGAGTGAATAAAACATGTACAGTATGGAATAGAAGAGATGAGGCCTGGTCTGGAATATCCCCAATGCAAATGTGTATCAGGATGAAGATGTCAAGAATTCTTGATGGCGCAAGGGAGAAGGAAGCGCGTGTTTGGATTGAGTGGGCAGATAGAGAGAGGCAGGTAGGTGTTTTTGGCAAGAATCTATTTCGCACTATGTATCTAGTAATTAATACGAACAATTTTTCGCCTTCAGATCCTCCTTCCTTCTTTAAACGAGTGATGAAGTATTTTTGTGATACTGTACTAAAATGTTTTCATTATACCGGTGAATTATGATTTTGAATTTACGAAGTTGGGTGAGATTGGAAATGCTAAAGTAAAAAATAAAAAAATAAAAAACGAATGATTTTCTCCTGATCTCCAAAATAGTGAGGAGGTTGAGTGAAGTGACTGTGTGAGATCTACGATGAGAGAAAGGATAAAAAATAAAATGGCTGTACTGCTGCTAGTCTGTAACATTATTTCCAATACTGTAGGCGAATAGAGAAAAAGCATTTGGAATGCACCAAAAATTGCTGATTGCTGTTAGGAATACGATGCGGCGAAAGAAATTTGGCTTGTGATATCTGTTCGGGACAAATATCCACAAGTTGCTGAAATTCAAAAGATAATGATTGGTCGATGATCAATAATTCATCAACAAAGAATTCCTAAAAATATACACAGGAGAGGAGAGACTGTACCTAGGTACGGAGTAGGTACTTGTTTGCTAAAGGAAGTTGCCAAGGGGATCCCAAATGATACCTTGATGCATGTACAGTGTACATCTATCTATCTAGGTATTAATGGGAAGATATTATAGACTACCTATGTACTGGAGTCTGGCAGAAGCAGATGAACTTGAAAAAAGCCCTTTCCCAACTATATTTCTTTTTTCTTCCCTTCAAATACTCCGCAACATCTGTGCATACCTATCTATCATCTATATCATCATTCTTGTCTTGCACAGACTGACCAATGCAGCTTCGGTTCAACGGTTTCATCAACTTTTCTTGTGTCATTTCCATTCGCATTGCATACGGAGTAATGTACGCATAATGCACCTGCTGTGGTCTCCAACGTTGGAAGGATAACAAATTCTGTACATTCTCGGACGCATGGATCACCATGAGATTCGACCGATGATTAGAGTTTCATCACGAGATCACAAGATATCCAACAGATCTGATGCCTGTTCAGTTCGACCAAATAGGCACAAGGCACAACTCGAGGTCCCACCGTGAAGAGAGAAAAGGCAGGGCGAATACGAGCATGAAGCGTCAAACCGATTCTACGGAGTAAAACCACCGATGATGCCACCATCTTGAGTTCGCTCCATCTATGGCGTGATGATGATTACCTACCAGCTACATACCACCATACCTAGGTCCCAAACTGCAAAGAGCTGCAATGAAGAATAAAAGAAGGGACCAAGTACGTATTCAAGTCTTCTTCCTATCTTCCGGGCTTCAATTGATCTCAGTTGTCAGGGGATATTGTCTTGTTTATATGGAGTAGACCCCTTAGCCAGCAAAAAGAGGGAGGGATTCTCCGCATCAACAAACACGAACCATGTTACTTCTAGAATGATCGCCATATCCCGTTTGAGGAAAGTGTGCTTGTAAAAGACTAATAAAATGCTAATTCAATGTTTAGTATCCTTATTAGCCTAGCCGCCATATCATCCTCATCACCCACTCTTGTTGTCAAAAAGCACGGTCGAATATGGTTTTTATAAAATACGGAGTATTATTGCAGCTATGCTATGATGATGTGAGCTAAAGATCGATTATCAAAACCTAATATTGTAGCCTCCTTGCACTAATCATCTCTAACTAGGCAAGGGCCGAAGCGTTATTCAAGACCTCGAGACTGGAGTTCTGCTTGTCGGCATGACTACAACGAATTTTGAGTGACTGCTGCACCGTCGCTACTCGGTTCTTCTAGAATCTAACTACGCCCTATCTATTTCTTCCGACTGCCTGGGCCAAACTCGTAACTCAGCCTCCTGATGTGATGGCTGCCATGGCTGATCTCAGCGCTTGAGACTTGGTATGCGGAGCTGGATCCAATTCAGGTACACTGACCTAACGTGTGCTAAGGATGTAAATAACCATTGGCAGGTTCAGTGCTTCAATGGTCTTGTTTGAGCCTCTTGGGTCGGAAAGGGACACGACATGAGGGGAAAAAAGGTTACCTAAAATTCCCGATATAAATCTCAGATTTTTGGCTGAATCCAGTTGAAGACATTCTGAGGATTGCTAATGGTCATAAATGCCTACCTACTCCCGGCGGGAAATGCGATAAATCTGTCTTGGAAAATATTCAGCCTTTCTATTTTTTATTTTTTATTTTTTATTTTTGTTTTTCACAGAGGAGAATGATGCTGGGATGAATAATCAATCAATTGAGTAGAAATGCATCAACATGGGTCCGTAAGATGTATTGCGCGTTTTGTGCATGAATTTTCCACTTTTTATCGATACTTCAACTCCGGATGACTTGGAAGATTTTTCGAAAATTGGAACTGAGATGCGATACAATCAATAGGTAGGTACTCAAGTACCTACCTCTACCTACATTTAGGATGAGCTAATTTCCTATCTTCCGCATCAATATCTAATTCAATTAATGTCACAGATAGAGATGGACATACTATATAATAAATTATATTTAAAATCATCTTCACTATACCTACTGATGGCTGCAGCATCGATAACTGCAGCATGATCAAACATGACCATTTAATTAATGCTGTATAACATGAGAAGACCAGTTGACATCTGTCACGAAATGCTGGTAACTCAACCTCATCGGAATACCACAAGAACCCCGGATCTTCCTAACCATCAACCATCATCTTGGGTAGATTACGAAAAGTTGCGTTGCGTTGCGTTGCGTTGCAAAGCGAACCAACCAACTAAATCTAAACTTTTTCACATCTTTGACTGGGATCTCATCGGATTATTTTATATTATTACTAGAATTGGATTGGAAGAAAAGCTTCCTTCCCCGCAGCTCAAGTTCCCTTTTTGACGTCTGGCGCCTTTCTTTTAAGTTTTGACTGACCTTTTTCTTTTCCAATTTATCCACATAATGTCGCAACGGTCTACTAAAGTAATAAGTATGTAGTAATTTGAGGGTGTATATCGTACTCGTACGTACCTCGTCTCGTAGTAGGTACCTGGGTACGAGTGAGTACTTTTGTATGAAATAAGTCTTACTGTAAGACAAATTCGAAATTCGCACCAGACGGGTTCAAAGCATCGTAACATGTTATGTGTTATGGAACTTGACTACATACACTAATGAAGTGTGCATTAGACTAATAAGTGCACCAAGATCAATCACTTATAAGATCAATCATCAATTCTCTATGCACGCAGGGGCTCCAGGGTTTATTACGGTGTGTATTGATTAACTTATCAACCACACTACCACACAGTCCACCCTCTTTTATGGGCGGGGGTTTTAATAAGTACCTAGCGTACCGTACTATCGTCGTCTAACTGTACTCAGGTATGACCACCCGGAAGGCGAGGAAGGAGGGAGAAGGAAGGGTCGATCGACGACTCTGTTGAGGAAGACTTTCTAAATTCTGACGTGCGACAACAGCATTCCCGCATCTTCATTCCTCCCATCGCGCGAGAACTCTGTCAATAGCTAGGCCCAGTTGAACCAACAAACTTTGGCTCCATACCTAATCCATCTTATTGTCAACAAAAAAGTTCCATTTCTCATGGGAGTATCTCGACCATCACGACCATCTGGAGCATCGCCGCGCTTCCCTGTCCTGTCTGTACATTAACCCACCAAAAAATTACCCTGACTTCCGGCACGCATAAATAAATTCTAGGGTCACAACAGGGGTAGAATCCTAAAATATATTATTGTTCGCAGCTGCATCCGACCAACTGAGTTGCCCTTTGAATGCTTTGAATCCAACAGGAATAATAAGGCTACCACCACGAAAGGATACATTCTTTCCTTGCGTTTGGCTCAAGTAAGCTTGGAATTTGAGGGGAAGATTGTGAGGTTTGATCATTTCATCATACAATTTAGAGAAGGTATCACTGGTAAGATACTACCTTGTACACTCACATAATCTCCATCCAGAGATCTATGACACCATGTCACCCAATACTGATTCACTTTCTACATAGATTAACCTTTATTTCTCTTCTTACGAGATCAATCTGCCACGCTCGTTTGCCTTCTTTCTCAAAATCTGCAATTACACACAAGTGCTTCTCAAACATCCTAACAAAATAACCCCCTCGCCATATCCTCGCAACTCTCTCTTCCTACCTCGGGAACAAAGTCATCTCACTACACAGCGCAGCTGAGTATCCAGAAAGCACGGGTATATTACATACAACCATCTGAGCTCGTCCGGCAGATTTCGAGTGGAGTAGCGTCAAGTGCGGGTCGAAGGTCGAGCAGTACGGGATTTGACCATGCCAGCCCAAGTTGCAACCCCGCCTGGTCCAGAAGGCTTCAGAATCGCGTCCCCCAAAGGATCGCCTGCTGGATACTTTGACAGGGAAGATTCGAAAGAAAACAATACTGGGCGAAAGTCAGTACCACCGTCATCTCCTGCCGGAAGAAGACAAGGGTCGCCAATGACTCCCACTAAAATAAATATCCAACGACAGTCCCGTCTGTCGCAGATCGAAAATGAAAATCCAGCTCTCCGGGAATCACAAAAAACACATGAAAATGAGATTTCTCAACAACCAAAAACCTTTATACCGATCACTTCCGAAATACCATACCGGCCACCACCGCCGCCGTCAACAACTAATATCGAACTTCCACATCAATCAGAACTGAGAACATCTGGGGAATCGTCTTCGGCATCAAGAACTTCGTCGGAGAATTCAATAGCGTACCCGACCCGATTTGGAAATGGAGTTCCTGAACGGATCGATGAAAACGATGTTGATGCAAATGAACAATCAGTCCCTCATCTGCAGTATTTGCATGATAATCCAAGAACTCCAAATTTTCGAGCTTCTATGCCCGTCGGCCCTAGTTCGAACGATTTTACGGAAGCAGGCGCCTCGACGACTCGCCACTTGACACCTAATCCATATGCCAGACATTCTTCGAATAACTCAAATCAAAGACCATTATCTACATACTCTGACTTTGGTGATAGAGGGCATTCACCAGTCAATGGTCCCGGCTCACCAGTTTGGAATGTACGTGCGGGATCCGCTAACTCCGGGAGGTCTCATGACAGGCCCATGTCGTATGCGGATCTTTCTAATATGCCCTATACGAGACAACATGCACCAGGCCCAATCTCACTTGACAATTCACAGTTGAGGACAGTAGTAGGGTCCAATGCATCGTTACTCAGCGCACAAAAGACACTGGAGATGTATCGGCAAAACGCAAAGAAATCGAGCAGTTCGGAGATACAATATTCTTTTGCCATATTTCTAATACAAGCGGCTCAAGAGGCTGGTCTGAATGTAGAAGAAGATACACCGCGGAAGGCTAGCCCGAAGCCTGGTCGTAATAGCCCTTATATTGAAAGCGAACCGGCCACGCCACAAAACCTGCTGCGCGAAGCTAAGAGCATTCTACAAAAACTAGCCGACCGAGGGTATCCATTTGCACAATATTATTTAGCTGATGGTTATTCTTCTGGCCTCTTTAACAAAGGAAAACCAGATCACCATACAGCTTTTCCTCTGTTCGTTTCGGCGAGCAAGCACGGCCATGCTGAGTCTGGCTACCGTGCCGCGCTGTGCTACGAATTCGGGTGGGGTTGTAGAGCTGACGCTGCCAAAGCAGTTCAATTTTATCGAGCAGCGGCAGCTAAAAACCATCCTGGTGCAATGACTCGTCTTGGTCGAGCCTGTCTTTCTGGCGACCTTGGCTTTGACAGATATAAGGAGGGGCTTAAATGGTTGAAACGGGCCACTGAATCAGCAGATGCGCAGTACAATTCAGCACCATATCATCTTGGAGTATTATACGAGAATGGCTATGGGGAAGATCTTTTCAAAGATGAAGCATATGCAGCTGAGCTGTTTACTCAAGCAGCAGAATTGGGAAACGCCGACGCTTCTTTCAAATTAGGTGAGGCATATGAACATGGAAAACTTTCATGTCCACGCGATCCAGCTTTAAGTGTGCATTTCTACAATGGATCTGCCGAAGCTGGTAATCCCGAGGCTATGATGGCATTGTGTGCATGGTATCTCATCGGCGCGGAGCCGGTACTCGAAAAAGACGAGAATGAGGCATACGAGTGGGCACGACGAGCTGCTGAGACGAGTAAGTGTTCTACATTATTCGTTCATCAACCTCAAACTTACCATGTTATAGATCTTACCAAGGCAATTTATGCTGTGGGATATTTCACCGAGATGGGAATCGGTTGCCGACGCGATCCGTTGGAAGCTAATGTTTGGTATGTGAAAGCAGCTGAATGTGGCGATGAGCGTGCGAAACACCGACTTGCCAAAATTCGAGCTGCCGCATCAGGAGGAGGCACGCCAATGGAAGTCGCGCCACCCAGAAATGGAGCCAAGATTAAAAAGAGTGCTTCGGCAGTTGACAAGCCAGTGAAAGATGACAAAGAATGTGTGATAATGTGAAGGCGGTATACGGAATTTCATTCCTTTTGTGGGGGGGGAGAGAGAGAAGCAAAGAACTTTGCGAAGTTCAATTGGGTTCAATCACTAATAATTGTAGAACATTGGTAAGTAAGACCGATAGTCTGAAATTTAATATGAGAAATATGGTCCAGACTGTATTGATAGGAAGAACCTAAACCTATTGGCTGTGGATTTAGCTGTAGGGGAATAGAAGGGCTAGATGTAGTAGGCATCTCACAAGATAAGACTTGAATGGAATGCCCGAAATGCTTTGATTTTTCGCGTTTGATACGTTGCATGCGAGGCGGGCGTTTTATTAATTTTTCATAATGAGTGGCGTTTTTGGTTTTCTTCTTTTCTACCTTGCTTAAAGGAGATGTGTGTGTGTATGTTTTTTTTTTCTATAGCACTGATGGTTTTTATGTTGGAACGAAAGGAGGAGTATAGGTTTCAGGGTGGGGGAGATGTACTTTTTTTAAATAGTGAAGGGGATGAGGAAGAGGAAGAGGAAGAGGGAGAGAAAGAGGGATGAAGCAAGGAAGTAGAGAAGAACAGGATAGGAAGCACATGTGCGAATAAGAGGAAATGATAGGGATTATGGCGGGGGTGGTGTACTATTGGGTTAATGGTATACTCGATTGTGCGGATGGGATTGGATTGGACTGGATTGGATGGTGTGGGACTGTGATGGGATGGAATGGAATGGGATGGATGGTAATGGATGGCAATGGGATGGATGGATTTGGATTGGAATGGATAGGATAGGATAGGATGAAGGGATTGATAAGTGGATGGGAAATTATAGCGATAGTGATAGTGATAGGGACAGGGTTAAAGTTAAATTTAAAGTTAAACTACCTCGACTTTTAATAAAATAAAATAAAATGAAATGATATAACGTAACTTATGGTGAACCGGGTCATATGGGGAACTGGTCAGGTACCTTACACCAAAATTTTGGTGTAAAGGTACTTATAGCGATTTCTTATAACTCTACAAATATTAAAGATAAACTTTAAAGCTTTAATAATTTAGTTCAATATCCAATAAAAATATAGTATTAGAGTTATAAAACAATCATAAAGAATTTTGTTCTTGAATTAATACGATTTTAAAAATTCCCATAGTAATTTTTTGTGTTACGAGGTTTGCCGTCTAGATCACGTGGAAGTGCTCTAGGCTCTCGAGGTGGTTTATAACTAGGCGTCAAGCAGGGACTTAAAGTAATGACAATAATATGATGCAATTCGTAACTAATAGTATGGTATACTAAATGATTGATCTTGAGCACGAAGCTCTATACAAAGGAAACCATCCTGCTTATATAGACCTTCGTCCTTTACTGGATCTCTTGGATCCTGAGAGTTTGTGGACCTTCGATTCGTATGGACCTACGATTCGTATCCCTGAATATGCAGGGTCTATCACGTGACTTGAATCATGTGATGGTAGTTGTGTAGCCCGTCGTAACATTTTGTTAGGCAAAAATGAAAAATTTAAAGAAACTTTAATATCTTTATTATATATTTGTATATTTATATAATACTTTATCATAATCAATATTTATATTGATTATATTATACTTTAAAATATCTAAGCTATATCTCTAATATTCATAGAGATATAAAAAGTTGCTATAATGTTACGAGGTTTGCCGTCTAGATCACGTGGAAGTGCTCTAGGCTCTCGAGATGGTTTATAACTAGGCGTCAAGCAGGGACTTAAAGTAATGACAATAATATGATGCAATTCGTAACTAATAGTATGGTATACTAAATGATTGATCTTGAGCACGAAGCTCTACATTGTAGTGAAATCCATTCCTTTATATAGACCTTCGTTTCCTGGATCCCTTAGGAGCTGTACACTCCAGGAGCTCTTAGCTCTCTAAGGCTCCCTTAGGAGCTGTACGCTCCAGGAGCTCTTAGCTCTCTAAGGCTCCTTCACGTGACATATCAGTGTGCCATGATCATGTGATGTCTGTCGTAACATATAAGTACCTTTACACCAAAATTTTGGTGTAAAGGTACCTGAACCGGTTCCCCATATGACCCGGTTCACCATAAGTTACGTTATATAAATCTCTATTTCATTTCTTTATATATATAAACGTCTTGTTTTAGCGAGAAGAATACTTTAACGAATTTGCCGGATCCGATCATTCTGTCTATTGAAGTCCACGATGTTGGAATCAACTTCAACCTGATGTTCAGTAGATAGACTCACCATGTTTTTTCCTGAATAATAGCTAGATAGATGGTTCTATTCTTGATCTCTGCTTTTTCAAATATAAATTGCTCGGCTCGGCGACATTTCTTCAAAAGATATTAGGACTTTTTCTATAATTATGATTTGTAGAATAATTACTTGTATGTGTACGATGAATAGTGAGATGTTTAGATTTTAGTGTAAGTGTAATTTGACAATTTTCTATAGTATAGTTAGATGATTGGAATATGATTTTTTTTATTTATTGAAAGTTAATAAATAAATAAATAAATAAATGGAATGGAAATGTAAATATGAAAATGTATTTTGTTAGATTTAATGGATTTTTTTTGTTTTTTTGTTATTCATTCATATTTTTTGTTTTTTTTTGTTGGGGGGGGATCTTAAAAATGTTGTTATTGTTAAAAGGAATGACCTTACACAGGGAATAGTGGGAAGCTGATAGGGCAGAACTGAGGTAATATTGGTCTAGTATGTTAATCACTCTTCTAAGTTCTACGGAAGTGCGAAGCTCTCCTACAGAGAGCTTCTCAATCTAGTCCTAATAGGACTAGTGCCCTGTGCACGTGCTACGCAGGAACCATTCACTTTAACAGTTATTAGAGTTGTAAAATGATGATATATTTTTTTTATAAATTATATATATACAATATTACTCATGTAACATATCGTGTCTATCAAAACAAAAAGCTACGAGTCTGAAATTCTAGTCTTCGAGATAATTAAGAAATATCTATTTGAGAAATACTCATCAATATTCATCATCAATGTCAGATCAACAAGTCCCAATTGAATACATACCAAGAGTTGCCAGGCTTGTGATGTGTATATATGTAAGATGTATTCGTACATCACGCGAGATTTTGATAACTTAGTGTGAAGAGGAAAAGGAGATAGATGAGGTAAGTAAGTAGGTCAAATCTGTTATAATTAGATCAGTGTGTTAGGTAAAGGTTAATAATCATCTTGATATCTTGATATCTTACTCCTGCTTCTACTCATTATCATGCACTCTATACAAACCCCGATGATATGCTCCCAGAAATGTTCATTTTAATTATCAACCCGCGCCGAAATCGACGCCGTAACATACTATCCACTCCTCCCTCTTACCGTCGCCAAGGGGTAACAAACCTCCTGCTGCAATTTAGAGAGCAAAAAGTAAAAGAACTTACCTTAGAATGCTGGAACGAGGTAGAAGCAGAAGGAAGAGCTAGAAAAGAAAAGAAAGATCTCGATTCTTGCTCGAGAAACATAGCTGAAGGAGGACCTTTACTTCAATAATGTAATCTTATTTACAGCCCCAAGAAAAAAAAAAATTCAGTGAAGAGTAAAGAGTGGCAGGAATTACATCAAAGGTATTTAATCGCAGGAACAATACGAGTATGCGATGGTAAGATTTGATACATTTACTTAGTAAATTTCTCCTTGTTACTAGATATCTCATCCTATCTCGCCTATCTCATCTCACATTCTACTTCTGCATATGTGTCCTCGTATATCTATATATCTATCTATCTATCTATCTTTGTATTTTTGTATGTCTTTCATTTCTCAGGGACAAACTATACCCCTTGACTACCTCGAAAAGTATTTTGTTGATCGACGACAATACACAATACTAACTTCTCGATTGCAGTAGAAACGAAAAGGTGGTGGGTGTATGGATAGATGACACGGTAATGTCATGGGATTTAGGGGGTAGAGAACTGAGTATAAATAAGGAATGAGGATTATATAAAATTTTAATTAGATGATTATCTTACAAAGGCTAATGATTCTTATAACTCTAAGAGGGACAAATTTAACAGATTCCCCTAATATATCAGAATAATCCCAATGTATTTAATCTAAAATTCTAAAATGAAGAAAGACACGTCAAACTACTATCTAAACTTACTTAGTCCGGATTTTAAGGATATAAAATAAAAACCACACCAAACCCTCCCCTCTTACAGCTCCAGCCATAAAACGATCAACATCAACACAACTCCCCTATTAAAAAAGAACCCAATATACCTACCAATTCAAAAATCACTTTTTTTACTAACCATTATCCCAATCCCAATCTCCTCCAGATACCTACAAGTACCTACAATATCCAAAGCGATCCAAAGCAATCCAAAGCGATCCAAAGCGATCCAAAGCAATCCAAAGCGATCTAAAGCGATGCAAACAAACAACAACCCCAAAAACCCAACTCCATCCCAACTCCAATATAAAAAATAAAAAATAAAAAATAAAAAACGATGAAATCTGAAAAGAGATACAGATAAACATCTCACTAGCAGCTCCACTAGGAACCATACAACTACCTATCTAACTACATACCTAACTACCTACCTACCTACCCACCTACCAACCCACCTACCCTCTGCAATGTATGTATTTCCCAAGTTCCCGTTATTCTCTATAAGCTCTACATACATATAACCGGCAAATTACAAATCACAAAATGCATGCATGCATATCAAATAAAACAAGCAGCTCGAACAACTGAAGTCTTGATCCGGGACAAAAAACTTTTGTATATTCATCCATCCATGCAAGCCATCCCAATTACTATATACCAATTCAATTCAATTCCATCTCGCAGGATTCCCATCCATCACACAGACAATTCCCTCAATTCTTCCGGTCCACTTGAAACTTCTCCATATACTTCCGGCTTGCAAATCATCCATAATCCCATAATCCCATCCTCACATCTAAACCACAAATTCCAAGTCCAAGTCCGGAAACTTTTTTTCCCTTCCGAGTTCCTACTAAAAATACCTGACAGCTTCCCTGAAGATGCCTATAAATTAAAGAAAAGTAAAGTATAGACAAACTGTAATCCTCCATATGCACTTGAATTCCTGTTCCTATTCTTGAATTCCCATTCCCATTCCATATACTATCTGACCCAATCTCCTCTGTACCGAATCCTTCCAACCGAACCAAACACAATGCCCAATAAAATCGCCGAGTGTGAAATTGAGCCAGAAAAAAAGGACTCGCTCCCGACTCCATCGCTAACTCAAAAAATTCGTAGTGTAGCCCATATTAGATACCTACCGAGATACAGTATCTGAACCTAGGATATGTGCCCATGTCGAATGATATTCATCATTCCATGCAAACGTTTTTCCTCCCAATGTGCCATTCATCCATCCCACATGCTGAATCGCCAAAGATGATGAATTACTGACTCCAAATAATGCTAAAAACAAAAAAAAAAAAAAAAAGGAAAGGAAAACGCTGCGTTAGCTCTGAGAGCTGAGCTGGCTGTTGTCCAATTTGAAATTGAACGAGAAGGAATAAGGTGAAGGTAAAGGCTTTCGACTTCGTTGAAAAGAGTGAAAACTAAGCAACGCCCTTTCAATTACTTGAGGCATTATTTGAAAATCATTGCATAGACCCCCGAACAATGTAAACACTAACTCTTGCCCGACATTTTTGGCGTATTGCAATGCTTAAAATACCCCTAAATCTGTTAAAAGAGCTGTTCTTCTCTCTCGGCGCTTCGTAGTGCCTCGTAGTTCCGGTGGCTCCTCTAACATTTCGTCGGCCATACTGGTATTGCCAAACTCCCGTTTCTTCCCCGACATCATAAATCGAATTTGTTCATCTTTCCCACACAGACCTTCGGTGGCAAAATCGCAACGTTCGAATTCCATGATTCCACCCCTCAAGGTATCGCAATTTGCAATAATCAAGTCTTGACCATCATTGGTGAAGTCGAAACCTCCAATCTCTCCTAGGAAGCTGAGAGTCTGTTTACTGGCGAACCTTTCAGCATCTATAATATTGACATAGTCCGCTGGTTCTGCTGCGACCAAAATCGGTCTACCAGTACCCAAGGGAGAAAACTTGAGTTTCCTGACGCCAGCCATATCTGCAGCAATACTTGCTACGGGACGATTCCAATACCGAGCATCCCAAATCTTCACTTGCATGTCCTGGTTTCCAGTGGCTACCGTCCATCCGTCCTCAGACCAGTCACATGCGAATCCGAAATCAAGATGACCCTCGAGCTCTTGCAAAACTTGCCCTGTCTCGGAATTGCAGATCATAACTTTGCGAGTATCGCCGACCAATACACGTAGACGTCGATCGGGTGATACCGCTGTGCAGTTCATAGCATGATCATAATAGTGATCTGAGATGAACTTATTAGTTGTAACGTCAAGAGTTCTAACGCCCGTATCGTTTGAAGCAAAAGTAACTAAAGTTGATGAAGATCTAGAAAGATGAACTTGGGCATGGTTTGTTATGTCGTTGGGATGTTCTGTGATTACGCCTTCAACGTGTTTTGTGTCCTTGTGGGCTCTGATATTAAGCAGAGCGTATTGCCCCTCATATCCACCCGCAACAACAAGCTCGTGTCCGCTGGTCAGAGTGGAGATTTGACATCCATTGAAGCTGGAATGAAATGCCGATAGCCTGGGATTTCCCAGATCCATCAGCATATGGGGAGTGGATCCAATGGTGGGGTCATAATGCAAGACTTTTGTTTTTGCAGCGTATGTTACACAATTTTGCGAAAGACAGCTAATTAAGTTGCGCAATTGAAAATGGCGGATATGAACGTCATGTTGAAAATCCATTCGCCGAAATTTGAAGTAATTATCGCAGTTCGGAAGTCTCAAACCAATCGGTCGCGGCTAAATGCAATTAATACAATACCTAGGTCAGAAGCACGAGTAAACTTACATGAAGCAGTGGGCGGTTGGGGTATATGAGGTTGGTATAATTCTTATAGGTAGCCCGGCGCCTTTGCCTGGCTTCCAGTCGTGTCACACCTAAGTCTTTCCAATCGATTCTCTGAATATCACAGTCATCGCCTTGAAGGTCACACCTTCGCATGGGCATAAGATCTCGCGCGAGAATATGACTAGTGATAGCAGCTTGTGAAGGAACCCCCTTTTTTGATTGCCCTGCACCTCTGCGGGGTACAGTTGTTGCCCAGTCGCTAAGAAAGTCGCCGAGATTCATGTTGAATTGGTTGTCAACTTGAGCTATGTCAGCATCAGTGTCAACGTCATGGTCAGCATCATAGTCAATGTCAAGTTCAACAACATATACAAGACCCTGATTAACATCAGACCCCTGGTCATTTGATTCTGGCCCAACGGATAAAGTACTTGGCGTCTCCTCATCTAGGAGTGCTAAACCCCCTTCTACTGGAAGACTGGGATCTGGCATAAGGAAATCATTAACAAATGAAGCGGGGGGTAATGTACTCTGATTGTGATTTATGAACGTATCATGATGTTCATCTGGAGCCGACTCAAAATCACCATGTTCCTGTCCATCCTGAAGATGCTGTAGTTGTTGTAAAACTCCCGACATTACGGTTGGGAAATCCGTAGTACTATTGACATCGAGTGAAGGTAGAGGTGCATCTTCCTCATGCTGGGATGAGCTACCCCCTGGTCCTGATGGAACATCCAATCCACCCAAGGATGTTTGTGTAGGGATAGCATTGGGCAAATATTGAATTTGAGGATGATGGTGCGGCCCTACCAGGTTATACTGGCCCATTACCTCAGAACCTACTGCTTCCACTGCAGTGTTGAGCTCTTCTGCGTGTGAGGGTAGCGTTGTCAGAGGCGCTCCTCCATCGGACATATCCTGATCTGAGTCTTCCATCATATCCTCGGGGAAGGAACGGCTTCCTAGTGTGTATGCTCCGCTAGGGCCGTTGGACACCATACTTGAATTGCTCGTCGGTGTTGCCAGCGCAAAAGGGTGATTTGTAGAGGGAGTTTCCGGTGCATCTGGTAATATGCGACCATTGGATGAATCATTCTCGATGTTGTCCGCCGAACTTCCGTAAGGTGGAGTCAGTGGAGCTGGAAGCATTGCGCCGTCGTCTTCTCTGCTCACACTAAGGGTCGGATATCATAGACAGGAAGGTCTCGCGGGGAAGTATTTTGTGTCGGAGTGAGAGGTTATTGTGGATGAGCATGAGCATGAGCATGAGCATGAGGATGAGCATGAGAAACCGAGCACAAGCTAGAAGAAGTAATTTGTGGCAGATTAGGGTGCCGGTTGAATGACAATGACAGATTTGGGATCCTTAAGCTGTACAAGATGCGCGATGCAATGTGCGATTTGGTGTTACGAACATGGGCGGCCTCGGCCTGCCAAATTGGTAAGTGCGTGCTGCAACTGATGACGAGATTGGTTTTGGATTGGATTGGATTTAGAAATTAGGCTTGAGTAGCAAGTGAGCAATGGGGGAGAAACGGGATGTGGTGGCGTCTCTTACGGTTGAAGTGGGTGTTGTGGTGGATGTATGTATATGTATGTGGTAGGTATAGGAAAAAAGAGGTTGTAGTGTTCAAAATTGGATTAGTTGGATTAGTTGGATGGATGGGATGTGTTGTGTTGTGTTGTATTATTATTGTTAATATTATTAGCATTATTTATTAGAGTGGCATGCGGTCTTCAACGGATCCAAAATCCACAATTGGAAATGTGAAATGGGGGGGTGGAAATTATATGTGTGGGTGGCGGATAAGTGGGGTTTATGGGTTTATGATTTAGTTTCCGATGCTTATTATCATTATTAGTGGTCAGGTTTTTGGTTGGCTGTTGAATAATAAGTGTACAATGAGTTACAGTATTATGAGTTATTATATACTTTATTTTATAACAAAAGAGTATAATATATGATATTCTAATAAGGTCTCCCTTTGGGCCTTCTCCTTCTGACTTTTTAACAGCCAAGAAATCGGGTTAATAAATGTGGTATATATCCTTTCTTCCGAATGAGAGAATAAGAGGAGGCAAGACAACTTGGAAGGTAAAGAACAGGTACAACAAATAAGGCAATACAGTAAGAACAGAATAATCCTAAAGCCAGCTTGTTTGATACCTACCTGTTACTTACCCAGTCACAATGGAAAACAAGAATTGCGCATAATTCTAATATGTATCCCCAGGTATATATGTAAGTCTTACATGTATGTACGGACTATGTAAGATCTTACATATATTTATTTGCAGCAAGGAGGATATAACCTTAGCTATCCAATAACTGTCCCCATCCAATAATGTCCCTTCTCCACACGAACAACTCTATAACCCTACCAAAATGCGCATCAGTCTGAACCAAAAAGACTGTTTTTATGGTAGATAATGTATCCAGCAGATATGCGAGATGATGATTGAAGGATTAGGAGAATGCGAAACCAAATTCACAAAGGCACAATAATAAAACTCGTCTACAGCATAAAACCGCACCGACACGAAAACTTTTCTATCCTCACCTCCTCTCTCCTATATGAATTTTTGATATCGAGAGTCTCTAGACTTCCTTCAATTGATATGATATAATGTTATCATGCTAGATATTATGTGTTCCGAAATGGGATTGGATACATTATACCAAGCCCCCCCCTGTTGTCCGCACCACCCCGACCGGAATAAAATATGGCAATCGGCGAAAGAGAATGGTGTATTCTTATATCGTGCTTCAATGCCGTTATCGAAGTCTTGTCAGTGCAGCTATTAGTCTCTCTATAAGCCTATCGTATGTCTATCACACCATATAGGTGAGTCCGACTATCAAAGTACACGTCTTGTTCTTTATTTTCTCCGAAGTTTGCAATCAATTAATAACTATTAAATCTATCTAGCTATGCTATTCTCCCGCGCATTTTCCCGTCCGCCATTCCCCGTGAAAAAGAAAGAAAGAATACTATCTTTTCATTTCCCCGATGGTGTGCGTTGCAGATGCACGATATGCGGTATGCAGTATAAACGCATACGGAAATTCCTGCATGAATAATTCGTGGGCGCCTTTTAGAGTGCTGCGGGTTCAGAAACTATGCCTGCAGCTGTAGAAAAATGATGGGACGGCAACCCCAGCTCTCGGAGCAAAGTTGCGAACGCGTCGTGCAGCTCCTGTTGTCGTATCACCAATGCAGCATAGGGACTTACGGATGAATGGGGTGGAGTGGATGGTTACACTCGTACATGATAAAACCTCATCATCCTGCACATAACTTCGTTAGAAACGTAACCCTTTCGTTCCATCCAAACTTGGAACGAAAGCAAAAATCTAGAAGAGAATTGACTGCTCATGTTAAGAGCTTCCCATAGATCCCGCAATTGTAGTATTTGATAGGAAATACCTCCGGTCATTTGCTGTCTTTTTCTTTTTTTCGAGAAAGTCATCTGCGAGAGTTTGCAGCTGGTTGGTTGGACAAGAGGGGAATGTCTTTGGATTCTCAGCCACGAAGCATGGTTTTAATCATAAATCACATTGTTCAATTTGTCTCAGAAGAAGAGGCAGTTATTATAAATACTTCCAAAAGGTTGTCAATATTGTCTAAAAAGCAATTATCAATGCTTATTCATGCGTTCCGTTCTCGGTGTTGAAAGCAAAAATGATAGATTATATTTTCCGGCTTTAACCTAAATATTTGAGACCTGCCTACGGCTTCCCGCATGAAACTGGAATGGCTTTTCGGTCGGTTCATATAAAGTTTTCGGATTGTCCCAAAATCTACCATAGATCGAGATTGGGTCAGTTCCCATCCCAAGCGGTTGAAAGCGTCGAGGGAGGAATTGCAAGCACCACTGCAAACACCCGTTGTGGAAGGAGCGGTGTGGGGAAAACTATGGGGAACATCAAGATATCTTTCTTCTGCATTTTCCCCAATCTCTTTCTTCGCTTTCGCTTCATTTCCAGTATCGAAAAGTCCGCTTGAAAGAGCAAAGCAATACAACATATCCTTCCATGCTTTGTAGGAATCACAGATCTAAGTATTGGTCCATGATAGGATACGAAGATACATGAGAAGTAGTCCATCTTTATGCACCGAAATTCTTGTACTCATCACGTGTGAAATATTTCCGCTGAAAGTACCCGATGGTCTCACAATTTCGGAGCAGGACTTC
This sequence comes from Sclerotinia minor, assembly GCA_025389075.1. NCBI lineage: Eukaryota > Fungi > Ascomycota > Leotiomycetes > Helotiales > Sclerotiniaceae > Sclerotinia > Sclerotinia minor. Next base: position 2,239,179 of record QRFH01000003.1, read on the forward strand.
GGGTCTTGTTACTCGAGATCCGAGAACTCGGGAAAAGCCAGGTAGAGTTGTCGAGATCTCGGTTGTTGGTAGGGCAAGAGAAGCACTCGAGAATTCGTCTTATCATTTCGTGCGATGTGAGCCATTTTTAGTGATGTGGTGTATTGAACTGTCTTTTCCTTTTCGTCGAGTCTCAAGTACTTTTCTGCGCTGTTTGTGAGGAGAACTTGAGCCGCGCTGCATGTCAACGGTCAGCCTCGCGTGGTACATGCTTTGTTTTTCCTTTAAGCCTTGAATGATCTAGCCCAAAATCATGGCTTGAGCCCCGCTGCAGATCTAAAGACTATGGCTTGAAGTCGACATACTTGCGATGCAATCTTATTTAATTGCTTTTTGTTGGCGCATGGCGTGAATTTGGGCCTGTGGTCTCAAACATTTTTGCTTTTTTCTAGCCTTACGTTTCAGCCCTAAGCACCCAGAACATTCTTAGGGAAGAAATTCGTTGGGGAATTGGCACAATCCCGCCTCCAGCAAATATGCCGAGCCGATACTGGGCAATGATACTTGTCTCATCTGAGGCTTCCAGCCACTTTTCCGAATCCGAGACAACTGCAGCACACATATTCCATATTCGTCATCTGATCTTGTCTGAATATCAAGGCATGACTCAAAGCCATGCTTTGGGCGTATTCCGATTGGTGCTCTGACGCTCCTCCACATAAACTTCCCTTGTTCATTATTGTCACCTTCACACCCGCTTGAGGAAATGAGTAGATTGTAGGATTTTATGCTTTAATTAAACGGCTAAAGTATAGCAAATAATATTTAGCAAGATATTATGTTAGGCTATAGTGTTATATCCGCTATAGTCTTATTCCTACCCTCATTCACTGACGGATTCTGAATTACTACAACCACACTGGTACACTTCCGAATCTAGCTTGGCAATATTCCATGCAAAGATTTATCCTGAAATGGCAAGGAGATATCATTCTCACCTTTGCTGTTTCTATAAAAAAACGTACAGGACACTATGTCAGATTCAGTAGTCTATGCATTTTTTTGCGACGAACGGTGTGGTGATACAGTTGATCACGAAAACCCACAGGGTTCTCAGGCACCATTTAGCAATGATAACTTGGTGCTATAATTAACTAGACATTTTAAGATCAAGACAGGACTCTGAATAGTTTATTAAAACAAGTCTAGTATTATTAAATTTCTAAATATGGTTAAATATAATTCTCAAAAATGTACAGAAAATCACGCTTAAAGTATGCTCTCTAAACCACTGTCTGATGCATGACATTAGCCCTATAACTTTCCGACCTCTCCAGCAATTCCTCATGCGATCCCTGATCTACACATCTTCCCGCATCCACCAGGAAAATCATGTCTGCCTTTCTAATCGTCCTTAAACGATGAGCAATAGCTATAACCGTGATTCCCCTCGCGGCCTTCTCAAGTCCATCTTGCAAGAGCTTTTCCGATTCCGCATCTAAAGCACTAGTTGATTCATCCAGAATCAACAATTTGGGCTTTCGAACGAGCGCGCGAGCGATCGCTAATCTTTGTTTCTGTCCTCCTGAGAACTGGTTTCCGTTGGTCCCGCAAAGAGTCTGGTATCCATCCGGCAAGGCTGCGATGGTGTCATGGATATTGGCGAGTTTACAAGCGGCGATAATTTCGTCCATACTTACTTCATGACCGGGTCTGGCTCCAAATCCAATATTGAACTCTACAGTTCCTTCAAAGAGCACACTTTCTTGTGGTACTAAAGCGATAGAATCGCGGAAGGCGACATCTCGGTGCTTGGTCACGTCGACGCCGTCAATGATGATGGATCCAGTTTGTGGTACGTATAATCGTTCGACCAATGAAATAATCGTCGATTTACCAGCACCGGATGGACCAACAAGAGCACAGAATTTCCCCGGCTGAATATCAATGTTCAAGCCGTTTAATACTTGCATATCTGGTCTAGCGGGATAGGAGAAGTGGATATCTCGGAGTTGCACACTGGAGGCTCCGGAGGGTGAAATCGGGGATTTCGTTTCGGCAGTAGCCTCGATATCGGTAAATGGTAGATCCTCCACATGTCCTTGCATCTTATCTGATCCAATCTCAATGAGACTCAAGATTCTTGCCATAGCAGCTCGAGCATTGGAAAGTTCTGGTGCGAGAGCAAACATTTGACTCCACAGTAGTGCGCTGACAAGGAGGGAGAATACGACAATGAGGAATTGTGTTTGTGTGTAGTTACCGGCTAGAATTTGTTTGGCACCCCACCAATATGCTAGTGCATTCACAAGGTTACCAAGGAAGTAGGTCATCGCCTGCCAAAGACTTGCTAAAATGCTAACTTTGAACGTCTCCGTGCGAGGCCCTTTCAAAGATCTTCGGTAAGTAGCTAGTGTCTCTTCTTCAAGCGAAAGAGATGCAATGATCTTGATGGAGGTAATAGCTTCGACACCGATGTCGACAGACTGAGTGTAAGCATTTTCGTGTCGATCCTCAAATTGACCGAGTACTTGAAGTTCCATCAGTCCAGCCCCAAGGAGGAGTGGTACTAGAGCTAAACAGACCAGTGCTATCCTCCAGGCTATGATGTGAGTCAAAACAATTGCTGCAATGAGATTTACGGAAATGGAGAATAGTGTGCCGATGACGGAACCGCTCAAACCAGCCAGAGCGTTGCCATCCCTGGTAATATATGAGAGGAGTACAGCTGGTGTTCGGCCTTCAGATTGATGCCATTGAAGATCTTGTTCGAACAATGATCGGAACGACAAGACTCGCACCGTGAAAACAATTTTCTCGGAGATCCAGCCGAATCCTGCCCAACTGACCAAATTGCCAAAGAACTCAATAATCGCAAGGATGAAAAATAGAAGTCCGTAGAAGTTTCCTCGAGAATCAATATAATTGGCGCTCTTGCAGGGATTAAGACTTCCAACAGTATTTCCGAAAATGACGGCTTCGCCAGAGAAAGCTCCGCCTACAACAACGGCACCAACAAGGGAGATGAATATCATAAGCAAGTGTGGTCGCAATGCTGGAGCATAGCCCTTCATCAGAGCCCATAAAGATTTGTTCGGAGTCTCAGGTTCTTGTTCCTCCTCCTGCGAATCAGTAACGGCTTCTTCCTTTGCCGAGAATTCGGGTTTCTCTGCATCGCCAAGAGGGGCGCTTATCAGGCTGCTCTTCTCAATATCGCCATCTGTAATTGAAGTTGCTGCGGATTTGCTAACACTATCTATGCTAGCTCTCTCGTTTTTTCCGGATGCGGATCCAAGACCTTGCAATTTGACTAGATCAGCATATGATCCATTCTTGGCCATCAATACAGAATGGCTTCCTTGCTCCACAATATGACCTTTGTGCATCACGATGATGTTATCCGCGGTGGTAATTGTTGACAGACGGTGAGCAATAGTGATCATAGTTCTACCACTAGCAATCTTGTTGATAGCCTGTTGAATACGTTGTTCACTTCTTGAGTCCAAAGAGGCTGTTGCTTCGTCCAGGATAAGCACAGCGGGATCCTTAACAAGGGCTCTAGCAAGAGCCACTCTTTGCTTCTGACCACCACTTATCAAGCGTCCACTGGATCCAACAGTGGTTCCGTATCCATGTTGCAAGGCAGTAATAAAAGAATCTGCGTCTGCAAGCTCTGCGGCTTTTCGAACTAACTTGACGATTTCGACGATTTCCGGGGCCCGTGTCTCTGCAGCTGCCATGAGCTCCTTGCCCTCCCTGACCTCGTTTGCTAGATTTGGAAGTTCTGAACTGTTGAGTGCTGTCTTCAAATGCGCATGATTAGCATGGCTCGAGTTTATTAAGCCGTGCGCGATATTTTCCAACAGTGAACGGTCGAGAAGAGACGGTTCTTGTTGTACCAAGCTAAGGTAGCCTCTCAAATCACGGGCATTAACCTCTCGGATATCCTGGCCGTCGAAGAGGATTTGGCCATGAGTAGGGTCATATAATCTTGTGACTAGACCAGCGACAGTCGACTTTCCACTTCCCGAAAGACCCACAATGGCCGTGCTCTTGTTAGCAGGGATGGAAAAAGTGATATCATGCAGAACTGTAATCTCAGGCCTGGAAGGATAGGTAAATGAAACATTCTTGAACTCGAAGCCCCCCTCTGCCTGTGGAAGGCGAATACCCGAGTCGGTGGTGCCATCAATCAGTGGTTTTCGATCTATATCTACACGCAGCTTTTTGTAAGAGGCGACGGCTGCTATAAACAGATGGAGGAAAGGCGCAACTTGACTCAAAAGCAAGGTAGCTGTTATCGTGTCAGTGTCACCCTGCGAGAAAGTTCAATTCTGACTAACCTTCGACCAGGATAAAGATAACTGTAAAAGTAGCACCAACGGTGACGCCCGCAGTGTTGTTACGCACAGAGTTTGCGATACTTTTACTTCCTTGCCAAAATGCTAATCCGTTGGCAGAATAAGCAATGAAATACAGGAATCCAGATTGTATACCGATCGCCGTTGCCTTCTTCAAACCTTCAGTCCTTGAAGCTCTAAGTGCAGTAGAGAATTTTTTCTCCAATCGAGAATTTCCACCGAAAGCCTGCACCACAACAATGTTAGAAAGCGCCTCCGAAGCAATCGATGCGGCAGTAGCTGCATGGTCTGACATAAGTCCGGAGTATTTCTCGATATAATAAGTTCCAATAAAAGACATCAGAAAATAGGCCGGAATCAATGACAGTAACATTGCTGCAAGCTTCCAGTCTTTGATGAAGGCTACAATATAAGCCGTGACGAAAAAGGACAGACTGGACAGGACTATTCCCACTTTCTCCGAAGTACCCGATCGAATAGTCTGAATATCACTATTTAATCGCGAGGCGACTTCTCCAGGAGGCAGATCATCGAAATACGACGGTTCCTGACGAAGCAAATTCTGCAAATAACGTTCACGCAGTCTCTGAGCCAGTCGCGCCCCGTGAAGACTCCAGCATGAAAGATGTGCATAGATGAGAACGAATTGGGCAATGGCGAGATATACGATGATTGCGATCCTGCTATTGATTCCACTTTGATCTTCGCTGTCTGAAGACCCAGACGACTCGCTACATGTGGCTGCGTTGAAATCGTCGAGGAGCTGACCAAATAGGACTCCGATCAGTGGGAAGGGGACACCCGCTGCGATGGAACATATTACACCTAGCAAGAGCGTGCCTTTATCAGTGGCGGATGGACTACCGGCTAGAAGGAGGCGCGGAAAGGCAGATATTTTCTCGGCCATGGTGAGGTGGTTTGCTTGTGCGGATGAGAATGTCTTTCAATCAGTTTGTGTACATCCCTTTTGAACTACCTATTATAGAACTTGTCTTGTCTTGTCTTCTCTTGTCGTTGTATCAGAAACAAAGCTAAGAATAATAATAATAATACTTCCACTATAAAACATAGCCCGACATCGGTCTAGACATAGGATAGGTAGTGATTCATCATTAATGATTACAAGAATGAAAGCCACCTACACATACCTACCTACCTGCACCTTCAAAATTAGTCAAACTTTTCACAATCTAGTTTATTTCTTATTTTTATTTTTTTATGTTCCATTTTTCCGAGGGACCAGAAAAAGACAAGACAAGGAACTTGAAAATACCTACATAGATGCATTTTTCCTACTTGGCAATAATTCTACGACTGGCTCGAGACTCGAGTGGGTGCGTGATTGAGGTGAGGATCCTTCCCACTTCTTCTTAAAGAATTGTTATACGTATTACTATTCTATTATAGTATTATACCTACCTAGGTACAATACACCGTACACCGTACATTTAAAGACTAAAGACTATTAAATATTAATCCTAGTAAAAAAAAATGTCAAAATTTTATCAGATTATCGGATCATCAGATTAGATAATAGTTAGGTGGTGTGAGTGGGGTTTTCACTAGCGCTAATAGAGATCCACTACCTAGTTGAAGTGGGATGGATTATTAGCCGTAGCTTCTACGTAGTACGTATGTGACAACTTCCTAGTAAGGTTACGTACGGAGAATACACCTAGTACGGTGTATAGTAGGTCATACGTACAAGGGAATACATAAGGATCCACATCTACCGAGTGATCCATGGACTTACGTTTTCTTGTTATGTAAATTTGAAATTTGAAATTTGGAATAGCTGTTTATTGCATGTGAATGAATAAGGTGATGGATAGATGTACATTGATTGTACCAGAACCAAAGTACATGTTTCCGTGTGGAATTCGTAGTGAAAGTTATGGATAATAAGATCTTACAGTTATTTCCGGGGGATCCTTCCTTGCGAAGTAGCGAAGTTGTGTTTGAACAGTTTGATAGAAAGTCAAAAATTAATCAGCTAATTTTCTAGCTATTCACTTCTAATATGGCATGGTGTGGCGAGGAAAGAAAGATATAATTGCGCCGTTTATGTGCGTCATAAAGTGAGATATGAGAGGTTGCAATTGAGTTGAAGGGCCCAATCACATTAGTACTATTGTAGCTTTCGATGATAGCATCTGATACTTCGTGAAGAAAAACCTCGAATCCACCGGGCTACATTGAAAGAAATTCGATTCGCGTATATTCCATGTATATCTATCTTATCTATGGCCTGTATACAAAATTGATGTATATATATACATACCAATCCATCTCAACTAATGCAACTCACTAAACCCAACCCAAAAACTAAAATATTTGACCATCAAGCAACAATCCTGACCGACTATTGGCCAATTCCTGAATAGTAGCAGCCAACTCATCAAGAACAGCATCCACAAACACTGAATCCCTTTCACTTCCCACCACCCCAACATGCATTTGCCCTTCTTTAACGAACGTGACGGCCTTAAAAGGGGTAGCCGCATCACCATGCGGATTGAGGATATCCACCTTGCATTCTCCTCCTGCAAAAGGCATGGTGTCGAAATCATCCCAGTCCTGATGATGAACAATGGAGTCGAAGAATTGTGTCTCCGAGTCGGATGGCCACTGAGTGCATTGCTTAGAGATTTTATCGAAGCCGAGGAAATCATAGGCAGCAGATTCGGCACTTTGCTTTTGGACAAATCTTAAGAGATCCATAGCTGCCCAGTCGGACTCGAATGAGACACGGGTTGGGGTAAATTGGTAACATGGACCTACAACATTCTCCGCACCAGCTAGGTCAATGTTTCGTCCTGAGGTAATGCTACCAAATGTCACATCTTTCTTCTGGAGACGACGTGCTAGAACTAATGCCCATGCTGCAGTAAGCAAGTTTGCCGTAGTAATCTCTTCTGGACGTTGAGAGACATCGACTGATTTTGCTTGGAAGACTGCTTTGTCTGTCGGTTGTGCTGATTTCCCTTTCAAAACTGATAAAGATGAGCCATTGAGGAGATTGCTCCAGTAATTGATTGCGGTATTTTGAGTATTCTTATTGCAAATTCGTGCCATGTATGACGAGAAAGGTTCAAAATCGACGACCTTTCCTCCTCTGTAGAGAACTTCTAAATCTCGGAGGAGTATGGGCAAGGAAACACCATCATATAGGGCGTGAGAAAATGCTAGAACGAGGCATTCTTTACCATCACTGCTTTCAGCATGTAGTATCTTGAGGGACGAGGATCCAAGCTCGAAGCCCAATTGAATGTCAGTTGTGCAGAGCTCCTTTGCATATTGCTCAATATCCTTGTCGGCCCGTAGCGTAGTGATATCCAGCGTATCTAGCTCGTCAACGACAACTTGAAAGAAGTTTGATTCGTGTTCAATAAAAACTGTACGTAAGATTTCATGAGTCTCAACGAGCGCTTTGCATGCGTAGAATAACCGTTGACGATCGATCCTTTCGTCAAAGTACAGCATGGTGTATTGTATGGAGGTGCGTAGTGATTGGATGGTTCCTCTAATATCCAGAACTTGAGAGTCAGTCACCGGAGATACATCTCGAATACACCACTTTTGGCTCGCAAGCTTCGGCTGGACAACATCGGACAAGAATGACTTCACGTCTGAATTATTCAGTGTTGAGAATGGCTTGTAAGGCTGGACCTTATTCGTCGATACTTGGTTTACTTTTAGTACTTTGGCAGCATCACCAAGACGCATGTGTTGAAAGATATCGGCCACTGTTAGGCCATGGCCTTGCATACGAAGACTTGACACCAATTTCATTGCCATGACTGAGTCACCACCAAGACGGAAAAAGTTATCATCAACATCGATTTTTTCCGACGGAATTCTAAGGATATTGGCCCATGCAGCCTGGAGAATGCTTTCCGAAGGCGTCAAATTCTGCTTCGCAGAATTGTTTGACCAAACCTCTTTGAATCCTTGACGGAGTTCGGAGAGTACAATTCGGGGAATTTTTGAGGCTAGCTGATTTAGTAGACTATGATCAACGTCCTTCATTTGAGTCGGCATTTTGTCAATTATGATATACGCAAATGGCATCATGTATGATGGGAGTGAATCTTGAATGAATTTGTCGACTTTTTTGAGTGCCAGAGCAAGGTTCAAGGAGACCTTGGTACTGATGGTCGCCTTGAAACTTTTTGAATCCGAGACATCGCAAATTATGTTTTGCTCTGCTGGCAGAATCTCGACATATTCTTCGGAAGGTTTTTGTTCTACGAAGACCAACAGCTCTTGCTTTGAGCTTTGTTGAGACTCATCTGGTAATGATTTGTATACGGCCGCAGCGGCACGCACACTTTGTGGAAGATATTTAGCCAGATGAGCTTCGAGTTCCGTGATATCTATTGCATGTCCTTGAACCGGCATAACATTCTCCTTTCGACCAACATATACTAAACTTTTGTCTTCTAGCAGTCTAACCATATCGCCCGTGGGTTGTACTTTGCCGGTTCGACCGCCGTATGTGGAGCTTCCAGCAACGAGCCAGGATGGGGATGCAACGGTCTCTGAAAAGAAAGACCCTTCAAGCCAGAGCTCACCAATACAGCCAATAGGTGACAGTAGAGATGGGTTCTGTGGATCACATACCCAAGAAACTACAGCTGGAGGATAAATTGAGCCTTGTTTGATGCTTGCATCTACTCGTATCCTTTTGGATGACTTATCTAGGGACAATGGGGGAGTTTGGTTCCATTGCCAGATTTGGTCTAATTCCGCCTCAGGAAGACACGATACCTCCTCGACCTTTCTAGAAAGATCTTTGGTTAATTGTGAACAAGCCATTCTCAATTGCTCAAGCATTCGTTCCATTTGCGAGATTTCAATCAGGCTGCTATCAAAATTTGCGCAGATCCTGAACCCATTTTTACGTATTCCACAGGCCAACATTAGCGGATAAGGGTTAAAATGAAGTGATTCAAGCTCAAAGTCCTCTGATTTAAATCCAAGATCACTACCCACGTATTCTGGCTCCGAATTGATGACCAACCCCGTTCCAGCTTCGCAAGCATGCTGAGCATCTTGGCTGACTTTTCTAATATTCTGCATTCCCATATGCTGATATGGTATGCGGGCCAACATGCTCTGTTGCACACTACGTAGATAGGCCTCAATAGAGCTTGATCGGCTGACGTTTATGCGAACAGGTACTGTTGCGATCAATGGACCAACAATACTTTCGACGCCTTTCAACGAGATATCTCGACCTGCGAGAGTCTCGCCAAATACCACATCGTCGCTTCCTGTATATTGCGAAGCCACGAGCGCCCATGCGCCACGAATTAACGTTGCCATTGTGAATGGCGACTTGGTGCTCCTATCAAGGGTTATGGTGATCTCAAGGTTTGCATCTGGAGTTGGCAAGTAGTCTCTAGAAGGCAAACGTGGAAATTGTGGTCCAACGGCATCTTCTAATTCATGTCGCCAAAAGTCTTGCATGGCGACTTCATCAGTATCACGCACATATTTGACAAAGTCACTCATGTATGCCTGCATCTCGAAATTTTGACCTTGCAAAATATTGCTGACTGCTTTCAACAATAACGGCTCTGACCATCCATCGTAAACTACGTGATGAATAGTCCAGACCATGTAACGATTCTCGTCGTCTGGCTGATTTACAATCGCATATCGAGCTAAGCTGTGTCCCAAATCCATCCTCTCGCTGCGATCACTTTCGAGATATTGCTCTAGATTAGTTGAAGTTCTCCAAGAGATGCCTTCTTTGAGGATAACTTGCTGAAGGCCAGGTTCCTGAAGCTGAGCCACCCGAGTCCGAAGAATAGGAATTGCCGCAACGACATCCTCCCATGCTTTCTTCCAGACATCAAGGTCAATATGCGATGGAATACATGTGACTCTCTGAGCAACATATACCTCGGTTGACTTGAGCGCAAATGTAAACAAGGACTCTTGCGTAGGTGTACAGGGGTAGATGTTCTCGATTGCTGTCTGGTCTGTTCCACAGATCTGCGATGCTTCGAGGCAAGCGCTTTCAGCAGGTTGAGAAATCATTGAGAATGCAGGTGTTTCAGTCTCTGCCTGTAAGTTGTAAATGTGTACGACTTCAGCCATCGCTGAGAGCGTGGGGTGGCCAAAAGTATTGATGACACTGAGTTCAAGGCCTTCATCTCTACAAACGGTTACGAGTTTCATTGCCGCTAAAGAGTCTCCACCTAGTGCAAAGAAATTGTCGTCGAGTCGAATGGACTGTGCATCAAGTTTCAATATCTGACCCCAAGCCTGTCGCAAAAGTTTCTCGAGGTCAGTCAGCTCCCGAGAATTGTTGTTGTTACGGGCTGTGTCTTCATCCACATCCCTCAAGTCCACCGTCGCACCAAATTGCCGAAGTCGTTTCCGATCAATCTTGCTTGAGATCAAAACGGGAATGTAGTTGACTGGTATATACGCGGTTGGTACCATGTATCGCGGTAAAACCTTGGTCAATTCTGTATTGGCTGCTGACAGCTGTTGACTCAGCTCCTCAGGAAGCTGAATTGATGTTATATTAGTACTCTCTTGTTCCTTCTTTTGCTGTAGTCCAATAAATGCAACCAAAGTAGGTTGGCCTCCAAGCCCTTGGGGCACAATTACCTCAGCAATCACGCTGAATTCTGAAGGCAACCTGGCCATAAGCTGACTTTCGATCTCACCAAGCTCAACACGCTGTCCACGCAATTTGACTTGTGTATCTTTCCTTCCAACGAACAAAATACCTCCAGAACCGTCAGGATCGTATTTTCCGAGATCTCCAGTTTTGTAAAGTCGTCCTTGACGACCAGGGTATCCATTGTGACCTGCAGTCAGCCACGAAGGATCTTTGATGAAAGATGCTGCAGTTTTTACAGGGTCATTCAAGTAGCCTTGTCCTACAATTGGCCCTTCGACAAGCAATTCACCTACAGCGCCAACTGGCATCAGCTGTTCATGGTCGTCAGGGTTCGTGATCCAGATAGCAGCTCCGTTTCCTTCTCCAATAGAGATATAATTCCTACCAGTAGCAGTGTCGCTATTTATTGTACATCCAATAGTACATTCGCAAGGGCCGTAGCCTATAATAATTCTGGTGTCTTGACCCCAGTTGGTAACGTCTCTAACTGACGAGGCCTCTCCTCCAAGTCCCAAACCGCTAAGCGATTTTATGACATCAGAGTCCAGAATTCGAGCAACTGATGGGGTTAAGCCTGCATAATTGACTCGCATTTTCCGTATCACTCCATTTATGTCGTTCAGCCGATCCTCATCCGAGGGGATACAGAGGCACCCACCATTTCCAACAGTCAACAGCATGCTATCAATGCTGACATCGAAAGCGTAAGCTGCAAAATCAAGAACCCTGGACTCTTCCGTATAGCCGACTGCTTTCGCTCGAGGAATTGCGCTACTTGTATATGTCTCATGAGAAAGCATGACTCCTTTTGGGGTACCTGTGCTGCCAGAGGTGAATATTATATACATTAGGGCGGATGGCGGTACAGCTTCTAACTGTGGGCTAATTGGTGGATTTGAAAGATGTGTGATTGTATCTTCTTCCACGACTACCACCTTTCCATTTGGAAGGATCGACTTTGAAAACTCTAATTGATTGCGAGACGTTACTATTACTTTTGCGTTTACTTGTTCTGCCATATTTTGAAGGCGGGCAAGAGGAAGCGTTGGATCAGTCATCAACAAAGTTGCCCCTACTTTCATCACCGCAAGCACGGCTACTATTGTCCATCTTGATTTCTCGAAACACACAGGTAGGACATCATGTAACTTGATACCCATTTCTCTCAAAGAGCACGCTACGGACGTGGAATATTCATCGATTTGAGCGTATGTCAAAGTACCGTCCCAGGAATCGATTGCTACTTTTTCAGATGACATTTTAGCTCGTTCAGAAATTATGTCGTGCATACAAGAGCTGTAGGTTTGAGGAAGTTGGTGGTTCCATCGCCATATCTCGTTCAAATCACATGTGATTGGGCGAGCACAATCTTGAATAGTAGTATCAGGATTTGAAATACACAGTTTGATGGTGTCGACGAGTGTCTCGACAAAGTGTGTAACTGTAAACTCTAGCATGGTTTCCGTGTACCACACGGGCCAAATTTCCAGAAGGTCATTGACGAAACGTATTTCGAGGTGAAGAATACCCTTTGCTCACCATAGTCAGCGATGTGGTAACATACATGGAATGTTTGCTCACTTCATCTTTGGCCTCTTCAGCCGTTTGGGATAAAGCACTAGTACTCAAAAGAAGCGAGACAGGGCTAGAAATGGCGGCATCCTGACTCAATGCAACTTTCGAGATATGATGTGAAGTTGCCGAAGTAGCTTGTCCGACAGTATTCTGTAATCCCGTCGTTACTTCATCTAGTGAGAGACGCCCTTTCACGGGTTCAAGCTCGAAATTATCCTCTCTACTTTTGTAAGCCCAATCATAAGATATCTGGCTCCCTTCTTCCCCGGTTCGTAAAAGTACGATGAGCCAGGACAAAAGCAGAATTTCCTCTCTCATTCCCGTGGGCGTTATAGTATGATCAGAGGAAAGACTATTCACGTTGAAAGATCTGAAGCCCTCACCATCAGGCTGACCTGACAGTAAATCAACAAACCCATTTTCAGGTGAGTGTTGGCCTTGGATATCTTCGACATCTACAAAGCCCATTTCGCCGACAGTCAAGATATTAAAGCCAATTTAGGGTCCTGGCGATGTTCTGAGATTGGGAGATAGAGTTGAATCTCGACAGTGCATTCTATTCAGTACAGATCTGCACTGGTATGATTGAATTGAGATGGTATCTGTGATTCGAATAGTTAGATAAAGTTGTGATAGCATAGTTTCCCCATTAGAGCGAGTAGGGTTGCAAAGCCACTACTCTATAGTACGGAGTATAGACCGAGCTATTACGGCATATACATAATGCAAATCTGAGCTTAAAAGCAAAACCGAGATCGGCCATGATTCATCTCAAATTGGACATAACAGATTTGGACCAGGTGCAACGATTTAAAAGCCTTGCAGTGTTTGATTGGTGTGTTTCAATCCATGTCATCTGATAAGATAGAATGTCACTTTTCCTTAGCGGTTTCCACTAGTGAGTAAACAAGGATTAAATTTTCACCTTGTCGATCTCATCTGATCTGATAAGATAATAATTGGCTAGTCTCAGAGTTCAGATCACTTTATACGAACTAGATCAATGACGCGGCGACGCCAAGCTAGTCCTAGTCTTTTCCGAATTTCAATACATGGATGTATTATTACTTCTTGGGGTTATAAATATTATCAGATTGATCTTTGTCCATACCATCTGATAAGATAAAAATTAAAATACTCCGTATATACTTCTCAATGCTAAGTTTCGGATCAGTTATTCCTCACTCCCTGCTAGCACTGGGTGGACTGACTTCAGAGCAAAATAAAAGTCAAGATTGATTAGATTTTTTATCCATGTCATCTGATAAGATAATAATTACACACTTTCTCCACCATCCCTTCTTGGCTTCTCCACTATAGAAATTTTCTTCACCATACGGAAATAAATGGCTGCTCGTAACAGCTCTACTCTGTATACGACACCATTCTCCTTCCTGAAAGAGATAGCGTTGCAAAATTGTTGATTCCCGTCAAAGTCCACATCCCTCTCACCGGTCACAGCTTTGAATTTACCCATTTCGGCGGTCGTTTGTCCACATACGCCTGAATACCTTCGGCAAAATTAGGACTTTTAACCAGACGGGGATACCATTCATCAGCCAAAGTAGAAACAGTATCCTCTACACTGCCAGCTTCCCAGCCCAATCTAATACCCATACGACCAATAATTAACGCATCTGGACTATTCTTGCACATGTCTTGAGCAACTTGAACCGCAACATCCCCAACATCGGTGCCAGAGTCTGCTATTCGAGTGACGAGTCCCCAATCACTCAACGTCTTGGCACTTACGTTTCTACCAGTTAATACCAGGTCCGAGGTACGCTGCAAGCCAAGTGTGCGAACTAGTCGTGGTAGACACCCTGCCACAGGAACTATCCCACGCTTCGCTTCGGGCAGAGAAAACACGGCCGTGGAGGCAGCGATTACGACATCGCAATTTGTTATCATTTCAAAACCCCCTCCCATGCATATACCATTGACAGCAGCAATAATCGGCTTTTTGCCACTTCGACGTGGAAGCCCCGCGAGGCCCGGTGCAGACATGTCATTGACAACCCCTGCTCTGTTCATCTCGTTCCATTCTATTCTCGATTAGTTCTCGTGCAATCCTAAAGGATATTTTGATATTGAATAATGAATGGATAGCGAGAATCTTCTAACCTTGCAGATCAGCCCCAGTGCAAAATGCTCTCCCCACGCCTGTGATAATGCCGACCCACAAGCTTTCATCTTGATCGAAAAGCTCCCATATTTCTTGGATTTCCCGACTTGTAGCTTGATCGATACAATTGAGCTTCTCAGGTCTATTCAATGTGACCTGAAGGATTCGCTCTTGTGGAAAAGAGACATTAAAATATCGAAAATTTAAGGGTCTCGATCTGAGAGACATGTTTAAGTAGATCTGCGATATATAACGTGTCACTGTTACCAGCCACGGAGACACAGATACGGGCAGAAAGGACAATATTGTGACTATTTTAGCAGCTTCCTTCCTTCAACTTTATAACATTTTGTTACTCAGCGCATGTTGCCATTCGAACGGTATACGTAGGATAAATTGTGCATCCCTAATTTCCTGTTTAGTCACTTCTTAGCTTGTGGTCCCAGAAATCTTTCTCTCGCTTCGGCATCCCTGAGACTCCATTTGAAGCACAAGTACATACATAACTCAAGTACCTACCTAGTACCTAGCATGCAATTGCGGTGTCGGAATGCCACGCGGAAAAAGGTACGCATTGCACTATAACGTAGAGTCCTGCAGCTAACCTGCTCGGTCCGAGTAGCTCCTTTCATTTGGTTGGAAGTGGGGTAAGTATGAGGTAACCAGCATCGTTGCACTGTTCCCTTCCCCAGAGTAGAATCTATGAAAAATCAGAGGCTTTCTTTTATTTTCCTTCGTAGATAAAAAGTTAGAAATTTTATCTTTTATTATCCTTATGAGCGGTGTCAAATAATCCTTGTTAAAAACAACATGTTACCTAGGATAGATGATATTGTATTCTTCGGCGTGCATTTTACATTCAAATCTCTTCAATAAGTCGCCGTGAAAGTCTCGTATTTTTAACGTCTTAATAAACTTCAAATCATTAAAATTGCGAGAATGGCACCACACAAATACCCTTTGGTGAAACTACCGCACCCTTTCCTGACCACATATCGTGTAAACACCTTTGCCGAAACAACACCAGCCAGACATACTTTGACATTGGACAGTCAACAACCCACAGCTGGAAAACCTCTACCTCAACCACTACACTCCGATTCTCTTTCATGGCTTGATTTAGTTTCCAGACCTGAAGCTGAGTGCCCGCCTCCATCTGATAACACCGCCTGGGCAAGAGCGTGTCGAAGCCCACAAACCACCATTCAATGGACGGGAACCAATGCGCCTACTTTGGGTCAAATCTGGAATTTGGTTCACGCAATATACCTCGCTCATCCCACTTTGGAGTATTTCCGACTGACTCTACTTGGATCTGAGAAGGAGATCATTCGGAGCGAGTTATTATCTACTGGTTTAGGAATTGACCATCCGAAACCATGGCGATTTTCAAAGGCGGTAGCAACCGCAGCACCCACAGAAGAATTACTAATTCTTCGAGGTGCATTCTGGCAGGGAGCAGCCTCACCATCGGGCCCTCGTCCCATCTGGGTGATTGGAGATGGCACCGATGGTCCCCTTCGAGAACCTCTAGCCCAATATCCCGCTATGCCTGAAACCCACCAACTTACCATGAAATTTCCCGAAGAAGCTGTCTATACTCACCATCCAATACGTCGCCCTAAACCACATCCAGGATCTATTTGCTACAGTCGTTACATCCCTGAATTGGGCGAGCATTTCTCTCTCGAAGTGGTTGATTGGCAAAATGATGCTCATTTGAAACTCTTCAACACGTGGCAAAATGATCCACGTGTTGCTAAGGGTTGGAATGAAACAGGAACTTTAGACCAGCATCGTGAGTATCTACGCAAGTTGCATTTTGACCCTCACGTGTTGTGTCTATTTGGGCGTTTTAACGAGACCCGATTCTCCTATTTTGAGCTCTACTGGGCAAAAGTAAGTTGCCATCTTTATTCATAATTCTCCTTCTCTAATCTTTTATTGAAACTGACATTTTCCCCAAGGAGGATCACTATGGTGCTCACTACAACGCCGGAGATTACGATCGTGGACGCCACTCACTCGTCGGGGACGCCTCATTCCGCGGCCCACAGCGAGTAAACGCCTGGTACTCGAGTTGTATCCATTATGTATTCCTCGACGATCCACGAACAGCAAATGCAGTCGGAGAGCCAAAAGCCACAGGTGCCATTATTTTGTCTTATGAGAATGCTCAAGGTCTTACTATTGGGAAATATGTTGATCTGGGACATAAACGATCTGTCCATTCAATTTGTAGTCGCGAAAAATGGTTTCAACTATGTCCTCTATTTTGGGATGGGAGGAATCAGCCGTTGGAATCTGCGGATCGAGCAGCGTGGAATGCAAAGCTGTGAAAGTGCTGTTTGAGATGATGGGGATGATTATGTATGTATTTAATTGTTTAGGATGGGATAGAGCGAACTTCATTGTGTATTACTCGCGATGGCTATGCAATATATATTTCAATATTGAAAATAGCTTTTAACAGACCGAATGAATTCATTCGGCGTAGCTAATATTGAGACCTTTTCTAGCCAGAGTGATTGGGTTGCTTGATTGAAGCTTTCAGACAGGCTATTAGTCACAATCTCACAATTAGCTGCAGATATCTTGTGAAGATTTGCTTTTAACTGCAAAAAAAAAATCAATCAAAGGCGTGCTTTTCTATCTTTCTATGTGGAGTGATGAACAAGTAGCCAGCTAAGTTCAACAACAGTATCAGATACCAACACTCCCAAATAACACCTCTACTTAAACTCTTAACGAAACAAATGTTTCTCGCGATCAGTCCACCAATTTATCAATCTTACACCACAACTAATTTCACAACGTATGTATTTGATTCTATAATTTTAAGTGGTAAGGACAAGGCGGGCCATCGTGCCAAAAGCAGGTGGAATGTCTATTGCATCAAAAATATTCTCAGCGTCACCTTATACATACTTAAGTCAGAAACTCCCAAGAGAGCCTCATCTCAGAGTCAGATTCTAATGACCAATATGCAATCTACATAGCGGCGGCTCAAACAAGACATCCTTGTGTATGCCTCAATGGCTTCTTCAAACCCAAGAAAAGCTTCCATTATCAACCGTATGTTCTTGATCTGTAATAGGATAGCTAATAAAAAAATCCACAAATTATTCTCTACAATACCAAAGCTCCAACTGCAATCCCAAAAACCAATTTCACAAGATTCCCCTATAAATCACAGAGGTTAGCACTAATCCACTTCCATTCCGCTCCAAATAAGAAGGAGAACAAACAAGAAGAACATACCATATTATCCACTCCTTTCCCAGCCTCACTACTCGCCTCCTGAAGCTTCGCCATCCCAGTAGGTGTCCCAACAAGCGTCCCAGTAACAACAACAACCGTACTTCCTACCGTCCCACTGGCAGGCAAATTTGCATTTCCCCCCAGTAACCCACTATTTCCTACCGGACCCGCAGTCTGTACACTCTGCTGCTCACTCTCACTGGAGCTCCTACTTGCAGTCACAGTACTACTCCTAATCGTAGAAGTCACCAGACCCGAGGCACCTACGACTGTCCCATTAACAATACCATTAACCCTTGTCTCACAATTTGAATCCGAGTCGCAGGTTGTGCTGACCTGTGAGATACTGGAGCTTCCACGACCGTTTGCGAAAGAGCTGGAGGATGAGGAGGAGGAGAATGATGATGAGGATGATTGGCTGTTGGATAGATCTGTTGAGAGAGCGAAGGATTCTAAGTCTGGCATAGACGGGATATCGATGTTCAGGGAGTTGAGGTCAATGGATTGGACACTGGCGAGGAGAGCGATGAGAGGGATGAGAAGAAAGTGGTGGGGTTGCATGGCTGTGGTTATAATCGATTGAGTGTCTCTTAAAATAGACAGAAGGGAAAATATAATGGCCGACTAGAGGAAGTTATTTCGACCGTCGTGTGATGATTTAAGAAGACTATATGAGCGACTGAATGAGCGAAGTGAGAAAGTATTTTGTCATTGGGGATTAATCTAACTGAAATTTTGGCACAGAGAGGCAAAATTCCGATGAACAGAGAAAACTTTTGCTCCGTGGAATGTAGAAGTGAGTCCCAAGTAACAACAACATTCCTGACGGGGGTCTTCCGAAGAAAATCAGCAATGATGATGATCGAGTTCGTTAGCAACATGATCATCTGCTGGCTGGATCATTACGTGCCTGAATCTCGGTGAAAGTTGCCAGAATGAGAAAACAAAAAAATCATATCAGTATTTTACTATTTTAAACCAGATTTGGGTGGGGAATTTGTATTATTATGTCAAACGACGAATCGCTTTAACAGTTATTCTACGTAAGTATACATTGACATCTTCCAACTCAACCTCAAACGAATCGCCAGCTTTGACATCTCCAATGTCAAAAGTCTCAGATCCTACTAATATCGCTTCGGCATCAAAGAAGTTTAGTTTACCCATCGCGACATCATACCTAGGCTGACGAACCCTAAACCGGAAGGTGGGAGGAAGGGCAGCCTCTTTAAAGCGCCATGCGCGGAGTAAGAAATGACAAAGCCAATGTTTCACAGAATCCCTATTGCCTTGTTTGATCATCCTTTCGCGGGCGTCGAGATGCGTTATGATGCGATTAAGCTCGCTTTTTGTGAAAGGAAGAAAGTCCACTTTGGTGTTACCTCTGAGATCATGCCCTAAACGTGCTTCTTCCCGAAGTGTTGCTTGGACTTGCCAGTGGAGTAATAAATCTCCATATCGGCGCAGAGGACTTGTACATTTAGCCATCATTCCAACGCCAACAGCTACATGCGGGCCCGGTGTGGTGGATGGAAGTATTGTGCCAAGTAGTTGGAAATATTGCAGAGCAATACTGGTTGGAGGGCAGCCATGTTCGTCTAACGATGGTATTACGACCTCCCTATAGAAATCCAGTGGATTTCTTTTGCTCACATTGCGAGGAGTGATACGATAAGGGATTGGAACACCTCTATCGTGGCACCATTGCGCTGCAACTTCAGCAGCGATTAGCATAAGTGGTGCAACTGCGTCTATGCTCGATCCCTGTTTGAATTGTTCTTTCCGTAACTGGATCGTTGACCCTGTAGGTGAGACTGACACATCAACTTGGTTAAAGTTCACGGAGACACCGCCGTTAGCTATACGTTGCTTGAGCCGAGCATCGCCAATCTTATGTAGCATTCGAAGGTCCTCTTTGTGCTCCCGAGAGAGCTGACTGCTCTGAAGCATGTTCCTCTTCTCCGCAGCGGGGCTCATGGGCGGGCCAACGGTTGCGGTAATAGTTCTTAGTTTAGAACTTTGAGAATTGCCTTCAGTAATGACTTCTTGAACCACCTGTGGTGTCATAAATTTTACATCTAGAATGGTGCGCGGAGATATGCGTGTCTCCAATATATCACCATTCAAATTCATCTTTGCGCTAAATGTTAAAGACGGACGGCCCGTGTCGAGACTGAGGTTATCTTGCACGAAATCGGACGGCAATAGGAAGTGTACTTCATTTTGCGAGTAAATTGTTTCGGTTCGATTTGCAATTTCATCCGCAGTTTCACCCTTTGGCTCTAATCGTGACGCAGGATCCGCTGCATGAACATGAACCCAATACTCGTCAGGTTTTTCGGTGCGCTCGATAGACACCCCGTCATCAACCTCATGTGCATTCGCAGCATCAATACAATAAACAGGCAGATGGAAGTCCTTTCGGAGGGCCGACATGCTGTCAATCGAGGTAAAACAGTCTTTCTGGGGAACAATGTTATAGCCGTGGTTGTGAACGCGAAGACCAAAGGCTACTCGATTTGCCGTAGGACTAATCTCACCAATTTCTTGCAAAAAAGTCCACGCAGTGGTTTGATCCAATTGGAAGTTCTCGTATCGTTCCATGAATCGAAGAAGGGCTGACCCCACTGCATTGATTGTAGAATTGCGACCAATGGTCTGGAAAGCCGCCCATGATTTTATAAATTCTGTATATGGTGAAGGAGCAACTTTCCGTGGAACGTTGTTATTATCCTCTGATGCAGGCAGCGTTTTGATGGTACCGTGAATTGTGAGTTGACGGGATTTGCGACTCTCATCTACAGCTTTCTGACAATCTTTCAACCACTTCAATAGAGTGTTTTTTTGGACCTTTAAGTTCGTGGCTGGAGCATTTTGACACTTGCGAACCTCCTCGACCACATATATGATATTCTTCACCTCTATTTTGGAGCTAATTTCGAACTGTCCGCCGGTTCTAGTTGCGCCTCTCAATTGTGGCCGAAAACCAATTTCATCGCGGAAAAGAGAACGATGTAGAGCATACAATGCTGGGTAAGAATGCATACCATCCTCAGTCTTTAAAATGCTTTGTGGAATAACTTCATTAGCTAGCTCGACCAGCGTAGCGTACCGAAAGGATTTATCTTTAGCAACAAGACTGTGAGCATGATCAAGCCTGGAAAAGGCTCTTCGATAAATCGCTTCAGATTCAGTCCAGAACTTCAGCATCTGTTCCAATATAGGCTTGGTCACTTCTCTAGGAATTTCTGGCTCAGATCGCTTATTATTTGAAGTATCCATTTGTTTAGTTTCTAGCGAGGCTAGAAATGATCGAATTCTGTCCAGTTCGTCATTTCCAATGAAGCCTGGCACATAAAAGTGTGTGGATTTCAAAGAGCCCCTTACTACTTCACCAGACATTGTATAAAACTCTGCTGAGTTATCGACATCGCGTATATATATCGCAAGTTCCTGTCTATCCTTTTTGCCACTAATCGGCTCATGTTAGTCCTGCTACATATGCTGGGAACGACGGAGTTGGTAGACACACATAACTTCGACAAGATCACCAGGAATCAGGAATCCCCGCCTGCTGCCAACATCGACCAAATCATCGAACCCAAAATTATGGATATCATCATTCACCACGTCCTCTTCGTCGTCAATTTCAAACTTGGTGTCTTCAATTCGAGAACTAGAATTTTCTATGGTACCGGGTGAAGCATTGTCATTGATTGTGACAGGAACATATTGACTAGCGTTTTCTGCTTCCCACGCTCTTAGTCGCTCTCTAATCGGCACCACCTCCTCCTTTTGTGTGGGCAAAACATCAGACGAATTGTGAGGTTGGCCATTTTGCGTGCCTATGTCGGCTCGTCGCTAGGAAGTAGGTTAGCGAAGTAGACTGAATAATAGATCAAATTCTACACACTACATAGTTGGTGCTGAATGACTTCGCATCTCGCCCTAATACTGTCTGTTTTGACCTTAGTTGACCATTTTTGACCGAGCCTTGTAGGACTTGTCGTCTTCCAATTGTTGCTCCCGAATGAAGATTTGCAAGGCAATTCCAGCATATGAATGATTGCACATTTCGTCTTGGAAGTCGGGAATTCCTTAACATGGCGTCTAACACTATGGCAATGGCGCGTAGATTTTGGGAACATGAAGATAATCCATCGGTAAAATTTCTCCATCTGACGGAGATAACGTTTTGCATGATGTTATCACGTCCGCACGTGAGGGGACTAAAATTGACCCGAGCGTTCTCCGAGAGTATTTATTCTCTACTCTCATGATCAAAGCCTTACTTTGTTATCATACCCATACTCACCTAGACATTGAACTTTTCAGAGCTTCCATATCAGGTAAGATCTATTCCCATTTGTGAAACTATTCGACACATTCCAAAGCATTACAATACGCTCTGTATGATGAACAAACTTTAGCATGTATTACCTGAAGATTTATCGTTTCGGCGAGATTTCACTGTGGTCTACACCAAGATCTCTGACTACTACTCATATTCTTTGCACATTCGTCTTTTGATTTCATCATGGCACATAACTGATGAATTCTCTCATACAGATATTTTTTCGAAACCATGTCTAACTTCGAGGAAGGACAATTCACCATTCTTTATTTTGCTACAGCTAGCTCATACACATCCAAGGATTCCGAGGCTTTTCCTGCACCTCTGCCTCTTTCGCGACTATTTGAAACTTTAGAGGATCGCTACAATGGAATGAAAGACCAGGTGTTACGCAGTTGTCTGGTGACCATCAACTTGGAGTATGTTGATATCCCAGCGGGAATCTCTGATAGTCCTGAAATAGTTATCAAAGATGGGGATGAGGTTGCAATCATTCCACCAGTGAGTTCTGGGTAAGGTATTCAGATTTGGGAGCCATCCGTGATCTACGATACCATTCAAGTTCCGTTCTAAACCTCTGAAGCCCACTTATTAGCATGTTATATTTGATTTTTTGTGTTCTTCATAATACCCTTAATAGAATTCGCATTTATTCTTTATTCTTGATTTTTTCTGCTCATCAATGGGCAGCGGAAAGGACTCTCAATTACATTGTGATCATGGCAACTTGAAAAGATTGACTGAGCGAGACGTTGGAGGGAAATAGCCGTCGACTAACGGCGCCGCCAGCATATCCAACACACCTCCTTCAAATACTTGGAGCTCATTGGGGCGCCTACACTACCAGTGTAAGGCTAGATATTGGCCAGATGTTGGAGAAGCTTATATTGCATCTGAGGTGATAAGAGAGGCATGGAAAAGGGTCCGATATGATATAAGGATGGTGGAATGATGAAGAGGGAAAGAATTAGGACATGTATTGGAAACACCAAAAAGATTTTGGGTAGTTTTTTATTTGCAGGGGTGGAGGAGGCGGGCGTGCTATTGTTAAGAATGCAAGTACATCTTGGGGATCTCCTAGTTGTGCTTGAACGGTTAGAAAAGGAAAAGCGACGCGACAGGGCTTAGAAGCTGGTAAAACACACAAGACGACTTGAGGTGAACAGCTGCCAGATTGATTTTTGGATCATGTAAGATTATTCGTGGCCTCTACAAATCGATTTGCTGGAGATAGTCTGATTCAAACACGACCTAACAGTGGGCGAGATTCTGGGGAAGGATCTTCTTGAACCACTACTGAGAATTTTCTTCTCCAAAGCATTCTCGGATATCGCCCCCACGCATCCCACCACCCTCTATTTCTCTCTCCGTTTCCAATACACTTCATTATGAGGATGACGAGCCCCATTGCCAAAAGTGTTCCATAAATCGATCCCAAAAACGTCAAAAACGTGATCCTGAACAATGTATTAATCTCGAGGCAAACGACGTGGAATCAGCTAAATTTACGTGGAAACATGACAACCGAAAGGCTGAGCTCGCAACTCCCATCTTTCAGACCACAGAGGGCAGATATCACTGTTAATGATAGGAGCGAGGATTTGCATTGGGGATGCGTTTGGGACGCAAGTAGATGATACAGGACACCACGAGCAAGGATTTATAGACAAACAATCCCAGCAGTCTTGATGACGCCAGCATTTGTATAGCAAATCATTGGAGATTTCACTGTCTATGGATTTGCTCGATATGTTTATCTTCATGACGGGATGAATGTATGTTTTGGTGGCTTGAAATAAATGGGGTTCCCCAGTCTGTAGGTAGTTGTACTTACCAATTGACGATTGTGATATAGGAATGAAATGTGATTTGTATGAGTGAGTACCTAGATTGATTTATGGTGAATAGAAAGAAGTACCTAATATCTACCTACCTTTCACATGTACTCGAATGATCTTTCAAGACTCAAGAGCCACAGCAAACAGCAAGCTTGTTGGTTGTTATGTAGGTACGGTGGGCGTATGTTCTTTATGAACGTTATCAAAAAAGTGGTATGACAAAACAAATGGTCACTTCTTCCTCAAACTACTAGCGCCAAATTTACATCAACGGATCTTTTTCATCGCATCCACGGCATCACAACTCTCCGATCGGACAGTCGGCACGAAATCAACAAATTCTATGATCTAAATTCTAAATGGAAAATAATCCTGTAAACTTGGGTCAAATTGATCCTCGACTTCGAGATGAATCTAACACAAATTCATTTGCGCAATCTCAACAGCATCAACAGCCGCAACCGCAACACGAAATTCACAACCTGAGCACTCAAATACCTGCGAGC
Source organism: Sclerotinia minor (assembly GCA_025389075.1). Classification (NCBI taxonomy): domain Eukaryota; kingdom Fungi; phylum Ascomycota; class Leotiomycetes; order Helotiales; family Sclerotiniaceae; genus Sclerotinia; species Sclerotinia minor. Next base: position 2,263,821 of record QRFH01000003.1, read on the forward strand.
ACACCTCGATTATCTGGTCCGTCATCAACAGAGCTCTCACAGCTACAGCAATACCATCAACCTATTCACGATGGAGGCCAACCTCAAATGTACATGCCTCAAACCCCGCAGTCGGTGGTGCGTACGCCGGACGATGGGTCAATACTCGCAGACGCGTCAGTCGATCCGAAGCGATCAAGAGCTTGCGAAGCTTGTCGAGGATTGAAAGTCAAATGCGAACCTGATATGAACAATTTCGACGGTCCTTGCAAACGATGCGCCAAAGCTAGTCGCCAATGTGTTGTTACTATACCAAGTCGAAAGAGACAAAAAAAAGCAGATAGCAGAGTTGCCGAGTTAGAGAAGAAAATTGATGCATTAACAGCCACATTGCAAGCAACGAAATCGGCATCTCTACCAACCACACATGGAGCCGAAATTGGTCTTGAGGATCACGGCCAGCACATTCCACAGAGGCAAAACCCATATGAGCAAGTCACAAATGGAGGATTTGGATCCCCTTTCCCCGGTCATCCCGAATCAAGGTTGAACTCGGCGGATTGGTCCAGCTATCCTAAAGCTTCCCAATCCGAGAACCAAACATTATCTGCACCCCCCATGGTGATGGCCGGGCAGAAGCGAAAACACACCGAGAGTCGAGATGACACGCCTGCCGAGTCTTTCATGACTGCGGGTATGGGTCAGAAAACTCCCGACCTTAATCCACATCAAGCACTTTGGCATGCCACTCAAAAACAAACCCCATCCCATGAGTATGCGGATGTGGTGGATCGAGGTCTGGTAATAGCCGATGTTGCTACTAAAATGTTCGATTGCTATGTTGAAAGAATGGCTCACCATATGCCTGCTGTTGTCTTCCCCGCAGGTACCACTGCTGCAGAAATTCGCAAAACCAAGCCAATATTATTTCTAGCTATCCTCAGTGCCAGCTCGGGCACAAACTACCCATCACTGCAGAAACAGCTAACGAAGGAACTGATGAGTATCTATGCAGATCGCATCATTTGTAACGGCGAGAAGACATTAGAGCTCATCCAAGCTCTTCTCGTTAGCACCCTCTGGTATTGGCCGCCGGAACATTTCGAGGAGCTAAAATTCTATCAGCTTATTCACATTGCTGCAGTCATGGCAATTGATATTGGAATGGGTAAGAAGGGAAAGGGTGGTAGGACTGATAAAATGAAAAGTGCAGGCTTGTGGAGAGATCATCCGTGGCGAGGAACACCTTATCCCGATCCAGAGACCATCGAGTCAAGACGTACTTGGCTGGGATGTTACTTTCTATGTTGCAATTCAGCTATGGCCTTACGCCGACAAAATATCATTGGTTGGACCTCATTTATGGCGGAATCTGTCGATATACTGGAAAACTCCCCAGAGGCAGCGCCTACAGACAGAATCTTGACCCAATGGGTTCGTAGCCAGCGGATTGCAGAGGAAGTTGGAATATCATTTTCAATGGACGAACCAGGTGCGAACATTAGTATCGCCGACCCAAAGGTCCAGTATGCCCTCAAAGGTTTCGAACAAGAGCTTGATAAATGGAGCAGTTCGATACCTCCCGATATCCAAACACGTAAGTGGCGAATTATAAACTAAATGGACAATAATTACTGACAGAGTCATTCAGCATCCTTAAAATTGACTGAACATGTAATCAATCTTTATATGCATGAAGTGGCTATGCACGTCGATCACAACGTTGAGGAGTTTAAGCCACCGTTTACTGAAGAGACGTTACATAGTGGTCCAGAAACTACAGATGTCTTAACTTCAGCCCACATTGCTGCTCTCTCTTGTTGCCTAACGTCCATCGACGGTATCTTTGAGACTTTTTTGCAGTTTGATGTTGAAGTTATTCGATGTCTTCCCATTGCACATTTTGTTAGGGTGGCTTATGCTGTCGTGGTACTTATCAAGATGTATTTTGCAGCGGCGAATCCGAACGGGGAGTTGGGAAAAGTTTTCATCAAGGACAACATGAAGGTAGAGCATTATCTCGATGGCTTAGTCGAGGTCTTCCGTGCCTCTGCAGCAGATGAGAGATCTCGACCAGCGGCAAAATTCTTGATGGTTCTCATGATGTTGAAAACCTGGTTCCATCGGCAGCGAGAGGGCAAATCAACTCCTGTACACAATACAGATCTCTCCGATTCTACAAAACCTGCCGGTGATACTTCTGGAGAGGGCACAACTGAGACTGATCAGAGTTCTGCTCGACAAATAGGATCACAACACAACGGGCAACCGAGTTACAGTCCTGGTCCTGCCAATACCCCACTGCAACTTCTTAGCGAAGTTGCGACGGGCAATTCTGGTAATTCGCGTCCTGAAAATCAGAACCAGAATCAAAATCAAAATCAAAATCAAAATCAAAATCAATATGCGGTCCAGCAAAACGACTGGCCAACACAACAGCAACAGCAACCATATCCGAACTACGATCCATCTTTAAACTCTATGAACGCCCAAGTACTACAAGGCTATGGAGACATATCAGGAAATATCGACCCATCTCTCGGAATGGATCTTGGCTTTGCCATGGGCGAGGGATTTGAGCAGGCAATGGGTATCACGTTTGGAGTTGGCGACATCGGTAACTACTTTGGCGAAGATGTTTTTGGTCAGTTCATGGGAGGCAACGTGCAGGGATTTGACGGGGGAATGTAGCCTGTGAATTACTTAGCATTCATTCTTTTGTTAAGAACTTTCTTCTCGGGAGGGGGTTTTGGTGTCTCATGGTGGGATGGATGCCCTCACTGTCTTTTTTTGTACGTAAGTTTATCTTATTTATTTTTACACCATTTGCAAATAAGGTGCTAGGTACGATATAAAAACAAAAAAAGCATTTCTCGGCTTCCTTCTGAAGTTCTTGATAGCTGGGTAGTTTAATGTGAAGGAACCAAGGAGAAAAAAAGAGAGACAGGGCGAGGGGGCGGGTAGCAATATTATCTATCATCATTATATAGTCCCGAAATTACACATGATTTCATCACACTTCCTCATATTAATTACTCATTTATCTAATAATAAAAGTTCCGATATACATAGGATTTATCATAATTATAACATCTTAAACATCTTCAACATCTTATCTTAGATGAATGATTATTCTCTTTCCTTTATATATTTCCATCATACTATACTATACTAGACTAAACTAGATAGATAGATAGATAGGTAAATATTTACACCACATGTAATATAACAAAACAAAACAAGTCAAGAATGTTACTATCCGTATCAGTCAGTCAGTATTGGTATTCCTAGCCTGGTTCCTATCTGTATCCGTATCCGTATCCCTATCCATTTCATCCTTCTACAAACACCAACCATGCCTTCCCTTCCCTTCCCGATATATGTATAAAGTGCGTTTCATCATCCATATTAGATTTTGGTTATGCATGCTATATGATAGATAACATGATGATATCTTATGAAATAAATATCCTAACACCTTTAGAGAGAGGATTTACATCTCTCGAATGTCTCATGGGTATATGAGTAGAGCTATCAGCCTGATCTCCGTTTCCTTCCCCTCTCTTTCTTTCCTATCATAGCATAGTAAGATCTTGGACTCCGTCTTAAATCTCAGAATTTAATCCGCTCATAGCTTTACTAGAATCCTCACAGAAAGAAAATATTACACCTGAACATCTCTCTCAATATCCATATTCATCATGTTGATGCATCGGACATCTTCCTGGGTGTTTCTCAAACCACTTTCTTATACAACTTAAATGAAACCTACAAAAGCATTCCAAACGTCCCATTTCGACCCCCGGTTCGTATTCTTCTAGACATATTTGGCATTCTGCATCGTCTTGGCAATCTTTCTCTGTGGCAACATATGGAAATACTCCTGTGCGTCGAGGTTGAGAGGGACCGCTCGACGGAGTTGACACAAGAGGATAAGGAACAGCTAGCGTGGAAGAGGCAGAGACGCGAGAGGAGCTCGATTGCGCCGATGTTTGGGTGATGAGTAGTGCCGGACGTGTAGTTGATGAGATTGGTGGAGGAGGTGTTGAACTAGGAGTACCGGTAGAAACTCTAGACGTGGCGCGATTAATACAAGAAATTATATGTTCAGATCGAAGAGTTTCGGAGTTAGCGAGGGAGCTAGAAGGCAGTTCATGGTGACAGATAGGGCATTCATCTTCCTCCTGTATTTGAGGTGGTCGCGGTAGAGGACGAGAACGTAAGTCTTCGCCTGACATGATGTATCCCCTGCCTGCCGTGGGTAGAGAGGCGTTTGGCGGGCTTTGAACACTGGGAGAAGGGCCTCGAACATTTCTCAGGAAGGTAAACTGTGATAAAGTTCTAGCAACTACATCTTGTTTCATGGCCGATTGATGACTTACCATATCTTCGGTTGTATCCCGCCCCGTTCCAGTAACTGTTGAGCTTCTAGAACGTGTAGTTTGTCCGGAGCTCAAAGCTGCTCGCTCTCTGTACCAATTCTGAAATTCTTCCGCTGTTCTAGGATTAGGATTCATCCCAGCCGACGAGTACCTACTGCTACGCTCACGGACGGTGTGTGATCGATGGTCGGCAAGTCGAAACCCTTGGCTATCACGGTCGAACACAAAGCTGGGAACAGTAGAACTTTGTGTTCGACCGTGATAGCCAAGGTTGGGTCGAGGCTCCGTAATAGAGCCGGTTTGGTTAGTTTGAGGGGGAGCTATATTAGGATCCGGTACACAAGGGTTACACAGGCGAACTCTATCTCCTCCACCAAACTCTAAAGTATTCGTACGCCCTTCACCCTGTGGATCGTGAAGGCGATTATAAGCGACAGAATTGTATGGAGCGGGATGATCTGGAGGTTGCACAATGTACTGATAGGGAATTGTAATCCGGTGCGGGGAACAAGAGTTGCAGACCACACGGCCGCATTTTCTAAACAAATTAGCATAGTGAATCAGAAAGGCCTAGCCAGTGGAGTAAGAGTTTAATTCACATACCGGCAGTGATGCTTCCTGTTAAGCCAGCCAAACGAAGTATGGCAAATAGGACATTGAGTAACCTCCGAATCCGGCTGCCACCTGGGAACTATAACCTCACTCCGTATAGATTCTCGATCTCGCGTCTGTCGTTGTGTAACACCTGAGGAGGACCGGGATATAGTGGATGTGCCCTCATCATCTGAAGATGAACTCGCAGGATTAGCTGAGCTTCTTGTTGGCCGCTCTGCGAGAGAATGTGTGGAGGATGATGTACGTCTGCTCGGGAAAGATTGAGTTGACGGTCGCCTCGATGATGATGATTGATATGAAGGTCTGCGATCAAACCTAGATGAAGCTGTGTTCCGCCGAGAAGAGCTAGCCGAGCTTGGAACTCTATCCAGCGTCGTTGACATGTCTGCTTGATAACCAACGGTGGAAATACTGTGACCGAAGCTGTCTTCCCTTGCAGGGGCTTTTCCGCGACTCGAGTTTTGTCTTTGTCTAACACTGCTAAACGAAGCCCGTTCACTGGAATTGGAACCATCACTTTCTCGACTCATTTGGATCGTTACTTGGTCATCCATAGCCGGTTCTGATGCTTCTGCTTCTGCTTCTCCTTCTATTTCTGTCTGTCGGCTGCTCCTCAAGTTCACTTTTGATGCAATTCCAGCCTCAGATTCCTGGCCCGGCTCAACCATTACCTGACTATTGAAATTATCTTCGGAAGATGAGGGACCCATAAATCCTAACATGTGCGAGTCCTCGCCCGAGTCACTACCTTCCGTATAGAAGTGGGAACGTGGAAAACGGCTGGGACTCTTGATTGGTTGAGTCCCTGATGTGGGAGGAGCGGAGGAATTGGAACGGCCCTCTACAGAAGGATCCCGCTGCTCATCCATCTTTGCCGGACCTTGACAAAAGCTGTCGGTTAGGGCAAGTGAGGCGACAGTGCGGAAAATAGTTTTATATTAGCCTGGAATCGTATATACCTTCAGATATTGTATTATTTGTGAATAAATGTGTCGTTAAAATTGCGGATTCCAAGACCGTAGCGAAAGGTAGGAGAACGGGAGAAACGTCCGATGCAATAAGACCTTCGCATAAACTCCTCCTAACTCCATCCACAAATACTGATCTTCGCTATGCAGGCAGGAAGAATGGCACAATGTCGTTGTCTCAAAATTCCAAATAATCGTCGGGGTCGAAGCGTGGTGAGTTGTATTTCATGAGATCTGATATTATTGTATTAACAATCCCATTCTCGAACAAACACCCAGTACACGCGAATTATGAAAACCGAGAACACTCGCTATAAATCTATCAAGTACTCACCCCATCAACCAACCGAACCTGATACTTCCAACACCAATCTCAAAATTATGCCACACATACGACCGACGAAAGGATGAGATCCTGTTGACGGTGCCAAGCAAGCCACGACCTTCTCCTTCTTCTTCTCGTCTATCCCCTCTCCGAGTCCCTTGGTCAATATCTGAGTGTCTCTGAATGTCGTCGCGTAGGACGAATAAACCGTTTAAATTTGCAATAAAACTGTTGATAAACCCTCGCGCAACTAAAGTATCGCACTGTTATACTAAGATGAGAGGCGTTTGACCAGTGGGAGTTGTGGTCGCTAGGTATTGTTATCGCGATAAGAGCAGCGAAGCTAGCCTATCGGCTATTCCCGTAAGCTTTAGAGGAGCAGGGATAAATATCCTTGGCTTCGTGGTGGTGGTTACAAATTACAATACTCTGATATTGATCAATATCATGGTATGGTTGTGGGAAAGTTCGGAAAACAAGAAGCTTATTTGTTTCGAATACTGGAAAGAAATGGCAGCTGAATATTCCGTAGTTTCATATGCCGAAAATGTTCTATACAAACCGTCCTCGTCCCACACACTTGCCTGCCAATCAGCCGGTTTACAAGCCTGTCGGTGGATCAGCAGATAGACACCAAAGTCCCAAGAGTTGCTGGACTACAAATCACTAATCATCTCAAGGCTTAAGTGAGGTTCACGAGCCTATGGCTGCTACTCTCTATGCCACGCAAACAGAAAATACTAAGTGACACAAATTACACAACGTTCAGGATTGAATAACGGAATATTTATGCTAATTTTGGTATTAAACTATGGGTAATCGCAATCATTGTGCTAAAACCTTAAAATAGTTTTCCTCATCTAGTCTGTATGGTACTAACTCATCGTATTAAGAAGCCATGCCAAACCATCAAACCGTAATAATTCATGCGGCATGGTGGATCATATAAAAAGGAGATCCACTGAGGCCATCGCTCAATGCAAGCAGATCAACAAACCCCTTAATGCTCCAACAGTCTCAAGGATCCTTGAACCACAACATTCTCCAAGATGGATCCGGGAGGAATATCGATAGTTTGTCCCTCTGTTGCTACAATGATAACGGTACCTTTGAGGGTAACACCTCTGCCAAGGTTAACAGCACCAGTGATGGTCAAGTGGTCAAGCTCGAGGATTCTTGGAATGCTGCTGATACGCTTCTGGAAGTCAGAAACCTTCTTGAAGTCGTTACCGAGCTTGATCAAAGGAGCTGGGCCGAAACGGCTGGGGTCAATTTGGAGTTGACCGTGCTTCAATGAGTACAAGTCTGACTTGACGAGCATCAAGTCAGAGCAGGTCTTGACTGGCAAGAAACGTCTACGGGGCACGTTGACACCATGGGCGTTGTGGAAATGACGGATAGCAGCTCCGACGGCAGTTTCGAGCTGAACGATTGAGACATCAGACTCGCCCTTCTTGTCAGCTGGGATGGATTTGTTGTTGGGGATGATCTCCATCTCGAGCTCATTGTTCTCGACAATACGCTTGACAGCTTGCAAGTTCAACCAGATGTTGTTGGTGTTGAAGTACTTGAATTTCTTGATAGACTTGAACTCGTTGGTATGCTCTTTTGGTACTTGAGCAATTTCGAGGAGACGGACAGAACCTTCGTAATCGATGATGGTACCACCCTTAACATCGGCCTTAGTCTTGTCGGTCAACTCCATGATGTACTCAGCCTTTGTCTCAACCATGTGCTGCAAGATGCGAAGATCGACAACAGCACCCAAGTTGTCAACGTTGGAAAGGAAAACAATCTCAACGCCTCGCTTGATGAGAGTGTCAAGGATGCCAGAGTTGTAGAGAGACTCGAAAACATCTCCGTGTCCTGGTGGGTACCAGTCAGAAATTGGGGAGTCGAAAGACTTTGGTGCAGGAAGGAGCGAGTCCTTCAAGATTCTTGGGTATCGAGATTGGTTGAATGTGAGAATGTCAATGTTGTGTCCCTCATATTTCTTGATAATGCTTGAGGTATCATCATCAGTGTTGAAAGAGTTCATCAACACGAAAGGAACATTAACGTTGTATGTGCGGTTAAGATATTCGATTTGTCGGACGGAAAGATCGAGGAAGGACATGCCATCACGGACCTCAATAACTGATTTGGGACCAACACAACCCATGGAAGTACCGAGACCACCATTAAGCTTGAGGACAGCCAATTTGTTAAGGAATCCAACAGACTCGGAGTTCGCAAGCTCATTGTAATCAACGACTTGGTTCTGGGCAGGTGGGGCAATACGGTCCCAGTCACTGTTGTTTCGTTAGACAAACCATAACCGTTGATGCGGAAGGGCTGATACTCACAGCTGGTTTCCCTTTGCCTTGTCATTTAAGTATCTGCGGAAGAGAGCGAAGAAGTTGTCCATCTCAGTCTCGAAGAGCTATAAAGCGTTAGACATATGCTATTCATCTGCGGAGGAGTACTCGAGATATACCTTCTTCTCTTCGGGGTCCGAGACGGTGTCTGCCAGGCTGTTGAGAGCATTTCGCATTTGACTGGCAGCTACAGACGTCGAGGTGTTCTCGAAAGCCTGGTTATTGTCTGTTAGCCTACTTGAACTTGGAGGTTCTTTCATAGTAGCGGGGTTGTTGAAATATTGTTCCCTGGGTATGGAAGAGAAGGAAAGGATAGAATGTAATTCGGCAGATGGTGGGTTACATCGAGCTTTGAATCATAATATACATTGACTTCACGACTGTGATGATGTACCACTTTTGCTCCGTCTAAGCTGGTTGCAACATACACCCAGACTCAAGGTAAATACAAACTCCATTTTTGAGTCATTTGAAGATTCAGCAAGTATGGCCATCCACTAGATGATACAAAACTGATCTTCTGCGTTGTATTCTATAAGAGCAAGACTCTTCTGGAGTATGGCTTCTTGCCCGCTGGCATTGGTTTGTGTAGACCGGAAGGTTCTCTCTTCTGCCATTTTGAAGAATGAAGATTCGGGTCCTCACAGGTGATCCATGACCGAAGGGAAGTTGAAAGTTGACATTTCAGGAAAGGACAGCACATACCATGTGTGATTGTGTCTTGCCATGGTGCTTGCGAGCGAATTCGCCGTTATCGTTTGGAGATAAGCTCGATGGCTTGAGGTGGGAAGGGAGAGCACTTTTCAAAGCTTGTGCCATTTTGTATTATGATTTTGATGATATTCGAAGATGCGTAAAAAGAAGTAAATGGATGAGGAAGACAACTCGAAGCTTTCTATGAAAGGAAGGAGATGCTTTGTTAGCCGACATGATCAACACGGTGAATTTAATTGACATAACAGGGAAATGTGGTGTGAAGGTGTGCCCCGCCAATGCCAAGAAATGTCAATTTGGCCACTTACTCAAAATGCAGAGAAGGTATTTACACGCAATAAACACACGAAAACGTAGAATGAAGAGGGAGGATATCAAATGGAAGAAGGAACTTGTGGGAATGGTTCGTTGTCCCCTTTATATATGTGTCTAGCTAGCAGTGCTGGTAGTAAACAAATCCATCTCCCTAACTAAAATGGTTCCTTGCTGGTTCTTTCTAGCTTCGAAATTATGGGTCGAAATAATAATTATGATCGGGGAAAGGTTGAGGGACTGGGCTTGTGCCTTGTGGTTAGTTTGGGCTAATCAGAGGAGTGGCTTTCGACTAGGATTAATCACTATTTTCATCTCATTCGTCCTCTCGATGAAATGTTGTAACTTGTTACATCTGGCACCCAAAGAATCCACGGTTTTGCATGAAAATTCATGTTGTGGCAAGAAAACCCATGAAATTCAACAGTTACAGATCATCTAGAATTACATGTGTTACTGGTGCTATTGGTGTTACTATAACTTCTCCCCGGTTTTGAGTCGTGGTACATTCTCTTTGGACGTTCTCTTTGGACATTCTCTTTAGCCGTTCTCTGTGGAAGAGGATTTTACCATGTCGGGCACTCTTCTCTACAGATGCAATTTTACTCGTAAAGCTTCACAATTTCGCAGAAGTTTGGTAGCAAATTTCCATATATAGGTAGTCTTTACAACATCTAAAGTCCCAGGTAGGTAAACTGGTTCCGGCCAATTTTAGAATATTTATCGCGGTCAGATAGCTCCACCATCCATAGATCTAAGACTGAACTATCATTTTACTATGGAGACTTCAGCTCTTGTATCCACACTAGCTTCATCTACGGGTCTTCCATTCTCTGGGTCAAAGAGAAAAAGGGGTTCTAACTTCTAAACGCAGCTATTTCAACCAACTTGAAAATTTTTTACAATTTTTGCAGACTTTATCTTGTGCTATGAGCCGCAGCCTGCAGGTACTATTTGAAAAGGCTGAAAAAGGCACACTTTACACAGCAGCTTGACCTTGTCCGATACATTAGGAAGCCACATATCAGTAATAGCTCGTTTTAGCTTCCATTCCATTTTCTCAAGAATACGAACCGTCAAATTGATTTGGTGTAGCACTTTTCAAGCAGTGCTACCTAACATCTCGAATACAATTTGGGCATTCCTTTATCCTTCTTGTCACAATCAGAGAAGCAACGACAAGCTTTCGCTTCCATACAATTTCCACGTGTGGTTCTCAACGTCAATATCATTTGCGTGTGTCACACAACCTTGTTTGGAAACCCCCGCTGACGCCCAGAAATGAGCGATTCTAAGTGTTTGAGCATCTCAACCATTTCTTCATGTAGAAACATGTTTGCCTACCGACATAGAGAGGTATATCTATTCAACCGAACAGGCAAAGTCTAACGCAATATTACGCAATGATAAGCTGAGGTAGCATCAACACACGTGATAGTCGATATCACAAGTTGGTCACAATATTGGTTTCTTGATAAAAAGGTTTTTGTTGCATATCGCATTTCAGGATGAGACATGCATAAGTATCCATCGAATCAACAGATGAGACGAAGTCGTGCATGAAGTAGCTTCGTCACGTGGGGCTACCTTTTCATTTCAAATATTGATTCTTTTGCTTCTAGCCAATGCCACCTTGAGGGTCGAGATTTTAGGACCCCTAATAAGCTTCGCTACCAAGCTTACCTCCCTTACCAGAACCTATGTTCGACACGAGATCGTTGTTAAAGCAATTCAAATCGGCACGTCCCGGACCGATTGTCCGTAGGTCCAATATCGGTTGAGACATTGAGGACGTGTTCTTTTCTTTTCTATGTTTGATACCTCAGACGTCCCAGTTCCAGCACAGCACATACAACTTTCCAGCACAGCGCATACAATTTCCCCCACAACCGGCCCCGTCAGAGCATACCATCGAAGAACTCACATACAAGAACTCAGACTAAGCCCGTTTCAGAAGAGGGTCGACAGTGTTCGGAGTTTTCAAAAGTCCTCTAAAATTCGGGAGATTTTGAACATTCTACAGGTCAGCTGATACTGGAAGATTGATATTCCGAAATGAGTACAGAAATTTAACCCATTGTCGATCTTCATCCCATAAGGACTTTATGTGAGTTCTTGTTCGTGAGCATCACCACGACGTTGCTCTGTATCCTCGGTCCACGACCATAATATAGGAGATGTGGTTACACCTTACTTCTGACCGCTGTTTTTAATACCATTAGAAACAACAGTACGGTACGGTAATCGACCAATATGTAACGTCCCCGAATCATCCCTCCATGTCCATCGTATACGGCAAGGCGACTCACCGTCATTAAGCTTTCCAGAGAGACCCACTTACGTACTTCTGTACCCCTATGATGACACAGAATCACAACGTCTTCTAGAAAAGAAGACATTCTAGATACTGTATGGAGTAGTTACAGGCTCGTTAATCATCCCTATGAGAACAACCTAGTCACGCCATGTCCTAAAGTTCTGGAAAGAATACATCCGTCCACCTAGGTACGAACTCCTCGACAACCCCTATCCAGCATGGAAAGAAACAAGCTACTGGTATTTAACGAGTTGTATCCGTCCATATACACATCCATTCATTCATTCATTCAATCACACTTACAAGTCCTCTGTAAGGTTAATCCCTAAACCAAGTCAGAACAATTCCAACCCACCATCCCGTTCCCATTACTATTCCCAATTCCTGTCCCCCATCCTCATACTCATACTTTGGAGTGAGTTCCATACCGAAGGCTTTTGAGGACATTTCCGTCGCCTGCCTCCTAGATGATATTAGGCTACATTCGCGTGGCAGTGTTCATTCTCCAGCATACTTCCCAACTTCAATCTTCCAATCTTTCAAAATCTCCCATCCAATACACTCTCAATCTATATCCCATCCACACATTAACAAATACACTACCAATATACCACCAATGTACCACCCATCTACCTACCTACAAATCATACAAAATAAAACATCACTCACCATCATCCTACAAATCCCCAACACTGCAATAGAGTTGAAATGAATAAACACACTAGTTAACCCAGATCTTGTACTCTATCCAAACCTTTCCAAAAATCGTCATTTTCAGCTAAACCAAAGCCAAAACCAAAATCTATATCCAAAACTCCCCTCCCCTTCTCAAATAAAAAATAAATGGTAAATAGTGAATATTAAATACTAGATATAGATATAGATACAGATAAATCTTAATTATCCCTTTCATAATATCTACAGTACATCTATATAAAAAATATGCATATCTATATATACATCATCACTCAAAGTACCTACCTACCTACCTACAAAATTACTCCAACAAAAATTTCCCTAATTCTCATCCTAGGACTTAATTACCCATTCTACTGACTATTACCTACCTACCTAATCACTAACTTTAAAAAGTTTCAGGAACTCTGAAATTATTTTTATTTTGCCAGGAGAACGACTATTCTATCTCACTCAGTCGTTCTCACTCAGTCATGCACTTTAGCATTCAATAGCTATGGGCTCATGGTATCAAAACCACCTAGGTACTTTCCGATGCAAGTCTTAACATGTTTTTATTTTTGATTTAAACTGATATGATTTATTTCTGACTTCATACAAGGAACTAGTCATGGATGTCTGTATACCTAGGTAGGTAGGTAAATACGGATACCAGTGCCAGTGCCAGTGCCAGTGCCAGTTCTAGTTCCAGTGCCGGTATCATCATTTCTCTATTCTAGCCCTTCCCATCCATCCCATCCATCCCATCCATCCCATCCATCCCATCCATCCCATCCATCCCATCCATCCCATCCATCCCATCCATCCCATCCATCCCATTCCTATCCCATCCAAATCAAGCACATTGAGCACATTGAGCATCGAAATTATACTCGAGGAATCCAGCCAGCAATTGTGAATTTATATTGACAAATACAATTTGCGATCTAGATCCATGAGTCTCCGGTATGACAGACATATCAAAATATAACTATACATACATACATACATACTCATTCTCAAACTTTCCATCGACTCGCCATGTTCAAACTTCGCATGCATCCCTGCATATCTATTCATGAGCACAGTAATTTTTCATAAAAACCGTTCATGTTTGATGTAGCATGGTCAAGTTCGTAGTCGCCGTGCCGCCAAGCTTGTCGAATCGAGCTCTATTGCTTTCCATCTCAAGTACCATGCCATTATCATTGTCGTATCATTTCATTACGTATCGTAAAAAGTAGTTTCGGAGGAATCGAGTCCCTTCTTCGTTTTTATCCATCCATCCTTCCATTGACTCTCTCAATGCTAAAAGTGTATTCTCTCGGTGAAATACAGCACCACGACCACGGCAGCAGCCACGATAATAGCCACCAGGAATGTGACTCCCATACAGATGAAGCGACATCGACGTTTCTCCTTATACTGCTGATCTAGCCAATCTTCACCTCCGCTACATCCCCACAATATCGTCAGCAAAATTCCCTACTTCCCCTTCTTCCCTGCCCATACACTTGCTTCATCGCTTCCAATACCCATCCATCCCTCTATCTCATCTACCTTCTCCACAGTCCCCGCCAGATAAATAACCCCGAACAAAAAGAACAAAGAACCACCTACCCATAAGGAACCTTCCTCCTCCCCACACTCTCAGTAGCATACCCGCTCTCCAACTCCTTTAAATCCACTTCCGACATATGTACCGCCGTCGAGAACCTTTTCCAGAACATCGGATCCCGTACTAAACCCATGCTACTGGATTGCATCGATATGGGTCTTTGCGAGACCTCCTGTTTCAATGGTGAAGGACGATGCTCCCTCACTCCGAAATTGCGTGGTTTGCCTCCCATTTTGTAGGTAATGTTAGATGGAAATCTAGTATAAAGATCGTGGACCGAGGAGGTTCGGTGAGGCGGTGAAGTGGTGAAGAATATGTTTTGATCCAACTAGGAAGTTCTGAAAAGTAAACTTTTATGCGATCGGGTTATAGATCGATAGGGTCGTATTTTAGTTCGAGGGTCGTCTTTCTTTGGGTCTTGACGGGAAGGAGTTATATGGAGTATGAAAGTGAATGAGGTTGGAGACTAGTCACAGCCAAATCCTAATATTCAAAGCCACACCAAGGAATGAGCTGTGAGTGAGCCTTCTCTGAATATTTCAAAGATCAAACGAGTGTAAATGATTCCAGCTCCGCTTCAACGGGATCTCAATCTCGTAACTGTAATGACGGTAGGACAAAAGAGTGAGAGATTTACAGAAAGCTTTAGCTTTCAATTTGACATTCAGATACTCGTACAGATATCCGTAAATAGACAATGAACAAAAGACAAGACGGAACGAAACAAAACAAAACAAAATAACATCTGGGATGAGATTGAAGTGATTGTTTGTTTGTAAGAAGAAATCCTTCAATCAATCACAATCCCATAGCACTTAATACACCATTATTAAAAAAAAAAAAGAGTTACAGGCCTTTCTCATACTTCACTCACCGTTCGAACAGGAAGGAACCCTGAATGTGAATAATTTACAAGTGAAGAAAGGTGCAGCCATCAATGCTTGGACAAATAAAGAATTACCCATCGCTGCTCTTATCACCATCGTCCATTTCTCACCGCACAATTAAAATCTTGACCTCACATTAAATAGAGAGAGAGCAACCAGGTAAGCAAAAAGCAGCGCTCAATACCGTTGAAAATAAAAGTCCAGGCCATGATCCATCATCGCAGATTTACAGGCGTAGGAAATTAGAGTGGAGTCAACCCGATCAAAGGGCCCGATGAAATCCAATAGAATCTCACTTGGGACGTCAAATGCACCAATGATATCACGGAGAAATATATTGATGATGAAGGTGTGACGTGACACCAAAAATCAATAAACCTCAAACTCGAATCTTTTATTTGTTTATTGTTCTGTGTGCATGGGAAATGTCCCGTAAATTCAGGAGAAGATATTGGACGGTCAGGAATTTGCAAAAGCTGGATGCTGAATAGCTTCAAGCTAGCGGAAGGAGAGGAGCTTGAAGAAAGAAAGAAAGGGGGCATTTTTTAGGGCTTCGGAATTGTCAAAGCGCCTAATGATTCATTGGAATGGCCTGTGAGTTGGCAACTTGGCACTAATATAGGGGGAAGTACAGGACATACGTAGCACGCTTCACTGCTGAATACACTAAAACTTGACCTAAAAGCACTGTAGTCTGTAAAAAATAAATAAATAGAATCTTTCCATCACATCATCGCCATGTAGCCCCACACCATCAATCTATTTCCAATTTACCCATCCTATCCCATTCCACCATCTTGTCGCTACCACTTACCACTGGTCATCATAATCGGCAGCAAACCACCCATACCATCCCATCCCATAGAATCGGCTCTCACCGGCACCCCAGGAACATTCCCACGCGCCAAGCCCGTAATATCTCACCTCCCCCCCTCCGAGAACATGGGTAGCATAACCCCATTCCCCTACTGGCAAACCAACATCCCACCCACGCAACAAACATCCCAATGTCCCATCTACCTCCAAAACCTCTCCGCAAAAGACATAAACATACTCAGCACCCCGGACAGCCACTACCAGATCCTCTCCTGGTCTAGCGTACGCCAAATAATTTCCTCCAACCGCCTCGATCTCTTCCAACGCAAACCCTCCGATCTCCGACGCTATCTCGAATACTGCTATAACATCAAACAGAAACATGGCTCGATTATGCGCTACATGTTGGATGTGAAATTGCAATGGAAAGAAGCGGAATTGAGAGCGCAAGATGTGCCATTTCGCAGTGAAGAGGATTTGAAAATATTAATGAATGATTGGCCCTATGGCATTGATGAGAAAATCGTCCATCTGGTTGTGTGGACGAAATTCGCGTTGGAAGATGATCCGGAAACGGGTGATACGAGGGAGGATGTGAAGAAAGAGATAGATCGATGGGTGGATGCCGTTTTTGGGGAGAAGTGTGGGGGCGAGAATGTAAGCTGCTCTCTTACCTTTCGTTTTTTACCTGCGCATGCATGTAAGATTCTTGTGTATCATCTTGGCTTGCCGTGGCTTGCCGTGACTTGCATTGACTGATTTGCATGGGTAACTACGTTGACATTGGGAAGAGAGCTAATGAGAAATTTCGTATGCAGGTGATCTGGTTTAGGAATTGGAGGAGCTTGAAGTCGATCCATTCCGTGGAGCATTTTCACGTTATGCTCTATGATCCGGATTCTAATTTCGTAAGAGAAGTGACCAAGGGAGATGTTCCTAGTCAGGAAGTAAAGTAGCAAAGCTAGGCCATGGAAATATTCATGGGGAAAGTCTGTGGTGATAATTTAATGCGATTACTTATCAATGGCGTTCAGTAAAGAGGTTTTAGAAAGATTAGACAATAGACAAGAAGTAGACAGATAGAATGCTGCAAGAAGTAAGCCCAGTTCTTCTCGTAGCTAAACATGGAGTTTAATTTGTACTTTTAAAATTTGGACCTATTCACAGTTTTACTGCCATCAAACATCCTCTTTTCTCCCATGGCCGTGACTGCCATGTCTTTCCCTGCTTTCCACTACCATCAGAAATGCCGCAACCAGAAGCTCAGGTATAATCTTCCTAACTCTTGCACCATCCAAACGCCATAAAAAACCGAATTTTCCATACGCCCATATGCGAGCCGTTCATTACACCCCGAAAGTCCTGTGCTAAGCATACTCTCTAGGGATTCCCAAACCCTCTTCTCTCTGCAGCCTATATGACTCCTCTTGCTCCCTTCTCTCGCGAATCTCGTCATCAACATCTTGTTTCCATGCTGCCAAATCGGGTGGGATCCGCTGGCTCTGTACACTCGGCGCATGTTCTACAAAGCGCAGCTGTTCATGAATGCTCGACACAATTTCGTTGATCTTCTTCTCTGAATTGTGATTCCTTCGGCTTTGGGTTTGACCCTTGGCACTTAGCAGCTCGGCCAGGTCAGGATATAGGGATTGATCTCGGAAATGATGGCGGTAAGGTGTATGCAATGGGATTTCCTCATGTAACTTTGCCCCTATTGCGATACTGGTCTCATGTGCCCAAGCACGCGCAACATTCCGGGGTGTGTAACCGCCTCCACCTACAAGCATAAGAGGTATACCTAAACTCTTGACATATTCAACACAAGCGCCGTGGCCCTGGACGAGAATGTTGAAGGTTCCGATGCGATCGCCTGCAAGTGAATCGGCCCCACATTGAAGGACTATGGCACTTGGGCGGAACTTTTCGTTACATTTCGAGATGACTTGTTTAAATACCCTTAAATATTGGTCGTCATCGATGCCATCGTTCAATGGGACGTTAACGGCGTGGTGAGCGCCTTGGTTGTTTTCATTTTTGGGGCCGGTGTCATCTAAGCCGCCCGATCCAGGGAAGAAATTTTGTGGATCATATTTGTGAAATGAAACTGTCATAACTCGACCTGTTGACCAAAAGGCCTCTTCTACACCATCTCCATGGTGAACATCTATATCAATATACAAAACCCTCGGAACTTTTCTCAAAAGTTGAAGTATGGCAAGAACAATATCGTTCACATAACAGAATCCTGAAGCTTCGGCCTTTTTGGCATGATGTAAGCCTCCAGACCAGTTTATGGCAATATCTGACGTCCCGTCGCACAGGCTCCGAGCAGCATCAATTGATGCACCCGAGTACATCGAGCAGTAATTGAAAAGCCCATCAAAAACAGGACAGTCATAACTACCAAGGTTGTATGGTTTGTTCTCATCATCGTCTGGCAGACCTACCTTGGCAGTCTTTATATATTCAAGATATTCGTGAGTATGAAAATCCTCGAGTTCCGCCTGGGTTGCTTTTCGTGAAACATAAGTATCCATAGCAGCGTGCATACCGTATGCCATAATCAACCCTTTTGCTAGAGTCAAACGCCACGGTTTCATGGGATGACTTCTGCCGAAATGATGTTTCTCGACCATGGGATTCATGTGAAACGAAACATTATATCCCGTCGGGCGAACGATTCCATTCTTTATAATTTCCTTCTTGACTTCCGTAAGGTATCTGAGGTTGTCACAGTCACCTGGTTCTTGTAGTGGGACGCCCCATTCCTGAACAATAGCGTCCATCGTAAGCTTTATCGACGGAGCCGTGAGTGTTAATTTGAGATTTCAGATTGCAATTGTCGTGTGAATCGGCACGGTGAAGATTATTGAGCAAAGTGGGCGGCTGTGGATTTGAAGTATCGTGCAAATTCCAGAAAATGCGTTCTACGTCTGCATGCGAATTAGCAGATATTAAGAGGATGAGAAAGATGTGGTCCGCTGGTAGTTCTTAGTGGTCATATGGCGTACATTTTCTTTGGAGCTACTTGAGCAAAAAAAAAAAAGGCCTATCCGTAAATCTGCTGTTCAGCTAAGTATCTGCTTGAAGGTAAATTTGATCTATGTTTGTTGTGTAGCTTGGCAGACAGGCAGTGTAGAAATCGAGCTATGCATTCGCGGCGAAATATGCCCTTTCCTCTCCCCTCCTCTGGTGAGAATCGCAATATTGCAGTTCCTTTTGCGAATGGAAGGCTGAAAATAGAATTATAGAATCTGGACTATCTCCTCTAATAAAAAGTGTAGTATTGTTCTCCGTTCTAGAAATTGAAACGTTGGGAATAAAAAATAATCATAGAAACGTAGACAATATTTGCATCAATAATAAAGGTAGAAGATAAATCTACATTATTGAGTTCGAGGCTCGATGGCTATTGAGGGTTCCTGCAGAAGAGGTACAAGACAAGACAAGAGACAAGATTGGACGGTGGGCTCCATGCTTACTAATTAGTTTCAGCCCTAAAAGAAACACTAGGATGCCAGGTTGATTGTTGTTGTGGATTGAAGGCGATTAAAGATAAAAAGGTCCAATCCTTTGACTCTCTGGACTGCTTATTACTCCCCACTCTTCACAACTTCCCCTCCTCGGCTTCTCTTTCTTTAATCGTCCCAAGTCCCCAACCCACCTGTACTGTACTTTCTTACTCCGGAGTCCGTATGCATCTCGTATGCATTCATGGTGTTCACTTATAAAGCACAAAGCCCAATATTCGAGCTTTAACTCGCTCCTTCCGCTCCCTGCCCCTCGATTTATTTGTAAAATAAGAAAAATTCCCAATTTTTTCTAATCGATTGGGGCAAAAGCGCTAGAGCCACCCTTCACTAACTTTTTATACTGTCCAGATACGACTAGATTTATTGATAAATTTTTAATCATCGATATTTCTAACATAATACAAGGTAAGCAAACTGTCGCAACTTCAGTTTTGCATGCGCAATCATCCCCATCAAAGGCATCATATTTCCATGATACCTCCAACTTCCTATTCGTCTTTTGCTCTTGGTTCTTCTTTGGATATCGTATCTTGCCTCCTTACATAATACGTTTGCTGCGGGATTCCCGTCAACGTTAATAACAATGCCCAGAGACGATCTTTCTATCGATTTTGTCCCCAAACACAGACACAATATGCCACAGATCGATCATTTAGATACAGCCGGAGTCCTGGATGATTGGATCAATCGTGTCGCGAATTTACCCCACGAAATTGCCTTTAAGCAAGATGAGATAGGAGAAAAAGATAAAGCTGTGCAAGAGTGCCTCACTGTCATCGCAAGGCACGATGGCGCTCTCCAAAAATGGACCAAGGCAAATGGGGCAAACCAACCAAATCCAAAGGAGCCAGCATTGAAAAAGATCATTTTGGAGAATTATGAAAGAGCAGAGCGCCTTCAAGATGAGAAAATTAAGCTATCCAAAGAGTTAGAAGCGCTTGTTGAGGGGCACGTTCGACGACTCGATTTACAAATCAAAGGATTACAAGAGAGGGGAGAGTTTCCACACGATCCAGATCTGCCTTCCCTACTACGACCACAACCAATTGATCGCATCCGAGACACGCATGGCACCACGAGACCATTGGGTGAACTCATAAATTCGGCCACCTCGTCTCATGTACGCCACCCAAGCAATTCTAGAATATCCACCAGTGTCAATCAATTGAACGGCGCAACAGTGTCTTCCGCTCCAGCGACGCCAGCGGCCACCTTACTTTTACAAAGACAAGCTCGGGAATCATCTCTTGGAGCGATCAATAAGCGACCAAGACTTACTGGAGGGCTGGGTACTTTGCCAGCCGCTTCTAGCGGGCTTGCTCGTCATTCATCTATGACTCCGGGTACTCCACGTGGAGGTACACCATCTGCCGTACGCGGTGGCAGTGCGGGACCAAGAAATACGCAGAAGAAGAAGGTTGCGCCGCAGGGCAGCAGACAGAGTGGTGCTCCACGGAAAGGCAAACCTGGAAAGTCTGGCCTAAGCAGGCTCAAGCGTGGACATAAGAACTCGCCGTCTTCTGCAAACGATAGTGAGCTTAGCGATGCAGAATCTGGCTCTATTGAGGAAGAAGAGGCTGCGGGACGTCAAAACAAGGATGCTGATGGAGACGATGATATGGTTGATGTCGATGATGAAGAGGGTGGAGATGACAAGAAATACTGCATTTGCCACAATATCAGCTATGGAGACATGGTGGCTTGTGACAACGAAGATTGTCCGTATGAATGGTTTCATTGGTCCTGTGTTGGCGTCAAGAGTGACCCCTTGGGCACCTGGATATGTCCAGTATGTACTCCTAAAATGCCCAAAAAGGCTTAAAGAATTGTTTGGTGAGAGGCGTTCCGGGTCATCAATGTGGATTTGCGGCGTAAAAGTAGATACAGATTATCTACGGGTAAGGCTACGGATGAGGGGCGTTTGTAGGTAGCTTGGTCACCCCTGGATTCGTGACTTGCTAAAGATACACTTCATCTAGACTAATAATATCAATAATATTACTTAGAATGGGTTGAATTCATCAAACCACATACTAAATTGCTGTCCCTTCGTTAAATGTTAATCTTTAATATCCACATTGGATGGAAAATAGTGAAATAAAATAGTGAAATAATATATTCGCTGTCGCTTTTACAAATTTCCTACACCGCCTTAAATATTCTGCCCACACCCCGCCAAACGACAAACAGGTCCCCTCCTTCCTTCCTTATTAATTCCAAAGATTTGTTTCCATGTTACAACTGCATATGTAACGTACGCTCCTTCTTCAATTCGTCATAAATTTAATTAAAAGTTTATAATGGAGTCACAGTAAGTTTCTTGCGTGTTTCTTTGTTTCCATCCTGAACAACAAATATAGCAAGCATCACAATAATCAGCCATAATATTGATATTCCCTTCGTTTTTCCTTCCATAGTTCATATTGGTCTATATCATTTTACAAGGCAACTAAGTACTTGCTTTCTACGTCTACTGACACTCTATCTATTCAAGAGCTGATCCTAGTAATCCTCCTACAACTCCGGGCGAGGTAAGCTCCAAAAATCTACCTGCTGCTCAAAAATGAATACTAACAAGAGCAGGACTATCTATTTAATTTAGATATGTCTTGCGAATTGATGTCTGAATGGGACATCCAACGAGCTCGTGAAAAGCCTGCCGCTGTCATTGCGGTGAGAGATGTGCAACTATTTGCCTCTGCTGGAGCCAACGCATGGGGATGGAACGGGGTCATGGCCGACTGTCCAAGTCAACCGATTCTCGTATCAGTTTCTGTTGCTCTGCGACGAGCTTTCAAAACGGCATCTGAAGATGATGACATTACCAAAGATACTATTCATTACGGTCGTATCAGAGCTGCAATCCTCGAAACTGTCCAGAGATACAACGCAGGGGTCAGACCACCAGAAATCTCTATCAAGAATATCGTAACACATCTTATCGGTGCTCTCACGCTCAGACACCGCTTGACAGTAGGCAAAAAAGTCAATTGGTCTTCGATCAAAGTTATGTTTCCAAAGTCATCTTTACTTGGTGCTGGGACCAGTCTCACAATACAGACTATTTACAAGGAAGAAATATTGAAAGGTCAGAAACTGGGTTCCCCGGAGAACATTGGCCTTATGGGACGTAGTCTTAATCTTCGAATCCATGACCTTACGGTTCCCACCCTGATAGGCATGCTGGAAAAGGAGCGCTTGAGGAAACAGAATGTGATTGCGAATGTTGAGGTGGACAAGTGGCTATGGGACGGAGATTTACATTGGGATATGGAGCAGATAATTGTAAAGGTACCTACTAGCCAGGCGCATTTATTACTATATCTTTCTCACCATGTGTACTAACTTCGCCTTGATAACTCTAGGCGATGGAGGAATCGTCGTTCCAGACTCTGGAAGCACTTGCAGAGCACATAGGCAAGCTTCTCACCAGATACGTTTTGATTCCTAAAATCATCGGAGTAGTCAGCACAGCAAGTTCCGAAGCTGCCAAGATATGGGGAAGTTTCAGTGATGATTATAGAAAGGTTCCATGGGAGGAAACGGATGTAAAAGATTTCTGTTCAATCGTTAATATCAAATTGGAGAAGCCGGGTATATATATGGATACTATACCAGGTGTTGAGATGTCCATAGACATGCAACCGCAACCCAACTCACCATATTTTTACTTGTGGAAAGATTACAAGAACTTGAAAACACCGGAACGCTCTTATAATGGCACACTCAAGGACTGGATTGCGGGGAATGTACCCCAAGAACCACTGGTGTACCGTAAGCGAAAGTCGGAAGCCTCAGAAACCGAGCCCACCAAGTCTGGAGAGATTACAGAAGAAGTCAATTCTCATCCATCGTTTGTTGGCAAATCCTCCGGGTAACTCCGGCTCTCCTGTCTTGGATTAGCGAGCGAGCGAGCATTGAAACGGAAGTGCATGGATTTCAACAGCGGTTATTTCTTGGGATGAGAAAATCATCTTTTAGGATACGTTGAAGTCGCATCTCCATGTATTGATCTACTTCACCTGGAAGGCTACTATAACATGTCCCAGGTATCCTGCTCATTCTTTGATTAGCGTAGTAGTTCCAGAGTATTGGTTCAAGAATAAACAGCACATTCATCAGCCATGCGCCAGGTTTCTGGGACTAGTGATTGTCATTTCCCTTGCTGTTGTGATTTATGACCTCATGTCGAGTTACGAGTAAGTGCAAAGTAAGAATAGTTCAATATTGGTTTAAGGTAGCTTAGATCCTGATGCCACCAATTTAAGCTCTATGGAACATTCTACCATGTGTACGTATTTGAATTATTACTTCTACCAAAGTATACCTAGTAATAGCTACCTAACTAACAATATCGAATATCTCGTTGATAACCTCCTGGGATATGATGTATGTAAACCTGTATGTAAATCTGTCTGTCTGTCTGTCTGTCTCTGTCTGTCTGTCTGTCTCTGTCTGTCTGTCTGTCTCTGTCTGTCTGTCTGTCTCTGTCTGTCTGTCTGTCTGTCTGTCTGTCTGTCTGTCTCTCTGTCTCTCTGTCTCTCTGTCTCTCTGTCTCTCTGTCTCTCTGTCTCTCTGTCTCTCTGTCTCTGTCTGTTTGTCTGTATATGTGTGAATAGCAATACCCAATCCCAGCACCTTCGCTTTGCAGAGAAGAAATGATATCCAATTCCCAAATAAAACTCCTTTCCATGCATCGATACCACAAATGATCCAAGCAGAAAAGCCACCATCGCCAGAAAAGTAAGACAAAATTAAAATATAACCTATAAACTATAATCTTTCCGGGCTCTGAGCACCAGGCATCATTACCTCCGTTGCTTGTTCGGCCTCAATTTCCAAGCCATCCCTCTTGATCGTATATGCTTTCCATGCAACAAATGCGCAAAGGATAATTCCTACTACCAATGCTGAACCCATTAGCATCGCGTTGATGGGGACTGGGTTTCCGTCGAAAACTTTGTGGAGTAATGCATCTAATCCGCTCTGACTAAAATTTAGTAGCCCCGCTAGGCAAATGATCAAACCGTATACCGTGCCAAAAGTGCGGAATCCGAAGACCTTGGCTGAATAGTCGGATACGGCGGTGTAGTAGAAGGGACGGTAGAGGACGAAAACACAAATGTTGGCGTATGCGGCCCAGGAAAAGGGGAGCATGCCAAGGACGCCAATGGTGGTAGCGATGGTCACGAGGGACGCGAGCACAAATGGGGTACTCATGTTGTCGAGAAATACACCGATGAAGGGAATGGAGAGGACACCTCCTAATGGGAGAGCTAGGTCGAAGAAGGTGTTGACTTCGACGGCTTTATCGTAGGAATGAAGGAGATACTCGTATTGTGGGCGGATAGTGGCGACGAAGAAATTAATTCGCGTCATTTGGATGACGGTAAAGAGGGTGATAAGGACAAACCATGGAGATAAGATTTGCTGTACGACAGTCTTGCCATGTAACACTCCATACACCCCGGAGATTTTATTCTTGCGTTCTTCCTGTTTGACTTGCTTACTGCCCGGTTTGGTGCCCAAAAGTTCGGTTATTCCTGAGACGACAGATTCACGACGCTGGCGACGCTCTTCGCGAAGGAGAGCTGTGCTTTCGTCCATCTGATCATCGAAAACATCGTCATCTTCGACTTGTTTAACCATTTCGCCCATGGTCTTATACGATTGCGAAGGCATGACGAATATTTGTGCGAGAAGAATAAAAGCTGGAACGAATAGATAAATGAGAAAAAATTGTTTGATATTGAAAGTGCCATCACTCCATTGGTATATGATTCGATATGCAAGGAAAAGTGCACTAGAGGTATCGAAGGCACCTTCAAACTTGTTAGGATGATTCAAAAATAACGCTAGGATGAACATTACTTGCCGGTCAACAGAGCCAAGATCAAGCCGGAATGCTTGGGAAAGGTATTCGAAAGCTGGTAGGAGGTGATCAAGAAGAACGCTCCACCAAGGGCCAAAAGTAAATATCCAGGAATGAAGCCATCAAAAGGCAGCTCCCCAGCAAAAGCAAAAAGTACAGTACCGATAGCCAAAAAGATGCTGCCTATTATACCGGCGACTCTTGGGCCATAATTATCTAGAATGGAACCAATTGGTAAAGCTGCAACGTTTGTACCAACCGCAGCGACAGTGAACATCAAGTTCAAACGAATCTCTTGCTCAAAACAAGTTCGTACTCCTTCTTCCAATTCATCTTCCGTACAATATTCCCGATATACACCTTCGCGGATAAGGACGGGTTTGAGGGCTGCATAACCGAAGACGATACCCGCGGCGAGGAGGCAATAAACTACCGCAATTGCAACTTGTACTATATTTAAGAGATCAATTAGTATTTTCTCGCACAATAGTTCTAGAACCTCAGATGAAAATATCCCAATAAACCAAGCGAATGCTAAGGATCCATTCAAATACATCCTCTGCACCCAGAGACAAAACTTACACATTCGCTTCGCCTTTGAAACCTCAAATGCCGCCACCGTTTCTATCTCCTCGACTACATTCTGCTGCTGCTCAATTTCATCCCCCCAGTTTCCAGGCAAGGGACTAAAGCTCAATTTCCTCCGCTGCGTTGCCGCAGGCGATCTGCCTCTTTCCGGCGAGAGAGATTCAAAAGAAGTGACTCTTTGGGAGAGCGACATAACTAATCCTACCTTGTTCCTAGTCGATTATATGTGCCCGCACACGACTTATATAGGAAGAAAAGGCGGTGGCGCTGTGAAACCTCGTGGTCAAATCGTCGAATGTATATTAGGAGGATGAAGTTGCGGGGTAGAAATCTTTTATATAATGGAAATTGGATTTTGTGGCGGGGAAAAGGCTCGAAAATCAGTGAGTGATTCAAAAGAAAGTTCGAGCTATTGCGTCAGAAATAATCCCTTCGTTAATAATAATGTCTAAAAGTTAAACTTTCTCAATTGGAGCAAAGAGAACAACACTTTTCAATTGAAATTGTATCGATTGTGGAAAAGAAAGAAACAGTTCCACGAAAAGCAACATGTATATGTATTTCTATAATTGTTTTACAGGAAAAGTTTTATATCCAGGAACAAATTCTTGTTTGCAACTAGCTATTTGTAGCTTCAATTGTTCGGAGAGGAGTTGAAGCTTGGGTCGATTATCTGCTTTTAACCCTGCACTTGCATTTGCTAGGGGCCACTTTACTGCATTAGATTTTCTCGGCAAAGAATTTGAATATTCGGATTTCTTTTGATGCGATTCTTATCGGACTGCTCCGAGGGTTTCAAGGGAAGAGCAAAAATCAATTAATTATGCCAAAGAATGAAAAACGATGGTGGGAAAGTTAGTCGCAGCGGAGACAGGCGAGCAAATTGCTATAGCAATCTGTATCTAGGCGTGAAATGTTAAACTTGATTTTGATTTTTCTTTCACATACACATTAACATGTTGACCGAATCTTTTCACAATATTGAAAGGCAAGTAAGTATCAATTTGACTATGTACCCTTTGTATGGATCGCTTCTTCATTTTCCCTCAATCGCCAAATTCAATTATCCACTCCACTCCATCCAATCGTACATCCCTCATTTATTCTCCCAAGTGCCTCAGAATTTTTTGGCACTCACGCGGATGAGGAAATGTCTCAATATTAAGTACGATAGCTGCAGTCAAAGGAGATTCGTTAAATTGTAGGGAATAACGCACAAACAATAAGCATCGAAACCCACTATGGTATCTTCATCTCCTAGAAATCAAAGGGAAAAAAGAAATATCACTCGCAGCATTTTGACCACCGCCACCTCTGCAAACCACACAGAAAGGACGATTTCGCCCCCTAGGCTCACCGGAAAATCTACCATCCCTCCCTAAACCACCCGAAAAATCATTGGTTTGTATCCTCTCAAGAAGTATGCGTGCCGACGGGTGTGATATCTCTGCTGGTACGACCAACTTCTTTCTTGCTCAGCAGACTTCTTCCAAAACCTGAACGACCAGTCCTTGGACTCTCCGATCCATTTTCGGTAGAGCTCATGATAAAATTAGACTTTACTGTGATATGACCTGCTCCACAGCGTACTTGCTTCTCTTGCATGGTGCCAGTTTCATCGACCACCAGAACTCCCTCGCCGAGATCATCGTCCGAGCCGAAAGTGTTGTGTGCCTTGACTGAGACTTGGAAGGTGGCATCCGCAGAAGTAGTGCATTTGAAGCTTTCTTTCTTCTCATTGAAGATCACGGTACCATTAGGGGATCTGATATGATCAGTCTTGTGGATGACTTTAGACTTGGGACCAAGCGTTTTAACATAAACCATAACGCTTGAAGAAGGTGGAAATCCAGTTGCAGACACAATTGTGAAGTTTGCAATACCCATCGGACCGCCACCTGGAGAACCAAACATACCAGAGTGTCCCGAGGCCGCTCCGAAGGACTTTGTTCGTCCATGATTCGGCTCTGGAGGAGTGGCCGGGGGCATAATCTCTGGAATTGATGGTCCTGAGCCTTGGAGAGTACTTCCACGCCTTGAACTCACAGTACCATTCGTCACGGAAACATCGCTCTCTAACTCGGAATTAATGCTGCCACCGTACACTTCTTCTTCTTCCTTTTTCTTGCTTTTAAAGCCATGTCGAATGAACGACGCTCCCTTGCCAACACCATGAGCGGCAAAACCAACACCCATGCCAACACCATGAGCGGCAAAGCCAACACCTTTGATGGGAGCTCCTGCGACTCCAGTGACTATTTTTCCTGGTGTGGCAAATGTACCAGAAAATGTCGAGCTTCCTTGTCTCGACCTGGTCACGTAATCTGGGCGGAAAAGCAGGCGTAGACGGATGGACCCTGATTTACCTTCCAGAGTCAGGTTCATTTCCTTTGCCTTGAATGGTTCCAAAAGGTTTAGGTTGATTTCAGCCTTGCCGAGGAAGTCGGCCTTGTCACCGAAGTCCCAATCCATTACATTAACAATAAAGTGCGCCGCAGTCCTCGAGGGTACATCGAGCTCGAAGAATTCATTCCACGCTGGTTGTAAAGTCTTCTTCTGGACTTTAGTCTTGAATACTGAGTTGCCATTGAATTCAAACTTGCAATATGGATCAGAGTATCCGTTGCGGTCCGCGGATGGAAGATCAGTAGCATCCAGAACATCCACTCGAAGTTTACCCATATTGTTGATACTCTCGCTCGGGTCCAGTTCCATCTTGACAGGGATATACTTGAGCGAGACCTTAATATTACTAGTGTGGCCTTCCTCATCTCGGAGCTTGAGTCTACCAAAAGTATTAGTGGTTGTCTGAATTTAAGGGCCAGGAAGGCAAAAAGAATTTCAACGGAGCTTGCACTTACATGGTGGGATTATTGAGGCATTGTTTCAAAGTAGCTAGTGTCTCACCAGTCAAGCGAGCGATAGTTGGGTCTTTCTTCTCATCACCCTTACTCTGCTTTTCTCGGAGACGTATGGTGATCTTGGAGAAGTCGAGTTCACGAACAAAACAATCGCCAATCTCATCCAGTGTCATTCTCTTCGATTTTATGGTGGATGATGAGTATGACGGGAAAGCCATATCATCAACGACAACTTCGACATGAACGTGGCTTCGGGTCAGCTCGCAGTCAATAATCTTGAAGATAATGAGACCGGATTCGTATTTGAGTAATTCCTCGGGAGTGAGATGAATCTTTGGAAGCTGCTTTTCTTTCGGGGTTTCCTCTTGCTCTTGTGCACCCTCGGCAAGCTTTGCGGCCATTGCTGATTCGCTTGAAGATCGGCTAGGCTTTCCTGCTCCATCCCCATTCTCCACACCATCCTTTGTACCGTTTTCCATACCACTTATGCGACCTCTCTGAGAAGAATTTTTGGCCGCCGCCTCCTCTTTAGCTGCTTCCTCATCTTCGGGATCTGCGATATTCAAACATGGGTAGAATGCTACAGTATAGTTGAGTGTTCCTTTTGGGTTTCCCTTGCCATGCACGCGCAGTCCACTGGCCTGTGGAACTTTTTCATCATGTACGACATATTCTCCGTTTTCAAGCTGTTGAATATAGTCGGCCGCCAGAACTTCGACAGATCCTAAGGTACGATCACTGTTGATAGTCTCTTGATCCATAACCTCCAGAGTCAACTTCTCCCTAACACTGTGGACGGGCACATATACAACTTCGTCGAAATCCGGGTTGAGATTATTCTGGAATGTGACCGTTCGAGCTTTCTCTATTCCAGATAAGAGAACCCGGACGTAAGGATCCGATTTACCGAGAGTTTCAAGATTTCGGAGATCCCGCGCATTCTTAAAGTGAAATCTCATGACACCAATAGGTGTGACATAACCGCCAGTACCTGCGCCAACACCTTGAAGTGCGATTGGTTTCCATTGAAGCGTCAACTTAGCTCTTCCAGTATTCGCTCCGGCGAGTGTGTACCACTCTTGACCCTTCTCCATCAAGTTCAGCATGTCGTTGAGCTTGATCTGATACGTACCAAGGATAGGATCAGTGCCGAGTTCCCGCTCATCCTTAATAACAATACCGAAAGTAGCAGTCTTCCTATCAGTGATGAGAAGCTCCTTGGATCCATTATCCCAGATAGGATTGTTCGTCCTCTTCAATTTCCTTGTAACATGGATCTCCTTATTGTTTAGTAAAAGTACAGCATAAGGGCTGAGTTGACCAATAAGACTCTTGGTGCCATCGAGGTCTTTAGCTTGTTCGACACAGAAACGAGCAATACCTGTGTTAGACTCAGGAGGCGGCTCAGTCGTACCATCTGGGAGAGTGCGCCCTTCAAGGACGGGAAAGAAGCGTAGATCGGCAGACAATAAACCGCGTGGCTTGCCGTTTGCCATTACTTCCAGCTGTTCGTTCTCATATTCTGTGACCTCTTGCACCCTCTCCAACGGGAAAGTAGCAGTACCGAGTTCTTTATCCTTTCGATATTCGTTGTAATCAAATATAGCCATAGTGAGACTCTCGGTAAAAGAAGTAAGGATGACGTATTTTGTTTCAGCCCATTTAGGATTTGCGTTTTCCTTAACGATCTTGGTCTGTGCTAGAGGAGGGCCGTTGTTGATTGACAAGACAGTGTAAGGATCAGGCGTACCAGCAAACTTGTCAGGATTCTTGAGGCCCTGGGCTCCGTGGAGAGTGACAGCCAATACACCGATAGCCTGATCAACGGCAGACCCAGACAGCATTTTTGCGACTTCAATTGGGAATACATTTGGAGCATACATGATCGGTCCAATATTTGCATGAATCTGTTCCAAAATGAAAGTTTCAAGACCAGGAATGAAATTAATGTCAAACCCAAGAGTTTCACCCCCAAGAGGTTTACATACATAGTCGATTGCTTTTGGCAAGTCAGTATAAAAAGTCCACAAAGATTAGATGAGATATAGGTAATTGATATCTTAAATTGTCCAAAAATAAATGTAGATTATTAGGCGTTAAGATGAGATGTGAGGTGTTGCAAGCTTGAAGCCAAGATGCTGTATAGAGAGCGAGCTCCCATGTGAGGGAAAGAAAAAGAAAGTAATACTCACTAGGTTTCTCCAGGAATGATATCTCGATCTTCTCCACGTGAGGAAATGGAATCTGAAGCTTGATCTTGACTCGCATGAGACCCGAGAAAGCCATGTCCTCCACGATAACATCTAAACCCTTACTGATCATTGCCTTTCCAATCCTGATTTCAAGGACAACTTTTGGGTTGACCTTATTCTTTATTTGTCGAGCAGTCATGTCTGCATGATCGTTTGGGGTGAAACTGAACTTCCAATCCATAAGTACTATGTCGTCCTCTGCTTTAGGGTATGTCTTGACGTGTTCTAGTCGAGGTGGTTTGGTGCCCAAGGTAAAAGTTTTCATACGAAGACTATCCAAGAACGCTGGAGTTGCTGTACTTAATACTTGATCAACGGAATTAATAACTGTCTCGGCGAATACTGGCTGGAAGATTGGCCAAAATTTGACCATGAAACTGTTCATCCACTCTAGACTTTCTGTATCAGTTTCCAGTTTGTTTTTCGCAAGCTCCCGATTGATATCATCCCGAAAGTTGCGTCTTACTCGGCGTATCGACGTCCTGTAGTATGTCCCGCAAATCGCCATGATAATAAATACCCAACTGAGACCTCCACCCAGCGTGGCCACGAACCATGAAGAGAGGCATGCAAATATAATGACAGCGGTATTTTGATACCAATCTATGGCAGATTAGCAAAAGAACTCAAGTAGAAGGCAGGCTTTCGAATTACCTCCATAAAATTTATCTTCAATTCTGCCTTCTATCCAGGTTTGATGATCCAGAAGGCTTTCGCCTTCCAAAAGCTCGCCAGATTCTCCAGAGCCAAATCTTGGAGCCCAGCCAGCTCTTTCAATCCAACGGGCATCTTCATCCTCATCGACATATCCGTTGGCTACTGGCTGGTCTGGTTGTTTGCTATCTTTTACAGGGGGTGCAAGAGCTCCAGCCGTAGACGGGGGCGGTAGGTCGTAAGCTGCTGGCGTACCATCATCCATATCTGTCGCGATTGCGACACCTTTTGACTTGCGTTCGTGATGAAACCCTTCTGGTACATGCTGTACAGATTTCTATGTTAGTATAATGCGCAAAAGAGTGGGAAGAATACAACCTACAGCCCTAGCTTGTGCTGCCTTCTCCTCTGGACTCGCATCTGGGTCGAAGTGAAAAGCCGGAACGCCTGCTTTCTTGCCCTCATCGACAATCTTTGCTTCCGCGTCTGCTGCTGTTACCGAGCTATCAGGATTTTGTGCTGCTTCCACGGCACCCTGTGCTTTGAGCTCCCCCTCCAATCCCCTCGTTGTCGACATATTTGCTGTGGTTGTGCTGTTCCAAAACAATTAAGTTTGCCGAGTTCCAAAGGACACTTAGAAAGTGCTGGCCTCAACCTGACAACGACGATGTGTCGTTAGAAAAAGTAATTGGCAAAATAAGGAAAGAG
The DNA here is from genome assembly GCA_025389075.1 of Sclerotinia minor. Lineage (NCBI taxonomy): Eukaryota > Fungi > Ascomycota > Leotiomycetes > Helotiales > Sclerotiniaceae > Sclerotinia > Sclerotinia minor. The sequence goes on from QRFH01000003.1 coordinate 2,296,254, forward strand.
AAGCTCTTATTTGCGAGTGTTGACTTAGACTGATTTGACGGGCAGGGGGAGTGGGCTGAGCTATGAAATAATGGCGGGAGGGCTAGAAGGTATAAGCTTCGGGGACTGAGATAGGTAATTGAGTTCAATTAGATGGACCAATCCGAGCCACCAAATGAATTGGGTAATTTAGTGGTACTTTGACGAGTGATGGATGGATCATGAATCGACCCTTAAAATGGCATCTGTTGTACTATGATATTTTGGAAGAGGTTGAGATGTTAAAATGTGGAAGGAATTGGTAGCTAATCCCCTCTATATCATTGAAGAAGATGACAACAGGCAAAAGGTCGAAAAATGTTTTCAAAAAGAGTCGACTGAGTGTTCTGCACAGCCTGCACAGTCTGCACAAGTAGAGGAAAATATTCACAATCAATCCTTGGTTTTGGACTTCTTGTTTGTTTCCTGATAACCATATGAATGAATGGTGGAACGTGGTGGTTCCTTGTTATTAAGGAACATTGTAATTTTGAGTTGTTTTCAGTCACCAAGATATGAATGTTTCTTTTTCTAATAAGTACTCATTATCTAGGTACCTACTACCTACCCTACCTAGTAAAGTACTACGGAGTAAAAGTAGCTGCTCCTCACTTCATTATCCACCGATCTGTACTATTGACTACATGAGGCAAGATCTCAATATCATCTCATACTAGGTCCTTCGCAATCCTTGTGTACATCAATTCACAACCAGCCCGCCAGCACTAGGTATTACGTTGCTTGATGTATGATGGAGGTGGCATCTTCCTCCCTGGCCGCCAAAGAACTAGAGAATTTCAGCAGTACAGGGGATGTGATTCTGAAATGGTATAAATGGGGCCGATTAGGGTACCCAAGGTTGTTTTATCATCATTCGGATGTTCCGTCCAATCTGGTGCAGCTTGGAACGATCCAGTATGGTAGGGAATTGAAAATAAAATAAAATAAAATAAAAAGAAGATTGCATTGCGGATACCTGGCGATCAATTAGGAATCTGTGATCAGCTGTATTTGAGTTGGAGCATATTTCCATCCTCGTTGATGTGTATGTACGGAGTAACCGAAGTACCAAGGTCGACAGATAAAACCCTTTTTCACAAATTAAATACAGTATGTGAGAAACATCTTTCTTCCTCCCACTTCCTCTTGTTACCTCGGTGTTCCTGTCACACATTGCCTGTGTGCATAATCTCCGTAAGTATCGCAGACTAGATATAGTAAGACGGCCGATGCAATAAGGTAGCTGCAAAGTTGGTCCAGCTGCGGATATTCGGAAGGCAGTGGAATCTATAAACTTGGAAAAATCGGGGTTGCTAATATAACCAGTGAACGAATGTTGGTGTTGGCGAATTTTTGAGATAACATGTGGCTGGAGAAGCGTGGCATGTACTGGATTGAGCTGGCGGGGTTAGATACCGGTATGGAGATTCTGTGTTGAATGGATGGACACAAATCTTTCAAATACCTGCCTACTACCGATACCTACATAAGTTGATTCTCTCAGATAAAGAGGCTGATTCTCTCAGATACTTCTCAAATAGGGTGATCGTGTCGGATGAGATGAGTCCTCTGATGGATCGATCCATTTTAGATGAAGTTGGATCTATCACAGAGGTTGGATGTTATGAAGTTAGATCTTCCCGTCAGTTCGGATCTTTGAGATCAATGATGGCAATCCAAGATCAAGACATAGATACTCATCTAAAGCTTCTCGTTGTTGGCAAGCTGATGCACCGCAGAGGAGTGTTCGTTTCACGTCGTCTGTAGTGATACACTTTATTGCTGTTCATCGTTGGCGATCTCTTTTGGATGTACTGTATCAAATCCGATGTTGGAGGGAGAAAGAAAGAAGGCGCCATGTTGTAGAAGAGCTTTGGAATGATATATAGCTGGAAATGTTGATGCCGGAATTTGCATTACTCCGATTAAAAAGTTGAAAAGCAATATCAGCAGCATATTTGAAAATGCCGAATGCTAATCCCCGGCCATCATAAATCTTTTCTAGAAAAGGATTTATTAGACCGGTTCTTTATCAGTAAGGGTATCTAGATTCTATATCTAGCCTTGCATGGAAGGACCATATCAAATTCATTTAGTTGAGTTTCGTTGCTAAACATACCGAGTACGAAGTATAAATACGAAATTTAATCAGCATCACAATGCCATCCATCTATGAACCCAGTAAACTAATTCCTTTCACCTGCATTGTGCATTGAACGCATGTGTGAAATTCATCCAATTGAGCTTCGCCAATGCACGAAATATCCGAGAAAGCTTATGAGAAGTCAACCGAATATGTAGCTCTGGAATCTGGATAGGTGATGAATCATGATGACTTGTTGAATTGACCTTCTTCACCTATAACATTACCTATATACCCAGGTACCTACCTATCGACTGGTAATGATCTTGCCTGGGTCGGCTTCAATGTTGAACGGATCTTTTCATTGACACATAACGATCCGATTCATCTCTTCTTTGTTCACCTTGTCTCCACCCCCCGTTGAGCGTTGAGGCTCATTCATTCTTCGGAAACTTGATACATGTCGCAGGGCCTTTACACTTTTATTCATACGAAGTACACCGATTAAATGAAAAAATCAGAGTTTCCTGAAACACTTTTTAAGTAAGGATCCACGACGCCCTTGTTACTGCAGCCATATTTTGGCTCTCAACTTTCTTGGCTGTGCCTCATTTCGCGGCAATTTTGTTTGTAGGATACCCTATCTTTCTTAATTATACTGACCAGATAAACAACCCTGAGGTCTTGGACGCGCAAGTGAATCCTGAATACTGTGCTGTCAAATTTATTTCATTGTAATCGCAATTGCATTTGCATTTATTAATCTTTATTGTCAATTCACAATTCATCATTTTTATTAATATTCATTGATTCATTCGTTTGAACTTGGACAAATACATTATTTGCTGCTCGCTGTTACTTGTCGTGTGCGTGATTCCAATCTCGAGCTGTTCAGTAGATCATTCATTGTCAATGAGAAGATGGAGGCAACGGATAAGAAAGAGCTTGAACACAAGCAGCTCAAAGGACGATTGATGGGAAGGTTATTTGGCGGCAAGGAAAAGAAACCATCTTCGGCGGAGGAGGTATCCGACTTTCTTCATGGACCTACCGATAAGGTGCAGACGGCATCTTCTACTGCACTCTCGAATACCCCTCCTCGACTGCCTGTCCTCGACCGCATTGATACATCCACTGCACGACGATGGCCCACGGCGGCGGAAGTGAACAATGCTAGACGGAATCGATCTGCGAGTCCGAAACGGAGCAGGAAAGGATTGGCCGTGAGGTTTACAGAAGCACAACCAGAAGTAATTGGCGAAGGCGGTGATGAATGTGCTTCGCCAACAGTGGAGATTGCAGAAGCTCTGCGAAGTCGAGCCGCAACGATTCCTCAGCAGAGACGAAACGGCTCACAAGGGCCTGCTGATAAACGTGGGAATCCTGATATGTTTAGACCAGGGCCTTTGCGACGTATGCAGACAGGCTTCTCAACAACAGCAGATGATGACTCCGCGTCAGACAATGAACTTGCCCAGCCTTATAGAAATCAAAGGGATGAGACGAGCTATAATGGCAATGCAAAAACTGGATCGCGCAGCTCGTTCAATGGCAAGGCGGAAGCGGCGATGCGTGCATCAGAAGGCAAAGCATTGATAAGGGCGGTCTCGGGACATTTTACTGAACGTGATCTCGCGCTGGCAGCTTTGACAGCAAATGAGCATTCTCCCCCAGCGGACACTGTTCAACTGAACACAATACAGAATACGCAATTAGCTTCATCGCCAGGATTATCGACGAATTCATTTGGGAGACCTGACACGCCCAGCGATAGTGGGAAGTCAAATCCCCCTGTCGCTGAGGAGAGTCCTTCATCACTTTCAAGGACTTTCGCTACAAACAACGCTAGTGCGTTCGGAAGTCCCCCTCCCCAATCACGAGCCCCGACATTTAATCTGAAGGATGCTGCAATGGCCGTAGGGGATGATGCCCTTAATGATTTTGCCAGGCGTACATTGCATCTGTTCACCTTATTTAGACTTTCAGCCGAGTCACTGAAACCACTCACATCATGCTCGCTAGAAGAGCTCGTTAGAGGTGGATTATGGTGGTTTCTCAAAGGACGATCCGAGCTAGAGAGTAGCATTAGAGATCGGTCAGCAACTCCAGAAGCAAATGCAATGGCTCGTCAGCAAGCGTATACAAATTTGGCCAAGGCATATTGGCTGATGGAAAAAATTGCTCCCAAATGTCCCGAGATGACCAATCAAAGAAATACAGATACACCGCATACCATCATCGATGCCTTGGAATCACGTCAAGCAATAATATCGGGTTTAAAAAAGTTAACAATGGTAAGCGTCAATGAATATGGTGTGACTAATTTTGCTAATGGGAAACGCAGTCTATGAAGCGTAATAACATTCTTCCACCATTAGATGAGGATGTACCATTGCTTCAAGGTACTGATAGTCAAATATGGACACGAGATGAAGGCGACAAATCATTGCTATCACTACAGCGGCCGAATACAACGTTGACCTTATCTGGAGCTCTTCCATTAGGTGATTCAGGCACGAGTTTTACGTACGGGCGTCACTTTGTGGATGTCTATCTATTAGAGGAAGCAGCCTCACAGCATTATCGTTGCCCTTGCGTTTTATCTATCGTTCGAGCAAATCATGAAGAAGATTTGAGTTTTGTAATAACTAACCAAAGTGGCGCCTTAAAGCTCGTTATTCAGCACGACAAAACCCGCGGCCCCACGTGGAATGATGTGTCCTGGGTACAAAAAAGCAACTCACTCAACGTTAAGCTTCCGAGAGGCTTTGAGCTTCAGGTTAATTGTACACAACAGGACTTTAGGAGTCTCAGGGGCTCTTACGACTTCCAAAACAGCGTTCGGCAAAGTCTGGCCCGACTCGAGGACGAGGACAGTGTCTTCGAAATGACCATTAAAGCTTTCCAATGCTTTGGCCAAGAAAAGCAAGCACAGTCATTCCCAGCAGAAGCCGTGCCAAACTGCGAGGTGAGGTTATTTGAGAAAAGCATTGTCGAGAAAGCGGCTACAGGTCCCAGAAAAATGCATAGGGGATTTCGACTTGCTGTTATGACCGGAAAAATGACCAAAAACCTACGGGGTATTGATCTGGATATCTCGCCTACGATACCCATTCAATTTAGCCTTCTGCGAGGTGATAATGGTTACCCTGCTCTTTTGTTAAAGATTGATGGTGGGAATTCTAAGTCGTCTATGGTCTTTACGTTTGAAGAGGCAGATCAGAGAGCTAGGTTGCACGCGTTACTCACTGGCGGAGTGATAGGACGTGAAGAGACTGTCTATGGTGAAGCACCCATTCGATCGTTCATCATTGAGGAACCAGGAGGCTTGGCACCGCGTCTCGGGGGTTTGGAATGGCAAAGTGTCCGGGTAATCAACGAAGATGCCATTGATGTTCAAAACACCAAGACCGTTCTGTCGGAACACCTACGAGTCATCATGGATTTCAAAACAGGTACAATCACAGATCGGTTCAATATTGGACCTGGGGAGTTGAAACTTCGACTTGATTTACACTCGACCAACGAATTGAAGATATTGAGACAACCTCAGCACGACATGACTATAATGGCGACTCAAGCACAAGCAGCGAATCATCCTCCGAAGGAATTTGCTGAAGTTCTAGGAACAATCGCGAGAGCCGAAACAACCCGCACTTATGTGTTTCCCAGCTTGAAAGAGCTTCATCTTTTTCAGTCAGCATTGACAGGATTTGTCGTTGTTTTTGATGGCAGGGCATCATCCTTCAGCATTTCGAGACGAAGAATGGTTGTACCTATTTATAAAAAATGGGATGCTTCCATAACTAGATTGCAATTGGTCCAAAAAGAAAAAATCATACAACTGCTTGCCTTTTTTGAAAATTTCAGTCACGGGGACTGCATGGGCTTCACTTTGAAATCCACGGATACGTTTGAGAGCTCAACCAAGAGTGGAAAGTTTGCCTTACGCATTGTTGACGCGAAATTTTCTATGCCAAAGCCTCGTGGTGACGGACAAGCAGCCTTGGATAGTGGTTTCGTCAATTTAGACGTAAGTCTCTTCTTACTATTTTTCTTTTCTATAAAATACCAACATTATTCCGCCGCCACGAACATCAATAGACTAACATTCTTCAGATGCCTGATTACCCGGGCGAGCATGATGATATCACAATAATATTTGACACAGAAGCAGGTATGTGCGATGTTTTATTACCATTAAATTTACCCAAGCCACAGCCTGAACCGGTTTTCGGGCTTCCTAGTAAAACCGTTATTTATCTAGTCCAATCGACCAATGACAAAAGAACGCATTGCTATTCAAAAATATCACTCATTGCTTGCTAACACTTCTATTCAGAACGTGATGCATTTACTAAATCATTACCGGCACCTGTAAAGGTAGCTTCACGAATTGGATCAGTGAGGAGATAAAAGCAAGCTTTTAGACATATGAGGATTTTTGCGATAAAGAGCACATGATACGAAGATGCAAGGCGCACGGCGCATAAATGGAATTCGAATATTAGACATGGCATTACGGAGAGATATCCATCATTGCGCTGGAGTTCTTTTTTGTGGGGTTTCCCGGCATCATTGTCGTAAAACCGACATTTATGTGGAGACCCCCGGTCCCATTTTTTTGGGGAACTATGGGGACTAGAGATTATCCAGTGTGTCCTTGGATTGGTTCTAGTCTTTTAGACTTTAGATTACTTCCAACTCTGGTCGTTAATGGTTCTCACAAGCGAACGGATGTGCACTTTTGACTGCACTTTACCTGCATTAGCGGTAGGGCTTGGTATACCCGATTGTGCTAAACGTCAACACTTGAACTTTGAAGGCTTGTATTCATAGAAGGGGTTCGACTGAGCACAATGGCCCACTGGACGCTTAAACTCTAATTTAGATGATATACATACTAGATATATAAAACTCGGTAGTAACAATTTATACTGGGTCTCTTTTTGATATAATATAATTATAGAAATATAAATATTTATTACAGAATAATTTCAATGTTTAAAAATCTTAAAATTGTAGTTTTTTAATGATTCTCTTTATAATATTGTTACGAGGTTTGCCGTCTAGATCACGTGGAAGTGCTCTAGGCTCTCGAGGTGGTTTATAACTAGGCGTCAAGCAGGGACTTAAAGTAATGACAATAATATGATGCAATTCGTAACTAATAGTATGGTATACTAAATGATTGATCTTGAGCACGAAGCTCTATACAAAGGAAATCCATCTTGATTATATAGACCTTCATGCCTATGGCTAGTTAGGAATCGTCGTTCCTGGGAGCGAGCGTTCCTGGTTGTTCCTAGGAACGGTCGTTCCTCACCGTTCCATCACGTGTTCCGAGGTCATGTGACGTAATAGTCGTAGCGGACGTAACACGTTACCCAAAGACACTGCCAATCCCCAAACCTACAAAACACGGACGCCGCCGCGTCCATATTTGACCCTCCACAAATCCTGACGCCTATTGCTAAGAGCAATATAATAATAACTGGAGTCGATATGACCTTAGAATCCGCTAACTATCATACCTATAGCAACGCGAAGACTATCGCGTCTAGCTTCGAGAGTTCCCTCGTTACTGGCCCCTAGTGCTAGAAGTACTCGATCGATATCTGCACTCGACATACTTTTCAGAGCAGCAGGTGTCTCGGGAAACTCTGGAATATTTTCCGAAGTGCTTGCGTTAATCAGAGGGGTAAGCCGTCTATCAGCAAAAGATACCATTGAATTTTGTGTTCGAGATACAGAATTTTAGTTTCTATTATCGAGTGATAGAGATTAGTATATGTAATAAAGAAGAGTATATCAGTTAGAAAGAAGAAAACTTACATGGCGTTCATTCGTGTCTCTAAGGTATCAGATCTCTGGTCCATCTGGTCAAATCTCCGTTCCATCTGGTCAAATCTCCCGTCCATCTGGTCAAATCTCCCGTCCATCTGGTCAAATCTCTGGTTCATCTGTGCAAATCCCTGGTCCATCCGCATTTGAATTCCATCAAGCCGGTCATTTATGCGTGCGAGAGCATTGAGAATGTCAGCTTCTTGGTTGAATGCAGGAACATTGGCGAATTTAGGGTATTCTACGGAGAAAGTGCTGAATGCCTGTGATAGTTTATTGAAGTCGGGGGCATCCATTATGGACTGGATAAGATACAGATTAGCAAGTCAAATATACACACAATGATAACCACCGATATCAAGCAGAAAGTATGCGTGCCTAACAGATGAGAAGAGGTTCGAATTTGACGATACAATGATACTGATAGATATTGTTGATGATACTGTAATGAAGAACATTATGATATAGAATTGTAAGAACACTGATAATGATGATGCTGATCGAGAATTTTATAGAAAGAGTGCTTGTTTATGGGGTGGCAATTTGTGTTGGCAGGGAGACAATCATGTGAAATATACTACTCGAGCTAGTCTTTAAAGAGGGCGGGGGGCTTAGCGAAGTATGTTTTTATATCAAAAATCAACTATTTCAAATCCTTTTATAAATTCAACAAATAGATGAATATATATCAAATTTGAAGAATATTATAAAAATTTATCAAAATTTAATATTATATTAATTTCTCATTTTCATATATTAAATATATTCTGAAAATTATAAATTTATCAAAAAACAAAAATTTAAAATATTATAATTTTAATTTAATAATTTGAATTGATTAAGAAAAAAAAAGATTTTTATTGATAAATAATTATTTATTAAATGAAAATAATTATTGATATAAGATATCAAATCAGAATATTGAAAAACTTGAATTAATATATATTTTTTAAAAAAACTCATCTTTTGATGATCGAAGTATAAAGCTTAAACCCCGGCCATCATCAAAGACTAGCCCGAGTATCAAAGTTTAGTTGAGAAGATCGTCTATTAAAAATGGAGAAATCACAGCCACAGCCACGGCACCACCCATGGAAACTTAAAATAAGATGTATTACTTTTGGGCCCTTACTTTCTTGTAAATCGATGGATGTTCCGTTTTGTAGTGTTTGTGAATTAGAGCGAATAGAGCATAGATCTCTGCAGCTAGTCATCGAATTAAATAACTAATTACCTACGCGTAGACCAGTCTCCAGATAGACAACATTTAACAATTGATGAACGCACCATCGGGTACCTTCTGTCTCCTATAAGTACCTACCTAGATACCAGATACCTGATGTGCATTTTATGTTGTTTTGTTCTTCCTATCCCATCAATAGAGAAAAGGCTCTATTTTGGGAAAGGAAAGAGACTGGTCAGAAAAGCAAAAGCCAACACCTACCTAGGTATAACCTAGAACATTTGGTTCTAGTGAATTGTGGATACCCGCAATTACGAGATCTCATCCACGTCCAACTCCTCCAGACCATACTCCTCCAGCTTTCACAGCCAACTAACAAACCTCTATCGTTTTCTTTCAACATATTTTTGTACAACTTCCATTTATTGGTCTATTGATTTCAGCTGTGACTTCATTGATCTTGCCATATATCAACCATTTTCGAGCTTCAGTAGCGCTTGCCAACAAAAATACACGTTAGGCGTTTCAGAAAGAACCAGGCATCACACAGTGATTTGGGATTTTTGATCAAGCTAAATCTGGGTGATTTATTTACCAATAGGCACTCTCGCTCATTTGTGACGGCGACCACATCATCATGGCTTTCTGAAATATCAAAGCAGAATCACCGCTTCGTATGCTTAGGGCTCAATTAAAGTTCGTCGCTGAGTACGGCCAGTCGTGCTACCAATGCCAGGAAATTCGAAATACGAAGCTCAGGTCATTCCGGATCCCTATGCTGACCATGATCGAACGAGTCGTTCGCATACCACAATCATAATGTCTGCGGACTGTCGGGAACTAGAGATGGAGGCGGAGCGATTTAAGGGCGAACCGTACTTGCACCCATCGTATTCATCGCCGGAACCTTCTGTTGAAGAGAGAACGTATGCCTCCCGTCCTCGCTCTAGAACTTCCACAAAATTTTCTTTCGGTGTCTGGGGAATGCTCGTTGTGTTGATATCATCCTTCTGCGTCGCTCCTGTATCTGCTGTGTTTATAGAGTTCTCGAACTGCTTGGAGGAGAGCTACCAGGGCAACCAGCCTTATCAACTACAGTTTGTTCCATACTTCTTGTGGGCAGTATTCAACACCACCGATTCAACTCATAACCTCGCGCTCCAAGTATGGGGTGATGTTAAAGGGTCTGGCCCAGGGTCGTCAATAGTGGTTCCACCTTTATCCAACGATACAGCGTACTGGCAAAGTAACTCATCCGACACCTACAATGGCAAGATTGCCGATGAGCCGGATCCAACGTCTCAAAAACTTACCACGCTCTCTAATAAGGTCACCGTGCTAACCTATGAACCTTTCAATCAATATGTAGATTTCTGTGACCAGCTAATCAATGGCACATGTCCTCTGGGCCCTTCTTTTAATGCTTCAAGGTAAGCTATGCCTCAAGATCTTGTATGATGCTCGAATAATTAATATGCTCTAGGTGGAACCCATACACTTTTCCTTCTTTCGGGTTCAATAACAACTTCTACTCCTCATATGCTTTCACTTCGTTCAGTGCAACAATGGTCATTAAGAATGGCGATACTGCTGCTACTTCTATTGGATGCATATCAGCTGACATTACGCCTGACATTGGAAGCAGTTTAGCTGGGGTTGTGAAGTATGTCCCTATGGTCGTGCTCGTGTGTGTCGGATTCGCAACTGCTTTTGCCGGCATATACAGCCCCTGGGGTACGAATGATATATTTCGATGGACGACAAATTATGGCCGAGATGCTGACCTTCTCCGTTTGGTCACCCCTGGTTTTGGTGACTGCTTACAATATATCCAATTTGTTGTTCTTACCGGAGGATTGACACTCAACTATCCTGGTTTTTATCAACCTATCGTTAGTAAAGTTGCTTGGTCTTCATTGATGTTTAATGAGAGCTTCGTCAGCAACACCTACAAAGAGAGCTTGGTAGACGGTATATACGTAGTGAACGGAACTTACGGTCTCGATCGGATGCGACAACTCATTGGAATGGGACAAGCCGACGATGTATGGGCCGGCATGGCTGTCTGGCTTTTGTCTATCATTGGGGTGGTCCTCGTACTTATCCAAATCGGTTTCGCAATGCGGTGGATGCGGAGACTGCTTATGGGTACGCAAGAAGAGGATTTGAGGAAGAAAAATATGCCATTTTCGGTTGGAAATGTGATTCGGATTGTGTTTAATTATTTCCTACTCCCCGTTGTTGCTCTTTCTATGTTTCAACTAGTCGAGGCTTCCAGCTCACCAGCCTACACGACCGGTCTGGCTTTAGTTATGCTAATCGTGATTGTCGTTTTTGCTATCTATTTGTTGTACCTCATTGCAACGGCAAGACCAAAATCCTACCTGTTCGATGATCTTCCCACGGTGCTTACTTACGGAGCATTATACAACACATATTCCGACAATGCGGCACCTTTCGCCCTCGTACCAGTACTCCTGACCTTGCTCCGCGGTATCTCAATTGGAGCTGTTCAACCTTCGGGCATTGCCCAGCTTGTTCTACTTGCTATTTGCGAGGTCATCACGATATTGACATTACATGCATTTCGTCCGTTTCATTCTCCAACGTCAATGAATGCCTACCACACATTCTTCGCCGCTGTACGCTTTTCAACCATTTTGTTAATGATAGCATTCGCTCCTTCACTTGGTATCACTGAAGGGCCAAAGGGATGGGTTGGCTATGCGATTCTCCTAATGCATGCTATTGTACTCATCCTTGGCTTTCTGCTGAATGCTATCCAGACAATTGTCGAAGTTGCAGCCAGGCTTGCGGGGGCTGGAGGCGATGAAAGCGGAGCAGCTAGAGGCGGTCTTTCCAAGGTATTCGGCATGCGGCAGTTGTCTAGAAGATTACCTCGTCGGGACGCCACATCGCGTCAAAGTCAACTGTCAAGCGCCGCTATGCTCTCTGAGCAAGACAGAAAATCATATCTAATCGAAGGAGGCAGGCTTCGCAGTCAGTCTGCCGGCAGTGCTGGTATTTTGCTCAATAGGCAAAGTGCAAATCTCGATAGTATGGCTGTAGACGCCTTCGGTGCCATGCCAGCGCATCATGTCAGCAGCGGTGCGCCGAGCTCTTATACTCCAACGACACCAGGAGAGGCAAGCACGTTTTCATTTTTGCCATCGGCTGCAGCGCCGAGCGGCCGGGGACGTAATAAAGGCCCCATACTTGGTCTGGATACAACTGATGCAGCTGATCCCTACTATCGCCCTCCCAGATTCCGCCGACCGACGGCAGATGCTTATTCCCCAGGGGCAAGGAGTCGAGGTTCGTGGGCTAGTGGTGACTGGACCAATAGACGTTGGAGTCAGCATGAATCTCCACCCGTCGATCCTGATGCTATTGAGCCATTTGAGGGGCCTTCAATTTCGGGACGTAACAGCCCCTCCCAACAGCAAGCGTTAGATGGGGCACCACTAGAGCTTAACCGATCGAAAGCTGATTACACTACAAGAGAAGTGGACTTCTACTACGGAGTTCGTGGGCCTGCTTTGAACGCCGAAGCACCTAGTCGAAGAATAAAGACTGGTCCAACAGATCCCACAGGAATCCCTGCCTCTGCGGCCGGTTGGTTCAAGAGCCTCTTCAAAGGCAAGACGAAAGAGAAAGGTAAAGGCTTCGAGGTAGTGCGGAGCTCGAGGATGCCACCGGGAATGAGCAACGCAAGAAACGCACCTGGGGATGAGTCACCGCCCGAAGGAATCCCAGTCGCCACAGGAGCGATTCGACATGGTCCGATTGACTCCGACTCTGATGACGGACACGAGCGAGTTGGCTCATCAGGAAAAATTCGCCCATCGCACCTGGACGGAGCAGATGCCGACGATGGTGAACTAGTCAGCCCTATAGTATCGGATGATGGACGAAGTTACCATGATGACGAGGACGAGTTTGAAATGACTAAGATCTCTGATCTTCCTCCCTCGTTGCAAGGGCTGAAAATTCCCGAGGGCGGTATGGAATTGCCTAGTAGATTTCCTTCCAAAGCTAGCTCAAGAGTACCCCACGGTTCACGCGCCGGCGACCCAATACCGCACATGTCTTTAAGCTCGCCCGTCCGAACACCCACAGTTCCGCGAAAGAGTTCCCGTCGAAAGTCACAGAACACAAGTGTGGATTTAAGCCTTCCAGGTAGTAGTCATCACACACCTCAAAACTCCCTCACTTCACGACTTCCATTTGAGAGGTCGAATTCCGATAAGCGAAATTCTGACGCATCTGCCAAATCCAGCATAGCACCGAACGATGGATATGGGCATTCTCGAAACACTTCATTTGGCAACTTTACAGAGGCGTATGGGAATGATCGGCCAACAAGTGTGGGATACGTCTCCCAGCACCACATCCATACCATCAACCCGCCAGAGAACAACCCACAATATCTCGGCAGCTCAGCTGAACTGGTGGATGGACGAATTAGTGGAGGGTCATCTATTGATCATCCTCAATGATAGAAAGCACTTCACACAAAATGTTTCACTTTTTACACTTTACTAATATGCATTTGATCGTCATATGAACGAATTTCCTTGGTCAGAAAAGTCTCGTGGAGTTTTACAGCTTGTATGTATTGTAGAAAGGACGGGAGTAGCATGGCGACGGAGGACAGCGATGGAACTTTCATGGTTGGCGAGGGATAGCTGACCATTTGGAACGGATCGGGGAAGGAGAAGGGAGGAACTCCCCCAAAATCAGAAGACATATAATCCACGTAGTCTGTCTACACATTATCTTATGTTCGCGGTCCTTGTAATAATAGGCACAGTAGAGGGAAAAGATGGGCCGACAAAAGGTAGATTTGTGTGTTAGGGGAGGCGGCTTTGGTGGAAAAGGAAAGGAACGGCTGGGAAAGAAAGGCAACAATTACCCAGGGATTGGATTGAGCCGGAACAGATCGTGGATGTCGGAAATAGAAATACGGATAGGGATATGGGATATGGGGTATGGGATATGGGATATGGGATATGGATAAATTAATATATTTTTGGCTTGTAGTATACCTAGCTATGCTTTGAATGGATGAATTTTGAAAGTTGTGGGAAATCGGGGAGTGAGATTATAGATGGACAGGTTAAATGATATCCACTCGATCTGGATCGGTAGATGGTTTGTTCATATTGGATAGAGTGATGGTAGATTTTTGGAATAGGGGTGATGCGATTGAATCAAATAATTAGGTCAATTGATATACCCACTGCCCAGGTACTCGTCTCGTACATACATTCGTATATCGTATAAGTTAAACGAACTCGGTTTAGATTCAATCGTATTCGCTTCTTGGACCGCTAGATTCTAAGATTATTTTCGGGAATACTTCTGTATATATACTCTAAACAAATAAATCAACGAGTATAAAATAAAAATCAATAAAAATAAAAATTGAAGAAAAAATTGAAGAAAAAAACCTTTTTTGAAGAATTTTATAAATTGTTTATTATATATTTTGAAATTTAAATTTATTTAATAAAAGTTATATTAAGTTTAATTTAATTATATTTTATAATTTTTAATAAGCTTTTTATTTATCAAGTGTTTTATATATACTCTATCTAGGTATTGATAGTGAACCTTAATTAACTCCGCAGTTGATGTTGATGAGGAGGTACTAAAATATTGCACGTTTTTCTTTTTTTTTCTTTCTGGGGATGATTCTTCCGAGACTGAAGATGGGATTCGGGTCATTCGTATGGATTCTGGTGATTCTACGTAGGTATCATAAGGTTTGTGTTCTAGATAATGTTTAGTAATACAACGCAAAATGGATATATTGCTGTACTGCTAGGCAGCAGAAGACAGAAAGTGTAATCATATCGATTGGTAATACTAAGAGTACTATATTCTGCTTATTGTTACCTTTTACAAAGGGGTATCTGAGCTTTGTGAAAGGCATGTAGAATATGGAAGTTATAGGCCGGAATCTGGAAAATTCAAGAGATTCCGATGACGAAAGAGATTTTTGCGTTGTAGGCAGCAAGTACGGAGTTATGGGCTTTTTGCTTTTTTTTGTTAGGTTTCCTTTCCCAGCCGTCGCCACGCATTTTCCGAATCGGTTTTTAATATTTTGTATATAAATTGAGAAGTACGAGTATTTTATATATACATACATATATATATATATATATAATGATATGAGTACGTTATCGGTATGAGTACTCGTCCATACGTATATCATTCTTGCATACATATTCACCATCACAGTCACAGTCACAGGCATCTTTCGCATCGCACCGCACCACTGACCACTAAAACCCAAGTTTTTGCTTACTATATTTAACCCCTTGTGACGTTGTCTGGTTTCCCCTCCATTCAGCAATTCAGCACAATTTTTTGTACTTCCTGGCCGGTAACGAACCTTTTAAAGGTCCACCTTGTGTTTTTATCACACTTTTGATCGAGCCATTTACAACAACGACATACCTTGAAACCCTTCAAATCATTCACACGTTTCCCAACCCAGCTTCTCCTTACAACTGCAAGGTGGTGCATGCCGAGATTTTGATCCTAATTTCCTGACCCATTTTCGGAGAAAAGCTCGATTTACAGCCATTAAATCGCAAGGATGGTTAGCTTAGGGCATGTTCATCGTAGGCAGTCTGGTGCAAGTATGTTTTTCTCTCGTTGGAATGTACTTTATCGATATGCTATCACTCAAGACCGAAATATTCAAATTGGATAGACTTCATTAATAACAATATGGGAATTCTAGGCAACCGGTCTTCCGTCGATGAATCGAAGACTTCCGATGCGGAGGATGAGACTACCGTCGTTGAGCCAGATCAGGGAAATGGTAGGAACCCATGATATTTGAGAGGGGAGAGATCTCGCAAAAGCTGACTCGGGATGAAATACAGTTCTCTCCCACATCATCTCACAGCTCCGTCCTGGAGCGGATCTGAGCCGCGTCGTTTTGCCTACTTTCATTCTCGAGCCGAGGAGTATGCTGGAAAGAATTACAAAGTGCGTAGATGCCGGGGCTTCGGAAGGAGAGGAAATATGAGAGGCAAGCATGCTAATAGTGTGTAGCTTCATGGCCCATCCGGAAACTCTGCTTCCCATGCCAGAATTAGACGATCCTTTACAAAGATTTGTTTCCGTTGTGAAGTTCTACTTGAGTGGATGGCATATTAAACCTCCGTAAGACTAAATTCACCCATTTGAGGGAAGCAGTGGTGCTAATGAGATTCTGCAGAGGGGTTAAGAAACCGCTCAATCCTATTCTCGGCGAAATTTATACTTGCTACTGGCAATTTCCAGATGGCACCAAGGGCTACTACATTTCTGAGCAGACGTCACATCATCCTCCCAAGTCGAGCTACTTTTATATGGCGCCAGAACATAACATACGAATCGATGGGTGCTTGAAGCCTCGAAGCAAATTCTTGGGCAATTCTGCGGCCAGTATGATGGAGGGCATTGCTATATTGAGGTTTCTGAATAGAGGAAGTGGACCCAAGGGAGAACGATAGTAGGTCATTACTTGCGGAACGCAGTTCAAAGGGGATTTTTAGATACTGACTGGCTGCTAGTATTCTGACCCAACCCAATATGTACGCTCGAGGCATCCTGTTTGGCAAGATGAAGTATGAACTTGGCGATCATAGTTTTGTGCGCTGCCCGGAGCTCGGATTGAGTGCGGATATTGAATTCAAGACGAAGGGCTACTTTGGAGGAACATACAATGCTATTGGAGGTACAATTAAAAATGACAAGACAGGGGAAGTTCTTTATGAGCTCTCGGGCATGTGGAGCGGAGAGATGTTTATCAAAAACGTCAAGGTATGGTTCTCTGCAATCTTTGTGAATTTTGAAATTACTAACTATACTCAGACGGGTAAGAAAGACCTTTTATTCGATGCTACGAGAGCGAGACCATCACCTCCGTTAGTAAGGCCTTTAGAAGAACAAGAAGATCGAGAATCGCAAAAGTTATGGTTCAAGACGGCAAAAGCAGTCAAGGAACGCAACCACGAAGTTGCGACAGATGAAAAGACGTTCATTGAAGATATGCAGAGGGATGAGGCAGCCAAGAGAGTAGAAGACGGTGTTGAATGGACTCCAAGGTTGTTTAGACCAGTTAAAGGTGGTCCCGGCGGTTCCGAAGAAGGTGAAGAAGACTTGGATTGGATCTTGAATGCAAACATGTAAGTTGATAAAAGTCATTCTTCATATATCGTACTAAAACCGGAAACAGAAATGGCGCCAGTCCACAAGAACAGGCGGAGCAAATCCTCGCGGTTTATCCCATCCTTCCAGGTCAGAAATCCACGGAGAAAAATCCTATTCCCCCACAACATCACCAACACACAGAACAGGCCAACCCAATACCAGTACCAGTACCAGCGGCAACAACTCCAGTCTCAGTATTGCCTCAGGAGAAGGACAAGGAGAATCTCATTGATCTAGGAAGTGACTCGCCAGCAACCGCTCAGTACCAACATGTACCAGCTGATCTCTACGCAGCCCAGACGCAAAATAACGGACAGCAACAAAAGGACCTCGAGCGTATCCTCCAATCTACCAGTACAGTACAAGGCCAAAACCAGAGCCCATTAATTGACTTCCACGACGACCTAAGGAAAGATTTACCAACAGCTACTGACACCGAAGGGACGGCAACTTCCACACTGTATCGACAGGACACGGACACTCATAGTATTGATGAGTTTGTAGATGCCGAGGGATGATTCAGATAAGGAGGACGAAGGGAACATCAGATCGATCTGAACCCAAGCCAATATGAAGTTCCAATGCAAATACTTCGCGCATCCTAAGCTAACCAGTCCCAAGTTACCTTCTCTCCTACCGAGTTTTCCTTTCCCCCCCTTCCCGAATTTTCCTTTTCCTTCTATGGTCCAAAGGAGCAGGGGCAGCGAATTTCCACAGGCGCTTGCGTTTTCCTATTTTTGAAACTCAGATACACTACTAGATTGGGCCGGCGGGCGTTGACCTCTACCTATGTTATATATGTTGAGATTTTGTTCGGTCTATGGCAAGATAGCTTACTGGGGGCATGGATGGATGAATGAATCAATTCATGACATGGAATGCATTGATTGCATGGATTGGTAAACGCCAAATTAATGAAATATACACAATTCTCTTACTCTACATGGATCGGCTTTCACGTGAACAGATAGATACATATGCTTTTGATATTTTTTTTAATTTGCAATTTTTATCAAGTTTTTATGCGGTGATTATACATGCGCAGCTTCATGCTGTCTTTCTTGCCTAGGCTTTTGCTTTGGTGGTGTTCCCAACTTGTTGATATGAATAGATGACCATAAACGCCTGATATGATTTATAACTTCATTGAAACCCCATTTACTCGCCCGAAATCATGCATCTACTTCTCCTGGCTATGACGCTGAATCCTCGTTGGATTGTTCCGGTAATTGACCTCTTGACAACTTCAGATATACACCGAGTTTGGCGCATACCCACTATGCACTGGAGACATGGCATAATTTGTATTTCAATTTGTCTGTAGAGTCGTGGAAGGAACACCGAAATAAAAGTCGCACACTTCGAGTATTCGTTGCGTATTTGAGACGGTATCCTCCAACCTAATCGCCCCCAGCGAGCATTGCCAACCTATCCCGGACTCTCACTTTGTCCATTCACCTTATCCCCCCAAATAAACATTCTACCATCTCCAGCTCCACGTCATGCATATCTCTTCCTTGTGGGCTCGGGACTCGGACTCCTCGTCACGCTCCTCTCGTCTCTTCCCCTCATCCTCAACCACTTCTTCGTGCTCAACTCCAACTCGCGATCCAACTCATCGCTTGGATTCTTGCGATGGATAAAATTACAAAAGCCGCCTCGTACGCACCCTTCACCGCTATTGAGACGACAGCATGCTTCGCGGAAATCGGTGACAGGGGAGAGCTCGCAGTAGATGGGCCGGGCGGCGTACCAGCGCGAATTGAGGGCGTCGCATGCTTTTTGCGCGGAATCTTCGTATTTGAAGCGCGCATAGACGTTGCCGATTAGATCTGGAAGGAAAGTGTTAGCTATTGCTCTTTTTCTATATTTCCGGATAAATGAGAGTGGGAAGGGGAAAGAGACATACGATCATTGTTGTTATCACACACGACAACCTCCTCAATCTCTCCAAACTTGCACATCTCGCACCAAAAATCCTCGTAGAAGGCATCGAAGTGATTTTGTAGTTGCGAAGCATTCATCTTGTTCTTAGGATCGTAGGCGGGGTTCTGGTAGAGGTTGGGGAGGAGGATGGTCTGCGAGTACGACGGCTTGACGTGTTTACGCGAACAGCGGTCGCCGTGGCGGCAGGCGCCAATTTTGTAGTAGAAGGAACAGTTTACTTTGTCGGCTTCGGTACCGAAGATGGATGCGAGGTAGTTGGCCATTTTGGATTTGGTGGGTGGCTGAAGATGTGAGGTTTAATCGGACTGAAAGCTGTAGCTGTCGACACGGTTCAAGTTTGAACGTTTGTTTGTATATTTGTGTATGCAGCGATTAGCGTTTTAAGAAAAAAGCTATCTTCAGCCTTGATAATATACTCCTGATGTGCGAACGGCAGAGTAGACAACGGTGAGTAGGTGTCGATAGCAAATTGTCTGAATAAGGTGAGGCGCTTTATGATAATCGCGACAAGAAAGTTCCAAAAATCTAGGACAAGTCCGAGCTTCTTACTTAGCGTGCTTTTTTGTAGCTTGGTGGATGACTAATCAAAAGTTCGCCTGCATTCTCGAATTGGATTCTGGATTTCTAATCAAACCTCACTTCTAAACTCACTTCACTATAATATTAATTTCGTTGTCACATGTCCGCTTCATGGTTTTGATCTTCCCGTGCAGGATACTTTTAGTATTTACTAGGTTGTACAAGAGCTTTGATTTGGTTCTCAATGCTGTCGGACTTTTGCTTGATTTAAGGGTACGCATCACTAGGTAGAAGCGACTTGTAGCCGACTTCAATGCATAATGTCAAGCTAGATATTAATGCTTGGTGATGGGCTGCATTGGGAGAGCAAACAGCTCTTTGAGCGATGTGAATAGATAAGTGCTTCCTTCCCAGTGGGATTGGTTGTTCGTAAGTGTCATAACTACTTAGGTGATAATATATTATTTCTCAAAGCCTCTTCCAGCAATGGTGTCATCAATCTCGCCGGCCGAGGTCATCTCATTTGGCATTTTTATTATCATATTTATATTAAGCAGTACAGAACCGGACCTGCTATATCAAATAGCAGATATATTCAATTCTATGCTGGGTAGTCCCAATCGAAGTACTATAACATATCCTGCAATAATTTCAATAACCATCAGATGCTAAAATTGCAAACACTGTGTCAAAACTGTTCCTCTGATCTTATCTTCATCTCTAGGCTGCCTTTAAGCAGCATTTTTGTTGCATAATTTGCCAAATGCGGTAGCAGCCTTCTCGAAGAATACATCCTTCTTCTCGGGCGTGGCGATCACAGTTTTCTGCTCACCATCCTTTTCATATTGTTCGGAGCTATAAAGTTTATTGTGCAGTTGAAGTTCCGATAGAGCGATATTGTCCTTGTCTGTTTCTTCCTCGATGCGCCGGACAACTCTTAGCTCATTGGATTGAAACCGACCGATGCCCTGCTCAAAGCGGATTTTTACCGCGACAATATTTCCTGTTAATCCTCCCTCACCCCAAGTGACCATTAGGTCTCCTTTGCTCTCCGGGAAAGCCCACGGGTGAGCAAACATGTGGGTAGTGTATGCGAACTTCTGTACATGGCCCAAAGGATATGTCTTCATCAGTTCGACAATCTCGAAAGGTCCCCAAGGATTGATAGCTCGTCCAAACATTAGCTTGCTATCACCTGTCCGGGTGCCGCCAACGAAGCCGAATCTGTATGGTGAATCCTCTCCGAACAACTTTGTGTTGAATATTTGACCGTGTAAGTAGTTCTTGAAGATTGGCCAGGAGAAGAAATGGTTTTTAACCCAACCTCTTCCACCACCCCAATATTCCCAGCAAGCTCTTGCTTTTGCAAGCTCCATAGGTACACGACCTAGTACTACGTCATAATCTCCATTGTGATCACCGCCTTTGTGTCCATAGGCGTATAAATATTTTCCGTCGGAAATAACTGAGAAAGTTCCAAGTCGAGGCTCACTAGGCTATCATTGTCTTGGTAAGTTTCACTTTGTAGAGACT
Source organism: Sclerotinia minor (assembly GCA_025389075.1). Lineage (NCBI taxonomy): Eukaryota > Fungi > Ascomycota > Leotiomycetes > Helotiales > Sclerotiniaceae > Sclerotinia > Sclerotinia minor. Next base: position 2,317,595 of record QRFH01000003.1, read on the forward strand.
TGATTGACTTACATAGAATAGTATACGCTCACTCCAGCCAGCCATCTCACGCTTAGCTACAATAGTCGTCGGGTTGGCACGGTAATCAACCTCCACAGAGGCTATACCCACCGCTACGAGGGAGGTTGAACCATCCTTTTTAATTCCTCGGTATTCGAAGAAGGTCCATCCATATGCTGCGGCGCCTGTGATAAGATACCATGCAATCCCACCAGTGGCCCAAAATACCTTACTGTCGTTTTTCTTATCAAGTTCATCCTCGAAGCGTTTGAAGAAACTTGGAATTTGTCTCTCGCTGATTTCAACGTTGATTGATCCTGGTGGCGCCAAGTATCTCGACATGACGGGGTTCGTGGGATTGGTAAGAAATGAGAGCGTAGAATCTGTTTTTCCTAGAAATTGACCTGCTGCATTGTGGCAGAATGTGTTCTTGAATTGGAACAGCACATGTCCGTTTGGCAATGCGCTCGATCTTCCTCCCGCTCTCGGGTAGGAATTTCCGCTCTCTTAAGTAGTGTTAGAGTTTATTAGAATATGAGTCTGCTTAAATTTCCTGGGTTGACTTGCCGTCGTATAAATGACCTAGTGGGACAACATGCTTGATGATTGGGGGCCAAGCAACATATTTCTGAACCTCTGGTATTTCTATCTGTGTTATTGAAGCCATTTAAGAGAAGCGATAAGCAGCAATTTATCTTTTCGTGATGGTTACTTGGCAGTGAGCTTTTCCCAATGGATAGTCGTAAAAGAAAGTCGGAATTGTAGTCAAAGGCGACGAGTTCGCTTCCAACAGCTCCTGCCATGTTTGATCGATCTAAAGATGAATCGCAGAAAGATTAACCCTGATTGTTGTAAAACGTTAGGCAGTTGACTACCTCTGCTAACAGATTTTCTCCAAAGCACCTGATCTTGTTCTTAAACCTCTTAAAACTCAATTGGGGTTCTTCTTGCCGTTTAATCTTTGCAGAACGAACTCATATTGGCTATGCGTTTACGAAGTTGCTCTTGCTATATTACTATAAAAAATAATTATCAGTCATAGGCTCAAATCTCGAAAGACATCTGACTAAGGAGATACCTGAGACACCTAGTACAGATAATCCAAGTCAGGAGATAGATATGAGCTTAAGCGATATATTTACTATCAGAATCCGAGGCAAAATGTGGCCTGCCCACGTCCAAATGCACTCCATTGTCTGCTTTTGTTCCGATTCAGAAAGCACAAATACATAAAAAAATTAGCTCTCAATAATCCAAGTATTTTAGAATGCATGTTTATGATTGCTAGGATGAAATCGAAGATGACTTCAACTTCTTGCAAGGCTTGCAACCGTTTTGGGACATAATACTCCGACGATTTATCGCATGTTGTTCTGAAAAGAGAGCAGCTTCTAGATCACATACGTACCTTTTAATTAATATTTCCCTTCTTCTAATCATTAACGAGGTACGACAACCAAGTAGAGGTTGCGCTTCTCCGTCCTTCCTGGTTTTTGATCATTCTTGTGAAGAATCTTTGATTCTTGGGCTCAGAAAAATTCTCGACAGTAGATCCCAAAAACGGGCCTTGCATACGTGCCAAATATGGGTCGTGAATGTAGACGAAGAGAAGTACAATAAGAGGATGCAAATTGATTTTATTGTGCACAGATTCAACATAACTTGCAATGTTGAGAAGCTGTTGGTAAATCACATCTTGACATTGAAGAATAAAATTAGTAGTATGGTCATGTTGTCATGTTGTGTAGGAGATATTAAAAGGAATGAATATAGTTTGAAGAAAAGTTGTACAACATAAGATCGAGGGTGAAATGGTATGAAAATTAGGTTCGAATGCGCAACAAGAGGACGGCAGGCTTTAGCAAAAGAACATTACGTTTATTAGCACATCAGTTCTTCACATATTTCTCACCTATCATTAGGTAAGTACTGATCCTCAAAATACCATCGAGCGATACCTGACTAGAAAACCCTGTCATCGCATCTACATTAGAACTTCTTTAAAAACAGCTATTTTGTGACTAAAAAAGACATTTAGAGATAGTTACCCATCCATTTCCCAATATTCATCTTAGGTACCAACCGATTCGAAAGATGTCGAATCTCTCTTCAAGCGGAGTAAGTAGGTGCATCAGCGAGTGCATCTGAAGATGAAGATTTTCATGATGTTTTGTATTCAACATGAAAGCAATTTATGACTGCATTGTGGTCTCTAGATACAAGCAAAGGCGACAGGTGTTCTTTGATTTAATGAAATGGGGAATCGAACGTCTCTGCCTTGGCCGATTTGTAAGTTTCGAATGTGGCTCCACAGTGTTCGCTTTTGCGAATTACATGAAAATAGTAACCTGGTGAAACATCATTTATGTTGGTAGGAATCAATCAATACGTGTATGTGTGATCCGAAATTTGCACTGGAACTTTTTTGGTATTCTTGGATGTTTTACTACTTAAAATCTTCAGATATGCATCTATCTACTCTAGCTTTAAAGTCTCGAATTGCTTAATAGTCTCCTCAAAACCACGCTGTTCAGTTTCAAGATCTGCTAGCTTCTTCCTCTCTATTTCTTGCAACTCTTTGCTAACTTTCTCCTGGTATGCGGGATCATCAAGAATCTTTCTCTGTCTCTCAACACCTGCACGAGTCTTCTCTAGCTTTTTAGCTGCCTTTTGGATCTCACCATCAATGTCCACGCGGCCTTTGACATGCAAGAAGACAGCGGCAGCGGAGGAGACGGAGAATACTACACAACCAGCCGGGCGAGCGTCGGTTGAGGACAGTACTTCCAAAGACGATACACCTTTACCGGATAAAGACTTTATAGACTGGACTTGAGATGTGACTGTGGAGTGCGAGGTAGTATCGTAGGCTTGAACGAACACTGGAGCAACATGTTAGTATGAATCCTTCTGTTATAGCCTGCTGATATCGGCTTACCTTTTCCTTCATCCTTAAGCGAGTATTCAGACATCAAAGATCGAATACCCTTGGATACACCCAGAACAAGCTCATAAGCTGCTTCAGATGCAGGATCATCTAAGCCTGCTTCATAGACTGGGTATTTTGCAAGAACGATAGATGGGGTCTTGTCTTCTGGACGTCGAGGAAGTCTTTGCCAGAGCTCTTCGGTCAAGAAAGGCATGTAAGGATGGATCATGGTCAAAGCACCTTCAAGAGCAGTATACAAAGTGTCAGTAGCGGATCTCTTCTCCTCTTCGGTGCCGTCTTGGAGAATTGCTTTAGAGTTTTCAATGTATACATCGCACAACTGGTTGTACCAATATTGGTAAATAGCAGTTGTTGAACGCATGAATTCACGGTCTTCGAGATTTTGGTTGATTTCTTTCGCAGCCATTGTCATCTTGTGTAAGATCCAGCGCTCAGCCAAAGACTCCTTGCCTGTAAGCTTTGCAGTCTTTTGTGGAACGAAATCGGCAGGCAATTTGCCAACCACGTATTTTGTCGCTTGATAAATCTTGTTGCAGAACTTTCGGTATCCGTGAATGACCTTGATGTCGAATGCAATATCTCCGCCACCAGTCGTGTAGGACACCAACGCAAATCGCAAAGCATCAGTACCGCATTCTGGAATTCCGTCAGGGAAAGCGGTTTTCTGATACTTCTTCGCCTTCTCAACTTCTGCAGGGGCAAGATTACCGACCAAAAGCTTTGCATGTAAATCCTCAAGATCGATACCTTGAATCACGTCTTGAGGATCAATGACGTTGCCTAATGATTTCGACATCTTTCTACCATCAGAGTCCCGAACCAAGGAGTGGCAGTATACTTCTGTGAACGGCACTTTGCCAGTCATCTTGATACCAAACATAATCATTCGAGCAACCCAGAAGAACAAAATATCCCAGCCAGTCTCGAGTACTGACGTTGGGTACAGTTTTTCGAAATCGCTTGTCTTGTTTGGCCAACCCAGAGTAGCAAAAGGCCAGAGACCAGATGAGAACCAGGTATCCAAGACATCCTCGTCCCTCTTGAGTATGAAAGTCTTACCCGGAAGAGCCTTCTTGGCCTTGGCTTCTGCTTCGTCTTGTGTTCTGCCGGCAAACCATCGATCACCATTACTCTCATCATTCTCATCACCTTCAATTTGAGCAAAGTACATAGGTGCTTGATGACCCCACCACAATTGCCTAGATAAGCACCAATCATTTATATTTTCCATCCATCGAAGATAACTCTTCTCGGCTGATTCGGGCTTGATCTTGATTTCGCCAGACTTCACAACCTTAATAGCTTCATCTGCCATTTCTCTCATCTTCATCCACCACTGCGGCTTCAACATTGGCTCAATCACATCCTTCGATTTTTCACACAGCGGGACAGTCATTGGATTGTCTTTCTTATCAACGTATAGACCAGCCTTCTTTAGGTCTTCCTGGATAGTGTAACGAACATCGAAACGCTTTTGCCCGGCGTAAGGGCCTGCATTGTCGTTCATCTTACCATCATCAGTCAAGATGTTGATGAACTCAAGGTTGTGGCGTTGACCAAGAGCAAAATCGTTCGGGTCGTGAGCCGGGGTAATCTTGACAGCACCGGTACCAAATTCCTTCTCAACATAGGTATCGGCAACGATTGGCATTAGTCGCCCTTCAATGAAAGGATGAATGGCATTCTTTCCAACAAGATGTGTGTAACGAGCGTCGTCAGGATGGACTGCAATACCAGTATCACCTAGCATGGTTTCAACACGAGTTGTAGCAACCTCAATCTTTTCCTCAGATCCCTCAATTTGGTACTGGAAGTGAACGATGACTCCAAATTCCACTTTCTTATCGTACCCTGGCACATCAAGAAGGGTGCGGCCCGCGAGTTCTTTGTTAGTCACCTCGAGATTCGACAGAGAAGTATTAAGTTTTGTGCACCAGTTCACGAGTCTGTTGGCTCTATAAATGATACCCTCCTCGTGTAGTGTTACAAATGTTTCTGTAACAGCGGCAGAGAAATTCTCGTTCATTGTGAAAGCTTCACGGGTCCAATCGAAGGATCCACCCATCCTACGGAGAACGGCATTGATCTTCTTATGGTATTCGTCCTTCCAATCCCAGACAGTCTCAACGAATTTGGGTCTTCCAAGATCGTGACGAGTCTTTTGCTCGCGGCGCCACAGCATATTCTCAACAACGCTCTGAGTGGAAATACCGGCGTGGTCACATCCTGGAAGCCAGAGCGTCGTCTTCCCATGCATACGGTTCCAACGAATGAGTAAATCTTGCAGAGCGTTGGGAAGAGCATGTCCCATATGTAAATTTCCGGTAACATTGGGCGGTGGCTCGACGATTACGAAAGATCCTTCTGGTTTGACTTCTCCATCTGCTGTGAATTCTGGCTTGAAAAAGCCTTCCTTCTCCCACCATGAGTACCAAGCAGATTCAACGGCAATTGGATTATAGGCCTTGTATTGAGGGTCGTCGAAAGATTTTATTACTGTACAAACCAATTAGCTTGTTAATTGAACATGGCTCTACAATTTGATTGCCATACTCTTTTTTTCTCCTTCTGGAGTATCCTCGACGTATTTTGGCAAGACTTCCTCAGCAGCCTTCTTCTCGGCTTTGGCTTTCTTCTCCTTATTCTTGCTCGAGGCAGCTGACGCAGTACTTGCCTGTTGGGCTTGCTTTTTTTGGTCAAACTTAGCTTGTTTCTCCGCCTTCTTGCGTTCTCTCTCAACTGCGCAGCAGAGAATTAGCTTGTGGAACTCTTTGCACATAGGCAGAAATCATACGCTCTTTCTCGCTTTTAACTTTCTTTTCTCCCTCGCCAGCTACAGGAGCCGCGTTTTGTCCTGGCACATGTGAACCTGTTGCGCCGGATTCTGCTGCATTTGCAAGTGCAGCTTTGGTTTCCTTTGAGACCGCAGGTGGCTGCCCTGTGACTGGACCGGTCTCTTCCCCCACTGTCAGACAGTTCTAGTCAGCTGTAGATCCGGAAACTCTATAATGTTGCAGTCCTTACCTGGATTGTACGATGCAGCGTTGGTAGCCATTCTTATAGTAGGAGTAAGATTTAAGATACTTCTGTAAGGCGACCTGCGCACAGAGAGCGCCCTGAAAAAAGGTCGAGACGTCTTGAAAGTGTCTTTGTGTTAAATTGAGAAGAATCGAACAAAGTTGTAGATACTTTTGGAATTGTTTTGACAGTTTCTACATCCAAATTAAAATGTGACTCGAACTTGCGTGCCACCCCTCGTGTGGCTTGTGACTGGACGGACCCACCCAGCCACATAAGGCTGACTTACTTTTGAGAGCTCAACTTTCGGTTTGAACGATCACCTCGTCACTTTGTTTTTCTCAATGTTGGAGCCATTAAATATTTATAATATTTAATATTCATAAGATCTCCTATGAAGCTGTAAATTCTGGCATGAGACAGTCAATATTTTCTTGTAAAAACATTTATTTCTTTCAGGTAGTACTTGATCAGGTGCGGTGGGCATTTCATTAATTCATTCATTCATCAGTCCCAAAGCTAGAGTGCCCAGGTGCTTTATGTTATAAATCTCTCAATTGATGTTTCCGTTGTGGAAGGGTTTATATATACAAGATGACAATCAATGCATTGTCGGAGTCTACGATTCACCTCTTAGGTTCTTCTCAGGTTCTTACCACACCTACATCTCTCATCAAGGAGCTCATTGACAATGCCCTTGATGCAAAAGCTACGTGTATTGATATTCTTATTTCTCAAAATACCATTGATAAGATTGAAGTCCGCGATAATGGAGATGGTATTCAGCTCGGTGATCTCGATGCGTTGGGGAGGCGGGGTCACACTTCTAAGTTGACAACCTTCACAGAGCTCAGGAATCTAGGTGGCAGAAGTCTGGGGTTCCGAGGGGAGGCACTAGCATCTGCTTGCCAACTTGGAGATGTTTCGATAACTACAAAGACGGATGGCCAGCCAGTTGGCACGTGTGTAAAATTGAAGGCTATGGGTGGAATTCAGTCACAATCTCGAACTTCCCATCCTATTGGAACAACAGTTTGTGTAATGAACTTCATGTCAAAGTTACCTGTTAGGAAAAAAACCGCCTTGAAAGAGGCACCAAAGACTATTGGTAGAATTCAACAGCTGGTACAGAGGTATGCTCTAGCACGAGTTTCAATCAAGCTTACCCTCAAAATTGTAAAGGGTGCCAAAGGTGCATGGTCGTACGCACCTCGTCCACATGGTGGCATCAAAGATTCAGTATCTCTTGTTATTGGCCGAGACACTGCCTTGCAATGTTCCGAAAACCAAATGATATTTTCTGATTCGCCTGACTATCACAAGGTCTCGAATGTTCCCGCTGGTGTTGGTACTGAAAACGGGGTGCCGGCTTCTCATTTTTGCCTTGAAGCTTTCCTCCCCGGAAAAGATGCGGACCCAAATAAGTTAGGAAAGGGACAATATTTATCGGTTGATTCCAGGCCAGTAGCATCCGAGAAGGGGACCATGAAGAAGATCATAACCATTTTTAAGAAATACCTTCGAAGTGCGTTAACGGCGGAGTCTTCTTCAGAGAAAATCAAGAATCCCTTTATACGTCTCAACATTGTTTGCCCTGAAGCAAGTTATGATCCAAATGTTGAACCCGCTAAGGATGACATCATCTTCGAGAACGAGAAGCTTGTGCTGGAAGCGGCAGAGAAGATGTTCAAGGATTTTTATGGAGAGTGCGACACGGTCATATCTAGAATGGCAAAGAACAACATTGAGACTAATTCCGCTGGATTTGATATTCTTCTTGCCCGAAACACTCAGCAGGACTACCCAGCACCATCAGCTACTGTCGACGCACCATTGACACCCAAAGACACTCCTTTTGTCACTAGCTCCAATTCAGATATCGTGTCCAACTTCGGTCCCGTTACAACTAACGATGCCTCCAGCGTAGCAGAGCCCGACAACAGTGAGGTATCCGAGGAACCAAGCGCCCTTCGGATGAATAGGAAATGGGGATGTGACATGTCTCAGGACTACACAGAATACACCCATGATTTTTGTCGTCGAGCTTCTGTTAATCATACACAGAAGCAATATAGCTTGAACAGCGATCACCAACCTATTTCCATGGATTTGAATCCTTGGATCATTGCTAAAATGGCCGCTCCAATTCATGATGAAACTGCCACAAACTCGAGCACCATCAACACAAATTCAAGCTCGAATATATTGCTGAACACGATTGAGGACGACTCTCTTCAAGCCATGTCACCCCAGCGTGTTGCTGCTGCTGTTCCATCTCCGCAAAGCCGACGAACTTACAAATCCAACGCCAGCCTAGCAGATATCTTACAGTCGCACTCCAACTTTAGGCGCAATATTCATGAAAGCCGTATGCAATCTGCTGAATGTACAAATCCAATGACTCAGAATGATTTGCCCGTAATCAACCACAGGCATAGTCACGTGAATAGTAATGGGTTCACTACGGCTACGAATCTTGTTGAAACATCTTTAATGTCGCCACCAAGTACGTCTCCAAACATGCAGCAGCAGAAAAAAACGCGGAGCCAAGGGCTAAACAAGCCCTTTATACCTCCTTTCCGAAAGCCGAACTCTGGCGCTGTTTCTGTTGACCTTGTTCAAACACAGCTAAAACTTCCTTACCAGCCTTTTATCGTACAAAGAGAGGCACGCGACGCGCCTATTGCCGCCGCCACCCTAGATTCGGATACACAACAGATGAACCCTGTGTTGGAGTGGGCCATGGACTTCGAACACAGAAAAGAGAATGCTACTCGGCGCCGAAGAGACGAGCTTCAAGCTACGCAAGAGTTATTTCAGCAGCCATCCGCTATGGGCCAAGCCTCTTCCCGACAATCTCCCCACAAGAATCGTTACAATGCTGCTTTGGCCAGCCTTGAAAGACCCACAGAGGATTTGGAGGAGCTTTCCTCCGAGACGAACACTAGCGGAGTGAAGACTTCGCTTCCAGATAGTGACCCTCGGGGCTACTTGATGAAGAGACAAAAATCTTTTTCTGTTCTATCTAGCATCACAGGAGGCCCTCGGAAGTTGAAGCGGGCTCAGACTTTACGCCTTCCCCTAGAATCGATACCTGTAGACTTGGAAACCCGTCGTCTTCTCCAAACGGTTCCTAGTGGTATTGATAATATCTCAAAGCTTGTCTTGGAGACATCGAAGGAAGATCCTTATGTTCGACGGGGACTTCAAGCCATCGGCCTTGAGATGACGGCTACAGATAGGGATGCTGTAGGAAAGAAATTGTATCAAGTAGTTGAGACATGGATGAATTCAGGAAGAGCAGAGAAGTGTGATGTTGAATTTGTATTTGGTGGGCTGGATTCGCTTCATGGTGCTTGATTATGTTGTAAGAATATGGATTAGGTGGGAAGGTAGTATATATGGCTTACACATGGCGTTTGCTGATTCGAGATACTCATTTGCTTTCCTAGCGATTTTGTTCTAACATATATTACCAAAGCTTTTTGTTGCTGTTGCATTCAAGAGATATTTTAATGTATTCTATATAGAAAGAAACCGCTGCTGCTTGATTGCAATAAACGACTCAATACATACATCGAGACCTGATGGAAAGTGACATGTTCTAATTTAAATATAAATCTAACATTCTATATGTCATCTGCCAACGCGTTAAAGGCTTTCAACAAATCATCTCTTAAATCTTCCCATCCTTCAATCCCAACACTGACTCGCAACAATTTCCGATCAATAGTCGCATCCGACATTGCCCTCCACTCAATCAAACTCTCTACACCACCCAAACTCGTCGCATGATGGAACAATTCCAACTTACTTGGTAACTTCTTCGCAAAGGCCTCTTCCTTCAAAATGATAGAAAACACAGTACCAAACCCATTTGGCATCTGCTTCAATAACCACCCATCCTTAATATCCTCCTCTTGCAAACTCGCATGCACAATCTTAAGCACGACCTTCCTCACCACCTCTGTTTCCCCATCATTAGATTTCAAAGCATCGTCTAACCAAGAAACGATCTTTTGCGCTGAAGCTGATTGTTGCTTGACGCGAATTTCTAAAGTTCGAACGCTGCGGATTCCGAGCCATGCTTCCATAGATCCCATCACATTTCCTAGAACACAGCGCTCTTCTTGTAAAGCATGAAACCAGCCCTTTTCAATATGTTTGGGGTTCACGGCAAGAATACCACATAGCATGTCGGAATGTCCGCCTACATATTTGGTGCCGCTGTGCATGATGAGATCCGCGCCCCAAAGGAAAGGATCTTGAAGTGGCGGCGGACCGAATGTAGAATCAACGGTCAGGAATGCACCGCGAGAATGAGCCTTCTCGGCAAAAGCAGCGAGGTTATAGGCGGTTCCTTGGGGATTCAATGGTGTTTCCACGTGAATGATATCGCCTGGTTGCAGATCCTCGGCTGGACAATCCAATGGAATTTTCTGGAGGCCGGTGAGCTTTTTGTGGATATCAATGACGCCATGACAGCCATGATATCCTTCACCAATAGAAATGCGTTTAGGGTTGAGGTGAACTAATAGTGCGTGGAAGGCGGAAAGACCAGATGCGTAGGTTAGAGTAGGGCCTTTGAGGATACTGCTGAGGATTGCTTCGAAGCGTGTGGTATTTGGTGCACTTTCTCTGGAATAGATATGACTGTCCAAAGCGGCATGTGGCTATAGAGTGGCATCAGCATGATCCCCGTGGATAACTATGAAAGTAACCAAAAAAAAAATCATATCGAGAATAGATGTGTCATGTGACTAAGTTGAATGCGGGGTACTCACATCCAGATCACTCACGGCAACGAGCTCATCTGGGTTATTGCTGTAGCGGAAAGTAGTCGATACGTGAAGAGGTGGTGCAACATCTGAACCTTTGTTGAGGAAATCATCTGCGTGGATGGTTTGGGAAGAAAGTGATAACGAGGAGAGTCCGTGATTGGAGTGATCTTTAAGATCCTGTTGACCATTGAGACCAGGTTGGGAGGTTGCCATTTTTGCACTTGTAGTAGATGAATCCAAAATCTTATCGTAGCGGAAGCAATATGGTTATGATCGGGGTGGTCGAGTGCGAGTATTTATATTTATGGAGGATTTGTTGACCTTATCGGATTTCTTAGTGGCAAGTTGACGGAATTAAAAAAGAAAAGAAAAAATGGATCTTTCTTCATAATGAATGGTTTATGATTTTGGTATCGGTGGTATATTCCGTTATCAATTTTAAGGTACAGTACATCCAATGATTGAGTTGAAAATTGTATGTGAACTTAATAAAGTCAAAAGGGCGTAACACGCCCTTCGCGGAGACAATCGAATCTCCACAAGTCAATGCTCCCGGCGCCATGTCGCTAAGGTTAAGTGCCCCCTTTCGACCCGGATGCTATGTCGTACAGATACTCAGGATTGATGAATCTATAGAAAGTAATTGAAAACTTTGCAATATCTACAACTTTTTGACGATGTAGTTTTGTGATCATGAAACACGGCGGCCGGTGTGGTGAGAAAATGATCTCCCACGTGATGGTCTCAATCATACAACTGGTGAACATAGTTATTTTATAAACAACCAACCGTTCTTGTTTACTTACCACTGACCTTTTAACCGGTATCGTGCTCCATTAGTAGATACACCAGTAGCATATACTTCTTGACTTGTGCTCGGGCGATACCTGGAGAACATGCTTTGCGCAGGTGTACTGGACTGGGACTTCTAGAATAATAAAATTATGGAGACGGCGTTAGGCCAGCCCCCACTAGTTCCCTATTACGGCATGATTTAAGAAAGGGTCGTCCATTAAATTGTTACGATGGTAACAGCTGACTTGTTTTCGTAAGCTTGGGCTATGTGCAAATCGGTTTCGATTCGCTCAATTTACTATGGGATTTCGGTTACCCTAAGAACTCATACGCACGCACCATCAGTGCATATAAACAAATATGCTAGATCACTAGTGATTTAAGGTGATCCAAGGAATATGAGGCTCTATATAATTAGAAGGGATTCCCTTATTGTAGAGCTTCGTGGTCAAGATCAATCATTTAGTATACTCTACTATTAGTTACGAATTGCATACCATTATTGTCATTACTTAAAGTCCCTGCTTGACGCCTAGTTATAAACCACCTCGAGAGCCTAGAGCACTTCCACGTGATCTAGACGGCAACCCTCGTAACAATTATATTATATTATATTATGTTAAAAGGAATGACCTTACACAGGGAATAGTGGGAAGCTGATAGGGCAGAACTGAGGTAATATTGGTCTAGTATGTTAATCACTCTTCTAAGTTCTACGGAGGTGCGAAGCTCTCCTACAGAGAGCTTCTCAATCTAGTCCTAATAGGACTAGTGCCCTGTGCACGTGCTACGCAGGAACCATTCACTTTAACATATTATATTATATTGTATTATATTGTATTGAAATGAATTTGTTTATTTTGCTTTTTTTCGCCTTTTCGCCTATTCACTTTTTCACTTTTCCGATTTTCGATTTTCGCTTTTCGCCTTTTCATTTTTTCATTTATGTTACGAGGGTTGCCGTCTAGATCACGTGGAAGTGCTCTAGGCTCTCGAGGTGGTTTATAACTAGGCGTCAAGCAGGGACTTTAAGTAATGACAATAATGGTATGCAATTCGTAACTAATAGTAGAGTATACTAAATGATTGATCTTGACCACGAAGCTCTATACAAAGGAAATCCATCTTGATTATATAGACCTTCATGCGGTATGGCTCTGGTGGCTCTAGAGGCTCTAGCTAGATTGATTAGAGCCGGCCACGTGGTTAGTCATGTGACCAGGGACTTATGTTACCCGTCGTAACAAGAATATTATATTGGTATTGTACAGTACAATATTGTATTGAAATAAATAAACGATTTTTGCTTCTTTTTGTTTATTTACTTTTTCATTTTTTCAATTTTCGATTTTCGCTTTTCGCCTTTTCACTTTTTCACTTAATGGACGACTCTCTCTTAAATCATGCCGTATCCCCATATGATTTACAGACAATGTGAACAACTTAAACTTCAAGCTTCAATCTCAATCCATACAACTTGCACAAGTAAATAACAGATTAAAAAGCCTCAGCACCATTAAGTATCAAAATATGAGACCATTTGCAACATCCTTTACAGTGTCGGTTTCGTTCCACAATATTTGTGTTGGTTAAGGTTATCTTGCTTTGGTTCTATTTCCGTACAATCTACCTCGCCACATCGGCTTGTTGGTTTTGACCACAAGGCCAGGTCAAAGAGGACAACAACTTTCTACAAGGCTGAATCATACCTACTCGCGCGGTTACAAGGATAAGATCAAGTAGTTACTCACGACATCTTCACGATCAGGAAGGCAAATAACTTGAAAAGTAACTCAGCGAGGCCATGTCCAGATGATGGAGATATCCAGCTAGCTTGACATTGGGTCTAATTCTCTCTTTCAGCGAATGTTTCTCAGTTACCAAATGTTCAAAAACCAACATGGTCTATGGATGGTCTTCAATAAATGCTCTACTACCCACAGTTGGTTCAATAGATCGAAGGAGCGGTCATAATCATGCATTTCCACACTTTGCTTGCGAGGTCAGATTGCTTTCTCCTCAGACCTATGCTCGATTCTCAAGTGAGTCAGTCAACTGCGCCACCGTACAGAGCTGTACATTAGTTAGCTATCTCTCGAGCCTAAGTTGAACATGAGCCCTAGTTGTTCTATAAACTTTCGAATATTACTCCCCAGTTTCATTCTTATATCTATTTCTTGGTCAACAAGTAGTCCTATTACATTTCTTTTGTCACGATGCCTTATGAAGATGGAACACACAAATCAGCAAGACCCCACGACATAGATACATCATCTGTTGATGGTGTATCTGGTCCGTTTTGGGATGCATCTGATCGTTGCTTCTGGCTAATGAACAATCGCCAAATTTACACCCACCCTGAAAACTATAGCGGAAGTTCTGCTTGTGCAACTATTGCTTCCAACAATCCAGATTCTGCTTACCCATCTGGCTGGTCTAGGGGTCAACGTACACGTTCGCTATCAGGTTCCGATACTTCACCAAATTCAGCATCTTATGAATCCAAACGCATTCGTCCAGATTCCTTAGGCGGTGTACCTGTAAAGAGTACAAGTTCCAAACAGCATTCGCGACGGGGCACCCCAGAACAACAGCGCAGATTTCCGCAATATGACTTGTCCAATCTTCCACCTCCGCCCCCTTTTCCCGCTCAACGATCTCATTCAGTCCGCTTTTCTCCGGACATATCTTATTCTGATGACCCTGTGAAAAATCGTAGTCCAGGAGCATCCCAACCCAATTTCCCTCAACGCTCCCAATCTGTCCGAATCTCTAACGAGCGCGAGCAAATCTTCACTCGCTCCAGCAGTCAATCCCCTTCTAATCCCTCATCATCCTCTCCATATTCCCACCACAAACCCCTCCCAACTCGTACCTACTCAACCTCAAGCTCATCCTCAAGCTCAACCTCAAACCCAATACCACCAACAACCTCAGCACTAAAACACACTACAACATACACCACAACTTACAGCACTCTTCCCCCAAGCACGCGCTACACACTCCCACGGTACCTCCAAGACCGCGAACACGAAGACGAAGATTTCTCCTCCGCCTCCTCCGCCTCTTCAGCCTACTCCTACAATAAATCCCCCACTCTCATCTCCCGCTCCCGCTCCCGCCACGAATCGCAAAATCTCCGCACTCACCACCGCCAAATCGAATACGACTACGACACCGAAAATGAGATATCCCACCAAAAAGAAAAGAAACTACGAAGATCAAGATCGGGATCGGGAGAGGGATCGGCTCAGAAAAGTACGAGTACGCATACACGTACAAAGGAAGAACAGAAAAAACATGAAAAGACTTTAAAGAGTATTGGGGGGACGGGGAGGGGAGATATGGGACGAGCGGTTTTTATGACGGCTTTGCCTTTTGTGTGTCTTTTGGCGAAGTTGGCTGCTTGATGTTTTTTTGTGGGGGGGGGGGGTTTGGTTTTGGTGAATGTGTATGTATTGCTTAACCTTACGCTCTTTTTATATAAGATCTTATTTTTATTTATCTTTTTATTTTTGTTTTTGTTTGCTGGGGGCTTGGATTTGGGGTTTACTAGTTTAGGTAGGGGTTTCTAGGGAATGGGGTGGGTGGGAATGTTTCTTTGTTTGTTAGGGGTTTGCGGGTGATGATGGGAAGGGTTTGAGTTTGAGTTTGGATATTTTTATATAGGTACCTGGTTATTGTGTAGCAATCACTCTTTTGGCAATTCAGGAGAACAGTATTAGATAAATACATATATATACATACGAAAAAGAAAATTTAGAATTATATTTCATAGAAAGAACCCATATAAATCATGTTGATTCGTCCTAGATGTTCTCTACCTTCGCTAACCATGTATCGAAATCTATGTAATTACTATAAGATCCGCGAAGAAAATAAACAATAAAAACCAAGTGAGCATCCAGCATCATACTTTTTGTGCATACCTTCCATCCTTCCATCCCACAAAAAAACGCCTTGTCCTCGATTAAGAACCCAAATGAAACTCCTCTCATCAATTTTCAATAAATTCATCACATGTCTCACATTACCATGCATTTCGCAGAATGCTTTTTCTGTTGCGGCTGCGCCTCCGTATTATATGCTGCTGGCGCCGGTGAAGTAGCGGGTCGCGAATCCCATGTAACGTCTGTCCAGCCTGCACTACTTGCTGTATCACTTTTATGCTTAGCTTTCTTTGTTGTCATGCTCTTTCTCCAGCCTTTTCGTTTAGCATCCTTGACGTTTCGTGCCGCACTGCGCTCTGCTCTGCTCGGTTGCCGGGTGATAGGTATTGGTGGTATGTTGTAGGGCGAGTTACCGCTAGTCGAAGTGGCGCTGTGAATAGTCTCGAGACGTTGCATGGATGGACGTAACATGTTTGGTGATGCAAAGTATCTTTGTGAACCAGGATTGGCGCGTTGGGAGAGAGATCCATGTCTGGAGGAAGGACGAAGACTCGTATTAGGAGGCAGAAGAATTGAGTCATCAGCTTCTACTGATGCATGAGTCGGCGAGGTATAAAGGCGATTTGATTGCTCGGGAGCGGTACTTGGAGGGTTTTGGGACGGGTAGCTAAAATTTTGTAGTGGTATAGAATCTCGAGGATTTGAGCCGGAACGACGTCTAGATGGATCTTTCAAACTAGCCGGACGCCCACTGCGACTATTAAAACCTGCCAAGAGGTCAGTACTAGGTAGCACTAGTCCAGAGGCTGCTGGGGCGCTATCTACGGGGAAATCCACTGGTGCAGAATCGGATCTCCTCCGAGCAGGGAAATTTTCGTCAGAAGACTCTTCGAGACTGACGGGGTTGGAAGTAGAATCTTCCATTCGCGGAAATGTTGAGCTTTGCCGCACAAATGATATATCGGAGGCCTCCTGTGCACTTGTTTGGGGTTCCGTCACGGAAGAGTGCTGTTGTAAACGAAGGTAGTCGTCTCTCTGTTCTCCAGCTACAGCGGCTGTAGGCCTACTGTTTTGCATGATGGAGGCCTGATCATCCACTGTTGTCGTTTCCCAATCTAACAAGCGCCTGTCAAGAGTTACATCCATGGGTTGAGGAATAGGGGACACAGGTGATTGTAACGTGGCTCTCATAGCGGAATTGGAGGTCAAGTCCGTGAGATTACTCTCATCATTGTGGGGCGCCTCAGGGCCTCGGGGGGTTCGATGAGGTGAAGATCTTCCGAGGGTCGGCTGTGGAGTGCCGATTGGGGAAACATCATAAAGACTATTGAAGTCAGGTGTTGTAGGACGCTCATCAAAGTTTGCAGTTGAAGGACTTGTCACGGGTCGAGCAACTTCATCATCTACAGGATTAGTTGTGGAAGGTGCAGTTGTTGTATCGCTAAGCGATCGCCGAAAGGGATATCTCTGTTCACGTAGAGCTTCAGGAAGAGGCCGCTGAAGCACCGGAGCATCCAATCCTGGAAAATCAAGGACCGTGGCCCGTTGAATATTTGCTCTCTGCAGAGATCTTGCATGATCCGCAAGGATAGATCTCTGAATGTGTTCAGGAAGTGGAGGGGCCGCATCTTTTTGGTAAGGAGGAGGTGGTGGTTCCCAATTGTCTGCGTCACTTTCATGGGGATGCTCTTCACGACCATCGGCTCGACGATATTCGATGTGTTCTTGTATCATTGAACGAGGATGTAGTCGTCTGTTAACCGCAGCAGCGGTGGCGGCGCGGCGTAGAGTCGTACCCGAGCGAGGTGCCGCATTTGCATAAGGGTCGTCAAAAGCTTCTTGATCGTCATCAATAGAAGCCGTTTCTGCTGGGTCAGACATGTTTTCTAGGTGATTTGTTTGTCTTGGCAGAGGAGGAAGGGGGATGTTGGCGCCCATATTATGTGGTGCTGGGATTGGCGGTGGTTCCGGGCGTGTCGTTGTAGTAGTTGAAAGAGCAAGACTGGCATGATAGCTTCTCCGCTGCGCCACTGTTCTTCTTCTGACAATAGCTACCTCGGTGTCCAGGTCTCTGTGTTCTTCCTCAAGAATTTCCGGATCGTCTCGTTGACCCACTTCTATGGTTGTTGTGGTTTTTCTACCATTGTTTGGGCCACATGCGAAATCCAGTATGCAGATGCGACCGCCATCTACCGGGCTCATGCTATCATCCCCATCTGCGATGCATCGACGTTTTACTCCTGGTGCAACAGCTACAAGTCTTTCACCTTCTAGTTTCTTTGATTCTTCTTGGACCCAGCTTAAGGCACTTACTCCATCTAAAGTGGTTATATGATAACCCTCAACGAATGTATTGCGAGATTTATCACAGAGGAGTTGCCATTGTGGGATACGAATGTTGCTATGATCCAGCGATCTGTTTACAGAACGTAGCGACGGCGCGCTATTTCGTCGTCCAATTTGACTTAAAGGTGTCCCTGGTGCAGTTTCCGCATTACTATTCGAACTCACAATGGCAGGAGTAGGATCCAGATTCTCCGGAATCCCCCAAATCCAGATGCTGCCTCGACTGTAACCCACTGCTGCCAGATCTCCAGACTTGTTTGCTGCGGCTTTTGATGCGGGTGGTTCCCCGTTGGGCCCCACAAAATGAACTTTTCCGTTGCGTAGATCGTCCATCCTAACAGCGCGAAATGTTTCGAAAACCCGATCATAAGTGAAAGTCCAACTTGCTTCATCATCACGAGGACTGGGCAGTAGGACCGCATGACTGCAGTCTCGACTACCATTGGGGAAGAGAATTGACGTTGTCCAAAGGGCGCTAATGCTGTCTTCAGGAGAAAGGCTCCCGGGGTCATAATATGGCGCGGTTAAGACGACAGTACTGGGATTCCTAGATTGTAGTGTGGTGCCCAAAAGCAAATCAGAATCATGGGAAAATGTCAAAGAATCGACGCCATAGGCTTTTACAGCGCGACTTGTACCGATTTCACGCAGAGAGGTCAGTTCTACCCCAGAGCTAAGGACGGTGGGTTAGCAGGGTTGAAATGAAAAGGAAGAAATATATCATAAGCAAGCTGATCAGAAGTTTCTAATATGGACTGTAGAAAGAACGGTGTTGAGCGAGTTCCAAATGAAATGCACTTACTCATAAGCAGCCGCAAGAACCTGCCCAGTCGGTGAAAGAGCGATGGTCCTTGGTGTATGATCCAGTGCTACGGAACGGATGTGCTTTGGCGGCCGTGCAGTCAAGTCATAAAGGTTCACCTGAAGGTCATTCGACAATACAGCAAGCATAGAACCGTCATCTGTGATTGTGGTAGCAGCTGGTCGTCGCAAGATTTTTAGTTCTCGTATGATATGAACCTCCGGAGCCGTGACATCTATGATATGAATTCGAGACGAATTATAGGCAAGGACCAAGAGTCCACGAGGAGAAATCGAAAAATGGCATGCTTCCCCTCCAGGCGCGCTGGACGAACCTATCGAGGTCGAAACTAAGTTTATGACGGTTTCTTGAGGTCGCAAATATACCTCAAATAGATTGCGCTTAATCTCTTGCGCAAAAAGAGCCCGCAGATGTGGGAGGCTATCCTCGTCCCGCGAAGCTGGAATTGTATTATGTGCGGCAGAATAGGAAGGGCATTGGGCGAGTTGGTACGAATAAAGGTAGGCTTGCTGTGAGATGCCCCTCCATCTCGAATTCAGTAAGACAAGGGAAGCAAAGGTATTGGCATTGGTAAGGAGCAAAATCCTGGAGGATATGATTAGAAGTTTTACATAAAATTCCCATTTGTTGCGCTCACTGTAGAATAATATCTTCGGGTAGCCTTTCAAATGCGGTCTTCTCCATTTTGGATGTCTCTGCCAATTGCTTCCCGGATCCCATAGAGGAGATTGAGTATATCGAGGCGCTTCTAGAGGACATTTTTGAGATGAAACCTACTACTCTTGGTTCATTTGTGCGGAATTGAATTCATGTAGAAAAAGTTATACAGAAGGATAAATATGGCTCGCGGATCCGCAAACCCGAAATCCCTAGATATGATGATAGTTGAGCTTGATGCTAAATGCTTAATGCAAGATTGATAGGATGGAAAGGTTGGCCTGAAACATGGTGTAGCTCAGCCTCCAAAGCTATCTTCTCCTTTCCGAGTGAATATCAAATACAAGCGCTTTCATCAATATTGAGGTGGATTGATTAAATGTAAGCAACAAATTGTCGACGAAGAATGAATGTCAACCGCCTAGGGAGTCGGGACCTCGCGATGATCGACCTCGCATCAAAATAGTAGTAGAGGGGAGCGCTCCAGCTTCCAATAATAGCACAAATAAAAATTGGGGTAAACGAAGTGTCAACGAAGTGTTATTGTAGGTCTTACATGGTATGAGGGGGGCAAGAAGTTTATATCTTTATGTTTTGGACGCTAAAGATGTTGATTGAAATTGACATTGATTCATGAGGGTGCATTCATTCCTTATTAGTACCTAGCTAGGTATTCTATGTTAGCTGCAACCCCTAACTTTTGCCCAGCTATTAACAAACGTAGGCCAAAGGATCAAATACGGGGTTGCCTACCTAGGTACCTGAGTACATTATTACGGCAAATTGAAGGATCCCATCTCATTGAGCACACAGAGAAATCCTTGACGCCCGGAGAAACGGATCTTTTCTTATTTCTATGATAGAGAAGTGATGGCAAACGTTGATGACACAGAGTACTACAGTACTACAGTACTACAGCGCTACCAATTATCATATCTACTGTCCAATAGCTGTTCGTTCGGGCTTGAAGCTTGCAGGCGTTGAATGTGAAGAATTCTCCTTTGTTGGGCATGATATCTAACAGTTGGTCAACGTTTGGATACTTGTTACCATCCCGTCCAATGAATGAGATGCATTGTGCGCCATAGTATGGATTGATGATTGATTGAACGCAGAAGCTTCAAGGCTGGATAGGGACTATCAACGCTATTTAAACCCGTAATTGGTATTTCCTCCAAATGGAGAAGAAACATCTAGAATAGCTAATGAGCAGAAGTACTCCGTATAGCTTTAGCTGCCCCCTGGGTGAGGTACAGCTCTAGTTTCGATAGTTCCGTGTGCTTATCGGTGTCTTGCAGCACGCTTGTTAGTGGCCTATACACTAGTCCTCTAAAGCTACCCGTAATACTCTATTTGTTTGTGATCCATTTCTTATTATTTACTTCATCATGGTTCAGCCTACCAATTGAGGGGAGTTGTTCTGATATAATTTGTTACATAATTCATTAGTAATTTATATGGAAAACTTCATCACTAGACTTGAGCTAAGCAAGCTAAGCAAATTTTAGCTTCGCAAGGCCCTTTTCTTGCTTTCAAATCTCCCCATCTCCTCATTCCACCTTCCACCTTCCATCTTTCCATTTCTTCTTATGCTCATGAACCACCATTCCATTTCGTTCTCTCCTTCTTTCTATACATCATGCCACTACAACAAGACTTTGACTATGAGGAACTTACCAATACCTTAATTAACAACTTTAATATTTTAGCAGATGAAGTTCAACTTTTAAGTGACAGGAAGACTATTTTGGAGCACAAGCTGCGGTATTCACATTCTCAAGTAAGTTTAACATACTTTATTTCCAGTCACGCGCTCCTTATCCTTTTCATGATGTACACAAATAGCTCTAGAACAAAGTTGCTTGTTGCAAAGTAGCAATGCCGATAATCTACCGATTGTCTGAATTTTTGACTCCATCCTTCTTATTCTTGAAACAGCTTCGTGGAATCAAGACTAACAGTCATACTCATAGTATCAATCTTTGGCGGATAAATATGCACCCTCAGATCCTGAAATAGCTAGTACTTTAGCAAAGCTTCAACTTCCTCCAGATTCAGAAATCACTATTCCTGATCGCGGGGGATTTGTTCCTTTGCCACTTCGTAAACAACCAACTTCAAAGCAACAAACTGCAGTTGCAATAAGGGACGGGAGAAGGGCAGCGCAGCGTCTTGCAGCTATATCCGGAAAGTCTGCCGGATCCACAACTAGTAGAAGTATATCCGGTGGGAGTAGTAATATGAGATTGTCCGCACGCCGAACCTCCTTGTCAACCGTTCTCGAACAAGATTTTACTGTGCCTGGAAAGAAGAGTTCATTGTTGTGTCCATTTGTAACTATGTCTGAAGGAACGAAACCCATGAAGAACCCAAATGCTCAGGATACCAGCACTGGTGAATCCGATCAACCTTTGACTCCCGTCGATACCCATGACCCTACCCCCCACTCCTCAGATCCTATATGTGCGCAAATGTACGTCGAGACGATGTCATCTCAGCCCCCATCAGCAACAGGGCCTGGAGCTCAATGTCCAATTCGTTATCTTAATCAGCATTCACCTGAAGAGATAGCACGATACTTTGAAACACACAAACACGAAGTACCCCGCAGTCATGAGGTTTGCGTCAAGCGATATCAGCGAAACGAGGATGATGTGAGGATGCTAGATGCGAAATATGGAAACCTAGTGAGCATGATTCAGGGCCTTGGCCAAAAACACCAGCCGATGTTACCTACAAAGGAAGAGCAAGAAGCGTACGAGGTCGAGCGCGCGTCCAACGAAAGAGTGGAAAACTGGGCAAATAACGTCAGCGTTCACGGAGATGAGTTGTTGCACGAAACTCAATCTGCTCCAGCAGATGACAGGGAGAGTCGTTTTGACAGGCCAATGAAAGAGGTTAGGGTTGGCGAATCTCCAAGCCGACCATGGGGAATTTCTGTTCCAATCTATGATCAACCGTCCGATCATAGACCTGTATCTCCACCACCGGCGCCTGTATCTGTTCCCTTGGACAGTTATTCAAAACCTCAAGGACAGTGTCCATTTGGACATGCTGCGGAATCGAATGCAGAACCAAAATCAACACGAGAAGTGCCCAGGACTCCAGTTGAAACAGGCAAGCCAGCAGATTGTCCTTTTGGCCAAGCTCAAAAGGCTAAGGACGAAACCCCCTCCACGCACTACAATGCACCGCCTATATTTCACGACCGGCCGGTCTTCATCCAACCCGAGCAACTCCAAACGCAGGGTAATGGACCAAAGATGGTTTTTACAGGGCCCGTATTCATAGGATATCCGATTGAGCAAGCAATGGCGTTTATGAAGCAGTATCAGGCACAGAATACAGAATGATTGATTAAATGATGTAATGAGGGGGCATTTATAACGACTGATTTTGGGATTTAACTTTTAGCGATGGAGTTTTAGCGTTGCATATCAAATGGATGTAAATGGCGTTCTTTTGCAGGAGTACGAATATGTTTTCTGCATCACACGGATTCCTGACCAAGGAAAGCAGCTCGGCAGGAAGACAGGCAGGCATACTAGGTATTTCAAGAACTTTAATAGCGACAATTGCAATACCACGAATCAATTATAGAAGAAGGGCCCAAAATGCTACAAGCAAATATGTTCATTGAATCCTAGATGCTGAGGTCAGGGAGTGTCTTTATCCCCTTTTCCCTTCTAAGTCGATATCTCCCATGCGAAGAAAATATGCATAAACCATGTACCTTTTAGACATTGCCCCCTTTATCCCCAACGCCCAAAATGTAGTGACACCATCAAATCCGAACCAAACCCAGCGCGTATCCAGCATACATGTCATACAACATACATCTCCATGATTTTCAAACCGCCAAAAACCTTACAACAAATCTATGTTCTAGTCGTCTTTCCCCTCCCCCCAATATCCGCCTCTTCATCTAAATCTCCACTCGCAAAAACATTTGCGTCGTCCTCATCCACAAAATCCGTGTACCTGGCTGGTTCATCGGTGTTGTCCCACAAGGATATATCATCGTCGTTCATCAGCGCCGCATCACCATTGTTGGCATCGCTGTATTCTGCTGCTACTCTTCTTCCCGCTGCCACATCGCCATTCGCGGCTTCGAGCTCTTCTATTTCGAGTTCTTTCGCGCGGGCCATGGTACGTTGATAGATTATATAGCCGACTGTGGCACCTAGCCCGCCTCCAATTACTATACTGGCATAGTTTATCATTTTGGTTGAAGTGTCCATTCCTTCATTGCCGGCGAGTGAACCCAGGCGACTGCCAATAAAGACGTGGATGAAGAGTTTGGGGGTTACTAAAGCAGTAGCGAGAGCGTAGTTGAGGGGATGCACGGTGGGAAATGTGGCGACGGCGGCATTTGAGAGAGAGTATGGGAGAGGACAGAGACGGATCATGCATAGGATCTTGATACCGTCGTGTTTGAGGGTGAGGGCTAGGGCTTCGAAACGTTTATCTTTGCCTACGAGGCGATGTACGTAGGTTGAGAGGATGGTTCGAGAGGCTAGGAATGAACAGAGAGAGCCTGCTACTGTTGAGGTCGCTACTATAGCCCAGCCTTTGGGAACTCCATAGACGAAACCGGCAATGGTGATGGTAGAGGAGTAGCCTATGAGGGGTGGAAATGCGGCAACGAATGTCATGGCCCATAGAATCATCCATCCTCCTGGCAGATCCCGCCAGCGTTCTGCGAATGGGGCAAGACTAGCGAAGATTTGATGTTGATAGACCAGAAAGAGGGCAACCAAGACAATGTTTAAAATTGCTGCTACAATGGCAAGACATTTTTGTAAAGTAGAGAGGTTCTGCCATGCTGCAATGCACTTTCGCTGTAATTTATCAGCCTTGCGGAGAATTTGATCTTTGAAGGATGTGGTGGGTTGGCTGGAGTATGGCGAGGCGGAATTGTATGCTCTCCGGACGCCGGAGGATATACGTCTTGACCATGGTGGTCTCTCTGCATAATGAATTGGAGAGGAGGGCGGAGACGCAAGGGGACTAATAGGCAGAGCTAATGCTCTCGCCGTCGAGCTGTAATCCGCCGGCATTTTAAGAATGGTGCGATTTGTGCTTGTAAGGTGGAAACCGAATCGAAGCCGTAGATTGTTTATCAGGTCTCGATTTCTATCGCGCACAATCGGAAGATTTAGGTGGTCAAAAAGGAGCTACAGTATCGTGATAAGATGCATTGATGATGTTGTCGAAGTGAGGATGTTGATTCTACCTAGGATGTCCTTTCCAGCGCATTAGGGCTGTGCTGGTGTGTTTCTGA
Organism: Sclerotinia minor; assembly: GCA_025389075.1. Classification (NCBI taxonomy): domain Eukaryota; kingdom Fungi; phylum Ascomycota; class Leotiomycetes; order Helotiales; family Sclerotiniaceae; genus Sclerotinia; species Sclerotinia minor. The sequence continues at coordinate 2,342,139 of QRFH01000003.1, forward strand.
AACGGAGAATAACGGAAATGCTCAACAATTACTTCTTGTAGCTTGGTAATCAAAAGATGAATGAGAGAATGAACAAATGAACTTTTCACAATTGTACAATCATGTCGATAGGATATTGATTGTGAGGATTGAGATTGGAATCAAGTGGTATATGTGTTTGAGATGTTCATCCTACAGTAATCCCTAATGTACCTCCAGCGTGAACGCCGCACTCTTGCTTCTACGTCACTTTTTGTCTCCGGATATAAAAGCTTTCGTGATGGCTCGTGGAGGTGTCACATGATGAATTGATATATCACCTATTTAGATAGATAACTCGATCGAGTACGTACCTAGATAGTTATCAAATTTAACAACATGTTGAAACATTGCGGAAAGGGGGTGTGTTCCTACCTGAAGCCTGGAGGTGTAACCTTGGATGGTGAAACTGCAGTCCAGCTCAATCCCACTGCAGCTTGCTTGCATTTGTCTGTCGTATTGCGTAAAGTCACCTGCAAAAATAGAACATCTGGTGTTATACTCTGTATATAACCTTAGTCGAGTATTACCTAGGTAGTACTTTACTTTTCTCTCTGTGTTTGACAAAGTAAAGCAAGAATAAATAACCATTGTAAGATCTTATATACATGTATATATATATACTCGAGTACATACGTACGTACCTAACTGATGGCGTTTTTCCTTCTCATCACCACGCAACCCTACACACCCATACCCTAGATACTACGTACCTACTACCTATTACCTACCTACGTAGTAGAATATGCTGATTCTTTTTCCCGTGCTGCTCTGTTCTTTTCCCTCACCGCCTGCATTGTTGACCCTTCAATCAGCACATAATAACCAATAGATACCAGATCCTTCCCAGGTTCCTCCTATCCCGTCCTTCTATCCTCTACAGAACACATACAAATCATTGCTTAGCTCACTTCTTGCTGTACAAATCGAATGGCCCCAGCATTTCAACCAATCAGATCGCACTGCCTCTAAAAATTTAAAAGGAAACCCCGACCCCGATAGGCCAGCCTCATCACCTTATGGGGAGCTAGAGTTGCTGTCCGACATTCCAAACCCCACGAACTTACCTGTTGAACACAATTTCGAAATAATCCCCTTTCTTTCTCTTGCTGCCTTTCCAAACAGATTCAATGTTATGACTGGAAAGATATACTCACCGAGTATTCATCTGACAATGTAAGAGCCTGGTGCCTTTGTTGTGACGAGCCTTTGCTAGGGATTACCACATTACCTTGCCTTATTATATATCTTTGAGGTGTCTTTTCCCCGAACGTATCAATCGCGAACTCCGGTCTCACCTACCTTGCCTTTCTTAAAAACCCCCTCCCCCAACAACTATCCTTTTAAACTTTCACACCTTCATTTTTTACTTCTACTTTCTGCGAAAATCATACTGTCTACAGTAATACAATATTGTCACCCGACCTTACTCAAGAAAATTTGGCGAAAATGGTGGCCGACGATACTTACGAGATCTGCCTACCCATCCTCGAAGATGACACCCTCGAGGATGAAGACAAGACGGATAAATTGGAGGAGCTGCTCAAGAAAGAAACTACTATGACAGGGACAGTGCTGGAGAATGCCGTTTTAGATGTATTATGGCGATATCGCGAAAGCGCTGCGAACGCTAACTCACCCCCGGCATTGCGACATACCGTCCTTCGTCGACCATCTCCCGCTCCATGGCAGATTCCACGTGTTGGAACACCAGTATCTTCATCCCCTCGTCTCGGAGTCAGTCCTCTCGCTCCCCACGGATTTATGCCACAATCCTTCTCCCGGACCAAGTCTATCCAGGGTTCTCCCTTCACCTCACCGCGACCCTCCCCACGACTCGCGTTTTCCAGCCCTGCGATCCCTCATAGTCCAAACTTGAACGCATACGAGTTTCCAACCGACACTAGCCCTACGCAGGACATATATGGAGACTATGGAAGTGAAAATGTAGACTGGCTTGTGAATGATGATGCTGTTAGTATTACATCATCGTCCGTCGGAGGAAGCGGACTTAACGCTGCTGCTGCTGAATATATCTCGCCGCAACAAAATGATATGAGCTCCCATGAAATGCTAAGGTCAATTTTTGGTCCTTCTAAATCGGTTGAAGAAATCGAAGCTGCCCTTGCTTTACACGGATATGATTTGAGCGCTACCATTGCTGCGTTTATGGATAGTCAATCGGCTGATACTACAGTTCAGGCAGAAGGAGATGGCACAAAGGCTATCTTGATTGGTAAGTCTATGGCAGCAGACGTGCATCGACCAAACACGCCAGCCGGCCAGCAACGAAGTGGTGTTGTCTGTCGATTTTGGTTATCTACCGGACAATGTCTACGTGCGGATTGCAGATTTAGTCATGATTTGAGTAACCACATTTGCAAGTAAGTTTTCCTGCATCCCAGTAAATTTACATTCCCTCATCCTTTTACAGGTATTGGGTCATGGGCAATTGCCTCGCAGGGGATACTTGTATCTTTAGCCACGATCCCTCATCATTCATGAGCAGACTCTCTCTCGAAGGGGGCAGCACACCCCCAACTCAGAATTCGCAACCCAGTTTTCAATTCCAGGATTATAATGCTTTCCCGTCTCTACAACCAATGCAAGAGCAGTGGCCAAACTCGTATTCGTCGGCGAATGCCTTCAGCAACTATCGGCAGGGTGGCTTTACTCCACCACCTGGCTTCAAAAGTCTACAAGGCTATAATAGTGATGGGAGTCAGCGGTCTCGACCAAGTAGTCGAGCTAGAGATGGCCCCACAGCTCCAGCTCTGGATGATACAGAGGCTTTTCCATCGCTGGGTGCTGTGGCTGCAAAAGGCAAAAAGCATCATGGGAAGCGGGGTGGTCATGGGCACAACCACAAAGAAAATAGCAGTCCAAGCTCTCTTGCCGATGTGGTAAAGCTGTCGCCTTCACCAGGCCCTGGTATGATGCAAGACAAGAAGAAAATCGGTAGAAACGGCAGCTCTAATAATGTTCGCAATGGCGAGAACAGCGCTGCTGCGCAAGCTATTTCACCTCCTCAACATATTCCGTGGTTAGAAACCGGAGACAGAGCTAATAAAGCATATCTTAAAGCCAGACAAGATGCAATTAAGCATGGTGGTTTGAGGAACAAATTCCTCCAAAGGTTGGTCAATATATCACGTTATAACAAAAATAATATTAACAATTTCCAGTGCCGCTCAAGCTTGGAACCGTAATGATGCCCGTGCTGCAAAAGCACTTAGTCTTCGTGGTCAAAGTGAGAATGATCTCATGAGAAAAGCACATCGAGAGGCAGCCCGTGAGCTTTACGAAGAACGTAACAAGAGCAACTCCCCAAACGCAGAGCTTTACGTTGATTTGCATGGTCTTCATCCCGAAGAAGCTGTCGAGTATCTAGAACGTGTTCTACTAGATAACAGCAGGGAATCAAGACCTGTATATGCCATTACAGGCACTGGTCACCATAGCAAGAACGGCAAAGACAAGGTTGGCAAAGCCATTCGTACATTTTTGAACGAATGGAGATACGCATACCGCGAGTTTTCAGTGCCTGGTGACAGAAATAACGTAGGTGGCATTTTGGGCATTGATGCTAGATCCTATGACAAGACACTATCCAGGGAAAGCAATTCAGCAGATGGTGCAAAGGAAGAAATTGATATTTTGAGTCAAGGTCATGAGATCGGTGGCGGGAAAATCAAACTTCTAGTGCGAAACCAAGATCGAAATCAAGATGTTCCAAAGGGGCCCAGTGGTAAGGGCCGATGACCTAGAAATAAAGAATAAATAAATTATCAAACAATCTGAACTATCTATTTGCCCTAGATTTTTGCTTCAGCTTTCTCTTCCTTTATCTTCTTTCTCGCATCGATGATTTCTGCGGCTGTCACATCCTTTTTACCCGGTATCTTCTCTTCAAGATGACCCTCACTCTGTAGTTTTGCAACGAGGTCATCATCACCAAAATGTGAGTTATGCTACTCTATGGATTAGTTTTGCGTGATATCACATATAGTTGAGAAACCTACCTCAAATTCTGGCTCTTCTTCATATGCAATTCTAGCCGCGTCTACATATTTCCAGTTAGTCATGTACGTTCAATCCACCACTGTACCTCACGGAAATTCTCCACTCACCAACTAAAATTCTCGCTGTCATCCCCCAGACTTTATATCGTGTTAATCCCTGCTCCTCTTGCTCATCCAGCTCCTCCGCAATAGCAGCCTGCCCCCCTTCTCTAACCTTTGGCTTCGATACTTTTTGGTTCGTAATCGGTACATAAAAATTATGCATACGCCACTTTGTATCGTGCCATTCATGCCAAGCTCCATTATACCATTCACTTTTCTTCCCAGGCAATAAAGATTCATCTTCTTTCCTCACCTCATCCTCGGTGCGCAAAAAATTATGAAACGGCGCGGAAAATACAGCAGCTACTTCCCGTGCATCAAGTTGAGGAATCATATCCTCTTCCACACTAGCATCTTTCCCACTCGTATCATCAGCGTGCAGAAATGCAACACAAGGACGCACGGCTAATGAAGTCCGCGCGAGACTAGACGGTAATTGACATAAATGTTCTATTTTAAACGGCGCGGGAATCTTATGATCATATCTAGGAAGACCAATTTCCTCACTCGCTTCTCGTCGCGCAATCTCAAAAGGCGTCTCGGAGAGGGAATCGGCTTTCCCGCCGGGAAAAGCAGCTTGTCCGGAGAAATTCCGGAGCGTGTTGGATCGCATGGTTAGTACGACTCGGAGGTCTCCTCGTCGGTCCGCGAAGAGGAGAACGAGTACGGCGGCTCGCCGACTCACGGGGAGATGATTCCATATCGTGTCGAATGGTGGTGCTTTGTAGGCGCGAAGTCTTGCCAATGCGGCCTTTGGGATATGTTAATCCCAATTGTGGGTTTGTGTCACGCGGATTGGGGGATTTGGTGTGAGGTTACTTACTAGAGAGGCCGCGGAGAGCGGAGCCATGCTACTTGCATCGAAGTATTGTGTTTCGAGCTCGCGGATGCTTTGTTGGAGTTCTGTTATCTCTTTCTCGTCTATTTCGATTGGGATTTCTGAGAGTGATTTGGGATTCTGGATTTCTGGGTTCATACTCGGGTGTTGTGGTCGGCTTTCTTGTGACTTGGCCGATTACTTTGATTACATACGTCTAGGTATTTCAGTAGAAGTCCACAGCCGAGGTCGAGGGTATGAAGTCATGGTGATAATGTGGGGTAGTGCATAAAATATGCATAAAACCGCATAAATTGCATAAAGAATCCCCCATCATCAACCTACAGGGTTCCCCACAGCTCGTTGGTATAAACCTTCCTGCTACTTTTTCATACACTGGTTTTTTGAGTAGACCATCAGTGAACATTCCCTTGATTAATCATTCCAGTACAGCATATATGGTGCAATATACACGAAATATGATGGAATATCTGAATCGTGAGCTGCGAGCTTCCATTGGTATTTCAGATTACGCCATCGTCTTCTGGGTCTTTGAAAAGAATGCTGGGGTTTACCTTGATGTAAGACTTAGTTTGGTTATACGTGACAATCTCGCTCAAATGATCTTATAAAGAGGGATAGTTGAACCTTTTGCTACCTATTGAATGTTGATCTATAAACTGATATTCATTGATTAAACGCTCAACATATAGGTCTCATCTAATTATCAAGCAATTTGCAAATTAGAAACAACGTCGTTCAATCATGCCTGCCGAGATTTCATTCCCAGCAGCAGAGCAAACGACATCTAATCCCCATCCCGAGACTCCTAATCAAAAAAATCTCATTGAATCCAACAAGAAATACACCGCAAATTTCACCCAAGGTGATCTAGAACTTTCCCCCGCCAATAAATATGCCATAGGTAAGAATCCATACTTCCATCAAAACCCCCCAAATCCCCAATTCCCAACCTTCTAATACACACATACAGTAACATGCATGGATGCGCGCATCGACCCCTCTTCCGCCTTCGGCATCCCACTCGGCGACGCGCATGTGATTCGTAACGCGGGAGGGTCCGCACGAGAAGCATTACGCTCTCTTATAATTTCTCAGCAGTTACTAGGTACGAACGAGATTATACTTGTTAAACATACTGGATGTGGGATGCTTAGTTTTTCGAATGAGGATGCGGTTGGTATTGTGAAGAAGAGGTTGGGGGAGGAGGCAGAAAGGGAGTTGCGGGTTTTTGGGGGGGAGTTTTTGCCGTTTGGGAATTTGGAGGGGGAGGTGCGCAGGGATGTGGGTTGGTTGAGGGGGAGAAGGGTGTTGGATAGGGAGATGGTTGTTAGTGGGTGGGTTTATGAGGTGGAGAGTGGGAGGGTGAAGAGAGTGGTTTAGGGGGTTGTGCATGTTGGGGTGTTGGGATGTTGGGATGCAATGCGGTATGGAAGTGTGTGGTTTGGGAGTCTCCTTTTTTCTTAGTACTCGGTACATGATTACTCCAACGGTTCTGAAGTATTCAGAGACCTTTTAGTTTTGTGAATGCTACCATGGTATGCTCAATTTAATATTTATCCCGCTTGTCTAAAGCATAATAAAGATATTCTTCCCTAGCCCTTCTTCACGTTTCGCTAAACACCTAACCTACCTAGTTCATTGCTGCATTCCCTAAGTACAATTTTCGAAACTTGAACAAAATCCCCCAATATCCCCCAAACTATTTAATCACACCAGCACTATCACCCCATTCATCCTCCAAAATCTTACCATCTCATCCCATCCTATCCCATCCCATCCTATCCCATTCCATCCTATCCCATCCTATCCCATCCCATCCTATCCCATTCCCCAAGCCCCTACAACTTAGCCCATTGATGTTTATCTAGATGATATTTTCAAAAGGTTCAGCTTCCAGCACATACGACCATAGACTGAAGAGAATTGGGCATCCCGTCCGCTCTGCCATACACAAGCTTCAGATCGGTGGATTAGTAGTTGGGTGGGTGACCACCAGCGAATCCCCACTGTTGTATGTCTTTTGCCTTTTCCTTTTTGATCCTTCTTTTGATTATGCTTTTGTTGTTTTTGTTTTGAAGATTTGCGTGGTAATGGAGTGTGAGAAGCATCGAGGTGAAAATGTGGTTGAGATGATATTTGCATACCTAATAATGAATGATATATCAGCTGATTTTTATTGGCGAGAAGATACAATTTTACAATCAATACATACATTCGTTCCGGTTTTGTATAGCGGACTAAGTAAGGGTAATTAATGTAGATGATCAAATAAATTTATTGTATTTAGCAGTTGTGAAGAATACTGAAATTTGACGGTGAGAGATTTTCCTGTTATAAAATTCTACTCGTAGATGCTTAAAACAAATGTATGTATGAGTTAGTCTAGGTACCTCTTCATGTTATGCCTGCTGTCTACAAGGTTCTTCAAATTTACCATTCCAGCAAAGGAGAGTGGAAATTCTCTGTGTCTGCCACGAGTAATTAATTTAAGAGTGGCTGGCTGTTTTAGATGTAGAAAGGTGTTGATGCAGAGCCTGAGGAGCAATATTGTGTATTTTTGATTTGGAATCTGGAGATGGGGGTGATGTATTAAAAGGGAAGAGATGGAATTGGAGAGTTTATGAGATAGATGACGTTTGGTTCTCTTGATAGAGTATAGTATGGGGAGGTAGATAGCTCATCTGGTCTTAAGCGCGCATCTGCAATACAAGAGTGATGTGGGCTGAGGAGAGGAAGGGGAGACTGAAGGAGAAATAGCTCACGAGCCAATATACCAACGGATTCTGAAATTATCAAGCAATAAATGAAGATTGAATCTTCAGTTGGAACAGAGATAACTTATTCTGATGTCACGCACTAAAATACGAGTAATGGACAAAAATACCTCACTAAGCCACTAACATCAAGCTAAGTAACTAATGGGATCGTGCTATTCTCATATTCAAAGAAAAGGAAAATGAGAGAATAAGACCCAAAATATGGATAACATCCCAGTGTACTTTAAAATGGATTTGCGTGATTCTTATTTCTTGAATTACTGGCCATGTGAGATATAGGATGATGGTTGTATCGAGAATGTGGAAGGTGTAATGATGAATAATCTATTATAAGGATTTTGAAGTGAGGGGTCGCAGAAATGGTGGCTGTGTACTTACTGTACATTTGGGGTCAACCATCATGAACCCTTGCCATTAGATTTTATCCATGAAACTCGTGGGTATGGCGGGGAAAGTAACCATGAACGGGGTGAGAGCCGTGGAAGATAGCGTAGGATGCTTACTATGGAGTACTTGCTCATGAATACTGTAGTGATGATTAATGATGGAATATTGACGATGAATAAGGGAGTAGCGAGATTGGTACAGTAGAATTCCAGCACAACGGTAAATTAATGTATAATTTTTGGTAATTGTGATGGCTCGTAAGTTTCGTTCCAATGAGCGAGCAGCAACTTGCGGCTTGCCTCATCTATTGTCACTAGAAGTACCTATACGGAGGATTCTACCAAAGAAAGAGATTGGCTCCAGTTGAAGACGTATTGGAAAACGGAACTGCTGACTACAGCTTTTTCACAAAAAAATTCCGGAGTTTTGTATGTTCAAACATGTCCTGTGTGTTGAGACTGGAGGGGTTGCTGTGAATGTAAGTTTTAGAAGCTAGTATCGGCCTTTAGCTGATAAAACACACAGGAGATAAATTCAAGTAACTGATAACTCAACAGTCGGACTCAACACTGTAATTATAAGTATTTTATTGTCAATTGTTGTAAAGTTTTTTCACAGAAGTCCGATATTTTTAAAAAAATAAGTTATCCAATCCGGAAGTTGAGTCTTAGCGGCCCTTGCATTAGTAGGAAATACATTATTGGAATTCATGATTGGGTGGATCAATTGTTCATGGCGTGGAATAAGTACTAGGGCTAGTAGTACCCACCGTATGTAGTCACATTGTCTAGGGTACGCAGCGAGCCGCGTACTCGAGTACCTAGGACTAAATAGCCAATTTTGGCAAAGAACCAAAGATTTGAGCTTTGATTTTGACTTGGCTTACCTAATAATCACCATATTTTACATTTTACATTGTAATTTTTCATTGTTTTGAACTTATAAGTAAGACCACCCGCCGGCTGGATGCCGAAAAGTACTCGAATTCTTGAAAAGGGGTAACTGTACAGGGGTTAGAGAAGGTGATCAGTCGATCATTGGTTAATTTATCTGTAACCCCCTCCTGAGCTGTTATCAGCCCTACTAGGAGTCGTTGATAAGAAGCAAGAGATCTCGAATCTTTTCTTTTCATAGTTCACTCAATCCACACTCAAAGTTAAAACAATCCACGCAAGCAATAAGCAACATGGCACCACGATCAAGCAACTGTTTCTGTCATTTCTTCACGTCAAGTTACTCAAATCAGAGTGTTATCGATGATGGTAATCACGAATGGAGATTCAATGAAGAAGAGGAGGAGAAGTTACAACATGAACCTGGTAAGTGACATATCATGTCGTATAACCTTACATACATCCTGGAGCTGTACAAGATAAGATTCGGAAAGTGTTCCTGTACTAGTTATCACCTGTGTTTCCTTCCATACCTACTGTAATCAGTAATTACTAGTCGTATTGTTCATCCGGAGCTTTGCCCAACAAAAGATAGAACTATCACTCAACTCAACCGGACATTCTCAAACTGCGGCTCCAATCCATCACGTACAGCCCCCACTATCATACCAGCCAAAGATCAGACGCCTCTAACCGCGACTCGATAAGCAAAAACTTTTTCCTCTTTGATAACAGGGGGCGGCTGCGGGTACCCGAAACCCAATCAGTGGCCGAGTTCCTACAATTACCCCTGAATGAACAAACCACCGCGGGTAGATCAACCTGCATAGAAGGATTTCATAGGACGTCGCCATGTTTCAACTTTCCATACCCATGTCATTGTTTCAACGATCCAAACAATTTTAGAGGCATCCCTGGCGTAAATCCTGCAGGTGCTACAAAGGAGTACAGAGTAGTACCCGTTCAAAAATAAGTGAAATAGGATGCGATGGCTGCCATCTGGGACGACAAGAAGAGTTTCTCAACTTCTACGTCTACTTCCTAAATTTCCCTAGTTGTAGCCTGGTGCTCTGCTATATGTAGACTTCCATCTGTCACTCCTTCAACGTTATTTTTTCTGCATTCAGAATCACCACACTCCTTATTTTCTTTTATTCATTTTTTTAGTTGAACTGGTTTCCTTGTCAATTTGATTCTGTCATCATGCGATTTTCACTCCTTCTTTTGGCATCAACGCTGACTGCCTCTGTTGTTTCAGCTCAGAAGTATGTATTTGCGCACGTTGTGATGGGCAACACTGCGCATCATACCACTGACGATTGGAAAAACGATATACAAACTGCTCAAGCTGCAGGCATTGATGCTTTTGCACTCAATGTCGCCACTGGCGATACCAACACTCCAGCACAGGTTGAAAATGCTTTCGATGCTGCCACGACACTCGGTAGTAGCTTCAAATTATTCTTTTCGTTCGATTATCTTGGTGGAAGTGGTGCTTGGCCAGCTACTGGTGACTCCTCAGTCGCATCATATCTCAATCAATATGGAGTAAGCCCAGCGTACTTTAAGTACAATGGACAAGTCTTTGCGTCCACTTTTGAGGGGGTGGACAATGCTGGAGACTGGGCCCCTGGGGGAGCTATTCGGAGCGCTGTTCAAGGCACCGCTGGCTCCATCTATTTCGTTCCTGATTATACGAGCTTGGGTTCTTCTGGATTCGCTGCCCAACTCAACAATGTTCAAGGTGCTTTTAGCTGGGACATGTGGCCTTCCGGACCAGTGAATATGACGACTGATAATGACCTTGCTTGGCAAGAGACTTTGGGGAGTAAAGCTTATATGATGGGCGTCTCACCTTGGTTCTTTCACAGCGACGCGAACCCAATTGCATGGACCTGGAGAGGCGATGACCTGTGGGCTGAACGCTGGCAGCAAGTCCTTGAAGTTCAACCTCAATTTGTCGAGTACGTATCTCCAATAATCTTACTACCTCCTACTTTTAGCTGCCTACGCAAAGATGGAAACTGACTTTACCTCGCAGGATTGTCACTTGGAACGACTGGGGTGAATCATCATACATCGGGCCTTTGGTTTCCACCGATGAAGTCCCTGCCAACTCCCTCAAATACGTTGAGAACATGCCTCACGAGAATTTTCTCACCCTTTTACCCTACTATATCAATCAATATAAGGGAATCAAGACGAACTCCACCACTGACTCCATGCAATATTGGTACCGCACTTCTCCTGCCGCAAGCGGTCTTGTTGGCGGAGTCCTTGGCAATAACCCCACTCAAGGTCAAATAGAATACAGCCCGAATACTATCTGTGAAGACAAAGTATTCTTCACAGCATTATTGCAATCAGCTGCCGATGTACACGTGCAAATTGGTAGCTCCCCAGTGACGAGTTATACCGGGTCGGCCGGTTTAAACCATTGGCATCAACCATTTAACGGACAAACTGGAAATGTAACATTTTCTATCGTGCGAAACGGCCAAATGGTGAAGAGTGAGGTGGGAACTGAGATTACGGCGTCAAGTACTCTGGAGGGCGGGCTCTCGAACTACAACACATGGGTAGGAGGGTTTTAGGTGGAATTCGATTGAGATGAGATGGAGCAGTGGGGTAACGGAGCGTGTTGTTGATGAGTGATGATTATTCTGACATGGACTTCGATTTCAATTCTCTCTTTTACGTATTGGACAATCTTAATGTCGAGGGTTCTTATTATGCTCGGTGAAGGGGGTTTTTTTTTACCTCACTTCAAAATGGTCTGGCTTGCAGGAGAAGTGGAAAACTATGATTCGACACCGTCGCTTAGATCCCTCACCTGGCAATCCTCTCGACATTAGGATCGCGCCATTTACTACATCAGGAAATATGGGACAAAAACTAGCCAGTTTAGTCTCATAGCAGAGCCTGATTTTTCTTCCTTCACTCCCTTTTACACTTCGACTTGAGTCGTTGTGTCTATCTACGATAGACACTGAGGCTGAGCCTCTTTTCTTCTTTTCTCTTATATACCATTGTTTAGATACCATCATCATATCATGTATGTACGCACACGCTTTTGGAGCATGGATTACGGGCTATAGATTTTGAGCTTTGTTGTATTATAAATATGTTTCTCCATCCTTGTATATTAGATCAATCTGATGATACCCTTTAAGAACCTACTTATTCTTTGATGATGGAACCGATATTAGAAAAATATTTGCCTTGTTCTTTTTTGGTTATGTGTATGTATATGTTTTATTATATCTTGGTTTGGAAAGAACTCGTTTGTTGATTAGTTGATCGGTAGATGGGATGGACTGATGATTGCAACAACACGGAGCGCATCTTACGGCATCTCGCGCACTGGATGGCTTTGAGGTATTGCAGTGCAGCTCCGTGGGGATGCGGTTGAAATGTTCGAAATATGAAATATCATATAAAAAATACATCCATAAGCGAATTAGATCCTCCATATCTCCACGAGAAAAAGATATGTATGATAGTACATGATTTGTACAGTATACAGATTCCAGGTCTAGATCTGTGTATGGATTGGTTGCATGCTTAATCTGAACATTTAGCTTAGATAAACTGTTATTCACTGGGGAATTATCAAGCTTTAGTGGAAAAATCATCTGGACTCTTGGGATGACTTGAGGTCTTGCACTTTATACTGGTTGGTGATGATGAGGATTTTTGAGTCTTTGATGGTTGTAGATGATGTTAACTTCGCATATTGGATGGTCGGATCTTGTAGGGGTATTGCATTATTAAAAAAGAATTTGTGTAATGGGGTATTGCGAAGTTCTGTGTATAGGCCGCGCGCGTATATGATTTGGAGTTGTGCCAGATTCTTGTATAGCTAGAACATATTTTGATGAGGTTATCAATTGGTGCTTGAACGCCGTAGTTAGAAGCAGGAAAACGTGACCCAGCTTAGCTAAAGCCACACCACCACTGGAGCATCAGCCACAAGAAGTTGGCGATAAGCGATAAAAAAGTTATGTCAAAAAAAAGTTCTGGCAGTGAAATCATAGTTACAGTGAGGTCTTGATTTTCACTGTATCTCATCGAAATGCCGCCATCCCAACTTAAGAGGTTAAAAGCCTCTCTTCGAGAGCAAGGAATAGTTGGTCCTCAGCAGTCTAAGAAACAAAAGAAACAGAATGCACAGAATGGCGCAAATAAGGAGAAGAAGATCAAGAGAAGCGTCGCGCTCAGTGGGATTCGTGATCAGTTCAACCCATTTGAGATCAAGCAGGCCAAGGCACCGAAATTTGAAGTTACGAGCAATAAAACACTTAGCGGAAGGATCTCGAAAGGTATCAAGAAACCAGGTGTTGCGAGGGGTCTTGCTGAGGAGAATGTAAGTTTGTACGAGATCAAGTGTGACGACTGCTAATATTTTTTCAGCGTCGTAAAACTCTGCTTGTTGAGATGCAGAGCAGGAATCGAGTGGGAGGTATAATAGATAAGCGTTTCGGAGAAAATGACCCTTCAATGGCTCCTGAAGATAAGATGCTCGAACGTTTCACACAAGAGAAGCAGAGAGGCCACAAGAATAGCTCGGCGTTTGACCTTGAGGATGACGAAGTATCTGGCGAGCTTACACACATGGGACAATCACTTTCTCTGGATGGTCCTACAATCCGAGATGATTTTGACGATGAGGGCTTAGAACTGTCGGATGCTGATGATCATGAGTCGGACGAGGAGCGACAAGCACGAAAACGCCGCCGAGGTTCAAATTCTGAAGGTTCAGGCGAAGATGAGGAAGGAAATTCTCTACCCGAACGGAAGAAGTCGAAGCAAGAGGTTATGAAAGAACTTATCGCTAAATCTAAAATGCACAAATATGAGCGTCAGGCAGCCAAGGACGACGATGAGGATTTGCGAGAAGAATTGGATAAGGAAATGTCGGGCATTCACGAACTTCTGCGCGGCATGGCTGCTAAACCACCACCTCCACCGCCCGCGCCACCTGCGGATATTCCTGGTATGAATCCGGAGCGCATAGCATTGATGAAGGGGGGCGATCGAGCAAAGCTGGAAAAGGAATACGATATTCGAATGAGGCAGATGGCGCAAGATAAACGATCCCAACCTACGGAAAGGTCAAAAACAGAGGACGAGAAGATGGAGCAGGAATCAAGAAGATTGAAAGAATTGGAGGCGAAGAGATTGCGTCGTATGGAAGGTGTGACCGAAGATAGCGACGACGAAGATAATAAACCACGAAGAGCAGGCGATGAGGAGGAGGAAGAAGAGGAGGAGGAAGAAGAGGAGGAAGAGGAAGATTACGGATTGGGCTCTGGTATCAAGACCAGACCTAGTGCCGCAGAGTTAGGTGCCGACGATGAGGATGATTTCATCATAGATGATGATCTTGTAGCAAGTGGCTCAGACATCGATGAGTCGGAGGGCGAGTCTGATCAAGAGGATGGCGAATCTGATAATGGAGACGACGAGTTCCTCAAAGACCTGCTCACTGAAGAGGAGGCAAAGAGACCAGAGTTCTTGACCGGTGCAAATGCTCCTATTCCTGAGGTTGAGATGCCTACCAAAAATGGTGTTAATGGTGACCTTGCTTATACCTTTGCATGCCCACAATCACACGAAGAGCTTCTTGAGATTACGAAAGGTATCGCTTTATTAGACCTTCCAACTGTTGTACAGCGTATCAGAGCTTTGTACCATCCTAAACTCAACTCGGAAAACAAGGGAAAGCTAGGAAAATTCTCTGTTTCCCTCATTTCCCACATCTCTTACCTTGCAAACCAAGCTCAGCAACCCCCTTTCTCCGTACTAGAGAACATTATCCGTCACATTCATTCGCTCGCCAAAACGTTCCCCCTTGAGATTGCTAATGCTTTTAGACGACATCTCGACGAAATCAATCAATCACGAGCCCTATCTCTAAAAGCTGGTGATCTCGTGATTCTGACGGCCATTGGAACGATATTCCCAACCTCAGATCATTTCCATCAAGTAGTGACCCCTGCGATCCTTACTATGGGACGCTACCTGGGCCAAAATATTCCACAGACTTTGTCTGATTACACAATGGGAGCATATCTCTGCAGTCTATGCTTACAATATCAGAGATTATCGAAGCGATACGTCCCAGAAGTGGTAGGCTTTGTTGAGAATACTTTATGTGCTCTTGCGCCCAGCAAGCTGGCAAAGATTCCAGGTTGTTTTCCATATCATGAGCCAAAGAGCTCAGTTAGGATTGAGAAGGCCACGAAATCAGACAGGCAGATCGCGTTTTACGATTGTGTTGCACTGGAATCATTAGCGGATGACGAAGAGTCGTTAAAGGCCGCTTTGCTGAAAGCAAACATAAAAATCCTAAACGCAAGTGCCGATTTGTGGACGGATAAATCAGCCTTCACCGAAATCTTTGAACCAGTTCTGACCATCCTAAAACATCTGGGAAGCAAATCTTGTCGGTCGAAGCTCTCAGAAAGTAGTCAAGTAGGCCACCCAAAAACCCAAAACTCCATATAAATACTAACAAACCCCCCAGACCCTCATCCGCAAATCCACATCCAAATTCCAAACCATGCTACAGCTAGCGCATCTCGCTCGTCGCCCTCTCGAATTACATCACCACAAACCCCTCGCCATCAAAACCTCCATCCCCAAATTCGAAGACTCCTATAATCCAGATAAACACTACGATCCCGATCGTGAACGTGCCGAGACGGCTAAGTTGAAGGCGGAGCACAAGAAGGAGAGGAAGGGTGCCATGCGTGAATTGCGCAAGGATACCAATTTCATCGCGAGAGAGAGTTTGAGGCAGAAGAAGGAGAAGGATGCGGCGCATGAGAAGAAGATGAAGAGACTTATTGCGGAGATTCAGGGTGAGGAAGGAAAAGAGGCGAAGGCTTATGAGCGTGAGAAGGAATGGAGGAAGAAGGGGAGGAAATAGATATATGTTCAAATCAAAAAGGTTGATCTAGGTGCTAGTGCTATATGCGGAAGCGTAAGCACGTACGTAATTTTTGCACTGGTGGTGTATATTTAGGATTTATAAGTTAATCACAAGCCACGCATAAACGATAGAGATACCGATTTGGAGGTTGAGTGAATAAGATTTGTTCTCTATATGCTTGCTTTTCGTAAGATCCCGGTCATGCCTTGTTACTCATTATATTCATACTCGGGTCATCATCATCATCGTCCCAATACTCACAAAAATCAATTTTGCATTCATTGCATCCATATGTGCATTGTCCAATTAACTCAGGGTCCTATATCACACTCAATTTCTCAATCTCCCTTCTTAACTCTTCATTCTCTTTGGTGATACCACTGTACTTATTAATCCAGTCAAATACCTCCTTGTGCCAGACTCGGGAATTCTCAGGCTTCAACACCCACTATGACATAACAGCATTAGCGCCCGTCATTCACTACAATAGCCAAATGTACATCTCAGGGAAATAAAGAAAACTCACATGATTCTCATCCGGGAACGTCAAAAATCTACTCTCCACTCCGCGTGTCTGCAACACGTTAAAGGGAGCGAGACCCTCTGAAATGGGCAATCTATAATCCAAATCGTTGTGGATAATGAGATGGGGTGTTTGCCAATTTTCAATGTGACTGGCTGGATTCCATTTCTGGTATCCCTCAGGGTTATCCCAGAGTGTACCTTCGAAATCATGATGGGGGAAGAATAACTCTTCGGATGCGTATTGGTTCAGGGTGGAGAAGACACCATCGTGGGTCACGAGAGCTTTGAATTTACGGCCCAAATCGTGGCCTTGAATCCAGTTTACCATGAATCCACCATAGCTAGCTCCGCATGCTACAGCGCGGTTGGTATCGACGTATGATCTAGCATTGGTTAATATTGCTTAAATATGTGGAAGCAGGAGATATGTTCCGAGAGCTTACAGGTTCTTCTCGATGTACTCGAATCCTTTCACAAGGTCAATATATGGTCGTCCTCCCCACTGGCCTTTGATACCATCTTGCAAGGCCATACCATAACCACTACTTCCGGTAGGATTTGGAGTGACCACAACATAGCCTTGCTCAGCAAAGACCGCTGGGTTCCATCGTGTGCTCCATCCCTCATTCCATGCACCTTGCGGCTAAGTATAATTAGTAAAACATGAATACGCGTTTTCAAATACTAAAGTACTTACTCCACCATGAATGAGGTACGCAAGAGGATACTTCTTGTTTTCATCGAAGTTTGATGGTCGGAATACCCACGCATGGACTTTATAATCTTCAGCTCCTGTGAACCAAAATTCATCGACTTGCTTCTGTGAAAGCCCGAAAGCTTTTCCCTCATCAGAATTAGATGAAACGGTAATTTTTTTGGAGGGTTCAGCGGGGTCAATGATCGAATAGACGCTGTTGTCAATCAAGGAATTCCTGCTGATGAATAATTCACCACTTGGAAGAACGTGCTTGTCCGTAACAGTTCCGTTACTGGTTAGAGCTTCGGGTAATTTTGTAGCATGGCGTGGAGAAGATGGTAGCTTGAATAGTTTCACTCGACCGTTCTCTTCCGCTGTTACGTAGATTTCCTTCCCGTCACGACTGAAAGTAACATTCTCGGGCTTCAGGTCCCATCCGCCTTTTCCGTCTTCAGTTTCGAAGAATTCTTGGACGTTTGTGAGGTCAGTAATATCAGGTATTAACAGAAGCCTTGTCTTATCACTTTCGTACTGAATGCCTGAATTTTGTTAGAACTTTGTCTTCTACTACAATAAAATTTCGTGCTGCATACTCTTCATTCTTGTGAAAATCACCGACTTTGCATCTGGGGACCACACTGGTCCTAGACTGTAGCCTTTTAGATTGCCAGTCTCGACCAACTGAGGAGTAGGAGCTTCGGACTCTGTGAATGTCTTCAGGGGAATGTAGTATAGATCTGTCTTTGTGTAGTTGGCTGGGTTAATCTTGGGATCTTTGGCAACAAAAACTATGCCGTTTTTGCTGATATCAAAATCCCCTGTTCCTCCAAATGGTGGCACTGGAGACTCGAGAGATATCTTATGGCCCGCTAAAGCGTTTACCAGTCCAGAAAAATGAACATCGTCGGAATCCCGGCCTTTTGTGATCGTTGCATACCAAATGGCGTTCTTGTTTTCCGTAACCCATGAATCCCATTCTCTCACAAACAGCTTTGAGTATGCTTTAGCTGTTGATAGAGGCTTCTTGGCTGTCTCAGCATTATATAATTTTCCAGATGGAGTCACCAAGCCTAAAAATAATGGAAATTAGTTATATCAGAAGCAAGATTATATTCTAAAAGCTGATTTATTGTCCTGCCATGTGACTGAAGCTGTAGAACATTCATACTGATCTATTGTTTCACATGAAGTTGGGTTCTCAGTTGAAATGGTGATTCAGAACGAGAAAGAGAAACAAGTGTATAACAATTAATACATACCAGTAACAGCTATGGCCACAACGTCCGGAGCAAGAGCTGTAAGCTTTATGTTAGAGATAGCACCGTCGAAAGTCGTGACAATCTTTGGCCTACAAGAAGTCAACGAAAGTTTATTCATGGATGGGTCAAGTCATATCTACTTCTTTTCCGGATTGTCTGCATCGGCAAGCACCAGATGTGTAGCTCCCTTCTCTCCAGACCTCAGCCATAGCACCTCATTCTTCCATCCTAACCAAACTGGCTCACTGTCACTCCCATCATCGCTCAGAGTTGAACTTTCACCAGTGCCAATATCTAAGACATTGATTTTGGAGCTCTTTGAATGGGATTGAAAAGAATAGGTTGATACGGTATATAACGCCAATTTACCATTTGCGTTTGGAGCTGCTGGTGATCTCCGAGGTGCAGAAAGCATCACCTCGGGGGTGAATATGGAAGAATTAACGCGAATAGTCATGATTTGACGGTTCAAATTTATTTTATTCAAGATGGGAAGGAAACGTCGATGTTTCAATGGATTAATTGAAAGAGAACCTGATAATCGTAATGGGAACAACAAATAGTTGGATATTATGGTGACTTCCACACCGCAATGGCGAGCTTCTTCACATGCGGAAAGAACCCCGCAAAATGAATGTTGTACAGAAGCGAAGCTAACCTTGAAGCATCTTTCATTGACGGTGAGACACGGCAGTACGTAGTCATCCTTCTCTCGTATCGATCTCGTGATCGAGCATATCGTAATTCATCATTGTTATTATTCATCAATTATATTGCCCAATGGTCGTAAAAGATGTGATGTATCTGCAAGGCGCAGTATTATTCCAATTCTATGCACTTCCCTACTCCATTACCTTGCCGGCGACCAAAAATAGGCCTCGTTTATTGATATCGAGTACCATTCGGAGCCTACCGTTAATTTCTACAAACTCTCTATGGATACTTTTGTCTACACGGTAAAAGCGATTTTTAATTTTAGTCTCCTTGGAATTTTCCGTTTCATCTAATTATGTTTCTATTCATGATCCAATTACTGAGGCGTACACATCCACACCACCTTTGGACATGCATTTCGATGCTGTGCAACTCAATCCCCAGTATTGGAAAGCTGAATACGACCTCTCATCTGACGGCAAGCCTACTGAGGATCACTTTCCATGTCCGCAATTTGGACGCAATAACTAATGATAGGGCTGGATTTGGTTGGGATTTCCATCTATCCCAAACATTCAAGCACTACAAGTACCATTTCTTACATTTTAATACCACTTTGTGCTTATATGTTGCTTCCTTGTTTTTATATAGTCGTACTTGTTTTAAGCATGCTTCTTGCTGTCCATTTGATTTTTTTTTTTCTTTTTTCACTCTTTTCTCCCAATCTTTCTCCTCTTGTTTTATTGAACCATTCATTAGTTAAGTCTACGAATATGATGGCATTTCGAGAATTCCTCGTCCACTTGGCAGTAATAGCAGTATGTGGAGCGGAGATTGTTTTCAATTCTCCTTCTATGGGAGAAGTAGCTGGTCCAGGAACGTATAAAATACGTGCGATGGACAGTGGGATAGTACCCACGCTCGAGCAATTTGACCATGCGAGTTGGGAAGTGGTGCTTTTCACGGGAAGCGGTACTGCTCCTGTAAGTTTTGTTTCCGTTATGGGGGATCTACGTCGAAGATCAGAGGGAGGGAAGCGAAAAGTCGCATCGATGAACTAATGCTGACTCTTAAACACATGGGCAGTATGAACTTTTCACATATAAAATTTCAGGATACAAATTGTCGGACCCCACAACTCAATCACCCCCAGTAAATATCAGGAATTATTCAGCTCCAAGTCTGGTAAATAAATTGTAAGATACCTATTCTTGCTCTTCCTTCTGTGCACCGACCAATACAAGCCAGTTTCTTTGGGTATCGCTCTTACCTCACATCCAATGAATCCATTTGGGTCACAGCCTACTCTGACCGCTTTACACTCACCAATATGACCGGTACTTTGCCTGATGAGGTGGTTGCCGCCAACAATAATGTCAAGTCCTTGTCCGCCCCAAATAGAACGATTTCATGCGGAGCGAAATCTGGAAAAGAGTGTGACCCAAACTTATTAGAAAGCCTAGGACTAGGTGCAGTTACGGGAGATTCCGCAAGTGTCAGTAGCACAACAGCGACAACAAATACCACGGCAGCAACGACGACAGCAGATACAACAGATACAACGGCGACAACAACGACAACAGCGACGAAAGGGTCGACCGCGATAAATTCGAACTCAGCTGCGGGGCAAGCAAATACCAACACAATCAGCAGTAAGAAAGTGAGCGGAGGCGCAGTTGCAGGAATAGTCGTGGGTGCTGTAGCGGCGGTATCTGTAACAATTGCGGCAGCTATGTTCTTGGTAAAGAGAGCGAGGAAGAGGAGGATGTCAAAAGGAGAAATGATTATAAATGATATGAGTCTGACAGGTCAGGAACCGGGTGCATTCCACCAGAAGGACACTTATGGAGGAGTGACAAAGAATAATGAGATTAAAAATATCAGTAGACGAGCAGAAATGGACAGTGGCAGAACTTATGAAATGAGTGGAGATCATCATGATGTAGTGGAGATGCCTGAGAGTTCATGAGCTTCGTCAACACAATCATACAGGTAGGGTGGCTATATATCGGACAGTTACTCGTCCTAGGTACTAATTATGTGCACAGCGTAGATTCGCAGTCCGACGATGAGAGATTCTTGGGTTTAATCCATTACTATATATATTCAATCCACTTAGAACCTTGAGCGTACTTCGGGTATTGAACTATCCTTAGAGAACCCAACCCTTTTGAATAACCAAAACTTTCGAGTTGCTTTGAGTTCGGGAGTCCATTCAGCGTCATTGAGATGCCAACTTGAATACCGGTGGATGCTTGGTTCTCCAATTTGGGTAAGTCATGTGGATATTGAACGGTACAATATTGAAATACTTTCTAATGCGTACTAGGTACTCTCAAATATCTCTCCCACGTTTGTTTCTATAACGCTACTGTCTTTTTGGAACAGCCAGAGGAAAATTCGGATAAACATTTTCGATATGGCTCGACTGCAACTAGGAGCTGTCATGATTGACAAGCAGTTGCTGTATCTGCTTAATTCTAACAGCTAACTTTCACGAAAACCACCTCCTTTCATGACGAATTCTAACGTATCTGGCTTTAAGTAACGCGATATAATTATGCGTCATGCTGTTCTAATGCTGATGACTTTGGGTGTAAAAGATGGGTTTATAATATGTTGTACAGGAAATATGTGGAGGACTATTAAATTTATATAATTAGATACATTAAAAACATTTATTGATTTTTATAAAGATTTCTTTCTTTTATTTTCTTTTTTTTCCTCCAACACATGTAAATTATTCTGAGCATCCGATATTTCGAAGGTTGCCCTAAACCCCCGCAAAGGATGATCTCTCTGACACTAGTACTTAGTCAGGCACCGCCCCACTATGCGATATGAACTGCCCTTCGTCACCGCCCGATGTGATAGATTTGTACCTAGTCCTAGCTCTAGCTTATGATTCTGAGCAAAATAAACTACTCCCGAGTATACCTCACAACACTATTATTTCCACCTCTGAATGTAGTATCACCGAATATGGCGGTGATATCGCCAAAAGGACAGGAGCGACTGTTATTTTTAGGCTTGGGAATCACGACCTATGCTGTTTTGGTCTTTGTGCGTAATCGCCTTATCCATTTTCGGGAAGCAGCTACCATTCCACCCACCGAGAACAAATCGCATTTTATCGACCAGAAGACCGAAGATTCCCTAAGACTCAGTACCCTGGGAAAGTTATTGGACAACCCAAACTATGGGATTCAAGAGACTGCGTCCATCATTGTCTGCGAACGTGCTCTGCACAACGAATCCGCCATCAACAGCCTACTTCGCGAGATTAGTGAGCCAGATTATGACCGACGAGAGAAGGCAGTTAGAGCATTTATATTGATTGTAAATGGTTGTATGTCCTCCCTTTCCTAACATCTGGCGCCTGGAGTTGATTTGAATTTGTAGCAACTGTCAAGCGAATACATAAACCAGAAACATACGAAGCACTGGTCAAAAGTCTGGAATATTCTGTAGATGACTACGAGCACCATGAATACGATTCAGATTGGGACAATTGGCACCTTCGCGACATAGCAGAAAAAAGCTGTCTTATGATAATACATGAGTTAATTTACAAATACGATGTCGAAGAACTTTTAAACGCTGGGTTTATAGAACGTTGGCTAGTGAAAGAGCCATGGGGTAGAACTGCAGAGGAACGTTCGAGTAATTTCATGGATTCGCTCAACAAGGAGAAGCTCTTGAACCGGGTGATTGTGCCATTGTTTAATAATGAAAGGGGCAGGAAAATGCTAGAAGAGGCGAATCTACTACCAGCAAGGCCTGATATGGCAGTAAGGCATCTTGCTATGGAAGGGAGTACGGATCAAGATATAGAAGATTTCGAAGGCATGTTTGCTGAGAGAAGACCGAGGGATCAGAGTACAGCAGAAGAGCATCTCAGACGACGTCACAGGGAGGCTATGGTTCTAAACGATGGCACAAGACCACTTGAGCGAGGCGACATCTATGAGAATCAACAACGACCTAGAGGATCTATAGAGTGAAGTGAATATTCTTTTTGCAAGGAGGCCACAAGAACTTGGGCCTCAGGCTAAGTCAGAAAGTTTGCGTTGAGTTCTCTACACATTCAGTCCGTGAGGTGCGTCCACATTCAATCAACGATATATGATATAGCCTCGTCCTCATGGTTTTCATGCCAACACACTAATCTGGAAATAGCTATGGAAAAAAAATCCTCTGCTTTATGTAACTTAGGTGTACGAATTTCACGACAGAGCGACAGGAGAACGACAGGAACATAGTGGTGGTGCATTGCTTGACGTGATCAAATATGGAGCTCCCAAAATCCATCACCGAGGTTTATAGTTTTAGCAAGGGTAATGCTATCAGATATCTCGACATTGCCAAAGCATAATCTATAACTTCGAGGCGGAAGCTAGGTAGAGGCCATCGACACCGAGAATTCACAAGTGAAAGTCACAAGGAAATCAAAGTCCCATAATTATAAAAACGGTACTGGATTTGATTAGCGAACTACCTCTAGGAATGCACTTTCGCACTTTGCCTACAAAATACTCAGTTGAAAGCTCAGATGACAGACAGCTTGCCTACTACCTAGCACCTTTATAGCTGTACCTGCGTTTCGTTGCAGGGACCAGGGATGATGGTAACATCAAAACAAAGTCGGATAAGCAACGAAGTAATTACTGCAATCTTATTAGTTTTTAGTTTCTGATTTATCTGTTGGTAAAACAGCCAGCCATATTCTTGTTGCTAATAAGCAATTGACCTTCATCAAGTCTCTATCAAATTTCATCTCCGTACCTCGTTTCTTGATGCTAATTGACACACTGTCTGTTAGATGTGATTTGTATGTATTTTGAAGATCCCCTAGAAATAGAATATCTTATATTGGATACCCGCATTCTGCGATAAAGAAGCGCCTTCCAAGCTGCTGGTAAATTAAATCAAGCCCATCACCTCAGTTCAAGAGAGGAGATATGACAGAAGCAATAAAGCATTGATCACTGGAGGATACTGTACAAGATCCTATGAATGGGGGTAATCTAAACCTCTAAGCATAGACAGCCAACCGAAGCTTGGAGAAAGGTCAACAAGGCTTTCTTTTGGGACAGTCTATAATGATGAGGAAAGCTGCTTTATACCCTTTCGAGGGGAAGAGTGGATTGGATCTGGTTTACACCTGCAGAAGCCTTCATGATGGGTCCACGCTTTGCTTCCATAGGAAACGATGGAAACGATGGAAGTGATGGAAACAATAGAAAGCTTCACAGAAAAAGGAATGAAAGGGAACCGTAATTTAATTTCACTACAGTACCTACATTCATGTCCACTGATACCATTGGCTACACGGCTATATTGCTAGACTTTGACCTTCTTTCACTCTCTCAGCTTCACCGCAAATCTGTGATACCTTCTATTGCAGGGATCGGATGAGGGTGCCTATAAACAGATGTACCGGCCTTGCAGCTGTCTCCTGCAGATTGCCTTTGCATTTGCATCACTTACTTTCCTCATTCTCTTGAGTGTGGTGCTTTACTGTCTTCCATCTTCCATCTTTTATCTTTATCTTTTATCTTTATCCTTTATCCTCTATCTCCTACCTTCTACCTTCTGCTGTTGATGAAGGACTGACCTTCTACGTGCCTTCCATTTTTCCCACCTCTTCCCCACAAGTTCATTCGTGCATTCATTCATGCTCTTTTCTTACTACATAGGATCTTGAATACCATCCATCCCCGTCATTAGGTGCCATACCTTGCGGACTCCCCTGTAGCAACATAAGATCCAACCCAGAGGACGACAAACCACCAATTCATCATCATTCAGAACTTTCATTGTTAATTAATAAGACATCGAATTGAATACTCATTTAAAATTGTTTAAATAAAATAAAAATATTAGGAGTGAGCTGGATTGAAGGTGTCGCCAGATAATCAAGAACATTGATTGGTTGACATTGGCTAAATTTGTGAGGGGTGGTTAAGGTTATACAGAAAACAAAATACCATAAGGCGGTAACTTTCGGTGGTTTGCACAAATGTCGACTACAAGAATCTCAACTCCAAAAAGGTCCCCAAAAAAATCGACTTTCACTAAAACAGGAATTCAAGTCACAAAATCTGCTCCCAATCTCGGCGCCTCCTACAATTTAGCATTATTACAAGCTTCAGGAGCTACACCGGTTCCT
This sequence comes from Sclerotinia minor, assembly GCA_025389075.1. Lineage (NCBI taxonomy): Eukaryota > Fungi > Ascomycota > Leotiomycetes > Helotiales > Sclerotiniaceae > Sclerotinia > Sclerotinia minor. The sequence goes on from QRFH01000003.1 coordinate 2,367,423, forward strand.
ACACATTTTTCCAACAACGGTCAGGGTTTTGGTCTAAACAATACTAGATCGAAGCCATCTCGACAAGTCTCACTTGCATCCCTTACCTCAAATTCACTTGCGGCAATACCGGATGCGAGTAAAAGATACCCTCTTTCAACAGTTTTTGATGAGGATATGCCACCAGCAGGCAACATGCTACCGTATACACCTTCTCGAGTTGGTGGTGGGCCGGACGAGCTGGAGGTGGGTGACATAGTTGATGTTCCTGGTAACATGTATGGCACTGTCAGATTTGTCGGCAGTGTGCAAGGCAAGAAGGGGGTATTTGCCGGAGTGGAACTGGATGAGATGTTTGCATCAAAAGGGAAGAACAATGGTGATGTTGAAGGGTGAGATACACAAGCAACTACAACTGTAAACAAACAGTGAACTGATTGATGGATGATACAGAGTTCACTACTTTTCAACAACAATTGATGGTGCCGGAATATTTCTTCCTGTCACCAGAGCAACAAGACGCAGCACTCCATCTTCCCATGATGATTCTTTTCCTCTTTCACCGGCTTCCCCATCACTGGGCAATAGGATTGGCAGACTTGGATCAGACGTGAACACCCCACCAGCACCTCACCTACCGAGGTTCAGTCAATCTGTTGGCCCAGGTAGAATCCAGAAGACCCGACCATCGATGGCCACACCAACCACATCACGACCAGAGTCTCCAGTACGGAGAGCAGCGGCTGTTAGGACATCAATAAATGCACCCGGGCAGAGAGTCCCATCTCGATATGGAAGCCCTGCAGCGGCAAACTTTGGGCAGGGTATTAGAGGAGCGCAAGATGCTAGAGACCCAAGCAAGAAAGTCGGTTACGCTCCAAGAAATAGCATGAAGACACCAGTTCCTCCACGGAGTGTTTCGGCACTTGGCACAGGGAATAAACCTGCTGCAATGAACCTCAGTGATGAAGATACACCTTCTGCCGGAATTACACGGACGGCAACAAACGGGAGCGTGAGCTCGGTCTCTTCCTTCAACGCAAAGTTACGGCCTGCATCAAGATCGGCCTCGCGTGCGTCCCGAGCTACTGACGAAGAGGTCGAGCGATTGAAAAGTCTACTGGAGGAACGTGATCGAGAAATAAAAGCCCAAGCTTCAATTATAGAAGACATGGAAAGGACGCTCAGTGAAGCCCAATCACTGATGGAAGACAACAATGAGAACGCGGGTGGTCATAGAGATAGCCGGGGAAGCATGGAGGACAAAGACGCAGCACAATTGAGAGCAATAATTCGCGAAAAGAATGAAAAAATCGCCATGCTGACTGCTGAATTTGATCAGCATCGAGCTGATTTCAGGAGTACAATAGACACACTTGAGATGGCCGGTGCTGAAACCGAAAGAGTCTACGATGAGCGCATGAATAATCTTGTAATGGAGCTCAGGACAATGCATGAAAACAGTCATGATGTGAAGCATGTTGCTGTACAACTAAAACAGCTCGAAGAGCTTGTTCAGGAGCTTGAGGAAGGTCTAGAAGATGCGCGGCGGGGTGAAGCCGAGGCTCGCGGTGAGGTCGAGTTCTTGCGTGGAGAAGTTGAAAGGACTCGATCTGAGCTCCGTCGCGAGCGGGAGAAGACTGCCGAGGCTCTTAGCAATGCAAGTCCTGCTACGGGTGCAGGCGCAGCAACACTTTCTAAAGAGATTGCACAAAGAGATGACGAGATCCGCGGTCTGAAAGCTATCATCCACTCACTCAGCCGAGATGCCATACCTGATGGGAATTTTTCGGATCACGAAAAATCACCAGGTGTTACACGACTAGGGCTACATCGAAGCCGTACAGAGAGCGCTTCAGCTTCAGAGGAGGAGCGCATTACCCGGGAGAAGTTAGAACGGGAGGTGACCGAACTCCGTGCCGTCGTAGAAAGCAAAGACAGCAAGGAAGAACAAATGGAGCGTGAGTTAGAGGGGCTACGAAGGGGAAGTGTCAGCAATCCTACTACTCAGCGTACTAGTGCTATCAGCAACGGAACCGTAACCCAGGATAAAAACTCTGTCGGAGATTCCAAAGGCACAGTTGGAAGCTGGCGGGACCACGAAGCATTAGACGTTGACCACCACAACTTGGAGTCAATGCCAGAGATTGACGGTTACTCTTCTGCAGCGGAGGATTTCTGTGAATTGTGCGAGGCATCAGGCCATGATGTTCTACATTGCCCCATGTTCGGTCCTAACGGGAATAGTGGCAATTCTAAGGATGAGTCTCCTAAACCGCAACGTACAGGAAAGGATGTTGTCATGGAAGGACTCAAACTATCACCCAAACCAGCGCAAGAGGAATTTGAACCAGCACCAGCCCAGAAGTCGCCTGATGACTCGCCTATCAAAACCATACCTAACCTCATGGAACCAGGTCCAGCTCCAGGAAAAGCAAGTGGAGTCATCAATATGGACAAATGGTGCGGTGTATGTGAACGAGATGGACATGACAGCATTGACTGTCCGTTTGAAGATGCATTTTAGAAAATTACAGCTATGTCTTTTTAGGATACACTGTTATACCGATGTCAATTTTCTTTTTTTTCTCTCTTTTCTTTGTTATTAGTTATGGGCAAGGCCACATTGCATTGCAAGGAGTGTTATCCATGTGCAATATACCCTTTCGGTTCTCCATTTCATGTATATTTTTCATGCGATGAGGTATGAGGGGAAGGGAGATGATATTTTTATGAGGCTGGGATGAGATGGAACTGGGATTAAATTAAATTAGAGAGGATGGCGTGAAGAAGGGATGGAACGGAACGGGAATAAAAACACGAGTGGGACGTAATGATCATGTAGTATATTACTTTGTCAAATTAATGATCCCAATGCTTAGACACTTAATTCTGTATCTTTGGATTTTGGGATTCCTAGAATGTTTCATTTGCTGGTATGTGCTTGATTGGTGATTTTGTTATTGGGATGAATATCTTCTTGATGACTGACTATGTTGATTGACTTATTTGTGGAATTATGGTTGAATTTATAGAGATTTGGGGAAAGGTTTAGCTAGCTAGATAGAGAGAGTGTCTGCTGTGATTTTCCTTGTGGACCTGGAGTATACTGGTGGTATAATTATGTGAAATCGTTTATATACCTAAGTAAGGTTAATTGGGTACCCGCAGGAATTATCCCAATTATGTATATATGTAAGATTATAAATAAATAGACAGGTGGTTAATTTTTAGGGTGCTGGTTTGTTGTTATTGTTATATATGTGAATTTCTGTGTGTGTTATATATATACCGAGTTCACTTGCATTTGAATCCATCATCCTCATCGCATTCTGCGCTATATTAAATCCTCGTAACTTGTAGGTTAAGAATGAAGGCTACCTATCTAGCGAAAGAGCCTGAGAAGGTTCCCTCTCTCAAAACTCAAAAATTTAGTTAGTTCTAATTACTTCAATTATATTTTTATGGAGATTTCCAAAGCATCCGGGACCTCCTGTCACTCGTTTGATACATACTACCATTCAGGTTCAATCTTAGCGCTGGCTTCCTGGTGGACTGGTAATATTATAGGTTCTCATTTCGTAGCCTTTTACTCCTCAAAATCAACAGTTCGGACCTCGAAATCATCCATACAGAGTTTATTTCTTTGTATGAGTGGCTGAATCGTCATTTTGAGGTTTGTACGTTTCAGGAAGTACAAGGATTGACGGCAGTGAGTTGTGTGGAACTTGGTCATAAAGTAAGTTCTAATATGCACTCCCTTGTAGCTCGACTGATTGTATCACTTCCATAGACCGTTGAGAATCTTTCTTCTAGTCTTAGGGGCTCGCTCGCTAAAGATTACCTAGTCTACTTGGTCCGATGCTTAGATTTTGTTATTGAAAAGTGCTTGGTGTGTATAGGGGAGAGGAACTAATACCAGCTATGGCGACTTTTTTGATGATTAGATCGTAACTTTATGTCATGGTTGGGATGATTACGGTTATTTCTCGAAAATAGTCTGTATGATAAATACCTAGGTACAACTAATGATAGTTTGAATGAGATGAGATGCGATGAGATGATAGTTAGAAACCGAAAACTAAATAACAAGTTATTCTGTTTTCTTGAGCTCTTCATATCTACACAGTTGTTATCATATTGTTGTATATTGGGATTTTCTCTTTCTCGCCCTGCTGACTATGGGTTGACGAAATCACTTCACTGAGTGTTCCGATGCATCAAAGGTCAAGAGATATCAGCACTTGATTTAAAATTCCATCGCTCTCAGCCGGAGTGTTTGTTTATCCATTTGTCCTGAATTTTATTTGTCAGAGTTTATACGGTTCGATGGATGATGTAGAGTTCAAGATGGATGGACCTAAATGATTTTGTAAGAAAGGTTATGTAGGTTAAGGTTAGTTGACTCGGCTACAGTAAACTATCACATAAAAAGATGAGATACTCGATTAGAGTTTGTCATATCATTTTGTGATATTCAACTTTCTATTTAATAAGTTACAAGTCACGAGACTCCAAACGAGATAAATTGGCAGTAAACTAAACTACGCTTGATCTAATTTCTTTGGGACTCGGTCGCTCCTGATATGCTCTACCACATGCCTGCCTGCCTGCCTTTGAGGAAGCGAAAACTATCATCTATCTCTATCCTTCACTGACTTGTAACTGCCCATTCTGTTCCAAATTCCATCGCACTTACCTATCCAGAAAAGCAAAATGGAATTCATCTTTATTTACTCGTCTCGTCCCGATTTCTTTCTCTCGCCCCAATACTTCCATCCTTCACGATCCATACCAGATTAAATATTTCAACGAATACTTTTGGATTTCTCTCTCAGCTTTAAAACTTCTGAGGTTCTTCATTCGAGTTTGCCAGAAAGAAGACTGAAGGTATCGTTTGGAGTCCTTTATCCCATAACGACATTATACTGGCTCTACGGGCGCTGAAAATCACATCAAGTTGAGCCGACATGGGTGATACTAGTCTTGACAGCCTCGACGGCCTCGAGGGCCCCAATGCGTCGGGCCAGCCTTCTACTTTTGTATCCTCTCCTGATGACGAACCAGAAAATCAATTGGGTGATAAATTAGTGCCCATTAAGATGAAGCATAAAATGATTATCGATGACATTGTTCATCATCATAAGCAGCCCGAGACGGAACGTTTACAATGCATACTGATCCAGTATTCTCATGGAGATTCATATCATTATATCAGTCTCTGCCCTATTAATGGCGATATTGAAAATGCCGTCGCCTGCATCGAAGGACCTAATCTGTCCCCGTATGAAGGGGGTATCTTCTGGCTCCACGTTTATTTTCCCGTGAATTATCCAAGTCACCCACCGAAAATTCGTTTCTTGACTCCAATTTGTCACCCAGATATCGATGAAAATGGGGAGTTCTACCTTAAAGACATTTCGTTAGAAGAAGATGGATATGTTCCGGTTAATTGTACTCGTGACATTCTCTGGTCGGTATTCGAGATGCTTGATGAGCCTGACTTTAAGGAATTTGAGTTTAAGAATAGCCGTATTTCTGAGTTTGATGACTTCTTGGAAAGGGCACAGTTTTACACCAAGGAATATGCGACGGCTGATGAGCCAGACGAAACAAAACTGGTGAAAGATTGGCTAGAACATTTCGATCAAAAGTCCGAGGTCGTCCAAGGATCCGACGCTCAGGAAGCTAATGACGATGCACCTGCAAATGCTACTGTTGAAACATGCCGGGTTGCTCTCATCAATTGGCGGCAGCAGATATGGGAAACGCGCAAAGAAGATCAGTTCAAGGATATTGAATCCATCATACCAGACTCTGCCATCATTACCATATCTAATAATTTGGATAGAATTGCCACCAACGAGATCCAACTAGAGCAATTGAACTTGGAGGAATGGGATGCTCGCACGCAGTTCCTAGAAGACCACTCTGATTCTTCCATTCGGATTTTGTTGAAGAATGTGTTCGATCACTGTGTAAACATTGTTGTTCAGCAATTAGAGAGGGAAAGAGAGGACTTCATGCGAGATACCATGATAGAGGAACATGAGCGGACCTGGAATCCATTTTGGTTCAGATAATAATCTGTATTCTAAGCATGAGGGGTCGAATTCTAATATAAATCACAAATCATACAAGGCGGTGATCACACCAAAGGTTTCAGGAGAGGTGGAAAACGCATCAGCATGGTATGTATATCTATCAAGGCGTAGTCAGCATGTGTGCATACATAACATGGCAAGGCGTACTGATTATAACCCAGGTAGAGTCACTTGTGAAGGCACAGCTATATCGTTATACCAATGAGACACGGTCTTTGATACGGAACAAAGATAAAATACTTCTGTACAGCGTATGCGAGTCATATAAATATATGATAATTGATCGCATGAAGTTATCATTCTTGATTCTTTGTCTTCTTTACTAAATTATTGTGAGTTAACCTGGACATTATACATGAACTTTGAACTCAAAGACCGCATCTAATCTAGACTTCAACAGCATTTAAAAATGTTCTACTCGCAGCTCGCCTCAAGAAACTAGATGTAAACTTCTGGTTCTTGAAAAAGGCACTGCGTCCACCAAACACTTACCATTCATCCACAAGCTCTCTTTCTTTTCGAGCCTCAGGTATCATAGGATTTTGGGAAGACATAGGAATATTCCGGTCATCTTCACAGATTAGGTAGACTGACTGGAATCACCAAAGCGGCTTTTGTTTCAAAACTGGCAAGACTATAATTTTAGTTCAGACTGCAAACCACTGATCGTTGCATTACCAAGATTACGAGCATACTTCTATGCAGCGTTTATTGTCGGGGATGAGGGAAGATGCTATCCTATTAATCATATTACCGTTTATACATAGCTTTCAGTACTCACATTCATTACCCACTTTCACAACACCATTAGAGCTTTTCTCACTAAGAGATTCCTGAAGTCTGATGCTCCATGCCCATAGTGATATCTTGGTGTTTTGCCCTCTTTTTCCGCCCTGGTCAATTTCTTTTTCTATCTTCCGCAGTTTCAAATATTCCTTTCACTAATTATGCGGAATATCATCTCAAATTGATTTAATGACAATACGTTATGAAATTCAATCATCGCTTAAGAGCTGGGAATTCGATATCAGATTCTCGGTACGTTTCTTTACGTTTTCGAAGCTCTCACTTCAAAGAATTATAAAACAGCCTACATGCCATAAATTCCACGTTTCGCTTTGTTCCATTGAGATATCACTCATCATCTAATCTCGGAAATTCTTCTTTTATTCTGGAATATTTCCGCTTTTATGCACCATTTAGCACGAGGTCCCTTTTCGTCTTTGTCTCTATAATTTTCATATTAGTCAACGTGACAGGATGCATTATTAGAAAAATGTCTATTTCCATTCCCATCAGGAAAAGGTCACACGAGCATACCGTTTGCGTGCATTTTTTTTTTTTTTTTGAATTCGCCATGGCGTACTATTCGCCGTCGAAAGCCCAATTCAGGGCTACCTTGCCACCGGCTCTGGAACCCGGTGGGTGTTCTCTTGCCCATTCGCACTCTCAGTCTCACTTACAGACGAATGTGTGTGCACACTTGGGACCATGGGCACAGTGGGGCCATACTTCGGCTTCTTTGAATGGTTGGGAAAATATGAAGCGTCCGCGATTAACGCATAGTGTTACGAGTGAAAGATATCACTTCAATAAAGAGCTTTTGCCTGCGATTCCTGTTGTCCTAGCGAGGAAGCTAACTAGGGGTAGTAGGAGGCTTGATGGAAGGTTGGGGGAGTATGGGGATCCTGTTCCGAGGCCTTGTATGGATTTTTATGATTCGAAGAGTTACGATCATGATACGGCCAATGGGAGGGAAAAGATTCTCAAAGTGGAAAGGACTCAGTCTTCGCCCGAAGCTAGGACTTTACCTCCGCCTTCTGATCCGCCCATGACGAGGTCGGCAACGAAGGTCATGCAGAGAACGGGCTACGATCCTACTATGGAGATAAGAGAGCGGAAGAGTCCACAGTCATCATTACATGTAGTCACAGATACATATGACAATTCTGATAGCGATTACAGTGAGGAAGATTGCATGGATTCACCTTTAGATCAAAACGGTCATGTCATTGCTTCCATTCCACTTTCTCCGATGCAAAAAGATGAGATAACTTTCCACTCTCCCCAAAACAGGTATAACCATTCATCAAGTCCAGCACCTTCGACACCGAATTCACTAGTAATATCACCGGAATATAAAGAACGAGTGTCAATTTTTATGCAAGGAAAAGTACCAAATGATAATCAAGGCCCGCACCGCGTCACAAATCTTGAGGACTTGATAGATCAAGAGAAAATGAAGTACGAATATCATATCAATCGTGAATATCCTCTAAGATATGGTCCTCATAACGATTATATCGCACTCATGCCAGTGCCGCTAGCATTGCCCCTAAAGCAAAGTCGAGAAAGCTATTTCAGCGATAGCCCAGAAGATTGGGAACCACGAACCCCTGTTACTCCATTCTTGGGCAGCGGACAGCAGCAGAACATGCATATATCCTCTACAGTATCATTCACGTCGTCCATGGCGGCACGAAATACGACACCGACAGGAGCGAGTAGCCCTCAAAGGAAAGGGTTTTCAAGTGGTAAACACCCCATGAAAAGTCCCTTTCCATTTCTCCCAATTAAAAAAACACCAGAATCTCCAAAAGCGACAGGATTAGCAGGGTCTGTGGGGGAGAAGTTCTCGGGTGCTTTCAAAAGACTATCTAGTGGTACGAAAACAGTGTCGATTGAGAGAAATGGGGTGATTCCGAATGCTAGGAGAAGCGCGAAAGGTCCAGATACACCAATGCCGAAAAAATCGAGATTTATGGGCATCAAAGGAGCTCCGGTTGTGATACAGAAGGGTAATGAACATTTTCATGATGTGATAGAGAAGGTGAAATTGAGGATTGATAAGAAAGAGAGGCGGAGGAGGGAATTGAAGAAACAAATTATGGTTGTCGGGATTATGGATCAAACTCCAGGTTCGTTGCTCGTTTCTCATGTGTTGTTATTCTTGATGCTTGTTTCTCGTCAACAAAATACTAATTGTTGTTTGTAAATAGATGGCAGGGCATCTGAATGGCTTTGATATTGAACATGGAAGAAACTATACAAAAGCAAAATAGTAGTTGGATTTAAGACGGCAGAGCATTGTCCAAAAGCTTCCAGAATGCAGCTCCGAGAACTTGCTGAAGTTCTCCCTCTCTCTCATAGTACTACTAAGTACATGCTTTCAAAAGGTCAAATGTAGGCCGAGGTTCTGTTGCATATTGTTGGTTGTGTTAGATCGATAGACGGGAAAAGAATACTCTCGTCCCAGGTATATTCACTTGGACGAGATTCAAAAGTCTAGTGTATACTTACTATATACCGAAACGTAAATGATGATTTCGATACAGCGAACACTCCCGTCTAATATGCTGTGTTGAATAAACCGTAATCTTTTGACCGAAACCATTTAACCCGGCCAATATATCAAAAATTCAAAGTCATTGTCATCCCACAGGTGAAGAAATGTGCATGATTAATTCATCCGCCGACGAGTCATATTCTCTATAACGTAAATAATGTACCTGCAGCACCAACCCCGCATCCTTGTGCAGCCCTCACAAAAGCTTGGAATACAATTTAAACTTCGTATTCAGAGTGCTCATGACTCTATCTCTCAGATGATGTTCTTAGAATTGCCTTCTTCCCTGAGATATATTGTTCCTGACTCTGAATGATATTTCTGATTGTGATCAGGTCGGTGAAAGATGGCGAGGTAAGTTGTTGATCTGCCAACCTCCTCACGTGCCATGAAACCCACAGTTTCACGGCTTCATCCTCCACATCCCCGCGCTTTCCATCAGCTTACCCCTGTCTAAACTCCACTTCTGCGTAACTAGCGGCGTAGTAGAAGAAGGGTACCACTTTCCGGAGCGAAGCTGAGCTGTTTGAAACAACCTTCAACTACTTTCTACTCTTTTACTAACTACAACAATTTCATTCAGTTCTTTTCATCCAAATCATCTCGAATCCATCAATAGTATCATCCAATTGCCAATTATGGGTGGTGAAACTTTACCAAAGACGGAGCTCAAGAGCTCATATCCTCTCAGGTCCGAGGGACCCAAGGGTAAATTGATAGCTAATCTTTACAAAGATCGAATTGGTCAATTCTATGCCCCCGGACAATATGAAGGAAAGAACTTACGAGCGTATGCTATCTGAATTCTCTCATTTCTGACATTTGCTAATTGATAATTGTTGATAGAATGTTAAACGAAGGAGTCGCATCTGGGGAACCACATATCAAACTTTCGGTCTGGGATGCTCCGGACCTTACTCGACCTACTTTCAAAGATGCGACGAGCCACGACTTTAGATCAACACATATTGGTGAATCCTTTGGTCCTTCATGGTCAACTCATTGGTTTAAAGTACAAATAACGGTGCCGTCAGAGTTTCTGAAAAAGGACCTGTTGGAGTTACATTGGGATGCGAACAATGAAGGAATGGTGTGGACTGAGGATGGCAATCCTCTTCAGGGATTGACCGGAGGTGGTGAGAGAGTCGAATGGATTCTGCCGGATAAATTCCGCGATGGAAAGGAACACACAATTTATATTGAGATGGGTAAGATATAAACATTGATTGATATAATCACCAATGCTAATATGATCTACAGCATGCAATGGGATGTTTGGTAATGCCCCTGGTGGAGATTCCATTCAGCCACCGAATCCGAATAAATATTTCCAACTTTCAAAAGCTGAGATTGTCGCTGTAAACGTGGAAGCCCGAGCTTTATGGATTGATATCTGGGAAATCAATGATGCTGCTAGAGAATTTCCATCGGATTCGTGGGAACAACATAAGGCATTGAGAGTTGCAAATGAAATTATTGATGCCTTTGAGTTGGGAAACCAAGATTCAATTCTTAAAGGCCGAAAAATTGCACAAGAATATTTGGGTGAGAATGTCAACTCATCCAAGGTCTACGAGACTGGCACAACGCCTATTGTTTATGGTATCGGTCATTGTCATATTGATACCTGTTGGCTTTGGCCATGGGCCGAGACTAAAAGAAAGGTTGCTAGGTCCTGGTCGAACCAATGTGATCTTATGGACCGTTACCCTGAGCATAGATTTGCCGTCTCCCAGGCTCAACAATATAAATGGTTGAAGGAGTATTATCCTTATGTATTTGATCGAGTTAAGGAAAAGGTCAAACAGGGAAAATTCCAACCTGTCGGAGGCAGCTGGGTTGAACACGACACCAACTTACCCAGTGGCGAGTCTCTTGTGCGCCAATTCTTGTATGGCCAAAGATTCTTTGAAAGCAATTTCGGAGAGAGATCTAAGACATTTTGGCTGCCAGACACATTTGGTTACTCAAGCCAACTTCCTCAGCTGTGCCGCCTCGCGGGCATGAAACGTTTCTTTACTCAGAAGCTTAGCTGGAACAACATCAATAATTTTCCACATACCACATTCAACTGGGTGTCTCTAGATGGTAGCCAAGTCATTTGTCACATGGCGCCTTCCGAAACATACACTGCAAATGCCGATTTTGGCGATGTAAGAAGATCGGTGACCCAGCATAAGTCGATGGATCAGGACGAGACCTCACTTCTTGTCTTCGGAAAAGGTGATGGTGGTGGAGGACCAACTTGGCAGATGATTGAGAAGCTCAGACGTCTTCGTGGAATGAGTGATACTGTTGGACTTCTCCCTAGAGTTCACATGGGTGACTCTGTGGATGATTTCTTCGACCGCCTGGAGAAGAAGGTTTCCGAGGGTCAAGATTTGGTGACCTGGTATGGTGAATTGTACTTTGAGCTTCACCGTGGAACCTACACGTAAGTTTTCTTCTACTTGACAGTTAAAACATTACATTTTGTTCTGACATTTCCCAGGACCCAAGCGAATAATAAGCGCAACAACAGAAAGTCGGAGATTATGCTGCACAATATTGAACTCCTTTCAACGATTGCAAGTCTTAAAAGTAAAGACTTCAAATATCCTAAAGAAGATATCGATTTTATGTGGGAGGCTGTATTATTGTGTCAGTTCCATGACTGCCTGCCGGGCTCCTCTATTGAAATGTGTTACGATGACAGTGATGAGGTAGGCGAACTGCACCTATTTTAAGCTTTATACCTACTGACACGCAATAGCTATATGCAAAAGTATTCAAGGCTGGTGAAAAGATCCTCAAAGACCTCTACAAGACCCTAGGTGTACTGGAAGCCGAAGAGTCGTCTGAGGATGGTAACATTGTGGCCCTTAACACCATGCCATGGCACAGAAGAGAGATTGTTCCGCTTATTAATAACACTGCCGGAGTCGCTTGTGGACAAGGTAATCTCTTGAACATCAAGACTTTCAAGATTGCCGAAACACCAGAAGTTACCGTCAAGGAAGTCAGGTTGGGTGTCTTCGTGTTACAAAATGATCAACTCAAAGTCGAAGTCGAGGGCGGTGTTATCACATCTCTGTATGACCGACAAGCGGAAAGAGAAGTCGTAGCCAAGGGAGGAAAAGCTAACCAGTTTGTGATATTCGATGATAAGCCACTCTACTGGCAAGCTTGGGATGTGGAAGTCTTCCACTTAAACTCTCGCAAGGAATTACCTCCAGGAGACACCAAGATCGTTCAAAGTGATGCTCACCGAGTTAGTGTCATGACTGAGACCAAAATTAGCGAAGACAGCTGGGTGAGGACACATATTAGTCTATCCGCCGCTTTCAAGGGTCAACAGTCTTATGTTGAAATGGAAAGCGAGGTTGAATGGAGGGAGAGTATGAAATTCCTCAAAGTCGAATTTCCTGTCGACGTTCGAAACACCGAAGCATCCTATGAGACACAGTTTGGTATCATTAAGAGACCTACTCACTATAACACTACGTAAGTTTGACTCCCTATATACTAAGGATTGTATAGCTAACTAAGATAGCTGGGATATGGCCAAGTTCGAAGTATGCTGCCACAAATTCGCCGATCTTTCGGAGAATGGATATGGTGTTTCCATTTTGAACGACAGCAAATATGGTTTTGCTACTTCTGGAAATATGATGCGCTTGTCATTGCTTAGAGCCCCTAAAGCTCCGGATGCACATGCAGATATGGGTCGTCACCACATTCGTTGGGCTATCCTACCCCATCAAGGAGCCCTGGGCTCAACTACTGTTCGCACGGCATTCAACTTTAACAACCCATTGAAGGTCTGTAAGGCTTCCAAGGATACTCATGCCAGCGCATTTGAGAGCCCAATCAAACTTACCGGAGATCCATCATTGATCCTAGATACTGTTAAGCGTGGTGAAGATGATGAGGATGTCAGTCGTGGTGAATTGAGAAAGAGGAAGGGACAAAGTGTTATTTTGAGAATCTACGATAGTTTGGGTGGAACTAGCAAGGGCACGATTGAGACGACGCTAGATGTAAAGAGGGTCTGGAAGACCAATGTCTTGGAAGATGATGAAGAAGAACTTAAGATTAAGGAAGGGAAAGTCGAGATCACTTTGAAGCCTTTTGAGGTTGGCACGTACAGGTTACAGTTGTAGGTTTGGATTTGGATTTATGAAGTTATGAGTAATAGGAATAAGGATGGGAATGATGGGCAAGAATGATCGAAATTGGTAACTAGACATCATGATAGGCTTTTTTCTTAGTATATCAATATCACAGCGAATATCACAGCGAATTCCACAGATTGTTGATGATCCGGTAGAGGTCCTCTTTCGGTGAAATGAGGCGGAAAGATTAGTATGTTTACTCTCACTTGCTCGACATGTAATGAAAAGTTCACTGGATAAAGTAGTAACTTAAGAGAGATAAATTGCGACACAAGAAAGCTTTGGAATATATTACATATTTCATATTTCATATTTCATCTCATCTTATCGTATCTTATCATCATATCTTAACAGCGTCGCAAGCATATCTCATCAAGTAAACATAATACATAAGAAACGCCATACCCATGAAATTAGAAGCCCACAACTCCCATGCCGCCATCTCATTCATTCACTCATACAGCCCAATACCAATACCCATGCATAAACATTTACATCTTAGCCAACTCATCCTCGTCCAAATCATCCATATGGACCCTCGCCCATGGACTTCTCCGCCTGAGTCCGCGTCCCCATCTGCCCAATACGTATGGAATAGGCATTAGCAAGATAGCTGCAAAACCCAATACGCTACCCGCCCAATGCACACCCAGCGCGTTGAACATCTGCGTTCCGAATAGCGGGAATGTACCCCCGATCATGTTTCGCGCGAAACATACACCGGCTAATGCACTAGCGGCGTATACTTTGTATGTATCTTCTATGTACATGAATGTCATTTGGATAATAGTGTAGAAGGACCAGCCGTAGAAAACGGAAGCGATCATAGGGACGATCCAGTGAATGTGGCCCGGTTGCGCGGACCACGCGAACCAGAAGAGGGAGATGGGGTAGACGACGGAACCGATCATGCTTAGTTGGACACGGGCCTCGGGTATGTTTTTGATGGTGCCGTCTGCGGCAGTGACGCGGCGGATGTAGTATCTTTCTTGCCACATGTGGGTTATAGGGCCGAGGAGGGCGCCGACGCATACGCCTAGATTGGCGAGACCGGTTTCGATGGTGTTGAAGCCGTAGCCGTCGGCGAAGACGACGGTGAAGGCGCCGTTGAAGAGGAATGCTATGCCAAAGAGATATCCGTTGTAAGTGGCTGTGAAGAGAATGACGGGCTCAGTGAAGAGGAGATGGAATGGACGGGTGAGAGCTGTAGCGAAAACTTGAGTGGCGGGCTGCGTGCGCATTTCGGGCGGGACGTCGAGATTTTGGTTTCCGGTTTCTTTGCGTAGACGAGCTGCGCGACGGCGGAGAATCACAGAGTGTCGAGTCTCATTGAGTGATAGTGAGACGCACAGAAGTAGGAAATAGGCGGCAGTAAATCCGCACATGGCCCAAAGAACACCATGGAGCCCGTGCAGCTGTGCGATGAACGAGAAGACGAAAACTCCACTTGCTGATCCTCCAGCTGACGTTATAGTGTAGATCGCCAAGGGCATACCAGTATGTTCATGATGGAACATGTCGGCGATTGTCCCTCCGATATTCGCTGCGGTTGTTAGATGAGGCTTTTATAATGTGATGGGAAGTTAGTGTACTTACTGATTGATGCAGAAGCAAAGAATCCCGTGATGAATCTCAGGACTATAAATCCGGGGAGATTGTCGACCAGTGCAGTGCCCAACAAAAGCAAGGTAGTAATGAAGAAATTGGCAAGGTACACAGGAGTACGTCCATAGTACTCGCTGAGAGGTGCCAAAAGCATAGGTCCGAATCCCAAACCGAGCACATAGACAACCAAAGGGAGCGTAGCGACTTCAGCTGAAGTGCCGAATTTTCCCTGAAAGTTGGGGATCGCTGGCGAATAACCTGAAGCTATCCTAGACAAGAACTGTTAGTATTCTGAACTGTTACAAAGGCCTGAGAATTATTTACCATAGACAACTAAAATTTGCGATAGTCAAAGATAGAACAATTGACCATTTTCTCAATGATGTCCAGTTGAGCGGATTTTCAGGGTCGTTTGGGAGGAATTCAACTAAATCCGCATCTGTTTGCCCATTTGCCCGAATGTCATCGTGGCGAACATTGTTTTCCACCTTTTCGACATCAATGTCATTTGCAGTGAAAGGAGAGGAATCATGAATCTCTAACTGTCGTCCCATGGTTATGAATTGCCGACGAGGATAGTGTGCAAATTCGAAATCAGATAAAACCAAGCATTTGCCAAGGTGTCAACGGGGCATTGGGGTTTTATAGGGAAAGACACTGGGGTGTAGAAATTCTCCTAACGTATGAATCTTGTGTGATTGATTTCACGCACGCACCTGATGAAGGGGAAAGCTAATCAAGAAGCGTGAAACCCCACAGGAGCGGATCTTTTGTGCCGGTGGATAAGAAAAATCCCGCCACTTCACAATTTTGAACTCCTCATGATAGGGAGTGAAATTGTTCTTATTTGTCAAAATGCCCCATTTTCAAGCTTTTCTCTTCTTTTTGACCACTGATTCAAAGCTCGGAGTTTCGTACTCTCTAAAATCTGGCAGGCTGGCAGTTTTATAGTCTTGGCCGCAGGAGAGTTTTTATTATGAGTTATTTGCCGTGTAATACTCCGTAAACCATGGGCCTACAAACCCACGGGGAACGAGGTGTGGAGGCCACTAAACTGCGGGAAGCTAGGTTCAAGCATTTTGATTAACTGGTCTAAGTAGCCTCAAGCCCATTTTTCTTCAGCCGGTGTGTATCATACACAAATGATTGGTGCGAAAACCTGCAGTGTTTTTAAGATCAATGAGCGGATGGACATTCCCCATATCCCAATCTCAATGTTGAATGACCTAGGACCTACCAATTCATGATGAAACGTGATGAATTCTTCGTTGTTTTTGCACAGTTCTATCTGTATCCAGAAAGATTGCGGGACCTCTAATTTCTACCATTCATCCATCGTTTGCTCGTCTTAAGAACTTCAAAGCTGATATGAGTAAATCTTCAGTCAATGTCGAGTCGCGATTAGTCAGTCTAGTTTATCCACCGGTAATCCTAGAACAGTGTAAAAAAATCGAAACGTGCAGAGTTCGCAAACGCAATTAACATAGAATTTGGGAGACCACTTGGTCAACAAAGAGTAAGAGCTCTTCAACAACGAGCAACTAAACTAAACTAGCATTCCGATCTCTAGTTTCAATTGATATTATAAATCAATTGAGAGGCGAAGCGGATTACTGCATTACATTCAATGCAATGCGACAGTAACATCGGCAACCTTTTTCCTCATAGTGGAGAGTCCCGGTTTGAGTCACTTATCAAAAGTTTGGATGAAAGCATGACAGCATGCAACCTGGGACTCCACAGAGAGAAAAATTCCTGATCAGGATACTCCGTATACATGGGCGAAACCTATTCAATGGTATCTTAAAATTGAAATGGAGAAATGGATAGATGGAAAGAATTTCCACAAAGAGTATGACAGTTCCACTCCGAGTATCAACCGTTTTCAATCCACGCATGGACAAGTGAAAAACTCCGTACTGATTCCGGCCACGACATCCATCAAATCCCATGGGGATGTCCTGGGAGCTATCCAGAATCCAACACTCCCACATAACCCACACCGATAGGTTAATTCCAAACATTGATTCCAAATCTTTAATCGCATGGAGAGTAGGGAATCGGGATAGACCATCGACGATAAATGATCAATGGTAATTCCACATAGTTAAGGGAAATCATACCCGTATTTGTATTGAGGTGTGTGACAAGCGAGAATGAATTAATACAATTCCCTCGTTCGTCTACCACTGTGGGAGCACCCTGAACATGATTGTTAGCATTGAAACTTGTTTTCATGTCAGCGTGAACTTCTCTCTCGTACAATCGCACTAGTTACGTGTCAGTATTAACATCTACAACCATTGATTGCGTGGCGACCTGCTGTGGTTAAACTAGATCCCTCATTATGGATCGTGCAATATTCTCCGTTACATATCCTGCATCGCAATTGAGTCATCTGTATACATTCGTGACACTGTGGTGCCATTAGCGAAGAAAACCATAAACCATTCTCATATTATCCTACATTGAGTCCGCAGAAGAAGCAGCTTTTTGACACGCCGAACTACAATTTTCTGTTAGCTGATTGTCGTAGAAGTGTGAATGCCAAGTTTTTTCGAATGTCCACACGTTCTTAGACATTTGAACCAACCGAGATACCTTAACAATGAAATGGACAAATGGAAGGATTGTGACAGTATAAGTTGTTGCGGTGACATTGTTTCAACCTCAATTCCATTGCCTCTAGCACAAGGCATTTCGGCATTTACGAGGCAAGGTTTAACAGAGACACATATATACCTTGGTAAATCCCGACCCATCCTCCACCACCTGAGAGCTATTGATACTACCAGCTCCTTCGTAACAATCTTCGCACCACCACTTGTGACAAGTTTCGCAGTATCTGTTTTTTAGACAATCCATGCAGCGGACAATCAGCTTTTTTTGACATGTAGATCCTTCGAATGGTGTTTTTGCAGCCTTGATAGTGGAGGCATGAAGAGGGACGGGGGACAAGAGTGGGAACAAGGCCATGGGCGATACTCCAAACACTGAAGCATCTTTAGAATTCCCACAGCTACTACATTCATTTAAAGAACGAGTAGCTACACGCGCATCTATGCGACTTTGCGTACGGTTATACCAACGGCCAGGGCTGTCACGTGGTAAACTTGCGAAATGACGAGGTCCCTTGCACGGAAGAGCATCAAAACTGATGATCCCTTCACAGTAGGTCATGATATTTGCCCAATCGTTGTGAACGACCTTTGAAAACTCAATCCTACTGCCCGGACGCCAGTTTTCACCCTCACGTAGCGTAGCCTCTCCTATAGCATTTTCGGATCTTCGATTCCAGTATGCACCAAGCTGCGTTCCTGAGGACATCATTCCGTAGTTCGGTATTGTATCTATAGGTGCAATTCCAGCAGGATACTTGTTCACATGCCTTTGAGATTTTACAACTTGTGGAACATCCTTGAAACCAAAGATATATAGCCCTTGAAGCCGAGGCGTATTCTGCGGCCTTGAAGAGCGACACGCATATTTTAGAGCACCCATTAATTTTGCTTCGTTAAGCGTTGGCACTTCGCGGATGGATAGAAGGCGAACATTGTACGAGTCGTTCAAAATGATTTCGCTTACCAAATCCGAGGGAACAGAGAGTCCATCCAGTATCAGCGTTTGGACATCAAGGAGTAGATTTCGATTGCGGAGGTGATTGAAAATACCTCTCAAAGGCCCGCCATAGAATCTTTGGAGAAGTCAATATACAATCTTCTGAGTTGGGAGTGGCAAAGCGAACTCGTCTTCAGTCACATTTTCATCCAATTGTACATTTCTCCAGATCTGGCCGCCGTTGTCAACTGTTCCAACGTCGGACTTTACCGACTTGACGTCTGAGAGCTTCAAATAACGGAAAACATGTGGAGTCTTATAAATGAGTTCTTTGAAAGGTTTTGATGTAGCTCCCAGAGCTAAAATAGAAGAAACCGGGAGATAAGGTGTGGTTTGGTAAAGAATCAAAGTATTCGACAGTAATTGCAAGAGAGAGGTTGGCAATTTGTCTTTAGTATGTTGAAATTCGCACTCCATTGAATCACCTATTGAGAATAGAAGCGATGTCCCTTTATATATAAAAAAAATCAAAAGACCTTAGGATGAATCTTTCGAAGGGAGATGCAATGAGAATACCTAGGTCAGAAAATGAACCAAGAGAAAAAGTGTGAATGCTATAAATGGAACTTACTTCGAAGTCATTCATTCTATTAATATGTCATTAGTCAGACAATGGACAATAATGCTAGTGACAAAGCCACTGGTGCACAACCAGCCACAATCACTATCACTATCACGCCACATATCTTATCGATAAGGAATGATACTCCGTAGAAGGATCCAGCATTATCTGACATATCATCATTAATTCTAGAGTATATACCGCGACCACTTCACAGGTTCAGAGTTCTTTTATTATTCGAGATACAACATAACGAAAAAAAGGCGTTATTTTGCACCACCGAGAATAAATCCATTTCAATTTACTTTAGAAAAACCTCGCCATACCAAGTTTCTGCTCTGTCCACGGACAACATGGCGGCGACTCCAAACATCTCTTTGAAATGGTCATCAGTCTTTAAAGTTACCTCGAAAGACAGCATATCTCTGCCCGGTGATAAGATACTGTTACCACAGTCTGCTCTGGAACAGCTATTAGCAGCGTCTACGGTTACGGTCAATTCCAGCAGTCGCGCAAATAATGTCGCATTCGATCCATTCAATCCATATTCCTTAGCAGCAGCTCGTATAGAACAGTCGCAATGGAGAGACACTCAACAGCATCTGCCTCACCCTCTCACATTTAGGCTCGTCAATTCCAAGAATGGGAATGTGGTGCATGCAGGAATCCGAGAGTTCTCCGCAGATGAAGGAGAAGTTGTCCTGAGCCCATTCTTGCTTGAGGCACTGGGAATCACCGCGCCCACACGAAAACCTACACTAAGACCCAAAGTCGAGAGCGGGAGGGGATCCCCTGATGGGCCTATAGACCTTACAGATAACCCTGCGATCGACCTTACCTGCGATGAGACGATAGACCTTACAGACGAAATTGAAGAACCTGCGCAAATCACCGTGCATGCGAAACAACTACCTAAAGGCACATATGTGAGGTTAAGGCCATTGGAAGCTGGGTATAATCCCGAGGACTGGAAATCGTTACTGGAAAAACATTTGCGGGAAAATTTCACAACTTTAACAAATGGAGAAATATTAACGGTTCGAGGGTCAAAGTCGGAGGAATTTCGATTTTTGATTGACAAACTCGCGCCTGAAGGAGATGGGATTTGTGTTGTCGACACCGATTTAGAAGTCGATATAGAAGCTTTGAATGAGGAACAAGCTCGAGAAACCTTGAAGCAAATCATGGCAAAGGCACAAAAAGCTCCAGGAACAGCCCAAGGGAGTTCTGTTGGTGGAGAAATAGACCTATGGAAAGCTCCGCAAGGACAGATTGCTGAAGGAGATTATGTGGATTATACTTTACCTTCATGGGATCGATCAAATGACCTTGAGATTGAGCTGTCGCTCGAGGATGATGGCGATGTGGAGATATTCGTTAGCCCTCAATCAGCTCATCAAAGAGCAAAACCGCGAGAAGATGAGCATGTTTTTGGAGATTTTTCAGAAAATAAAACCAAGAGAGTCGTCATACAACAATCAAACGTGGAATTAATAGGAGCTGATGCGATACTAATTTCCATATACTTCCGAGGTTCTGGCACTGAGTCATCACAAGTGTTACGGAAATACTCTCTTAGAGTAAAATCGCTTGAGAAAGGGGCAAGCAATGGATCTTCAAGTAATCCAGTGTCGCTCGAAGAAGATATTGAAATGCATGGACCTGATGAGGAGCAATGTAAAAATTGCCATCAATGGGTACCAAAGCGGACAATGATGCTTCATGAAAACTTCTGTCTTCGTAATAATGTCCCATGCCCTCATTGTAACAGTGTGTTTCAGAAAAAGTCTCCAAAATGGCAAGATCATTGGCATTGTCCTTATGATTCTTCCTGCGGAAATACACCAGCAAGCAAAACCAAACACGATAGTGTATTTCACGAATCCCGCCAATGTCCCAACTGTCCCTATGAAGCAACAAATCTCAGAGATCTTGCTACCCATCGTACGTCTGTATGTCCCGGCAAGATTATTCTATGTCAATTCTGTCATCTCGAAGTCCCCCAAGAAGGCGACCCCTTCGATCCGTCCCCTGAAAGTCTCATATCTGGGCTCACAGCCCACGAGCTCGCTGATGGAGCTCGAACTACGGAATGTCACCTTTGCAGCAGGATCGTTCGACTCCGTGATATGTCTACGCATCTCAAGCACCACGAACTTGAAAAAAACAATCGGTTTAAGCCAGAAATCTGCAGGAATGCCAATTGTGGTAGAACTCTAGAGGGTGTTGGTAAGAATGGGGAAGTAGGAGCAGGCTCGAGGATGGGTCAAGGACCCGGTAATGATTTGGGTCTTTGTAGCATTTGCTACGGTCCACTATACGCTAGCATGCACGACCCGTTAGGTAAGGCGATGAAGCGTCGTGTGGAACGAAGATACTTGAGCCAAATGATTACGGGATGCGGAAAGAAATGGTGTACAAATCTATATTGTAAGACCGCGAAGACCAAAGATGCCAACGGGTCTCAGGTAGCATTAGCGGTAAAAGATGCACTGCCCCTCATTCAACCATTAGTGGCGCAAGTTGATGATAAGACCGAACCTATGTATTTTTGTGTGGATGAAGGAAATCAGAAGAGGAGAAATCTGGCAGAAATGTTGGCCATGGAGCCAGGAGGTTGGGATCTGGAGTGGTGTATTGCGGCTTGTGAAGCAGAAGGTCCAAATCTTGATAAGGTCAGAACATGGTTGAGTAATTGGGCTCCAAGAAAAGCATAATGGATGTTAGATTCGTGTAATATTTAGTAGAGTTAGTGGGATTGGAGTATAGTATAGTACTGATTGCATAGATGAGGAGTTTTAGTGCATGGGGATTGATATGATACCAATTTATAGGTCATTTATGTATATATATATATACGTACCCAGTACTCGTACTTCCCTTTCATTTAAATAGATGATATTCCATCATACATTCAAGGGTTAGTGAGGCATTGAAAGTAAAAAGTTCCTCCAAATATTTTTACTGTTGAATCGGTAGATTTGAATCCGTCACAAGTCCCAATACTCTAATAATCTCACATCCCTCTCACCTACCTCCTCCGGGGTCCCAGATCCCAGGTCCCCAACACCAAATTCACCAAAAATCCACCGGCTTGACATCATCGCCCTTTTAATCCACCAGCGATCCCTGTTCTGTACACGAAATATCCCAATGAATCGCTCTTAACTAATAGAGTTATAACTAACACTTCCTTATCATTCAAATTCAAACTTAGACTCCATTCCATGGCCACTTCCACAATCGAAAAGAACGGAACGTAAGATTACTCACTCGAGTACAGTTACAGCTATAAACCAATCGATTTAGAGCCTGCATAGCTATCTATTCACCAGTTTCTTTTCTTTTTTTTTTGGAGGGGTTGGGGTTTGTGCTTTCTCACCTCACAAATACATCCTCATCAATGCACATTCATAGCCCCCTCTCCTCGCAGCTTATCCTCACGACTGATGACCACTTGATTTCTAAAGATGATGCAATTGATACATGAAGCTCGAGAAAAATACAACACATCTAGTAATTTATGTCACTTCCGATATCATTTCAGATGTGACTTTGAGAAATTGAAACGTGCTGAGTAAACTTCTATGCAAAAATGTGTGAGAATTATTACTCCCTCCTACACGGAGTAATTATAATGATTAACAAGGTGATATTCCTCGTGAACTATTCAGCTATTATATTGAAATATTACTAATTGATAGCCTATACTTCTATTACAAGCCGTTCATTCTCAAGCTCAAGAGTTAGATAGAGAAGCTGTTCTTCTGCAGCTTGGTGTGGTGGTATAGGAATATCTAAGCCGGAGGTCTGAAGTTAAGAACAATTGAGTTGATTTGCAGCTCGTGATGAGCTACACTTTGGTGTGATGATCTAAGATATATATATGGATTAATAACATCTTCCTGCGCGTATTAATATAGGGGTTCCGCAACATAGCATGCACCACAAAAGTGGAACTACTAGCAGCACTTTAAATCTAAACTAGATCTTTGGTCTGCGATGATTTCAGTAAGTATACGGAAGCTTATGTAGTCCTTGCCCGACCTGCATCATAACCATAAGTGTAGAGAGTTAGTTACTGTTGTAGGAGGAAGAGTATGGCTTCTTCAGCAGTTCCAACTTTGCTGACTCCAGCAGTTCGTCCATATGCCATATGACATGCGGCTCAGGACTGCTGGCGAAGGAAATCTTTCATTTGTGGATGAACACAGGTTGGAAAACAAGTTCCAGGTATATGAGAATTTCTCAAGTACTCATACAGGACCTTTCGTAGAATTCAGATTGGTCGCTCAAGATTTAATCAGCTCCGGAACAAGTCCCCAATTTTCAGATACTGAGTAGTGCGAAACCTGTAGCAATTTTTGATGAAGGGGCTATCAATCCTTAGCTCATTTCCGCGGAACAGAATCGGTGTCTAATTTAGATTCAGTGAAGACTCATATTTGCACTTGCAGCTGTCAAACGATACTTGGATCTATGCTGGGACTCGGGTGAACTTATTGCAACATATTTATAATCTTGAATGAGCATATATAAGAGCTGTTGTAAAGATAAAACTATGATGCATGCACAGAGTGAATGCGTCTTCAGCGTAAAAGAATGTCTTGATTTAAATCGTCACGAGCCTTCCCCACTAACAAGAAAAAGCATCAGTCTTGAAAAATCCAATAAGGTATGAATTTTGTATAAACCCGACGTGATATCTTCAGTTCGCCCAGCCTCAATGTAGCCAGCGTTGTTGATCAGGACGTCTGCTTTATCGTAAATCTTGCGAGCCTCTTGGACTTTTGTATAGAGTTCACTTCAAGCGACATGGTAGTAGCTGCACCGACATCTTTTTAGATGCTTTGATACGATCTTTGGATCCTCGAACGGTGAATATGGTTCGGATGACAATGCTAAGAACAAGCTCCTTGCCTAATTCGGACGAGCAGCGTGTGATAAGCCAAGTGAATTAGGTTTATGAATTCCGTGGATTTATAGGTCCTGTGACTGTCAGATGACCGACACGGATTTTTGGAGTTGTTGGAGTTGTTGGCCGAGCTTTGGAATAAAGTATGCTCACCATATGCGTCGTGGATAATGGTTGCACACTTCTCTTATGCCGGCTTGTGCCCCATGGTTTGAAAAGTGGTACACAAAAACGACACTTTCATTGGCTTATTTCAGCCTCTTCACTCCACCATCTAAAGTTTTCCTTCTTTTCCTGGAGCGAAGCGAAAAAGCCTCCACGGCAGTGGCCAAGCGGAGCGTTATCCACCAAAACCTCAACTTTCCGTTTTCAATAGTAAAATAGGGACTATTCGAACTTTATCAAAAAGCATTAATCCTGCAGAGCTTTTCGAGTAGAACCATAGACACTTCAACTCTCTGTGAGAGACACAAAAGCCTCCCCAACGAAAACATGACTATCCGATTGTGTCGCCATGGCCATTGCAAACGAAAACAAAATACACTGTATGTCAACCGGGAGTTTGTCGGGAATTAAAGCACCCCAATTATCAACATCTCAATTCGGGCAGAAGTACCGCGAAAGCGTGCCAAGGAAACACCAACCCCGCAAACTCGAGCAGATCTACAACCTCGGACTAAAAACAAACAGAAATTTCTCATGCAAAGAGCTTCATAGTCCGTACAAAAGGTTGAACCGACAGTCGGAATCCATGCAAGTATCCGGTTTATAATGAAATGAATGAAATGAAGGAGTAAATGTATGAACGAATGACCTCGGGCATGCATGGTCTGGCCTGATATCAATACTAGCTATTTGGTGATTCGACGAATAGCGATGATTTCTCTCGTGGTATACTTTTCACTTTCCTCCTTTTGGTCAGGTTGCTCGCTTGATACAGGTATGATGATCTCATGCGCTGGTGAATGCATACTAAAATACTAAAATGTGCATGCCGGTGCAGTGAATTGAGAGGGGATCGTGGGGTAAGTAAATGTTTAGTATCTCGTTTCTGGTAAACCGATGATGGCCCAGACTTTTATGTAAATAGGAGGGGGGTTCTCTCCAAAGTTTGATTTTATCAGGTTCTTAAACTTTGAACGTGGGTGGGAAGTAAGATTTTATCTTGCCTCAATCTTCTCTCAATTCTCACAAGTCTAGTCCGTCCAATTCAAAGAAAGGTTCTGAGAGTCCTGAAATCACCATGAAGGTCTCCTCTAATCACCTCGCCGCTACGATTGCATTCTTGCCCTTTGCAGTCAAGGCACAATGTCCAGATTATTCACAATATTCAATGACACAGCATGCACCACTCAGCAGCGGAAAATACGCTCTATCATCGATGCGACCCGAGCCCGCATGTCGAACCTTCAACTCCTCCATCGTGGAGCAAACCATCGACGATATGAAATCCGTAATTGCCGATCCAGATCTCTACCGTCTATTCCAAAACTCCTATCCCAATTCCCTAGATACAGCCGTCAAGTGGAGAGGCTATGCGGCCAACAATTCAGAGGAGGAATTAACCTTTTTGATCACGGGAGATATCGATGCCATGTGGCTTCGAGATTCCGCAAATCAGATGCAGAGTTATTTACCATTGTTGACGAAGAATTCCTCTCATGATTCTCTGGCGAGTCTCTATCGAGGTGTCATTAATCTCCAAGCGCGATACATTATCGAAGCACCATACTGTAATTCTTTCCAAGCACCTACCGAAAGTGGAATTTCCCCTCAACAAAACCAGCCAAAGCCAGATAACTTTTCGCCTCCAAAATCTACAGATATCGTCTTCGAATGTAAATATGAATTGGACTCTCTGGCTGCATTTTTGGAGATCTCTTCCGATTACTACGATGCCACGGGTGATGTATCGTTTTTCCAGAAATTTAACTGGGTTAGTGCTATCGAGACGATCCTCTCCACCACCGAAGCCATGTTGATCGGAACCTACTCTGCAAACGGCAGTGTGAACGCAAGTCCATACACATGGCAACGAGAAACCGTCAGCGCAACCGAAACACTCGCCAACACAGGAGCTGGCAATCCCGTCCAAGAAGGTACTGGACTAGTGCGCTCAGCATTCCGGCCCAGTGACGATGCGTAAGTTTTCCCTTCGTATCAAGAATCACAAGATATAAACTCACTCATACCAAATCCCCACAGAACCATCTATCAACTTTTCATCCCAGCAAACATGATGTTTTCCCGGTACTTGGAATCATGCAGTAAGATCATGGGCAATATCTACGGCCACCAAGATCTCTCAACGCACATGCACGAATTCGCAAGTAGTATCCGAGCCGCCATTACCAAATACGGTATTGTGCAAGATCCCATCTACGGAAAAGTATACGCCTACGAAGTCGACGGATTCGGTTCCTGTAAGTGCACATTTTTCTACGTTCAAGTTGTGGATTTCATATGATTATTTCTAATACGATGAAATATAGCGAATCGAATGGATGATGCTAATATTCCTTCTCTTTTATCGGCGCCTTTCTTGGGCTATTTAAGTGTAAATGATACGGTATATCAAAATACGCGTAAATTTATCCTCTCCAAAGATAACCCCTATTTCATGCGCGGTCCCGTTATTAATGTGTAAGTTCCCCTTCATCCTCCTCTTCCCCCTCTCCCCTCTCCCCCTCTTCCCCTCCCTTCAACTAACACCACCACCCCACAGAGTCGGCGGCCCCCACGTCGGCCCCGGCCACGCCTGGCCCATGGCAAGTATAATCCGCATCCTCACCTCCTCTTCCCCAGACGAAATCTACACCTCCCTCAAAGAAATCATCAGTAGCACCGACGGTCTCGGCTTAATCCATGAATCGATTAATTCGTTTGATCAGCATCAGTGGACGCGTCAGTGGTTTAGTTGGGCAAATGGATTGTTTGGACAGATGATTTTGGATTTGCAGAGGAGAGGGGGAAAGGTGGGGGACGTTTTGGGGAGGAGTTTTCAGTAGGTGGTGCCGTTTTTTGGGGGGAGTTTGGTTTGGTTTGGTTTGGTTTAGGGATTGGGGGATTGGGGATTGGAGATTGGGATTCAGGGGTTGGGTTTTGGGTGGGTGAGTGAGTGAGTGAGGGAGCGTGGGGAGGAAGGATGAATAATGAATTAGTGAATCAGTGAATGGATGGATGGATGGATGGATGGAAAGGGACGGGTTTGCGAGATGTGGAATACGTCTTGGGGGTTAGGTATTAGGTAATTAATTGGATTTGCATATTACCCACTCACTCACTCACTCACTCAACCCACTCACTCACTCTTCTACTTATGTTACCTACCTAAATAATGCAACTTTCGAGTCGGGAACAACAGGAGAATCATTTGATACTCCCAAACTACATTAGTAGGACATGATTGAAATACTTTTGTATCTTCGTCACAAACGCACATTCAATTCGAAGCTATGGTATAACATAATTTCAAATCCAGTCACCAAAATAACCTTACAAATATCACAAATACGACCAGGAAAATATTCGGTAAGAAATCATTCATTGAAGATCAGAGCGTTAAAGTCTATATATAAAGCAGCTCGCAAAAACAAAATCCCCCATATTTTATCTTCCCTTGCCTTTTCTCCTACCACTCGCACTACCACTAACAGGTCTCCTTGGAATGACTCGCTCTCCTTCAGGCTCTCGTCCCTCTCGAAAAACTGGTACTCCCCTTCCTAGCTCATCGCTTGAATCGGATCCTTCACTGCTATCTGGGATTGTTATCACCTCGTTCTCTCCCCTCGGAGAAGTACGATGTCTGAGAGAAGAATCAGAAGGGATCCTATCGGCAGCAGGGTAGCCTTGTGGTGGGCTACGTCTAACGGAAGTATAAGAAATATCGGCGGGACCGGGATAATTACGACGACCCGAGGATGATTGCGCGTACTGTTGCGAAGTGGGCAGAGGCTGATCAGTGGTAACCTGGTAATCAAAGTGATCAGCGACATGGTATTGAGAAAGAGATGTCCGTTTGCTATTGGTAGGATTCCAGCTTTCCTCTTCTGGCAAAGAGCGACGAGGACTGTTGGTATGAGGGGAATCAGGCCGCGTGCCGTCAGAGAGATGTCGACTCATACCTGGGGTTGAATTGCCACCATGGCGTGGTGATGGACGAGAACGAGATGTGTCCCTATCCGAAGGACGGTAACCACCAATTGGAGTATACGAAGGTCCCTGTGGTCCATCGACAATGATTCCAGGTCCTGCAGAGGGACTGTGGCGCGACGAACTGCCCGATTTACTTTTCGAATTTCTTTTCCTTGGTTCACTGGTTGGCCTAGGGTCCAAAAGAGAAGCAATATCAACAGTTTTACGATCGCTACGTCGTTTCTTTTCCACTCCATTTCCACTAGATCCTTTTTCTTTCCTAGCAGCTTTCGCGGCGGCAGCAGCTTGCATACGAATCCGTCGACGTTCCAAGGCATCAAGTTCTTCTTGAGTGAGCCTCACATCTTGTCTCCCCTTTTCTTGAGCCCGTCGAATACGAGCCAAAGCACCTTGTACTATTGCTTCCTCTTTGTCCCCTCGTAAAGCCAATTGTCTGTCATCACCCTCTTGGTAATCGGAATCTTCAGAGTCAGAATCGGACTCAGAAGATCGATGGGACTCGTCATAAGAATAACCCCTTCTAGGCCTCGTGTTTGAAATATCTATACCCGTAAAATGCAGTGGATCGCTTGCAAATCGTTTCTCACCCAAATGTAACCCTCCTTGTGTATCTGTATCACCCTCGCTATCAAGCTCCTCAACACGCGACTGCTGCCACTGCCCTTGATCCTGCTCCCACTGTCTCCTCCTCCTGCTCTCCTTCGCCCCTGATGGTCTTCCCCATTGGGGCATAGATTTGGGAGATCGCGGCCGACCGTCTAGACCGCCTCCCCGGAAAAAGCCTCATCGATTGGTTTGTCCATGAATGAGGCATGTCCTATAATGCTAACTCCACTTGCTCCAATGAGCCAGAGAAGAGTGGTGAATGGTGACGCAATGATTCCGAGAGGAACTGCGACGATTAAGAGACCAGTGTAAAGTTGCGAGGATGTAGCCTGGAAGCCAGCAATGTTTAAATCTTGACCCTCGAGCTTTCCAATCGCCCACATACCCCCAACAGCGAGGATGATGTCAAATAAGAGCAGGAGATTAGTGAGCAAACTGTAGATACTGAGCATTATAAATAATGCAAAGTAGTTGCTAGCGAAGTGTCCAAGGTTGTAGTTAACTCTGGATTGGACTTCACCAAAGTTTGCCGGCTTGGAAAGGCGCTTGAAGTCGAAGAACTCATTTACAGGCTTGAGGTTGGCAAATCTGGTGGATAAAGATTGTGATCGCACACCAGAAAATCTGTCGGACAGATTAAACCTGGACGCGATAACGTCGAAGGGGATATTGATCCGTGACATTGTGTCGTTGAGAATGATGCGAATGTGTGAAGCAAGTTTGAGGGATGTAAAGAGTTAAGTCCCAGGTCGCGGAAAAACTGTTCAAGATTCCTGTATTTTCGACTTAGTGGAAAAAGGTTAAGTAGGAGATTCGAGAAGTTGGAAAATGGCTCTTTTCCTCTTAGTCTGCCTTTTGTTTGTGAGATCTGTCAATATAAATAAAGTTCTGATTAGCCTCCGTCATCACAATAGGCAGCAGATAATAATTTCGAGCCGCAAAGAATTGAACAAAGTCAATTGGTTAATATAGAGAGACTTACGAATAAATTGCGGATGAGTGAATGAAGAATTAATCCGTAGATCTTTTTGATAGTTGGTTGATCCTGTTGTTGTTTGAGGTTGTTGGAACTCTTGTGATAAATTTATCCCTTGAGCAAACAAACGAACGATTGGCCCCTTACACCCCTAAAAGCCCTAGCACAGAGCTCCCGGGGGGAGATTAGGAATTTAAAAAGGCTCAATAAAGGAAGTCTGGGCGTTCAGCCAGGGGTAATGAAGGGATCTGAAACACATGCAGCTTCGAGAAGTTCCCTTTTACCTTCTGAAATCGAAGCTTGTGAAGGAGAAGGAGAAGAAGATGAAGAGGAAGACTAAGAAGAAGAAAAAGAAGGAAAGAAGAAGTTGAATATAAACGTCGAAGGGGGATCCAAGCGGAGTAAGTAGTAAGGTAGTACAGAAATTTATATGGGTGCGGTGAAAGGTTTTGGGTAATCGGCAGGTTTAGTTGGGACGCTGGCTTACGGAGTTCCCTACCTAGTAACCGGTGAACTTGCAAAGGGCGGGAAAAGGAAAGAGCACATGTACTTGCATAATGCGTCAAGCTGTTAAAAGCCGTTCCTGTTCATCATTGGAAACAGCAAGACAAAACAGCAAGGTCATCCCATACATAAACCATACATACCCATGCATAAATACATAAAACTATGCATTTCCGTACATTAGCCATACATAAATATGATCCCAACGAGCATCTTGTATTGACCTATCGAATTGTTGCAAAGTTGATGATTAATAAGCAATAGAGCCATCATCCAATAGTTACCTACTCCTACCAAACTCCAAGTCAATTCTTCAACCAAGTCAACCCGTCGAAAACAAAAATTCCTACAAGTGTATAGGAATAATACTCAGTA
This sequence comes from Sclerotinia minor, assembly GCA_025389075.1. Lineage (NCBI taxonomy): Eukaryota > Fungi > Ascomycota > Leotiomycetes > Helotiales > Sclerotiniaceae > Sclerotinia > Sclerotinia minor. The sequence continues at coordinate 2,398,322 of QRFH01000003.1, forward strand.
GCAGCATATATATATATACACATGTAGCATATTTATTACTTTACATGAAAACACATTAAAAATTTATTCAATAACCAATTGTCTGCTCTGCGTATAAATGTTCCCAAGCCTTTTGAGCCTATCAAAGCAAGATACCCCTCTGTCTCTACGAATCCACAAGTCTAGAACTAAGAAATTTAAGCGGCGCATTAGTTATCCTTACCGAATAAACCTCGCTGTCATCTATATTTCAAGAAAGTAGGATAGTATTAATAGCAGAAGGAACACATCTTCGGTGTGCCTCTTCTTTTTGATCCTTTTCAATCCTTCTTCTTCTTTCTTCTTCATTTCCCCAAGATGAGAGGATCTTTCTATACATTTGCCATATTGGCCTGTCTTTTGGCACTTGTCGCAGCATGGAGTAAAGAAGGTGAGTTGGCTTATACAGTCTATTAGTATTCCACATCTCTGCCCAGTTCGACAACTGGCGTCTTGTACTTCTTGAAATGTATCAATTGGCTCATTCATAGCAAATTATAGATCAGGAAATCTTTCGTCTGCAAAACGAAGTCGCTACCCATGATGGGGATGAGGTTACATTTTATGATCTCCTCGACATTAAATCATCTGCAAGCCAAGAGGAAATAAGAGCTGCATACAAAAAGAAGTCTCGTACTCAACATCCAGATAAAGTCAAAGCTCAATTCATTGCCGATAAATCCACGGGAAAGGGCGAAAAGTCCAAGAACAAAAAGCCAGGTGTCAGAGTTTCGAAGGGTCCTTCCCAAGCTGAAATCAAGGCACATTACCAACAAGCCAGCGATCGATTCACACGTTTGGGCCTCATAAACAAGATTCTCTTGGGAGAGGGTCGCGCCCGTTACGATCATTTTTTGAAGAACGGATTCCCAAAGTGGAAGGGTACTGGTTATTACTATGCTCGGTTCCGTCCTGGCTTTGGCTCTGTGCTGATCGGACTCTTCATCTTCGTTGGAGGTGGTGGACATTACCTTGCCTTGTATTTGAGCTGGAAAAGACAGCGCGAGTTTGTTGAAAGATATATTTCATTCGCAAGAAATGCTGCATGGGGTGGAAATGCCAATCTTAATGTGCCTGGCCTTGATGGAACCTCAACGCCTGGAACAGATACCGATGCTGATGCCGAACTTATGGCTCAGCCAATGAACCGAAAACAGAGACGTATGCAGGAGAAGGATGCCAAGAAAGACAAATCTGAAAAGAAAGTTAAGAAGGTCAAGGCATCCGCACCTGGAACTCCAACAACTATTACCGGACCAAAGAAGAGGGTAGTTGCGGAAAATGGCAAAGTGCTCATTGTCGATTCATCCAATAATGTATACTTGGAACAACCTGATGAGGATGGTAAAATGCGGGAATATTTGCTTGACGTAAGTCGATGTCTACCTGTTCTGAAAATGCTTCACTAATACTATTTAGCTTGACGAGCTTCCTGCCCCTACCATGAGAGAAACTGCTCTTTTCCGCCTACCAACCTTTACTTTCAACCAAACTATTGGTCGTTTTTTGAACAAAGCTCCAGTTGAGGAAGAACATGAAGAGATAGAAGAAGGATCCAGCAGCTCCGGTGCCGATGACTTTGAAGTGCTCGAGAAAGTCAAGACAACTGCAACAAACGGCAATGGGAAAGCAACAAAGAGAAATAAGAAGAGTGGTCGATGATACATGGGAATATTTTTGGGTAGAGGTTGTAACAAAATGTTTGTAGTTTAGAGAAAAGTTCCATCATATTTCAATTTAAGAAACATAAGCTCCAGTAGCCATGAAGTCAATGGCTGCTTGTGAAGTTCTCACCACGTGACTCTTGGGTGTATAACCTTTGCTATCTCGAGGGATGGTGACCGATTAAGGAGTACAAATGATCTCTAGGTACCTAGTATCACCCGCATATTAACATTCACAGTTGCACCGAGGAAGAATCCGATTGAGCCAGCATGATTCTTCTATTGGTTGGCCTATTGTGGGACAAGCAGCGGCTAAGCCTCGATTCTTTCACGTAAAATTAGTCCCGGTGGACTTCATTACATTTCATAATTCTATTCAATACCAGACTTAATCTTGGAGCGATATGCTTGGGATTGCGGAGTTGTTATTATGCTTCTATTGGTTTATCTCTCATTCATCAAAGGATATCATGTATCTTCTTCATGTTTGTCAGGTTCTGTTTGAAGGGCTTTTGCTTGGATCCAATGGAGCAAAGAAACGACTGCATTTATTGTAATTACAGCGGACAAGCTTCCGCAGCTCTAGTGGTCCCGTTCTAGAACGTCCGCTGTCCTCTAGATTCATGCCTAGGAAAATTTCTCAGTTCTTATTCTCTTTTTTGTTGACGTATATCAATTCACCAAAAGGCTTGAGGTTCTGAAGGGGAAAAAGCATGTGCTTCCCTTTTATCGATATTTAAGCGAGAGCGAAAGGGGTGGTCAATAAGTCTCAATAAGGTACTCAATAGATTACTTCTTTTGTCATTGAAGTCACGAGATTTTCACTCTTTATTATATCTTCATACAATCTGTATTTGGATCCTTTGAAATCTGAATAGGTTCTCCACTAGTGTAAGAGAAGTTTTCGGGGTCTAGAAAATGAATTTTCTGCAAGGTAAGTGAATGTGGTGAGAATCGTAATGAATAAATTTGGATGGCTTTTAGTCAATGAGGTGTGAGTATTGCACATGGGACGAGACAGGATTTATGCTCCATTTTCCACAAGTTGAAATGATAATCTCACTTTGCCGAGGCAAGGTGCCGCATGCATATCTTGCAAACAAACTGGAGATTGCTTCCCCAACCTTGTAATGACCGATTGGTAGTGAGCAACAACTCTTATTATCATGTCTAAACCACAACATGCATATAAATTAACCCCCCTTCACAACAGTAATTGTCCCAAAAACCTTTGTCGCTGCGAGCCCTTCTCTTTTCTCGCTTCGAATTCTATTGAGACCCTTAATAGGGAAAGCCTCTTCCTAAAATCTCAATAAAAATACTTTCCTTCAAAGCTTCTTTGGACAGCAGCGGCGGAGTTTCCGCACCTTCCTTCTTGTTAATACTGAACAACGCAAAGTCCAATCATCTATAAATCACGTCAACTTCGACGCTTTTGACACGACCTCTTTTCTCTTTTCTCTCACCCAAATTCAATCTTTAAGATTTTAACACCTACTACACTCACTACTACAATACTTTTACCTTCAATCTACATTCATTATGAAGTTCACAAACGCAATCGCTCTCGCTATCTTGGCTGCTACCGCTACCGCCGTCGCTGTTCCTGAGCCATGGTGCGGAAGGTAAGATCTTCCTTTTTCCCCTTCGATATATCTTTTACAGGAACATTCATGCTAACAGATAGTTTTAGGCCCGGTCAACCATGCAAGCGTGAGGCTGTCGCTGTCGCTGCCCCCATTCCCGAGCCATGGTGCGGACGTCCCGGTCAACCATGCAAGCGCTCCCCAGAAGCCGAAGCTTGGTGCGGACGCCCCGGACAACCATGCAAACGTGATGCCGAGCCATGGTGCGGACGCCCAGGTCAACCATGCAAGCGCGAGGCTCTCCCTGAAGCTTGGTGCGGACGTCCCGGTCAACCATGCAAGCGTACCCCTCTCGCTGAGGCTGAGGCCGAAGCTTGGTGCGGACGCCCTGGTCAACCTTGCCGCAAGAACAAGCGTGCTGCTGAAGCTTTAGCTGAGGCTTTTGCTGAGCCAGCCGCTGAGGCCGATGTTGATGAGGCCGTCATCAAGAGATGCAACATGGTCGGTGGTGCTTGCTTCGAGGCCAAGAGACTCGCTAGAGATCTTGCTGAGGCTACTGCTGAGACCAAGAGGGATGCTGGTGCTTTCCTTGAGGGACTCAACATCGAATCCCGTGAGGGTAAGATATAATTTTTCTTTTGTCCCTTTCTTCTTAGACTCTTCCTATGCTCTTCTCAGGAAATATCTGCTAACATAATTCCTAGTTTCTGAGATCGTCGCTCGCGAGGCTGAGGCCTGGTGTGGACGTCCCGGACAACCATGCAAACGTGAAGCCAAAGCCTGCGGACGCCCCGGAGAATCATGCAAACGTGAAGCCCAAGCCGAAGCCTGCGGACGCCCCGGACAATCATGCAAACGTGATGCCGAACCATGGTGTGGACGCCCCGGTCAACCATGCAAAGAGAAGCGCGAAGCAGACCCCGAAGCTGAAGCTTGGTGTGGACGCCCCGGTCAACCTTGCCGTGCCGTTCGTCGTGCTGCCGAAGCTATGGCTGAGGCGCTCGCTGAGCCAACCGCTGAGGCATGGTGCGGACGCCCTGGTCAACCATGTAAGAGAGAAGCTCTTGCAGAGGCGGAAGCTAATGCTGAGGCATGGTGCGGTCGTCCCGGTCAACCTTGTCGCAAGGCTAAGAGAGATGCATTCGCTTTGGCTTATGCTGCTGATATTGCGCTTGCGCAATTGTAAGCGGTTACTTACATAGCCATTGCGAGAATCGCGCCAAAACTCGACAAAATGAAACGCTGCCTATGGATTTCCCGTCTCGTTTCTTCAACTTTCGAGTCGATAGATTACATTACTTTACATCACTTTACTCTACGGCGATTCAATCACATATTTCTTAAGACGCACCTTCGACTTCAGTTTTTTGCATTTCTTCACTTTTTGTCTCGTTCGAAACATACATGAGCAGACCACAGATAGCGCTAGACTTTTGCGCCTACATACACAAGAACTCCAATTCATGTTTTCTTTTTTAAAATTACAAATTTTGGCAAAGTCTCGGGAATTTTAATTTTAAAAAAGATTACTTTGTTTTTTTTCTTCACTTCTTCGCCTTCATATTTTCTTTTATGGATGGCTAGGTATCTACCGCTTTTGGGATATCTTTTTCAATACAATTATGGGGTTTGGGATCTTTAAAAGCTAAGCAAAGCAAAGCATGGCAATAACATGGCCAAAGAAAAACAACTTGAAGAATTTCTCAACGTCTTTCGGAAGAAAACTTTTTTTCAAACATCATGACTTATAGGGGTTGGATACTACTGGGACTAGATCCCCTGCTGGAACTTCTTTTTTCTCCTTTCTTGGGAGATGAGGAGAGGAGAGGAGACTGAGAGAGAGAGAGAGAGAGAGAGAGAAGGATTCAAGTGGCGGATTTAGTATCGGTGGTGTTTGATATTTTTTGTATGGGTGTATTTTTTTACACCAGTACACTTTTACTCGGAATACCTTTTTTGTAGGTATGCTGGGTTTGGGAAAATGGGATGGATGACATGGTTTTTGATATAATTGGGTGCGGATTACGGATTACGGATTACGGATTGCGGTTTGTGGTTTGTGGTTCGGGCTTGGGTGAGGGATTTTCATGTCATTTTATTTCATTCTTCTTATTTTATTTTATTCTATTCTATTCTTCTTCCACCCAAACTCAATAGATTGTTGATGCGTTTTTTGTGATGCTGTAATTATGTTGTGATTTATTATTGTGTTGTGAGGGTTACTGGAGGTTCGTGGTGTGATGTGATGTGATCTGAAATTATGGTTTGGTATGGTATAATTATGGCACACCTGACTCCTAACTCCTGACCTTGAATAGGTATTTCGCCTCTGATCTAACGGTAAGGATTTCCCCCTCTTTTTTTTTTTTTTCAAAAAATAAAATAAAATAAAGAGGTGGATTACCTAGGTAATGAATAGATTCCTTAGTTTCTTTTACACTACATAGCTTTATAACCTCGGAAATTAGATGTGAATTTTATTAGTGGTGTGGAGTGAATAGATCGTTTTCTCTATCTACCTAGGTAGTAGGTAATCTTATCCACCTACCTAGGTATGTATGCAGATGTGTTAAGGATGAGTGAATTGAGCGGTTCGAGGATATCAGGTGAATGACTTCTCAATGTTTGTTCACTGTTGGGTTGGGAAAGCTTGCGATGTTTCTCCTTGATTAGGAGGGATTTGTAGAGTGTAGTAACTATTTCTATTCAGACGGATATGAAGGATTCAAGCCACCTACTAATCATTGGTCTTCTCATCACATCCATTAGACAAAAAGATAGAAGCGTTATTTGATGGAGTTTTCCAAAGCTATGAAAATTCGGAACGATGTAGAGTTCTAAGGTTAATAATTAGAGAAGTAAACCTTATAATTTGATATACTCAAGTTTAATGCTTCGAGTTATTACTAATCGATATCTTCGCGTTGTGTATGTGCCCCATTCTTCGAATGATATTATATGGATGACCGGTCCAAATGTTACGTCCACAAGTGCACGACTATCGACATTGTTTTGTGTGGCTGGGGGCTTAGTTCTCAAAAACTTGACGTGTTCGGCGCGGGCGGGAAGATGGTAGAAAGCTGGAACGGATTTGACAATCACGAATGAAATTCCCTTGGGCTAACAGGAGTTTGAGAAGAGGAACTATGGATTGCTCCTTTGCAATCTTCGTGAATATGATTCATACTACTACTTTGGACCTGGCATTGTGAGTGACTAAATCAATCAAATGTTCAAAATTTCAGATACTAGCCATACGTTTATGACATCTAACATCCAACAATCTACACCCCTCATTCCAATCTCAAATCCTAAGTAGTCCATAAAAGCAAACACGCTTCCCATATCTCATCTCTATAGAAAATCAAAAAATCAAAACAAAAGCAGAAAAATCAAAACAGCAAAACTTTATTAGAGTCCCAAAACCTACTTCTGGTTCCATAACAGAAGATGAACACACAGAATGACGGTACAAACCGCCGCTAGTTCCATGTTAGCAGCCCTTGATTGATAGCGCTGGTAGAGTCGTTTCCCACGGCAGCACAGGATATATCCCGTGAGAGGGGTGCAAGAATTTGAAAATACAAGTGAGAAAAAGATATTTACTACTGAAGGTCATTGCCAATGCAGTAAGTCTCGCATTGTTTTGAGGCACCGGCGAGCCAATAAAGTTCTAGGCGGGTTTTACTGTGTCTGCAGGCCAATTCCAACTCATGATATCCTTGGTGCCGGCTAGAATCAGAATATGCACTAGATGCCCTGTGAGCTAGTCTTTTCCAAGTCAGGGCATTTTTGGTAGTGAAAGGGAACGTCGAGGCCGATTTTTTATTTACCAAGATGTTGATGCTGTCAATATATATGCACATTCTCAAAGTTCCGCACAAAAAAACTATTTGTTGTTTGCAGGAGCTTTTTTCATGGCAGGGAATCGCAGCACTTGTGTGTAATATGGATAATTAGAATATAGCTAAAGCTATCCGACCAGGGAGGGAGTTCTGTAAGGATAACTGCTGGGCTGATGGCAAGGTGGACAAGTCATTGTTTGGTAATTTTATTTCAAACTTCCTCATCTCGATTTTGCATGCAGATGCTCTTGGATCTGCGATTAGCCTCTAAAAGAATTTAAAGAGATCTGGACGAGCTGGCAGTCTTGACGTTGGAAGAAATGGTACGCTCGATGCAACTTGAACTTCGCATCCTCTGATAGGTATTAGTATGATCAGCCGCCGCACGCCCTGAATATCAGGGCTATGAAGAGAATCCCAAATTACAGATTAGCCATCTTAAAATGCATAGGTAATTATCATTCATGCATCCCAAGATAATGTCTTGCATACATCCATAGCCGTTTACAGGTGATGAAGAGTTATTGCTCCATTGCGAATACTCGTAGAGGACTCGAGTTACCACATCGAGCAGAGCTAACCTGAAACGTGCCGGGTTTGTCCATTGCAAACTTTAGTGAGTCACTGTGCTATAATTACTAAGAAGCATACGCCCGTTGTGCAATGGACGCATGGGAAAAGTGAAGAGTCGAATAATGAAAGCAGAAATCACACCACCTACACCAGAAAGACATCGATAAAATGGCTTATAGAAATCAAGTGCTTATTGAAGCTTGAAGATTGTGTATGTTCAAAGTACTGCTTGAGCACTTGACGTCACATTTCGCCGTTCCAGTTTAAACATATCTCATGCATTGGTTGTATCTCTCAATAACAGGACAGTCGAACCATTGCACAGAAATGTTTTATCAGACTTTGACTGTGAAAGGCTGACGCCATGAAGGTAGGATAGTCATCAGGAATGAAACCTTCGGAAAGAGTGCCCAGCGCAAACATTAAGTGGCAGTAAGTGATATAACCTGATGGCCTTTCAGAAATTCCGACAGAATACATTTCGTTGTAAATTACACAGGTCACATTGCCTCAGCACGCGGGCCTCGACCAGTCCAACCACTTTTGTTTGATTCCATTAATCCCCGAGACTTAAATTCTTCCCTGATGACCTTCAATCTTCCAATATTTCGCTCCTTATCTATTGGCGTAATACGTCTTCCGAATACACGGACGTTTGGTAAGGACAGTAGTTCTTCATCTTGTTCTAAGGCTTTGTTCAGGGTTGGAGGTTTGGGTGGCGTGATGAGGTGTTGCAAGAGCTTTTCTGCCGTACTGGAGGAGCTGATAACATTGTCCGGTATTCTTTTACCTATTAGTTGCATTGTGCGTTTTACAACCTGTAAATTATTAGCAAATGCCCTATCATTTACTTCATGAAATGACCTACAGCAAATTTAACCGCTGGGTCTTCGAGAGAAATTTGTAGCCACGAATGTCCCCAAGGTGCGGCTTGTGCTCTAGCCTTGGTCTTCAACGGGTCCACTGGTGAACGGTTCGCTGCAACATCTTCTTCTGATTCAGTAGGAACTCCCTTTTCCGCAGTATCGTTAATCTTTGGTGTAAGTCCTGGGTACAAGGGATCTACCGGTGAGCTATCGGCAGCAACATCTTCTTCAGACGGGGTAGGCAAACCCTTTTCTGTGGTCTCGTCAATCGAGGAAGTTGCAACAACCTTAGCTTTACGTCTTTGTTTGCCCTTCTTGGGGGGCGCCAATGATTTAATTATCTGTTCCAAGGAACCATTTTCTAAGAACTGTAGGATAGCACCTGATCCCGAAGGATTAATTTGTACATTTCCAGTAAAATCTTCACCAGGCTCAGCCAGGGAAATTTCCGACAAAGGTCTTCCAGCTTGTTTAAGGGCGAAAACTTCGACAATAGCACGATGCAATGCTCCTGCCGCTTCTACAGAATCTTTGATCTTCGGAATGAAAAGTTTGTATGGATAGTTGGAATCTAGCTCAGCGCCCCAAGATCCTTCGTAGCCACCAATCGTTTCTAATCCTATTCCATTATCTGCTGGTTGATAGTCGTAGGCATCCTCAGCTGATATTCTCTCTTTTGGCTCAAACTCCGGTTCCGTTACTTGTGCTGGTACCTGACTAGGCCCAGTATAAGGATCTGAAGATGTGGAGGGTGCTTGCTTGAACAGGCTGCGTCGCACTCGCTCGCCCAACGATTCTTTGTCTGCCCGTAAAGAAGTCGAGAATGAAGACGTTTGGTTCCTGCATGCTGAGCAATGGTACGTATTTAAATTTTGTGAAATAGACGCGGTACGCAAGAGGCCAATTGACCTATTTATTCTTGTTATTCGACGCATTGTGTGTGGATTGTATGTTTGAAGTGAAATGGGGCAGTTATTGATATCTCTTTAAGCTTGAACTTTTTGGATCGGAACGAACTAGTCTGTAAAAGTACTAGCGTATTTTAGTTTCCTATGACACTGGGGAAGAGCTTCATCCATCTTATCGCGTTATAATTGTGGTAAACAACTTCAATGGGATATCAATTGTGACAAATCGAGACACCTTTTATGTTGGATGATGCCGCCAACTTTTCTCTTGCGCATTAACAGAAATTTCATCAATATTTGAGTAACCCAAATACCAATTCAAAGCGCTTGACACATCCCTAAATAACAAAGATGAGGGGCATATACTTCTTGCTTATATTGTGTACATTAGTTCTTTCAACAATAGCAGCTTGTAAGTATATGTCAAATATTGTTGGTTTCTCTAGTCACTAACTGTCTGTACAGCACCCCCATCTTTTTGCAAATGTACCTGCTTTACGAATAGCACCATCATTCCCTTGTCTTCTCATTCGAGCTCCTCATCTGACAAATCAGACTCGAAACACGACTCTCGTGCTCCAGCGGCGACATGTACTATGTGCAATCGAGCGTTCTGTCTCGCTCAACGACTACCGATATGTAAAGAGGCCGAAGAGAAAGATGTATTCACAACATGCTTTCAGCGAGATAGCAGAAAGGATCAGATCGTAGTCCTAACATTCATTACTGGTACTTTAGGCTTGCTTGGTTGGGCAGCGGTGAGAAAAGTTATTGATAAAAGAAAAGGTTTAAACGTTGGTATTGGGGACACGCAACCAGGATATGCTCCCGTCGGAATTAGATGATCACACCCGTCGTTAGATCAAAACGTCAAGGGGAAGTGCGTAAGTATGCATTGTTTGTGGGAGCAAGGCATTTTCCTTACAAAATTTGCCATATTTTTAATGCCTTTTTACCTTATGACGGATTAAGCATACGAAAAAATTTGCCGAGTGCCAATATGTCTTGATCACATGAAAACGGGTTTGAAAGATACAATTAGGACCCAACGGAGACACTGGTTTCTCACACCGACCTCTTCAACCCACCAGGCGTGGAAAGTACGATTTTGAAGCTTTTCTTCATAGTCTGTTATTTCAGACAGATTGGGAAGGAACAATGGGAAGCACTCAATTCATGATTGCCATGTTCTTTCAATTCAAGACTTGCACACACTATACTTCACATCCAAACACCATCCATTTCCATTATATCGAATAATTATACATTTTTGGGCTCTTCTTTTTTCACTTAAACTTTGCATCTAATACAGTTGTACTCAGTTGCATCCAGAACTCTCCAACGGTCGAATATGTCGGAGCAAGTTCCCGTAGAACCGTTCATATATTTCATCGAAAGATTTCGCGCCGCGATGGTGGCTTTGCTGCAAGGAATCCTTCCCTCAGACTATCTTTTGGAATCTGTGGATAAAATCATATGGCATGCACTTAGAGGGAACAAGCAGGATTATACCAGTATTCTTTTGCAGGCAGTATTCCAGATCATAGGTGTTTCCCAGGAGCAGAAAAATAGGTTTATTCGGCATGCAGGATGGGCCAACCATATGTGGAACGTGAATGGCACATATCATAACCCTCACGACTTTGTTAAATTTCCACCCGCCAGGCCCATTTATCAAAGCGATTCATGGCACCAAAGGCGAGAAGATTCTTTGGAAAACCGGACGAGACGTTGTGCTGTTCAGCATAACAACATCGAGCAAAGACAATCAGTATATCTTCCCAACACTGTTCCACAATCACATAACGGCTATTTGGAAACGGAGAAATATCCAAAGCACGTTCACTGCGCATCTACACCAGAAGTTGCAGAGGTGTATATTTTAAAGACTCCCGCATCAGATTCATCGAGCCTTCTATCCCAGACGATTGAATCGAGCGTGTCAAGACAAAGACGTGAGCAGGATGGATTGGAACAGACAAGTGAGCTCGGGTGAAGTTCCCAGCGAGAAATACTCAAAGAACCCCACTGTTCTGTACAGTGGATAGAAACGCCAAGCCCGAAGAAATCTAGCAATTTCTCGAACCGTGACCATAATAGACTTCCTAAGACAGTTGATCATGCTAAGTCTCGGAAGGATTCAGTTCTGCAACAACAGAAAATATTACCCAATGGCTTTCGCAATGACCTGTGCAATTCCTCAGGGATAATCGATCCACATCTCATAGTCTATGACTTCCAATGTAAAAGGCCTAAATCAACACAAGTTAACGGTCGTACATAGCTTTGCTAGCCACGGACATGGTGCATCGACTTATTCAAACCATAAGGCACGCACCAACACATATATTTCTTCGCAATCATGAACGATGTACAAACCCGGAATCATTTTTATTTCACATTACACCTTGTTGACAAATTCTGGACCCTCCGTTGCTAAGGCCTTCAAGACCACCTTTTCTCGACAGCCATGTCGGTCATCTTCGTCCATGTCAGATCTGTCCACTTGGAAGAATTTGACCCGTACCAAGTGGAGCTGCTCATGAGGCGTCACAGGCTATCATGAAAACTACAGCAATATTCCAAGGAAGAGAAAAGCTTTGGTTGTATTCGTTCAATTTCCGCTGCAATAAGAGTGATTGTTGGTTGGTGTTGGTTTCATATTTAAAGGTTGGCACACCCAGTGAGAGGAAGCATAGAGATCTTTATATGGAGAGGTGTCAATAACCTTAATTTTGTACAGTTGCCTTCGCAGGTGAAGCACTGAGCTTATCAATCATGATAATTGTCGTTTCTACCACCTCCTGTTCTTCCTGATGTGCTTAACTTCGCTCATTCAAGGGCCTCCTTCCCCGTCGCTTCTTTTCTAGCCTCCCATTCTGTGATAGCAAGCATACACCATTCCATTCTTTTCTTTCTTCTGTCCTCATCACTCACTGCTTTCTTATTCCGTTTTTTTCTATTCGTCGTGGTATAAGCGGTAGATTGATGATACTCCGGCTCACACTCTGGACATCCATATCCTGCATTTATGACTGTGCGCTTGAGTATCGATGCGCAAAGTGAGGTTTCGGATTTTTGTCGTGGATCTAGTGGTGGAGGAAGTGATAGATTATAAATTGCCTGCGGACAAGTCGTTATCGTTTGATCAGATGGGATGGGAGAGCTCGCATCGGAGAACTTGGAGGGGATGATGCGAGTGGAGTGGTAAAGAGTTGTTGTAACGTGGTTACATGTTTGGTAATAGGTGTTGACTACTTCGCAGGTAGATGTTTTGGATGCAGTTGTCATGCTCAGGTGGTTGATTTCTTGAACTCTCTTATGGGTTTGTAGTGCACAGGTTCTGTCTGGGCTATTTATTTATTCTGATGGCTTGTCAAAGGATTAAAGAATTGATCATTTCCGGTTTCGGGAAATTCTGGGATTGGATTTATTGATGAGAACAATGGCTTTGTGAATATGGCTTTTCTGCTTTTCGCTACTTTGTTCTCGAATCTGTATTTTATTATGTTCGTGGAGAAGATGAAATCCTGATGACAAAATTTGGGATGAGAATCAATGAGAGCTGTTAAGATCTAGATTCTATAGATTTTTATGTTTTCTTAGAATATTAGATGAGTTTTTTTCAACATTCGGTTGAATTTAAAGAATTTATAAATATTATTATCTCATCCTCATCACTTGAGCTTCCTTTTAACTAGATCGAATACTTTTTAAACATTGTATATCGCCAGTGTGTTTTCAGTAAATCAGATAAATATATTCGAGAATATCATTATCCAATGTTGACCAACGAGAGAGAGAGATGATTAGAGGAAGGCTACTTTGTTTACCTTGAATTTCGTCATATGCATAGATGTCTTGTGCACAAGGTCTCACGACAGCAAAGCCTGTGCTTTTTCTGTAAGAGGAGATTACCCCTCGATGAAATAGGTATAATATTGTGATGTAAAACTTCCTGCCTAGCAAGATGCAATCTATATGATACCGGTAGTAAAATAGGACAGCTTGTACTACAATCAAAAGCACTTCTAGAGCGAAGAGCGAAGCGAAAAAAACCTCCACGGCAGTGGCCTAGCGGAGCGTCATAAGATCTTACAAACTGGAGGGACATTTTGATGGTATTCATGCATTGCCCATTATTTTAGTGCACAGGACGAAATTTCAAACTCCGGAGGTTGAAAGTAAAAGCAAGCATTGCTCTAATTTTTATTCAATAAAATATAAAATCGTACATCTGATAATATTCATGGATTATATACATACATAATATGTTTTTAATAATTATAAGAATAAAGTGAAACGGAAAAAAGAAAGTGAAGCGTGAAATTCCGCTCCGTGATAAACCGATTCCACAAGCCGTTGCCTAATTAGGTAAAGGCTCATTATCTCCAACCGGGTTAAACTTCTACCTTTTCACGGGTATTCTGACCTACTGAATATTTACGGCTTTCTTAACACAACCTACCAAAATTCTTCAATATTCTCTAATTTCAAGATGCTGGCAAGAAACTCCGTCAGGTCGGCGCAAGTATGTGAATTTGTCAAAGAATTCTAATTCCTCAATCGCATATTCTTAGTTCCAAATCATTTTTGTGTCTATGTCTGTCACAAGCTAATATCAACTTCTTATCAGAGTCTTTTGCGAACCGCTCACGTCGCTCCCACTAGAACTTTCGCAACTGTTCAATCCGACATTTTCAAGCCTACCAAGTATGGTGGAAAATATACTGTTACTTTAATTCCTGGTGATGGTATTGGAGCCGAGGTTGCCGAGTCCGTAAAGACAATTTTCAAAGCAGACAATGTGCCAGTCGAGTGGGAACAGGTTGATGTATCTGGTGTTGAGACAGGAGACAAACACTCCGAGGATCTTTTCCGGGAGTCAATAGCATCCTTGAAGAGAAATAAGCTTGGTCTTAAGGGTATCTTGCACACTCCTGTCGAGAGATCCGGTCACCAATCTTTCAACGTCGCACTTAGACAAGAACTCGATATTTACGCTTCCATCGTCCTCATCAAGAATATTCCAGGTTACAAGACTCGCCACGAGAATGTCGATCTCTGCATTATCCGTGAGAACACCGAGGGAGAATACTCTGGATTGGAACATCAGTCAGTTCCAGGTGTTGTTGAATCTCTCAAGATCATTACCCGCGCCAAGTCTGAGAGAATTGCGAAATTCGCTTTCAGCTTTGCTCTTGCCAACAACCGCAAGAAGGTTACCTGTATCCACAAGGCCAACATCATGAAGCTTGCCGATGGTCTTTTCCGTAAAACTTTCAACGATGTTGCTAAGGACTACCCCACTTTGGAGACCAACGATATGATTGTCGACAATGCATCTATGCAATGTGTATCCCGCCCACAACAATTCGATGTCATGGTTATGCCTAACTTGTACGGAGGAATTTTGTCCAACGTTGGTGCTGCTTTGGTCGGTGGTCCAGGTCTTGTTCCTGGATGCAACATGGGACGTGAGGTTGCTGTGTTCGAACCTGGTTGCCGTCACGTCGGTTTGGATATCAAGGGCAAGGACCAAGCTAACCCAACTGCTATGCTCCTCTCTGGTTCCATGCTTTTGAGACATCTTGGTCTTGATGACCATGCTAACAGAATTTCCAAGGCTGTCTACGATGTTATTGCTGAAGGGTGAGAGATACCGAAATCCTGAGTTGCGTGTCTGCATAAACTAATATTTCTATAGAGCCGTAAGAACCCGTGATATGGGCGGAAACAGCTCAACTAATCAATTCACCCGTGCTGTTTTGGATAAGATGGAGTCGGCTGCATAAATTGGTGGATAGACTGTAAAAAGAATACCCTAGATATGGATGGAGGTGTAGATTAACGGGTTGAAGTGCATACAAAATTCATTATATCCACAATTATACTTTGACTTTAAGGTGATTTTGAATCCAAAAGGCAGAGCTATTCCACGCCTATTCTTGATGCGCTCGGAAGCTTTTCTGCTCATAGTATAGGTTTGAAATTCCATTCCTCTCTTGACTCTCTTCTTGTTCGTTCTCTCCACAGAGACTCCAATCATTCGTAGCTCAAGTCCAAGCTTATCGAGAGCGAGCCACGGTGTTTAGGACTCACCTTCCATCAATATTAGCAAGAATCAGTCAGAGGAACTGATGCTCCGCTAGCCTTCCAGGGGCCAAGACTAGAGGACTGGGGTTTTTTAATCTTTCTGGAATCTAGAAGGGGTGGAGTATTTGTATACTCCTCGTTGGTGGATTGGTATGTTGGTTTATGAAGAGATAGATATGGAGAGACATGTACTAGACGAGTCAAAAGGGATTTGTTGATGGTAAGATTTTTGGGAGTTCAGTGTCACTTGCAAATATGAACTGCATAGTAATTTATTGATCATCTGGAGTTTGTTATTACATAAATATGTTCCTTTATTTGTGTTCAAACTGATATCATAAATAAACACTCCATGTCCCATCTCCCTAACGCCATTTCATGCATGCATATATACACACGAATATGCCCCATTCCAACCCTTTTAAAAAGCAATATTTCTTTTCCTGCCCGTGTATTTACTCGAATTCTTGACTACCTTTCCTTTCCTCTCCATCTGTTCCTTCTTCCCCAGAATCCATGCCTTACTACCCTTCTTGACCTCTTTTCTACCCTTCTCTCTATGCTTCCTCCTCGCATCCAACACATCCACTCCATCCATCCCCTTGACTATCCCCGTAATATCCCCATTACTAGTCTCCACATCTCCCCCTCCAACCGTCAAAACCAAATACAACTTCGCATTTTTCGTCCCCGGATCATCCTCCAATATTCCCGCACCAAAACCGGCTTTAATAGCAGCCCCAGTAATCATAGTCCTCTGCTGATCATTCTTCGGATAGAACTGACAAACAGCTCTCCCGCCTCTTTTCAACGCAGCATACAGACCGCCAAAAAACCTCGAAAGTCGACCCGCGCTAGACACTTCGCTACTTTCCGCATTACACAACCATTGAATCGCACTAATACTAATCGCGGCATCGAAACTTCCCGCGCGAAATGGTACTCCCTGGCCAATGTCACTTAACATTAAATCGCCCTCGACGTCGCGCTGTAATGCTATGTCGAGCATTGAGGCGCTGATGTCCATTCCTACCCAGATGTGTGGTCCGCCTTCGTCTTCGGGGACTGCGGAGAGGATTTCTCCTGAGAGTCCGGAGCCGCAGCCGATGTCGAGGAGGAGAGAGGGTGTTTTTAAGTTGAGGAGTTCGAGGGCTCGGTTGGTCATGCTCGCTTGGATGTTTTGGATTCGGGAGGAGGTGGTGTATTTGCGCGCTTCGGTATCATTGTAATGGAGGTCGGGAGGACTGTGGATGTGTTAGGAGGGGGGATGGTGGTTGTCGCATTGGGTTGAGAGAAGGGGATTCTTACAGTGTATCTTCTGGACGAGACATTTTTGTGAGAAGTGGTTGTGGTTAATTATTTTTCAGCTTCTCTCTGGATTCGTACACAAAATCTATGATCGATGTTCAATGCTAGACTCAGTGACAGTAGAATATAAATTGAGTCGTCGCACACAAATTTCTCAAATTCTCAATTCTCGATCCAAATCAGAGCGTTCGTGCGTGCGATAAGAAGATAAAAAATTCTAAGTACCAAATAAAAATGTCGTGCCGAATATTAGCCGACCAAATATCTGGGTTAGGTAAAGAACAGCTAACTAAGAACCCCTCCTATTCGCATTCGCAACTTTCCTTTGAAGAAACAATATGCAGTTCCCATAACACTTTATTGACAGTTTTATCATCATGTGGATCTTACCTATTGTCGGATATCTGGGGGTAGCGGTCGGTTTTGGTTTCCTGACTACTGCTATTGGTAAGTTTTAACTACATATCTTGAAGTCTTTGGTTTCTAGGGATGCGTCTCTCTCCGGATTTCTTGGGAGGTGTTATATTATGTTATGGAATTATGGTACAGATGCTGATGGTAATATATGCTATAGCTTCAGGATTATACTATCTCTCCGAGCTCGTCGAAGAACACACGGTAATGGCAAAGCGTTTCTTGACACGAATGATATATGCGATTATTGGGCTTCAAGCCCTTTTATGCGTAATCGATGGATTTAGTTTTAAACTAAGCGTCATGAGTATTCTTTCTCATTTGGTCTACTTGGGGAATATGAGGAAATTCCCCGTGGTTCACTTGAGTAATCCTCTGTTCCTCATTTCATGCGGTATGTTCTCCTCCCTTTGTTCGCAAATGCAAGAAGTAGACGGATACTGATAGTCAAGTAGCTCTGGTACTAGTAAATCACTATCTCTGGTTCCGCCACTTCGCAGCTGGTCCTATTAGAACCCCTACTTCCATTTACGATACGTCCGGATACCCGGATTTTACGCAAATAGCTTCGTATTTCGGGCTATGTGTTTGGTTGACGCCGTTTGCGCTTTTTGTGTCGTTGTCCGCGAGTGATAATGTGTTGCCGACGATGGGGAGTGAGGAACCGAATATGCCGGAGGGATCTGGGAAAGGAAAGGGGAAGAGGGAAGGAATTGCAAAAGTTATTATTGATTCGGTTAGGAATGGGATTGCGGAATTGGGTAGGATTGCTGGGTTCTGGAAGGAAGACAGGGGGTTTTGATAGGCAAGGTGCCTTTTGATTGTATTATAGCATAGCTGAGATACCAGATTCCGACATGAGGAATTGTATGATTTATTATTGGACTTTTCAAATGGAGTTTGGAAAGCAGTCGGGCTGTCCAAGTTCTGAAAATTTATGAATTTTGGTAATAATGTGCAATATAATAAATAAGCAAGCTTTCTAGGGTATCTTCCGACCAGTTTCCCGAACCAGTTCTCCATCTCCATATGGTCAACGCCCTGAATAAGTATATGTCCTATAAGTGAGTATGTGTATAGCAATAATAGATAGCAATGTTTGGATATTATATGTAGACTTTCCCCTATGAGAATATTAGCAAGTACTATCAAGAAGCTAGAGCACAACCCTCACACATCTTCAAGCAGCAGACTGGGCGTTGGCAAGACTCTTCATAGCACCCAAACGACCAAGGAGAACAGCGTCCAATTCTCGAACCATGATCAAAGTGCTGCCCTCAATGATCGCCATGCTGTCAAGAATTTGACGCTCCAGCTCCTGGCGTTTCGTGTTAAGGATGGAAAGTTGTTTCCATTGAGCCTTTTGGATTTTGCTTCTATATCATCGTCAATGAAAAGTATAAGAGGTCTGCGTATGAAACCAAAACGGGAGCCTGAAGCTTGAAAGTACAACCGAAAAGACATATCCCATTCAAGATACAAATAGGAAACGAATATAGCAATGCATCTGGTGCATCAAGACCGGAACACACCTCTGAGTTTTCCTATTCTCATACAAGACACCAAGCTTCTTCGTGACATCCTTGATGCGCTGAGCACGCTCATTTTCAATCTTGTTACGCTTTGCATCACGTCGTTTTTTCGTCTGGAGATCATCTTGTCAGTTCAGAGAGAAGGAGGAGATGACAGGAATCAGTACATCAGCCATCATTTGGTTGGCTCTTTGAACAAACTCCATTCCCGTGATTGAGTCTTGCGAGGAAACGAGGGACGCTGCGTCGTCGTCCATGGTAAACCGAGGTGACATTGTGGATATGAGAATTTGAGGTTATCACTTGAAGAAGTTGATACTCTGTGCGTGCTGAGATGGGACGGGAGACTTTTCATGAAGTTGGGGTTTTGAGAATTTTTTAAGTTGAGAATGAGAATGAGATTGCATATGAAGTTACGAGCTCCTCAGCCCCAGCCAATCATACACTAGCGCACCATCCTGTAATCCCTACCCCACTAAAATTAACAAAAAAGTTCCCGACCACTTTTTCCTCCATTTCTCGATATCAGTACCTACCAAAATATCCAAAAGTCCTCTTTTTTAATTCTGCACCACCACGCCCAATCTTGCCGCAAAGATGGGTCTCGCTGCCCCCAAAAAGTATGTTCTTTTTCTTTATGTCTAATCAATCGATTGATATCTATAATTCACAACTAACTAACATTCCTGTAGCAAAATCAAACTTTCTCACGACCCTAATAATACAAAATGGTCTGGCAATACAGACAGTTTCGGCCATCGCATGATGAAATCGCAGGGCTGGACACCTGGCGAGTATCTTGGTGCGAAAGATGCCGCGCACGCCGAGTTTCATACCGCAGCAAATGCGTCACATATTCGTGTGGTGATTAAAGATAATAATTTAGGATTGGGTGCGAAAATAGGAAGTGGAGTGGGCCATGGGGAATGCACAGGATTGGATGTCTTTCAAAATTTATTGGGGAGATTAAATGGAAAGGAAGAGGCGGAGATAGAGAAGGAACAGAAAGGGAGGGAGGATTTGAAGAGAGCCATTTATGCGGAGAGGAAGTGGGGGAGTATTAGATTTGTGAAGGGAGGTGTGTTGGTTGGTGATAAGATTCAGGATTTAATTGATGGAGAGAAGGAGAGAGTTAAGGCTTTAGAGAAGGGAAAGGCAGGAGAGAGTAGTAGCGAGGAGAGTGATTCTAGTTCAGATGAGGAAGAGGAGAAATCCCCCGAACCTGTTGCCGAAAAGAAGAAGTCATCGAAACGGAAGAGAGAGGAGCAGGAAGAGGAAGAGAAGACATCTATCAAGAAAAGCAAAAAGGACAAGAAGAGCAAGAAGAGGAAGAGTGAGGATGAAGATGACAAAGACAAGAGCGATTCGAAAAGGCCGAAAAAGTCCAAGAGGGATCGCAAATCGAAGTCAAAATCTACCTCCGAATCAGAAACCGAAACCCTAGACGAGGCCGGTATTAAAGCACGGAAGAAGGAAAAGAAAGAGAAGAAACGAAAAGAAAAAGAAGTGGCGACAGCATCTACCTTCAAATCATCCAAAAAGAAATCCAAGAAAGATAAACACAAACCATCCTCCACATCCGAATCCTCCACCAAAGAAAGTACACCCACAGTCATAGAAAGTAGCGGAAGATCAACGCCGATGGGTATACGTTCGATAAGAGCTCGACATATTGCACAGAAGCGGATGGCTAGTATGGACGTAGCGAGTTTGAACCAGGTTCGTATTTTCATAGTCTTTTCCTTTCGGGATTCATTCCATTTTTATACAAGCAGAGTGGTGATGCTAATCCTTCAATAGATTTTCATGATTAAGTCGCAGACGTAATATAAAGAAAGCATAGAGGATAGATTACCTACTAGACATGGATGAGATAGAAGGGAGATAGAGGAACTGAATTGAATTGAACTGAGTTGAAGTGAAGGCGAAAGCGAAAGTGAAGCAAAGTTGTATATATACCAATTTGTTTAAGGGTAGTTCTGTGTGCGTGGAAGAGGAGAGGCGGATAGATATAGTGATTGATACACTACTCTGTAGTATCTATCTATGCAGACCGTTAAAACCATGACAGGATAGCTAATACAACATCAGAGTTCTACATACAGCGATTGAGATCTGGTCATATCAATGAGATAAAATATATTATACACACAAGTCACACACACCATTCAACAGAGATCAATATTGGATTTGATATGTTTTTAATTCATTCTCCTCAAGCCGACATGAAAGTCCACCGAGAACAGCTAGCTAAATTTTTCATGTAAAGTACAATTTTGGAATAAAGGAGAAGGTCGGCTGCGTACAAGCTCAAAACGCAAAAGTATCCCATCCCATTTACATTTCCGTTCATTCATGTAAGTAAGCAAGCATGCCAAATCACCCCCTCCCCAGATTCCAGCGAAGTACAAGCGCCAGTAACATAAAGGACTTCATTATTCATCAATCTGGATCATAACTCATCCATCTTCCACCCTCACATAATTTGTCCGAGAGCCCCAGTCTGCTCAGTGTTCCTCTGTATCCTCTGCTCCGTTAACCTATTCTGAAACCCAGCAAGCGTTGTAGCTAGCTCTTGCACCTCAGCCAAGAAGTAAAATAAACTCCGAGAATGACACGTCCAGCGCACACTCTGATATCCGGTCGCCTAATCCTATATTCTTCCACTTCTCGCTCTACTCAGAGCTGTAAATATTTGTGTTGCTCCCTCATCATGTCTGTTCAACTCCAATTCTGATTCCGACATTCCAATTTCATATTTATTGAAGCGAAAGCAATTGCAATTATTTGCTCGATAGTTGGAAAAGAAATTCCTTTGTTCCTCCAACGACTGATAAATAGACACCAAAATCGAACGATCCGCTTCTGATCATTCTCATGCTCTTGCCAGAGAAAGATAAAAAGGAGATTCGTCTGCAGATACGCACACTCAGTCCATGTAGAAGTCACCCTTCAATATGCGTTCTTGAAAGGCATCTGGCTGCCTTCGAGCGGGTTTCGGTGCGGCAGCTGGAGGGATAGCGGAGGTGGGAGGGGATGGCGCATCATTAATGCTCTTAGCGCGCTCATGTGTAGGCACATGGAATCGTTGATTGTTCGGGGGAGACGTGGAGATGATAGGACGTTGGGATTGAGAGACTTGACTCTCTGCACGAGATCTAAGCTGCTCGGACCAGTTGAAACCGCCTTCACCTGGACGAGCAGAAGCAAAGTCAGAAGTAGTTCTGGGTTTTGATTGCGTGCTTGCCTGTTGAGACTGAGTTCTTGGTGGGGTAATTCTACCACCACCATGAGAACCTGCTGGGATGGGGGATAATGTAGAAGTAGTATAAGAAGATGTTCTACCATTTGAGCCAGGGCTACCATTGCCTGTACGAACAGTTCGAAGTGCTTGAGCACCAAATGAGATGCGGCGTGTGAAAGGTGTGGTCGGTGTACCTCTGGCAGGTCCGTCTTCATCATCGATCGCACTTTCATCAATGGATTCGGAAGCCGTGGTCGATACACTGCCGCGCCGACCACCGAAGGGAAATGCGGACTGTGAAGGGGATACGCCTGATAAACCTAGAGTAGAAATCGACACTCGTCGCTTGTGATCTTGATTTGCGGCGGTGCTAATGGAACCAGGGAAAGGGCCGACCGGAGCTCCGGCAGATGTACTATTGGATCGGAAGATGTTGGTGAAGGTTTGTGCAGTGATGGAACCACGACGAGGTCTGGAAGAAGGATCGTTGGGAGGTGTAGTGCTACCGTTATTACCGTTTGAAGACATGTCTGCGTTTAGATTGGAGTTGGAAGGGGATGAAATGTATTGATGGTTGAGTATCGCGACGGTGAGAGTGATTTTGAGATTGTTGGGCTCTGACGGATATTGAATGAGAGATTCTTAAGATGACCGTAAGCTGCTCTCTCAGCTTCGGAGTTCTGGGAAGAAGGTGAAATATTTAATATGTCTGGTGTTGAGGGATCCTTTGTCGTTAGAGAAATCGATCTTTTTCGCTCTACTTCAAATCGGTACAAACGGAGCTATTCCCAGGATTTCTTTGTTCTCTTCGGGTCTCCGGTGAAGTCACCTATTTATTGGTAACTTTTTTTATTTATCGCGTGTGGGGTAAATCTTAGTCTTTGGTTTTGGTCTTGGTCTTGGTCTTTTGTGTTTGGAATTTGGGGGAAAATGTAAATGTGAGATTCTACGATGGATGGGTGAAAGTTGGTGGTTGTAAAAAAAGAGAATTCTAAAGAGAAGAAAAGGATGAATGAAGGTTTTGAGGAGTGAGGAAAGGTGGGAAGTGGGAAGGTTGGAGTTCTTATGATTAATTTAAATTGCAATCTTTAAATGGGTAATTCATTGGAAGAGGAAAGAGGGAAGAGATAACAGAAAATATTCATAGGAGGGAGGGGAAGAGAAGAACGGATCGACTTTTGAGTAGGTAGGGGAAGGGAAAGGGACCAATGTGATTCACTCCACATACTAGGTAGTTACATCCATAATCCCTGTCTAGCTTCAGATCGCTAAGGCTTTCCCCGCAAACAAAATCATACTAAAACATGAAACTATTCCTCTTTAGTATCTGACGTCGTTCTCTGACAAGGAAGCTTGAGAACCTTGAGAAGCAATACACGGACTTTAGAAATGTTATTTATTAATTGCTACATGTTCTTTGTAAGTCTTGTTAGTTTGATTAATTGGTGTATTACACTTCATTATTATCTATCAAATTCCACCACTATCGATACTTTGTTGCAATGGATGGTGGATGGAAAGAATAATCAGATGATTAATTCGTATTAATAGAGGAGAAAAACAGAAGGGAAAGGGGGGTTGGTTACAAATACATCCATCGGGTTCACAAAGAAATCATTCCACATATGATTTACTCAACTACCGATGATGGTGTGGTGGAGAGTGAAACACCTTAGGTAGAGAGGTAGAAACTACAAACGAGGTACCATTGCCTGATGGTGTGTGTACAAGTACGATTAATCGTATGAATCTTCGTATGAAAAACATTCAACATGAACTTATTCTGTACATCTCTCGTGCTTTTTGAAGAGATCATGTTTTATCCATCACAGCGGCAGCATCCGAAAATCTCTCCAGGGTATTATTCTACGCGCTTCTATTTCTCATCGGCGTTTTTGCTCAAGATGGTGTATCAAACTATCAAACTATCAAACTAGCAAGCTACGACGGCTGTACTCTACTGTACTCATCGAAAAGTTAGTTTTGGTTTTGATTCGCTGGTCGGGTTAGTGTTGGAGGTTAAAACTTCACAACCCACAAAGAACCCATCGAAAGACTTTCCAAGCTCGGACAACCTTACAAGTTACACACAACCACAACACAACCTCACACAACCTTACACATCCTTACACAACATCTCGACTTCATTCGAGAATTGGCAAGAATCGTTCCTTTTTAACTTTTATCTCCTCTCGTATGATTGGTTCCGGCTTCCACCATCTGCCGCATGGTATCATTTCAAAAATTACAACATATTCTAGTGGAGCATTCCCCTAGATTTAAGTGGTTCTGGGAAACATCTTTCACACCAAACTTCAAAGTCAAGATAATCTTGCATGCATTTGCTGCTTTTCTCATGCCAATCCATGAAGATATTCATCTACGTACCTACTTCATGTGCTTTCCCATGGATCATGATGGATGATATGTTAAGCTTTCTTCTTAATTTTGCTTGTGCTCTTAGCGCCGCCATCACCCCAAAAAGATTTGTGGGAGGGATGACGAATGATCGACAATTCTATAAACACTGGGGGAAAGGAGTATGGAAATATAAGGAGCACATCACACGTTTATCCCAACTATGTTGAAACTGCCGACAAGGGAAAGCCCAACGTCTTAATTCACATATATCAAATCATCGATCGACTTACTCTGTGTGATCTTCAGGATCTTCAAAAGACCCTCAGGAGGACCAATGCTAGAATCCGTCAATGATTGCCATTCTTTGAGGCGAAGCGAGAGTTGTGACGATTCAATTAATCCACCTAGAAGCCATTCAAAGTTCCATCCATGGTGTGCGAGCAAGATTAAGCCAATAACTTGTGCTATGGCTCTTGATTGCATGAACTCAATCGATAAGCAAAAGCTTCCATTTCTGGAATGCGAGCCCTGGATTCCTCGCTTTCTCGTGGCATTTTGTGAGCACAAAGGCTGTTTACAACCATCCAATCATGTTTTGGAAGTATGATAAAACCTACTTTGTCCTGAGGATTCATTCTTCAAAGAATTTAAATCAAGATGAAGTCATCGAGGTCATTTCAATCCAATCATCTTAACTTCTACTTGTTGTGATCACTTACCAATTCTCCGCATTCCATTTTGTCTGCCCGAGCTTTGCTTTGTGTTCGTTCCTCTTTCCCACACGTGATCCAATCACTCAATCATCCACATGACCTGACACTAACCCAAGCTTGAGCCGCCTTGAATTGTTCTTTGTCTGCTGCATATTTCTTTGTTTCCGAAGTTGAACCTAAAAATCGCTTTTACACTTCATGCCAAGTGATCGATCCACGTATGCACACAAGAAAGTTTCTTGGAGAGCCTCGCTTTGCATGAATCTTGAGACTATCGGTACATGCATCCTAGTCTAAACAAGTGGAGTTGAGTGCATTACAAAGATAAATAGTCTTAGGAATAGAAACTATCGGAATCGTTGCATGATCTCCGTGCAAGCTAAAAGTGTTAAGAGCTAACGTTAAGTTCAGGGTTTCCTCGGCGGTACCCTTTCCTCGAGACATGCCAGGGCATCTCCTTGGTTGAATCTCCCATGCGTCCTTGTGTCATGTTTATAGCACCGAGTCATTCGCATAAGCCAGACTAGCTCAACCAAACATTGCTTTGAATGTGCTGACGATTGCTTGGGAGATAAGAATCCCTATACCCACTTTTCGATACCCCAGAATCATCAAATAATCTATCTCGCGTATTCACACTTTAATTTGTTAACAGAATCCCCACTCTCAATTCCAACACCAAGAAAAGATCACATAGCCAGCTACGTAAAGTTCAAGTGCTTTATCCTGCCGCTCAGAACGGGACGATATC
This sequence comes from Sclerotinia minor, assembly GCA_025389075.1. Taxonomy (NCBI): domain Eukaryota; kingdom Fungi; phylum Ascomycota; class Leotiomycetes; order Helotiales; family Sclerotiniaceae; genus Sclerotinia; species Sclerotinia minor. Next base: position 2,424,201 of record QRFH01000003.1, read on the forward strand.
CGACCTCGAGTCTACATTGTTCTAAATTTATAGCCACGATAAAATTAGCTTGAAAGCTCGAGAAACAGCCTCTGACGCTGTCTTTATGATTAGACCAGAGACCAGAGATTACGAAAATGGCTCAAACTTAATGTTCAGTCAAAACTTAATGCTGAGTAGTATCGCAAGCTGTCGTGTCTTACCCCGCATCAGTAGTCACTATTTATTTCGCTCTGATCCATCTTCTCCTGATTTGCCGGCAGTCACGATTATTAGAACTAAATGCGGGGGTGTTGATCTGAGATTTGCCAGCCAATTAGTTTTGAATCAATTTAGTCTAAACGCAAGTTTTCTATATCAGACACGACAGCCCTAGTCTAGATCCGATGCTAAAATCACGACTTCATCATTTCTGATTATAGATCAAAGTATTTGAAAGCTTTAGCTGCTCTTCATTTGCTGGTTATAGAACAGCGTTAAATTTGGAATCTTTTGGGCGTGGCTCGGCAGTTCAGTGAATATCAAGAAGAGACGCCATTTCGAAGGAATAGTCCCTCAGAATACTGTTACACTTTGCTCGAGTTTAAGTGCTTTTCCACCAGAAACTGCTTGGAACGTGCTTGAAATCTTTTTATTTCGGACAATGGTATAAAGGAAATGCTATCTAGTGAGTTAAGAAGAAGAAAAATATCTAATGATCTAAAAGTAACAGAAAATTCCAGTTCAACGATGAGAAACTCATCCCCCAAAAGCAATGTACACTATCGGATCAGTAGTCGATGAGTATTGACAAGGAAATGTATGAAACTGAAAGAATAAACCAATTACACCAAGAAAATAAAAAAGTCCATCATAAGAACAAAACCATATTCGCATCAGTACCAACCATCTCTTTCCAACACCAACACCAAAACAAAACTGATATCAGCTGAAGCGATGAGTAGATACACAACAAGAAGTATCTTATACACAAGATGTACATTCTCGAGGAGTTTAAAGTGAGTTTATTTGTTCTGACGAACAGCTCACTCGAGATATGGTATAGTTCGAGTGAACCAAGAGATTTCAAGGAGCGTATGACTACGCTGACAGGTCAAGGCGAAAGATGTTGAAATTTCCACGAACTGAACTCCAGCCATCTCCTCAGCAATCCTCATAATCCTCAACCGAAGCTTGAAACTTTCTCTTTTTGGCCGGTGCTGTGCAGACCATTCTATCATTCGCATTTGAGCAGGATCCAGAAGGGAGAAAGAAACATCATTCGTGAGACTTCTTTGAACCATAGAAATAAAATCATGAATGAAGATATTCCTTAAACTCCAAATCTGTAGCTGCATCAGATGTAGTCCATTTATCTGTCAGTTTCTACTGTGTTGTTACGAATGTTTTCGCAATCGTGTTCAAGGTGTTTAAATTATCCCTTTGTTGTGATTCGCGCATTGCACATCTTCTTTGCCATATTAGTGATTGGATTGATGCTTGTGGGTTTTTTAATCGTGTATTTTCTTCCTTTGAGGCTATTGTTTCTTTCTTCGATCGTGTATTTTCCATCTTCAAGCTATGGATTTCTTCATAGATCTTTGAAATTTTATATAATCGAATTTTGTTAGATTGATTCGATAACTCGGTATTAATTATCCTTACTTTTCAATTTTTCCCAAGTACTTTCCGAATCATCCTTTTGGAAACCTTTGGAAACCTCGTGTTGATGAACTTCCCTCGCACATCTCGAATTACCTACCCAGCTCCACGTTCTCTAATAAATGCCCGGATTGTCTTCTTGGAAACCTCATATTGCTGAACTTCCCCCTCATATCTCAAATCAGTCCGTTTCCATCTTCTCCAATAATTCCCGGATTATATTATATGAAATCTTATGCTATTGAGCTTCCTCCTTATATCAAAGCACTCCGTTCCCATCTTCCCCAACAAATTCCGAATCATCCTCCTCAAATCCTCATATCCCTTAACCTCCACCTCATACTTCACCACCGCCCTCTTCGCCTCCTCCTCCTTCACCTTCCCCAACAACTCCTCCCCCCTCTCCCTAATCACCTCCTGCGTATCCAAAAAACACCATCTCCTAATCCGCATAAAACCTCAACCTCAACCTAACCGCAAACTCAATACCTCATTCATCTTCGATTTCCAATTTCCACACTACAGTTATCACATGTAAATCGCTATTCCCTACTACTACAGAATGAATATAGAGATTCCGCAGCGAGATTCTTAAGATGAGGTAGTGCGTGCTTTGTTTACTTGGTGGTGAGAATTTGAGATGGGGAAGGTTAATTGTTGTGGATTTGGAGGGGGGAGTAGGTGGTGGGTGGTGGGTGGTTGGTTTCGCATTGGCAATTAGTTGCTTGGGGTTTTTATTGAGGGTTTGGGAGGTCTTCTGGAGTTTTGTGGGGGGTATTTTGGGGGAAGGTTTTTCTTGGTGGGGTGGGGGGGGTTTGGGGGGGGGTGGGGGGTGGTTTTGTGTGTGTGAATATGCAGTGTGAATATACAGTGTAGTGTGTATATGCCTATGAATGAGGTTAAAAAATACATCATCAAGGCCAGTACAAGGAGCAGAAGTTAGGGTAATATATATATAGTACTCCGTCTACATAGTATTTCATCACTTCGTTTTGTCATTTTGTGATACCATGGGTTAAGTGATTGCCAAGTGCTAAGTATCAAATAAAAAGTAACGACCTCGAGACTCAGCCCTTTATAACCTTAACTGAGACTGTGTATTTGTATTTGTATTTGTATTTGGGTACCTAACCTTAATCATCATTCTGTTACTCAGTTAAATAATTCAGTTATTGACGCGATGCGCAGGAAAAGTAGTAACTTATAATTATGTATACGAGCTGAGGAATCCGGAAGTAATTGGAGAGGAACAAGCTGGGGTGGGGTGGAGTGACTTACAGAGAGAAGAGAATTTGATTTAGAGTTTTGAGAATGCTGAGAAAGAGGGAAATATGATGATGATGTATATATATACAGATAGGTTAATATACGTGGTTAATGTCAGCCTCCTATTTTACATATCCCATGCTACTTTTGATAATCAATACATGATATACAGTACAGTCAAACCATAATCTTAATATCTTCCAAAATCCAAAATTTCATCGTATTTTCTGCAACTTCTATACATGAGACATGATCATGATCATAATCATGAATGATATAACCCTTAACTTCTTGCTGCTTGACATGCATTTAAACTTCCCACCACAGCAAAACACATAACCGGAGACACAGCATAAGAAATCTATATCAAAGTTAGTTAACACATCTGATTCTCACCATCGAAAAAACTTAAAAAAAACTTACAGCAAGTAATTTGGCAACTTTATGTTGATCCTCCTCACTAGCATCACTAACCTCCACCATAGTAATAAGTTTCACAGCCGAAGGACCCAAAGGCATAAACATCATTGAGAACCAAAGCATTGGATCTTCACCCAGCCAATCCGTGTTCTTCGCCAAATAGTAAATAATTCCCGTCGAAATAACCGGCCAGACTGCAAATCTTATAAAAAGTACATATAAAGTGGTAAACCAGGGTGTACCAATCGGATGTTTGCCTTTTCCTTTCTCGGTGGTTTTGGTAACGGCTGAGTAGAGGGAAACTCCTGCTCCCACAACTGGTAAAGAGACAAAGAGGATACCAATATTTTCTAATGATGCCGTGAGCCATGCTGTGAAGATTCCTCCGTTGACTGTTTCGTTGAAGAAGGAACGGTGGAGAAGTGGTGATAGTCCGACGATTGCACCGGCTATGGCACCAAGTAGAGGTGCGTTTAGAAAGTCGTAGAAGAAGAGTAACCACCATCTAACTCGATCACTAAGTTCAAACCATCGACGTCTGCTAACAATTGAAGAGGGACGTCTTTCGTATACGATAGCTCGATTTGTGTCTCGTGTAGGAGATGATGTTAAAGAAGCCCTTCTGGATGGGAAGAAAGAGTTAGATCTGCTTGAAATTGCTGGTCTATGACGAGGAGATAGAAGATTGGTATGTTCGGTAGGAAAATGTAATCCTTCGCTCTCTTCATCACTTTCACCCTCCCTATCCTGTTGTACTTGTTCGAGTGCAGATAAAAGATCTTGTTCTTCAGGTGGATCAATTGCGAATTCTGTATCCATCATACGAGGGCCAATGGCAAATGTAAGACAACTTGAGAGAACGGAATAAACAAGAAAATATGATTTTGCCTGCTCGACAGGATTGTATTCCGTTCCACCATCCTCTATAATTAAAGGATTCAAAAGACCTGTCTGATCTAAAGCTTGAATTAACATCAACGGATAACTCGTCGTATTATTGAACATAATAGTTGCAGTAATCCAATCCGGCATTCCGAAGATAAAATGAGCTCCTGCACCGAGTAAAAATGAAATTGTGTGTGTTAAGCATGCCCAGATTAGAATGACATTGTAACGATGTCCTCCACCAGCATGTAATTCTCGCCCAATCTTAACAAATTCTAATGCAGGTAAAAAGAATTTGACCGAGATTTTCGACATCATCTTTGCGGATCGGCTATCGAGAAATTTCATGTATACTGCTAGAGCACCGTAGAATATCACTAGGAGTACTGCCATACTTGCTTGGAAAGCTGCCACGAGGGATACTGTGAGACTGGAGGCCATGGTTTGAGGATTGAACGATGAGAATGAGGAAAACCATGAATGGAAATGGTTTGATTTTGTAGATAGAGCTCGGAGGAACACGAGAAGAAATTGTTTTCTTTGAAATAACTTTCCTGAAGTAAATCTAAATTAGGAAACAGCAAATCTGGGTGGATTAACCACAACGCTTCAGTTTGCCCATGACGAATGGGTTGTGTATCGCGACTTCCATCACGAAAGAATTTCACAAAATCCATCGGGCGATTACGTCAATCTATCTTCTTAACAGAAACAACCTCCATAGAAGGAAGGTAGGAAGAAATTAGATCGAGCTAAGCTCCAATTTTGATGCTTTTCGGATCAAACACCATTGTAGTGATGCAGTAATACGCCACTTGCATATTTACCAGTCAACATCTTTCATCGTTCTTGAACCTTGGCCACTACTTAAGAGTATGTTGACGAACGAAAAAACTTTGATTTTAAAGGAAATAGTGTGAGCAAACGAAAACTTGCGTTTCCTCACAAATTCTCCTCCTCCTCGAGGTCAATGTAGAGTTTGAAATGTCGACATCAGGATATGTAGGCAGAAGACTTCACATGTATAAATTGAAGACAACTGAGGGTATTAACTAGCTACTAGTTACCGCTCCTGATTTTGGCCATATTTTAGACGTTTGGTGACTGTCCCCACAATACAGAGTATAAAACATGAATCATTCTTTGAAAAAGAAGTTTTTCAAAATATCATTTTGATTAACGTGGTTTATCAGTGGGTCAGCCATATCAGTGGGTCGGCCACTTTTACCTCGAATTATTGATTTAAAGCTATATTATTCAACGAAAACTAAATCAATTTGATTGAAACTATTAAGAATCTAATAATCTAGGATCAATTATACTATTTTGACAAGTTCTTGAATTGTGACCAGTCTTTCCACATTTACTACAGCATCGATTAGAAGATGCTTCCCCATTAGAATTCCCCTCATTTTGACGCTCGTCGCGTTGAATCTGAATATCAACCTCTTGCTGAGATAATATATCTTCAGCTTCTTGTCCAGTAAGTACTCCTCCATTGCGTAATTGAATCTTTTTAGCGCGTCGACGTTTGCTTAATGCCACATTTGCCTTTCGAAGCATACGATTCTCTGCACTTAAAAGAGTATTCTCATGAGCTAATCTTTCTGTGCCTTTAGCTAGAGCTAATACAGTCTCGAATATAGGTGTAGGGGAGCTTGATTGATGACGAGCCATTCGAGATTTTACTAAAATCGATTGTGAAAGAGCTTTAGTTGGATTGTGAGGTGTTTGAGAGATCCAAGAGTCTAGATCGACGAGTGGAGGGGTAGGTGTACGAATCCGAATATCTAATTTTGAGAGTATAGCTTGAGGATCAAATGGTATTAGACCTGCTCCTCGGAAACCAGCTTTTATATTCTGAGCTGTGATTGATTGTTGATATGCAGCTTTAAAAGCTATAAAGAATTCAACCTTAGTGATATGGTTGATATGAGCTTTAATAAATCCATCAATTTGACAACCATATGCTCGTTTCAATACGCCAAAACAGCCAACGTCAAATGGTTGAGTTAAATGACTTGAATGCGGTGGTAATCTTATGCATATAATATTATTTACCTTGCAATATGACTGAAAAGATATCGATTCGTGACTTTCGTGCCCATCTAGTACTAGCATTCGATATTTGCCCTTCGTTCGATGAATTGTATGCTTATCGAAATGCTTTATCCATTCCAATCCCGTCTCATTATTCGTCCATCCATTGGAAGTAGGTTTAATAGCCCAATCTGCAGGAAAACCGCTTTCCGTATACCAATTAGAAAGGTGATATTGCCCTTGAACCACCAGAAATGGAGGTATAGTTTCCCCCTCACCATTACCACATATAATCGCTGTAGCCCACTCTCTATTGCCTGGTTGTATTGCCTTGCTTCTGCCATTCCGTTCAGCACTAGTTACAACCATTCCGGGACATATTATACCCATCATAAAGCCAGTTTCGTCGAAGTTGTAGAAATCGCAATCCAAGATACCATATTTCGCCCGCATATTCAATACCAGTTGAAACCACTGTCCAATAAGATTGGGATCCTCGCAGAGAGCTCTTTGGAAGTCATAAACACGACTAAAACGCGTCTTTAATTCTGTACGTCGTTGTACAAAGCGATGAGCCCAGAGCTTTCCAACCTTCTTCGCACCCCGCGTTTCGAGTATATAATTCGCCATATCTTCAACACCACTTAATTTAGGTGAAAATCCTCTATGATCCATATCAAGTATGTATTGAATGAGTACCTCCTCTTCTAATTCAGTCAAATTATGACTTTTTGGTCGAATTTCAGCCATACTAGGTTTACCTCGAATTCTATCACCCAATGTAGATCGAGGTACGCAATAGGACTGAGCTGCCTTTCGAATTGTTAATTTTTTATTTGATTCAATAGCCTGAATAGCTAAGATTACACGCGCTTCTTTAGAATGAATTTCCATGGTTGACAATGAAGAAAACGTGTATTAAGTGTAGATTAATAATTCGAGGTAAAAGTGGCCGACCCACTGATATGGCCGACCCACTGATAAACCACGTTATATTTAATCAATCAAACTTTATCATTCTAGGATAATGCACGGACCACTTTTGGAGCCCATTTTGGCATTTAGAGGGATATCCTACAGGGACGTGCAACAAAATAAGTTGTCACGTGAAGTTACGGAGCTTAGTGTAGGTTTCCGTCCAATTAAATCCATGGAAGCAGACTAGAAGAACTTCACATTCAGCATAGGAAGTATTTGTAGTATTTAAGACTCATTAGATTCGTTTTAGTTCGACTTTCCATCAATATCCTCCCCAATGAGAAAACACAGGACTTCGATACCCTTGGAGTCCGGTTGCTTGGCGTATACAGAGTACGTATTTCAACATCCTTTCCTTTTACTCTTATATAGAAACACAACTTGTTATACAACTACGCTAGGGTATCATATAAGATACTTTTATCCATTGACTATCTCGATGTCACTGCTTGAAATCATAATGAATTTTTCCTGTCCTTACATATAATTTGGTTCTCAATCAAAGTAATTACAAGGTAATTAATTTCAGCTGAATATAAGAGGAGGGCATTCTGATCAACCCGTCATACACAGGTTTACCAGCAAAACAATATCTATCCGGTTCATGCCTCATACTGCTTTTAAAAGTTTGTGCTGAATCTTATTTTTTATGTTATCCTCGTCTCAGCTTGTTAAGACCGCTCATCAAATTCGAATAAAAAGAGATAATTACTGCAAGTGCGAGTATCACCATGAAAAATGATGGAGGAAAGCCACTAGCAATATAATTTACCACTCTATCTATGAATGAGATATGACACTCTTGAAAGTCAAGAAAATGACCATTTTCCAGAATTAGTTGATTGCAAAGCTATAGTTGCTGTCTTCGATAATACCCACAATAGGCCAACCATATATCCTGTCTAAGGTCCTTAGCAGACAGTACTTTACAATCAATTACTCAGTATATCTGTGAGATGGTGCACCAAACCCCAGTTTCTATTACCCTAAAGTACAGGCTTGAGGTCTATATTTCAAGCTAATTAGACGTGCAACAAAACTCTTCAAATATACTTATTCGCTTGCACTAGACGGAATATTGGATAAGTTTGCTACTTAATAATACCAGCAAATAATTTCTCACTGAGAATACTGGGAGTTCTGTCCCAAATACTGGTGGTTAGAATGCTTGAAGGCTCTAATTCAATTCACCAGCATGGCACTCGTTATTGTTCCGTTCAATTCTGGCTTTTATTTCAATACCGAAGCATCATGATCAAGCTCCTTAACTCCTTTGCTAAAATCTTGGATTTCGTGCATTCTATTGTATTCTGATATTGGCTCTGAGAGCTCCGGCTTCTCTGTTTATACAATTTCCATCTTTCAATGAAGCAGATGGTTCATATCGCTTCAAGTGGATTAGAGTAATATCAATGAGGAAAATGAGAGTAAGGCTGTTGGTACGAGAAGGATACGGAAGACGTAGCACCCACGGATTGCGTAGGTCCTGTATGTCTAATTGTATTCTGTCTAAAGAGCTAGCTACATATTGAAAGTAGTAAGTCTTATATAGACTTACTGAAAGAGCTAGTCTCTTTCGCATTCGCTTAGGACTTTATTACAGTAGCTATATTACAGTGGTAATTGAATTGAAGTCATTCACTTCGTTCACACAAAGGCTTTCAAGAAGTTCAACTAGTATTGGTCCTATTCGTGCTCCGACATTATTTGCTGAAGCTTCGGAACTAGTATCGGGTAAGAGGAGCCAACGCGGATATTGCAGTAAAAGTTGTAGAATAATACTGAGTATCGGTACTTGTGGCCCTGAAATTGGAGCTGTCCATCCTCAAAGATAGAACCATTGATAGGCGGAGTTTGTTGTAAAGACAATCAAGTACAAATGGAGAGCTGGTATCGCAGTGCATGTAGATAAGTAATTATGTTTTCCTTCTTCAGAGACCCGAAGCTGATGAACTAAGACTGCATACCTAAGTACAGGAATCATTATTCGAGTAATAGATTATTTATCCAATAATTCTCAAATAATGAACATAATACTGAATAGTTTACGCCAGCCTAGGTCTTCCGCAGCCTTTAGAATAAGGTCCGGTGTAGAAACAATGTCCAAGAACTGCGCGAACCACTAGCATCGATGATAGTATTATAAGAAAAGCTCTATATATTAATAATATCTCACAACAAATATATCCAAACTCAACTCTTTGAATAAAATCAACATTGTCTTTTTGAATAACCATATACATACTAATGAAAACTAAATCATTTGACGGTCTTTCAATAGTGATACGCTAGAAATAGTCGCTGGCTGGGAGTTGAGACTCACGAGTAAGAATTGCCTCACCCCCAGCCCAGAAGAGGAAAGAAATAAATAGAATTATCTATCTGCCTACCGGCAATCAAAAGTCGAATTCATTTTTTAGTCTTCGCAGTAATTAGTGAAAATAAATCTCTCAAGGACCTTTTAATATAAGGTTGCTGAAATATTAAAAATTCCATCCCATCTCACCCTCTATTACACGAGTGGCGAATCCTTGATATAATCTCATTATGAGACAGGTTTTAATACCTGTATTTTAATATTTGGCCCTCCTGAACTGGTGTGTATATTAAACAAGATAATTTCGATGGAGTATCTGAGGGGATATCTTTGATTAGGTGTTTTTTATCTGATTATATATAGTATGACTTGTATTCCTAGAAGCTAATATCAGAATTGAATCTTTTATATGAAATAAAGCTGTAATAAACACTAATATTTATATACTCATTTTACTATACTAAAATATATATCTTTAAAATTTATTATAATATATATTAAATATTTTAAATAAAAAATAATACTTTTATTTTTATTTGTTATATTAAACTATAAATATAAATTGATTGTATTCAAGACATTTGAAAATCAATTAGAATATCTACCCCTTCCTGATGAACCTGGTGAATTTACTTATATTGAATATTTATTTATATATATCTTTATATATACATAAAAGAAATAAAGTAATCAATCCACTTAGGATGAGTATAGAAAAGAACTAGTTATAATTACATCTTTGAACAGCATCAAGTGGTGGTCATACATCAAGACATACATCACATACATCACAAAAAAGATAACCAAATAATTAACAACGCATTCATGTTTTCATATTTTCATATTTTCATATCTCCTTTATCTTTCTTCAAATCATCCATTCCCCATCTTCCTTCTAATACTTCAAACCACCTCAATCACCAAAAAAGCACCAATCATTTACTAAAAAGTATAAACACCAAACGTAAAAACGCATCCAATCGAAAAAATTAACATCCACTCCGATCCCTCGATTCGACAATCTCAAGCCGATCAGCGGCGAGAACAGTAGCAAAAGAGGCCTTTAAAATTTTTCCATGCCAGCCAGCCAAGCTAAATCATCCATCTTTGACCATCAATAAAAAATGTATAAACTCCAAATCAATCAATCAATTAATCCATACCAATTCCATCAATAGCCATCATAATGAAAGGATCCCAAATGAAGGATATATTAGTCCAGGTCATCACAAGTGATAACATTAAACCTTCAAATATGGATGAATGATGAATTGAGGTATTGATTGGTAGGATCAAGAGAAGATATCCAAAAACTCCAGGTAACGAATCAAAAATATGAGGGTATATCTTTTCGTTAATCGATATCGGGAATATTCGTGTAGAAAATAAAAAGGCGAACAATGAATTTGGCGTGAGACATTAAAAAAACAAAACTATCATCAAGCCGTAATAGAGGGGTTCGTAAGAAGTGTGAAATATGATTGTGATGTCGCATCGAAGATTTCGTAAATGTGATAAGATATTTTTTGGAAATGCATTCCTGGAAAAGATCTAGATGGTATTGATAGAAGGAATGACGATTAATCAAAAAAGTATAATCTCATCTAGACCCCCGCATTCTTGTCTTATCATTTGTTTGTTTACAGCAACGCTGCAACAGCCATAATAAACAATCCCATTACACCATAACTTGCTTGAACACTTGGAGCAGCACCAGTGAAATCAGTAGCGAATGGAGGGCTGGTCGAGGTTGTAGCTGCGATAATGGTCCCGATTGTTCCTGTGGGTGCAATGGCCGATGTATTGTAGTTTGAATAGGTTGATGTAACCGATGCGATGACCTCAGAAACTGTAATGGTTCGAGTATGAGTGGATGTTGCAGTGAAGGTGGTGGTTGAAGTAATTGATTGTGCGCATACGCAAGCGACAAAGAGGGAAAGCAAAAATGCTGTGAGACGGTGGAACTGCATTTTGTATGTGGTTTATTGAAATGTTCTTGGGTAAGGTGGTTGAATTTATTGACAAGAAGGTATATATGTGAGAGTAGTGTGCGTTCTAGAATTTGAAGATCAAAAGACGGACGTAGGATGTCTCGAGTAGATAGTCGTCTTGAGTAGATGATCGTCTTGAGGAAGAGATATATATTAGGAAGGCCTTGATCAAAGCGCAAGGTCTTGTACTGTTTCGGAGTAAAGTGCTTTGGCTCAATAGACTTTGTAAATCCAACAATAGAAACAATGTTGGTTTGGTGAATCGGTAGTATCGAATGATGGCTGGTGGATACAGAAAAAGTACTTGCCCGAGTAATTTGGTGAACGGATGAATGGACGGAGGATGGTGTCTTGAGATGGATGTGCTATCTGTGCTATTTGACAATGATGATGTAGACTTTGCCAACGAAGTCTGATATTTCTGAAGCAAGCTGCAGGTAATGAATGGATGAATGAATGAATGGATGGATGGATGAAGGAGTGTGTGTTGTTAGTTAGTTGGATACTAATAAGAAAGGAGAAAAGAAGAAGGGGAATTCGAGGCGCAAGAGGAAGAAGATATCTGAGCGAGCGGTTGAGGATGAGTGGGTCCTTGGTAGTTTTTTCTGTTTAGGAAGTGACCAACCATATGGTCCGTGATTGGGGGGGAGAGAGGTTAACGTTATTTTTCTTTCCTTCCTCGTTGGATCGAGTGGGTTGACTAGGGGAAGTGAAGAAAGCTTAGCCGGGTTAGTAAAGTCGAGGAGGATCCTATCATCCTAGATCAAATCAGATCAATCAGGTCAATCAGGTCAATCCATCAATCAAATCAATCAAATCAAACCCGGTCTGCGTATGGAGTAGTCATCAATCATACCGCAAAGGGCAGGTTGTTTTGACGATATAATTTAAAACTACAAAGTTACTTTTCTCCTATTGTTCAGATCTATCCATTCCTCCGTACACACACACTGTACATGAATGAGTGGATTTCGTCACGAGCAAGGAAAAAGTAAAAGTTTTTGGATAGATTTTGGTAATACAAATGAAGTAATAAATGAAATGGAATTGAAATGTGTTGAACAGTTAAACAGTCAAACAATTACAACAATTAAAACAATCTCCGGATTTTGGGTTAATCTCATTAATCTCCTAGTTTGTACCGCTTCACCGTATCTTTCTCATCCCCATCCCATCGTCATGTTGATAGTACTCCGTAATGTTTCATTTCCCTCCCTATCTATCTCTTGGATGGATGGATGGATGCATTCATTCATGAATCATGAATAAATGATCATGCACGAGACTTTTCTTTCCTCCAACTCATCTTACTCATCTCATTCTCATCTTTAAACTTCCGTCTTTACCCTTTTCCTCAAGCCCTCGAGCTTCACCTTCACCTTCACCTCACTTTCGTCACACTTCATCAACATCATCGGGACTCTTTGATCTCAACCTTTGTTTACTACTTGCTATGTACTTACTAGTTACTACCTAGGTAGGTACTTAGTACAATAGTCAATTCCCGTCTTACCGTTCATTTAATCCCCACAATCAACCGCAATCTTAAAAATTTTTGAACGTGAACTACCAAGGATGATTCAAGGGTTCATTCATCATCAGGGGGCTAGTGAGAAGCTAGCAAGGATCATACCGAGACACATCTCGTTTGATAGGTGCTTCGGAACCAAGCGAGATTTTAGTGCAGTTTGGTACCTGACTTAGCGGTTAATCAATGGTTAAATTTTTTAAAAAATGTTTGGATTCCATATGAGATTCAGCCTTACTAATTAGAGTGAAGACTGAAGAGGGTCGAGTGCAAGTGAAGTAAGTAAGTCTGAATCCTGACTAGAGTGAAAATGTAAAATTTTTATCGAGGTATTTTTCATTGTGCATAATGATGTGATTGTATGCACGGTATTCGGCACAAGAACAACAACAAACAACAACAACACGGAGAGAATGAAGAAAGGTTACTTGGACACGTGAACTACAATCATTGGAACAAGACTCCTTTGTTTCGGCATTTCGGGATAAGAATCAAACTCATCCAAACCCATACATCAGGAAAAAGCCACAGAAACAAGAAGAATTTTGTCTTTGTCTGTTCTCCTTGTCTCTCATCATGGTCCACCGGTGCACCACCAACCTTTACAACACCTCACTTCAACGCCATTGTGTTCCTTTCCACCGGTCTCTTACATCGAATCCCAGATTCCTACATACCTACAATTACACCACAACAAAGAAAATTTCCGATTGTTGATGGATGACATTTTCTCTAAATTCCTACGCGCGCTAATTCTTCTTTACTCATCAATTTACTGCTACAGTACCCTTAATTTCCATCTCATCCATCATCCTCTGCAGAATCTATATTTACGAGATGAGATCAGATGGCATCAATTTGAGCGGTTAAATGTTACCATATTAAAGGTACCAACTCTTTTGCATGCACTGCTGCAGCCTTGAAGATCCTTTGCTTTTTAACCATCTATAATCCTTATTGGTTGAGATGAGGCCGAGTGGAGATTACTAACTAACCAACCCTTCCATTGCAATACCTACCTTCCTACGTACGTACGACGTACCTTTACTCCATACTCAATCAAGTACAGATTCATCAAAATCCTCTTTCTGAATTTTTGACCACCAAAATCCATCTGGTGGGATAAAAAGAAATAAGCTTTTCACTCACCCACGAATCAATCAATCAACTCATCTTACTCATCATTATCGATATCCCTCTGAGGATCAAACAAGTGTTGCATCTCCAAAAAGCTAAGCTTTTAAATTGGAGAAAAAACATCCTTTTCCTCTCCATCCTTCAAATCCATGCTGCGCCATGTGTGTGTGTTTCTTCCAATGCTCCACAATCTTGAATTAAACCCTTCCTCACATCCATCTCTAAAACCTTTTCATTTTACTTTAACTCCCACTCGTTCATCCAATTCCTATCATATCATATCATATCAATCTTTTCCCTCCTCACCTCAAACAAATCGTGTCATAATGAGGGGCCGCTCCCTTGAGACCATGTCGCACGAGCATGTGATTGCTAAACAAATGATGTATCGGAACCTTTGGGCTTTCATTTATCGATTCATCTTAAGTCGAGATGAGTTTGTGGGACTGAGCTACTTTTGTTTAACCTGATGTTTTGTTTTCTTCCCCTTCGTTGGACATCTAATGGGGTTTTTCTTGGATTTCTGGCATGAGCAAGATGGAAATTTGATGTAGTAGTTTCGTCTTTCTTGCTAAATCTTGAATTCCCATTGCAAGAACAATGCTATTGTTCTGTTATTGATCAGCTCATTTCGTCTTTGTTCTCATTCCGCGGTAGAATTTGTACCGAAATTGTCACAAAACTCTCCTGGTTATAGGCGTGCGTCTGTTCACAGGTATTGCCAATTGAACAATTATTGAACAGAGGAGTTTGATTTGTATAAAAGTTACCAAATCTTTTGGATCAGTTTGAATTACCAACCCTCAATTCATAAAGAAACACTAAACATCCTATCTAAACTTACTTAGTAATCAAGATTACATAGTAAACTACTAGATCTCGTCAAGATGGCGTTTAAAATTCAAAAAGCGAGTCAGAAGGCGAGTAGGTCGATGGCCATTTGTGGCCAATGTGGAAAAAAGGTACGAGATGAGCACTCTCTCGATCTTCACAAATTGGCTAAACATCCAACTGAATACCATCAGTGTTCAAAGTGTGATAAAACCTTCCCCTTTTTGCAAGATGTTTACAAGCACGCCAAGGAAGCGCATGGCGAGTCCAGGCCAAAGTGCGAAGAGTGTGACAGAACCTACAGCAACGAGAGGAATTACCGAAGACACCGGAACCAATACCACGGCAATTTTCCATGCTCCTACCCTAACTGTAATGTCAAATTGAATAATTTGGAAAATCTGAACAAGCATATCAAGAAGCATGAGAATTTAACTGAATATACATGCAAAATATGTGGATCCGAGTAGAAATCGGCTGTTTACCTCCGTGTCCACATGGAGGGTGTCCATGAAGATCACAGCTGCAAATGTACTGTAGAAGGTTGTGGTGCGGAGTTCGACCATCCAAAGGCTTTGAGAAGCCATGTAGTTGTCCAACATGTGAAAGAATTTGATGCAGGAAATACTTGCAAATTCTGCGGGCGTTGCTTTAAAGGTTCAAAACAAAATCTTAATACACATATGAATACAGTTCACTGGCTGGAGCAGTTCAAAGCTAAGTTTGGAAAGGCGCGAAAAGATGGAGAAGATGAAGAGGATCTTGAAAGTTGCATTGCTCCCACGAAGCTTTGCACTACCTCTACGCCCGTCGTCTACGGAGGTCGCACGTGAAATGAAGAGTTGATGAAAATGCTGGAATCGGGAAATGTAAGATTACTTTTTCTGCATGCCTGATGATTTTTCTTCGCTATTATGCTTGCTGTATGAATTTACGGCGAACACGACGGTAAGAATTTTTTTATTTTCATTCGTTGCACATTTGAGAACACTTTCATTCCATTTGTTTTGAGATTGAGATTGAGATGCATTGAATACAGTATTCGATTTCCTCTATGTTAGAAGATATTTCAAAGTTCTAGATAATGTTGTCTTTTTCTTTATAGCTCTCTCTCTCTCTCTTTCTTTTTCTCTAGTTGCGAAGTATAATTAAGTGGCTATTCTATTTCATTGACTTGGAAAATACGTCAATATTCAAAATCTCTTTAAAAAAAAAAATCCTTTTTCCTTTTGATAAATGTTTTTTATTTTGTATTCTCGTTTTTTTACTTTCTACTTTTTTTATATATTGTGATTTTTAAATGAAAGTTAATTATTTAATATCAAGTTGTATAGTTGTGTAAATCTTGTTTTTTTATATATATTTAGTTTTTATTCTGATCTTTTCCTTCTGTATATGTTCTTATATCTTTAAAGATATTATATTTTTATTTATTTTTCATCAAGTTATAAAGATCGCTATGTCGGTTGATCATGTCTTCATCTTAATGTCTTCATCCTTTAAAGTAAATATCACTCCTGGCTACCTCGGCGTTGTACCCCGATGAGCTGGAGTATCTGCTGTTTATTTATATAAGGTGAGGTATTCACATATATCAAAACAAGTAATTATAATAACGGGAATAACGTCTCTGGTTTTTACTCAATATTGGAGTAGTATCAAGATTCTATTCTGGACTCAGTAAATCATAAGGAACTTTCAAGTGATAGTAGAAAATTCTCAATGGTTTGTTATCAATTGGCTGTAGAGAAGTAAATTGATATATATAAAAGGATAATATTAAAATTTTATTACAATATAAAAATCCTCGTCAATACTATCGGTTTTTGATACTGATATCTCATACAAAGAGTGTTTATTATATTGTAATTGTGGTATTGAAAGGTCTTTTCGAATGAATCAATGTTTTGGTATCCGATGTCTGGTCAAATATATGACTACTTGATTATTTTTCTCGAGGTGGAGGGAAAGAGGAAGTGAATGAACTTGAAGTTTGAAGATGCTTTGGACTGTATAGTCATTTTATATTGTCTATATAGTTACATTCACATCACAAATACCTATCAATAACCGAGTTAATCAAGAATGCAAATTCAGTTCAACTAGTAATATTGAAAATTCTCTCAGACCTCATATCTTGTTTTCTACATCTAATTTCTCAACCATCTCCATCATATAAACATGTTTAAGGGTCCAAATCAATAATCTCAATTTCCTTCTTGATCACTTTCTTCACATCCGGTTTTATCCCCTTCCACTCCAAATCTTCATCCTCAACCCCCCATTCCGCCGCATCATTCGGATCTCCCCGTATAATTTTACACCCCAACGCAATCCTCAAATCCTCCGTCTCCGGCAAAGGAATCCCCGCAGGCCAAAGCGCAGGCTGCGTAAGCGGCAAAGGAATACTGGCCCTATCCCCCCAAATCCGTCTCCAAGGATGTTTAACCCCATCGCATGATTCCGCACTCCCCGTCTCGGGCATCGATGCTTGTGTATTCTCATAGGACGGCTTGATGTATTTGAAATCTGATGCGCGAGCTGGCGCTGGCATGTTCAGGAGCATAGGCTCGTAGATTTGCCATAGCGGGAAGAGATGCGCATGCGGATTTTCTTTGAATTTCTCCGGTAGACTCCCGATGGATAACCGGATGAATTTATGCGGTCGGTTGAAATCCCCTCGTATCGTAGGCGCATAATGTTTCGCGCTCTGATCAATTTCTCTCCCTGATCTCTCGATCGCGCCGCCCTCGGGCCGATAGGTGAAGATTACCAATAAAATCCCATAAATATCCGCGGTTATCTGTTGGATATCTTCGTGTCGGATTCCGCAGTATGGTATCCCTAAGCGCTCTTTGAGATTTAAGTTATTCTTTCCCTTGCGCGCGGTGTTTAGTTCTTGAATCAGGGAGTGCCGTGCGTGTTGCGGGTCTTCGAGGGCTTGGTTGATGTATGTGCGGTGTTGCGCTTTTACGTGTGCCCATAATTCCCAGTTGCCGTATATACACCATGCTACTGTGTTTTTTTGTATATTGTTAGTATGTATTACCATCATTACTGTGTTATGTGGAAATTTCCTTCCTCTCTCTTCCCTAGAATAAGAATCCCCCTTTTTTGGCAAAAAAATAAAAAAAAAAATAAAAAAAAATATCTTGTAAGGTTACCCACCAGCTCGATAATAAGAATTAGAAACCATCCAAATCAAATTCTGCACTCCATCACTATACTGCTCCTCCGCAGGATAACTCCGCACGATATTAAACAAAGAATCCTCTATCAACGGAAACCCCTTAACATCCCTCTCGATATAAGGATTCAAAACCTGTCGTTTCACAGTAGCGGTCACGAGTTGATATTCGCTCATGGTTTCTTGAAGACGTTGATCGGGCACTTCGTCGAGGTCGCTTGAGCGGAGGAGAGGCAAGGGGGGAACTTTTTGCGTGTAGAATTCTGAGAGCCATTGGTGTACGTTGAAGGGGGGGGGGGTGGTGGGGTTTTCCCGCCCGGGTTGCAGGGGGATGTAGTTGCTTATGTCGGTGCCGCGGATGGTGGTTTGGGAGGCGCTTTTTAGGTCGAAGGTGTAGTGGAGGGGGTAGGCTTTTGACATTTTTTTTTGCGTTTGTTTAGGGGAGATATTAGATGGTTTTGCTCAGGGGGAGATGTTAGATGGTTTTGCTTTGAGGTGTGAAGTTTTTGCTGGATAAATGTATACTTGTATCATGCGTGATCTATGGTTTGGTGTACATTTTCATCATGGAGGCTATTTTATATTCTATCTATTCTGTGTATTTTCTCCTAATAAAGCACTCTTTGTTTTTTTTGTTTTTTTTTTTTTTTTTTTTTTTTTCCAACTACTGTCTTTGGGCTGGACATTGAACATGGGACAAAGCGAATCCAAGTCCGGTCTCTCTCCTTGTAGAAACAAAGAGTATAGCGAGAGCTTGGAGTGTTGCATGCTTTTTCATTGTCATTTTATTATTGAGAAAGAATCTTCGAAATCAGATACTCAATTCCTTTGACGGCGTGAATTTCATGAGCTTGGTTATCCTTGGTCGAGTATCTACTATCTACGCAGAATAACTCGTTTCTGTTTGGAATACTGCATCATGTTATCACTCACTCAGCAAAATGCACTGCACTGCGCCTTGTGATTTAATGTCGATCTTACCATTACCTACCTATCAATGTATAGATATATACCACACATGTGAAGACACAATACAGAACATTAGTACATTATGCACTCGAGTAAACATAAAATTCTAGCCAAAGAGTAATACAAAACCCAAAATATATAAAAACAAAAAACATATAAATAACATCCCAGCATCAGCATTACCATATCCTTACTCCCTACTACATATAAACACCAAAAAAAATTCTCCTCAATAACATAATCATTTTTATATATCCAAATAAAACCCCCCAATTTTACCATCTCGGTGGTGGTCTTCCTCCCCTCCTCGCAGCAGGAGCCTGCCGCCCAGGAGGTCTCCTTCTCGGTGCCGGAGCATCTTGCCGTCGAAATTCCACTACATCATCATCTGAACTAGAAAGAAGATCAATAACATTTGATGGTGCCGTTTTCGACCCAGACCCAGACCCAGCAGTAGTAGATGGATTTACTGGCGCTCTTGTAACCGGGCCAGGTTTAACTTCCTTGACTTCTTCGTCAGAACTAGAAAGAAGATCGATAACCTTTTTTGCCGTTTTTGGTGGAACTTCAGTAGTTGTAGATGGATTTACTGGCGCTCTTGTAACCCTCCTGGATTGAAAATCCTCAACTGAGGAATCGGAACTAGATATAAGATCAACAACCGGTGTTGCAGTCCTAGCCCTTCTACCAGGACCTCTTGGAACTTTTGACGAAGGTGCCTGGGTGGGTGGGTGGTGGTGGTTTTATTTCCTCGGCTTCTTCGTCGGAGCTAGAGAGAAGATCAATGATTGATGATACACTCGTTTTTCTCGCGGAATCTCTTGTTGCTGGTGGTCTGGGGCCCAGTGGCTCTGGTTTCGAATCGCGTGGTCTTCTCTCGTCGAGGGATTTTCCGAGGTCTTGGGATAATTTTTCGTTGGATTGCGGTGCCCCTCTTCCACTGCCTAGAGTCTTTCCTAGACTTTCATTCTTCCCTTCTTCTAACCTCTCTTTTAGACCATTGATAAATTCCACATATGAAAATCTTACACCGTTCTTCTTCCACTTGACTACCATATGTTCTAGAGCTTTTGCCACTCCATCACTTGATGCTTGTACACTTTCATCCCTGTCTAATGTTCTTCTTAGAACATTCACAAAATGATCATATGAAGGTTTTAAACCTTTTCCTTTCCACTTTCCCAACGACCTTTCTAGATCTTTCGTAAAGGATTCATATGAGCGTCTTTGACCCCTTTCCTTCCACTTACGCAGCGTAGTTTCTAGATCTTTTTCCAATTCCTCATTCATTAGCTGTACATCCTTCTCCCCCTTACCTAACGTCTTGTCTAGACCTTTCGCCAATGTCTCATTTGATGGCCGTGCTTTCTTCACCTCTGCTCCTTTAGACAAACCTTCCACGGCTTTTGCCTCTCTTGCTTTTTCCTCCTCTGCTTCCCTTTCTTTAGCTTGTATCCACCACTTCACTTCCGTCGGATCATTCTTCCTTTCAGCAGCTTGTCTTTCTCTTCTCATCCACGTATTCATTAAATCTATATCTAGAGCTCCATCCTTAGTATTGATTCCAAGAACCCTAGCAATATCCAAGTCCCACGGTCCCACATAAACGGGCTGAGCAATAGGTGGAGGAATTATAGCTCTGCCGCGTCCACCAGGAGGTCGTTCTTTAGCTCTTCCTGGTTTGGGATTTATTTTGACACCGTCTGGAAATGGAAATTGTGCCTCGGGGTTATTGTATGGGACTAGTGTTTGATAATGATTCCTGTTGATGATATGGAGGAAGATATGGGTTGCGCTGTATTGGCCATATAGACCGATGGACTGATAATCTTGTGGTTTTTGTTGAGACTTTGGTATATCCTTCGGTATATCTAATTGTTCGCAAAGCACTATGAAGAGGTTGAAGATATCTGCTGTTACATTGAGAAGGTCTGATGATTGCCAAGCCTAAAATATTTATGATCAGTTCCTGTACATCGTCTCTTTGTCAAAGTGAAGATTTAACTTACGTGTGGAGTAGTCAGCTGTTGCCAAATATTTCTTTTGCTTTGAGAACTTATATTAGAGTTCAATCTCCAATAAGAGTCATATCTTGGGTGACCGGGATGAGTAAGTACAAATCGGAAGAAATCTAAGTGACAAAATTTCACCCAATGCCAATACATAACCGTTCCATATAAAGCCATCGAAACTGAGACTATCAGCACAAGTTCTTACAAAAAGAATTGCAATAGAATATCAAACTAACCAGCACCAAAAAAGCAATCTCCGCTGTCAGGAACCTCCATATCATAAAATTCTTGGTCTCCCATGTACTTGAAATTTTTCACTCTTTTCTTGTTCTTCGAGACTCTTTCAGGCATTAGCCTAACATCCGGGACATCTTGGAAGTTCTTCGGAATACCATCTCTTATCTTTCTATTCTCATCAGCCTTTGGATTATCTTTCCATTTATGTTCAAAGTTCCCCGGTCCGGGAAATCGATTGCGCAAGGGAGCTATTTCGGGATTTGCAATCCTGGGAGCCCGAGCATCCTGTGGAGATAATGGGAGGATTCCTGGTGCATGTGCTGGAGGACGAATTGCTTTTGGCACTTGGGATCTTTCAATGCCCTTGCCTCTGTCTATCTTTCTCCCACTTTGGGATTCTCTTTTTTGCCTCTTCACAGGAGTTTTTTCATGACCATCAGAGTCTTCTTCATCTGGTGATCGATTACGTTTTCTTGCTTCAGGTGATTCAGCATGTTCTCGTTCTGCCTCAAGAGGCAATAATTCTTCCTCACTGTCCCCTGTTCCGGTTGGAGCAGGAGGCGGAAGGGGACGAGCTGGACGAGGAGGAGGAACAGGTTTCTTGAGACGGATAAGTTCAAGCCATGGAGTCTTCAAGTACTCCTGAGCAAGCCATTGTCTCGGCTGTGTTCGGGGTTGAGCTGGAAACTTTGAGGCTTTATAATGCGCGCTGCGGCTTTTCCATTTCAAAGGTTGCGTCAGCTCGGGTCTTTTGTATACGGGACGTGGTACGTTAATGTTGGGATCGCGTCTAAGGACACGGGCGAGCTCCTCTTCATTCATGATGTTGTAAGTGATTAGAGTTCAGGAAAATTGCATTGACATCAATTGAGGTTTCTTCTTCTATGACTTGAAAAATGTATTTAGTTTTCTGGCGATGATAATAATATTTCTATCGATTTTTGTGAGGTTCTCATAAGCTCTGATAAAGAGTTCATTGATGTGATTCTTTTTTGTCCAAATGGATGCTTCCGACGTTTCTGGTTGTTGAATGGAAAGTTGAAGTAGGAAACAAAGACATTTTTACCGGAATGAGGTGGGAATACAAAGAGTAAATCATTGATAATTCTGGACCTCTCGTACAATAGCTAACATGAATGATCTTTGGGAGGAAAATATATTGCTTGGAATTAGCGGGGAATGAAGGATTGTCGGCCCTTGATAGACGAAAAGGATAAAGGGAGCAGTTATGTCTTAGCGATAGAGCTTGCTCCTATTGAAACGGAGTTGGGTCAGAACTGGCGTAGAGGTGACTGTATAGTACATGGGAATTCTAGATGTGTAAATGGTAATTGTATCTGAAGGGGGAAAGAACCTACATCCATAAAAATGATGTGAGGAACACATAGACCCGGTCCTCCATCCGAGTATGTATAGCCATTTTTTTCATATGAATTTTGTCTCTAGAACTCAAATAAAACCAGGTTTCATATACAATGGTTTTCGAAGAATGAGTTCTGATTTTGGAACATTTCATATTCATACGAGGGCTCTTTGTTGAATTTTGACCATCGTTCGTGCATGTAGAACTACCTTCTGCTAAGACTTAGGATTCTGATCTGTTCCTGCTTCTCCTTTTCGGAATCTAAAATTCAAGATCTTGCATATTCGTGATATTCGCCCCAAAAATTCAACTACTAAGATCCTATAATCTCGAGGTACAATAAAAGAGCTCAGGAGGTTATTAAAAGTCATATAGAAGTGAGAAGGAAGCCATTTGAACCTTTGAGGATCTATTTGCTCGATCTTGGTCATCGAAACGAACATGTACATTCAGTTATTGTGCTTTAGATCCTCAGTTAGGATGCCGGATTTACAAATTCCTCTTAGTAGTGAGGTGCTTGACTGAAGACGAAAATGGCAATAGTACAACATATATGGTGCGTCTCTCCACGGACGTCAACAATAGACCTCAACAATTGCTATCTTTTAGCTCATTCATTGACAATATATGCCTTGTGAATTTATGCTCAAGCAAGCTTCGAGTAGGTTATTGAGTGTCAGAGCGGGGCAATACGGACGTTAGGGCAATAAAAATACAAGATAAACAACGAGAATAGTACTCAACGGACAACAGCTACAAGGACGATACTACCGCACTCTAAAAGATACAAAAATGTAAGATCTTATATTCACACAAGCATCCTCCGGATAAATTACTTTCACTCCTTTGTCAAAAAGTATTTCACATCGCAGAGCACCATGCGTTCTTCCATGTGTGGTGAGCAACTGGTTGCAGCTCTAGGAATTTGAACTATCTGGAGCGCTTTAGACAATCAGACTCTTGAGATATACTCAACAATTGGGTAGAGCCAAATGTGCTATACAAAGTCATCATTCTCGCACCAGCTGTTGATCTTTTCCATTCGCCGACAATTATCACTACAAGCCAAAGCATAGTTCCCAACCCACCCAACCCCAGAAAAGCGCTATCCATCCATTCCCGCCATATCCCCCAATCCTCCAGATTCCCCAAAATCTAAGCTCGCAAGCAGGTAAGATTACCAAAGTCTAAATCAACTCACTTGCTATCGATATAAACCGTACTAGCTCAAATGACCTGCTGACATACAATTATCATTATTAAAACGGAACTACAGTACACGCTCTGAATGGTACTCTAAAGACTAGCAATAGGAAATCGACGCAATAATACCAAAATAAGAAGTCATTCCATTAATCATTTAATCATGAAATCCGAGAGAAAAAGGTATCTTCCCATCTCGATATCTCATTTCATAACTATCATGGAGGTAAAACCACTACCCAAACTCGCGTGTAGAAATATCATATAGTTAACAATAGGTAGATAATTATGTACCTTTTCCAAACGAAACAGCAGCAAATTAAAGGAGGAATTTCGATGAAAATTATGATTCAAAGATCTAGAGCAATGCCCACTATCCTCAAGATCCCAATATTCATCGTCATTACAGTACTCATATTGAACTAACCAAATCAGATACATGTAAATGTAGACTATAACATCCATCATGTAAAAAAAGTAAACAATCCACCTACCCATCGAGCGCCAAGCTAGAGAGCTTTAGAGCGGGATACACCAACTAAGGAGTCCCAATACCATAACTACCCCTATTTCCCTATCTTCACCCGCAATCCCCAGTCCCCTAACCTTATCCTCAGTCCAAAAGCCTCAACCGCCTCAACATTACTCCATTACTCCGCATATCATACTATAGTACTGTAGGACTTGTACATGGTGATCCAAACTACACATGTTAAGATCTTAAATGTGGATAGATGTAGACATTGAAGGTCTCAGCTAGTAGTAGATAAACTCAACCTCAACCTCAAGCATCCAGATTCCGAACCACACCTCATGACTCACGCTCTCAAGTCTCAATTCATCCCAACTCAAACTCACCGGGAAATCCCTCCGCACTCCCCGTACCGAACGTAACCTCACATCCCCCACTCCCAGCCATTCCAACTCCACTTGTAGAAGAAGGCACCCCACATCCCACATGATATCCGATATCCCCGTTTCCTTTCCCATTTCTCATTCCCATTCCCCAAGAAAAACCAAGTACGTAAATAATACCATTGAATTGAAAGAAGTATCATGAGCAAAAAAACCAAAAAAAACCAAGAAAACCAAACAAACCATCAAACCAAAAAGTAACTTTCTATGAAACTCAAAACGAGGTATACAAATACAAAAATTAAAACTCAAACCAAAAATCCGACGTCGGCATGATTCGAACATGCGCCCCCGAAAGGAATTGATTTCTAGTCAATCACGTTAACCACTCCGTCACGACGCCATTGATGGTTTTTTGTTTTCCTCTCAGTTTCTAACAATATAACCCACAGAAACACAAGCACAAAACTAATCTTTTCCTTCACTGCCTATTATTGGCCTCTACTTACTATAAAATATAAGATGAAATTCACAATTATCAACTCAATAATACCACGGGTATAATTATTCCCCAGCTTCAAAAGGGATGATGTAAGTCGTGGATATGATGACCGACTTCGCAGATAGGTGTGTTGAACAACATAAAGCATTACCATGATATTGCACAAGAACAACCAAGAAAGTCTGGGTAATACTGTAGGTATGATCATATTATTGCATGTCCAGTCATCATCATTGCATCAACACTACCGTGTTGAAATACGACCCTACCCTATATAACATCTACTCCATCGTCACCATACATACAAAGCAAGCCAATTTGCACCGAAAACCCTTCATCGAAGAGTACCACCTAAGCACCAAGCTATCCTCCCAATCCCCAGACCGGTAAGCTAACAATGCTATGCACCAACCAAACCACCATAATACACCCGAATTAGACGCAAAAATCAGACCCAATGCCAATCTATCGATACGCTTGCAGAAACTAAAAATCAAAGGCTAGCTATCCTTCTCCGTGTATTAAAAAACCCTAGAGTAAGCTGCCTGCTGGTATCCCATACTTGCGCGCGTGCCGAATGCAAGGAAAGTGAAGAAAAAAGAACAAACTCCGAATGCTTGTCGCCAAATGCAAGATATATGATGTGCTGTACGAGAATACAATGTAGAACGGAAAATCCAAGTCGTGAATTGAAAGGGTGATAGTGCTCAACGATGAGATCGTCGACGCGCGAAATCATGTCGGGAATAGAAGATTAAATGAGTTCAAACCCATCATCTTCAAGAGGCTCTGGTTCCTGAGCTTTAGCCTTAGTCTTACCATCGCCACGAGCGCGGGAGAGTGCCTTAGATCTTGGACTCTTTCTGCCTCTTTGTCTAACAGTTTCCCCCTCGGCATCTAAAACTTCATATTCACCCCGAACGATCCTCTCGGTTTGCTCATTGACCCATTTCTGCTCTGCCAGATCCACTAACCCACTCAAATCCACTCTGTTATTTGGTGTGTCTTTTCTATCAAAAGAGTAAAGAACACCTTCATCACCAGCATTCATCATTGCAGTAGCGATGGACGGAGATGTGTTATTATAATGTGTGGGGAGAAGCTCGAGTAAGGATTTGGAAAGAGGGTTTGAAGCGTTATCTGCAGCCTCGATATGAGCATCGATCTGTCGGGCGATACGAGAAGAAGAGGTAGGGCCGTGGTGGTAGGATGGGGCCCCGAATGGCTTAGGAGTGGTATTAGAGTTGTTGCGGGGATGTCGGTCGGTATTGACACTGGAAAGGGCACGAGTCAGTTTTAATTTCTTGGTCTTGGAGTAGGTTAAAATGATAAACATACATTTGACTCCACGATTTTTGAGGCCTAACCTTCTCCTTCCCCTTGGGAGATTCAGCAGGACCGTCAGTCGAGTAGATGATAGCCCTGTTGACACCAGCAAGCGGACGAGCTCCCATAGCCCATTTCTGGGAATGATCCTTATCACGTTTGAAGGCCTGGGCCTCAGATCGGATGTCTCGGCGCTGAATAGGAGAGGTTGGCATGTTGGTAGTGGCAGACATGTTTATATCTTGTTTGTTGTTGGTAGATGGATTTGTATGAAGGAAAGTTGTATGAGTGAAAGTGTTTATTGAGCGGCGAATGTGTAATCGATGATATCAAAGTAGGGAAAAAGTGATAGTATACTCTTTCTTTGTCTTGATTCTATTCCTTAAAATAGATATGGGATATCTCCTTTTCAGGATGCGTTGACGTATCTATCTTATGGTGGTATTATTATTCTCTGGCTTGAGAGGGGATAGCACGGCGAGGAAAATTTGTAGGATATAGGGAAAGAAAGTTGATTAAACAGAAAGGATGATTGATTAAAGAGTAAAGTAGGAGGAGGTTCGTAAGGATGATGATTCAGACTTCGTCCGAATGACTGTAACGAGTAGTTGCGGCACGGGAGTAAGATTTACACCGTTTTTAAAGTAGAAATTGCGAATCAAAACACAATCAAGTGGTGAATAGCAAAAGAATGATGCAATTTGGGTAAGACCTTTGATTATTCAAAAGACAAAGGATGTAGTTGTGTACAAACGAAGTGAGAAGGTGCTCGGCGTGTGAGTCAGGCGAGGCTGATTTCCGATTGTTGATAACGGATAAGTGAGGATAAAGAAGGAATCTTCGGTATGGAAGGTTTAATTATAGATTAGGTAGATGTGTAGATGGATGAAAAATATGAATGGGTTGGATATTGTAAATGTTGGTATGATTCTTTGATTGATGGATGGATGAAGGAAGGAAGAGAGTGAAAGAGAAGAGAAGATAGATGAGATATATGGGCATATAGGATACATGGGATATTGTTTCATTGCTTATCAACAAACTACCTACGTGCATCTCTCTACCTCCACCTCCACCCAGTATTTAGTTACCTTAAGCATCCTGCACCCGCCAGCATCATTCCAGCCATGCCAAACAACAAGCCAAACAGCGCAAACAAGGCGTAATTCCATGTATGCCTTCACATTCATCCAATCAGCTCAGGTGAATGGCTTTCTGGCGGCTGACCTAGATTTACTCGGCCATCACCGGACCTGGAGTGATAATGGAAATTGTACTCGGTCTCCCTACTAGATACATGCATACTAAGTAAGCCTTCTTCCCACCGTCACGTCTCTCGTCTCTCGTCTTTGATTGAGTGATTGCTTGGTCGTTTGCATTGCAATTGCATCTTATCAAGAATAGGGGATGAAACCGGATCTCCAGCTTACCTTTGTTGGCGGAGTTGGTCAAAACCTTAAAAGGCATGCAGCAAAGCAGCTCAGGAGCTCGAGTTCAATCTCTTATCTAATAGTGTACCATATCTTGTGTCCCTAGCTAGGTAGGTAGGTATGATTACAACATCACCAACTCTTATCGCTTTGCATAATCATGAAAGGTCCGGATTCATTTGTGCCTGCATATTTTGTTAGTTACACCCAAGTAATTGATAAATTCGCACTCCCCATCATGTATCCGCATTCATTAATTGGTGGATCTTGAAAGGATTACATCACATGGCCGACGAGAACATATTCTAAGAACAAACCTATTTGGCTTCTGGACCCTTTTGGTCCGACAATCCGTTTTAAAATTGGATGATGCACATCCTACGTTTATTGTTTATTTTCACATTCACATCATTCACGAACAAAACAGAGTACCGTTATTACATCATGATTATCTGATCATCTCAAGGATTCTTCTAACCCTCACAGCCCTACAACCCGGATCTACGTCAATCAACAAATCAAGAGGTCAAAATCATGATCAAGTTCTTCCTTCTGCGACCATAACCTCATGGGTCAGAAGATTCAATTCATCAAATGGCAAATCAGGAAGATTACTCCACGAATCTACCATACCCAACGATTGGACCTCATAATTGATCTGCATAATGACGCTTTCGGCTGATACTCACACGCCTCATGGCACTGAGACATGTATCAATCTCATTTGGGGCCTTTTCGATCGACTTTTTAGATGAACACATACATGTGACACCGAATGGCATGCGCTTATCTTTCTCGCTCACGTGAACAAGACCCGAATACAAAATACATGCCAAGAAACAACAAACTATTGACATTGAAAACGATCGGAAAGCTCCGAAAATATGTACTAATAAGATGTAATATATACAGAAGAACTAATGGGTGTTCAGGAATGACAGACAGAAATGACCAATTTGAGCTGCTCCTTAACCATCCCACGGATCAACAACCACGGATTGAAACAATTGGCCAAATTGTATCTTTCGATCTCCCGAATGCGAATGTGTGGTCAGTGGAAAGTCAAAGAGCATCAGTGTGCTAGCCTTGCAAGAAAGTATCTACAAGGAGCAAGAGACGCCACCACTAGTTGGGACGTTCATGCAAGAAGAAGAAGTCTTTCCACCGGTGACCGAAACATCGCTCCATGTCCACTATTGAATGTTAGGATCTCTCAAGTATCATTCACATGAGGGAATATCACGTGAAAGGGGGGATATGACTTACGTTAGTGCAAGAACCACTTCCACATTCAATATAAATGTTGGTAGCACTAGACTCAACGGTTCCAGTGACACCATCAAGGATGAATTTGCTAATGGCAACACCGTTGGTTGGGCTACCGGCATTTCCATTATAAGCTTGGTTGACGACGATACCGTAGTCGGTAATGCCGGAAAGTGTGATGCCTGAGTAGGTAACTCCACTGACGGTTCCTGTGTCACCCGAAATGGTCTTGATACGGACACCTGAAGAATGTTATTGTTTGATCATTTGTTTCCTTGACGGAAGGTAACATACCATTTTGCGAATTCTTGATTTCAGAGTTTAAGAAATTGACCGTCTGGACAGTGTTGTCGGTCCTACCACCGACGGATCCAACAGAAAGTCCGTGTCCACCAGAACAGACACCCCCTGAGAAAGTAATACTCTTTGACAGATTAGTTTATGTTCAATCAGCCAACGAGGGATTTGACTTACTGTTCCTGAGTTGATAGCAACACAATCATCTTGATTGTATACATTTGCACCAGTGATAGTGACACCAGTACTATCTCCGATATCGAAACCATCAGTGTTATGACCGAGACTACCAGTGTCACCAGCCGATGCATTGATGGTGACATTGTTGATTGTCAAGCCATTAGCATTATCAATACTGAAAACTTGGACAGGTGGGTTGAGAATGTAGATGTTCTCAATAGTTGAAGAGATCAAGTTGTGTGCGGCGAAGAATTTAGGCTTTGTCTTTCCTCCGTTGGAGCCTTCTCCATCCCAGTAGGAAGCTCCTTTACCATCGAGATAGGCACTGCCACTTTGAGTGACGGTGATATCTGTTCCTGAAACAGATACCAAAGGACCAGACCATTCTTCGTAGCCGAATGTGGTGATGCCTTCGAAGATGACCTAGCAATCGGTCAGCGTGGTGCAAATTCAAACACGTTGATGTATACTCACTTTAGTTCCTGATGTTAGGCCGGTCAAATCCAAGGTTGTGCCAGAAGGGACTGCAAGTGCTGATAAAACAATGGTAGCACAAGAAGCCTTGGACTTGCTTGCCGAAGCAGCTCCTGATGAGCCAGAAAAGGTGCAAGTTGCTCGCTTAGCAAGATCTGGAGCAGCTGTTGGTGCTGGAGCCGCGGCGGGAAGAGCCGAAGCTAAAGCGGACAATCCTCCCAAGATGAGAGAGGTAGAAAGGTTAACCATGTTTGCGATATGAGCCAAGGGATTGAGAAAAGAGTTATGATGATCAGTGTGGTCTCTTGGCTTTGGAGGCGACTCCTTGGCCTTCTTATATCAATTCTTCTCCCCTTGTCAGAGTTCGCTGGAGAAGGCTTCGCGCTGGAGACCCCGCTCATCGCTCTTAGTGCTGGAATAATATTTAATCTGGTAATTAATTTCTATCCCAGTTCAATGCATGGGAACGGAGCATCTAGATTTTTAAGAGTCACGGCTTCTATGGACACTTTAGTCGTAATAATCTAGACCAATATTGGAATAAGGGGGGATCAATTAAGAGCATTACAGTAGAAACTCGTTATATCGGAAACCATTATACCGAAATTCCATGTACGCGTTGAAGAACATCCGATTAATTTTCAAGATTCTGATATAAAAAATTATAGGGAAAAGGTTCGACTAATCTTCCTGTGATTTATCACATAATCAAGTTCTAAAAATTTAACATATTGACACTGAATTTTGAAATTGGAACTCAAATTTGATCGTACAAATTTCAATGATACCGTTGTTTAATTTTGATATACCGATATGACACGGTTCTACTGTCTCCGCACTTAGGTGACATGCGAGATTATCAAGGTCCATCAGAGAAAGGGGTTTGCTCAAATGGTTAAAGGCACCTAGCTCAATGCACTTATCAAAAGGGAGACATTCTTCCGGATCTAATCTCGTCGAGGTCCTCTTCAAGTTCGGCGCTAGACCCGATTTACTCTGACACGCGGCACACGCCTGTCAAAACATAGCTGATAGGTGGACTACACAGGACCACTACTTAAAGTTTCCCCGGATTTTGTAAAACCGGTTGCGGCTAGGCCACGAATGAACTCCTCTCTCGTTTCTTGGCTCACTTCTGTTCAATGTTCACAAAGATTTCTCCCCACAATGTTATCCGCAGTGGGCTTCTGCAGCATGGTTTCTTTCTACAGATATGGTTGCCAAGCTAAAATATGTTGGTTTTTGTAGAATGTGAATTGAAGATGTGATATTTTCAAAGTCATACAGTAGTGGTAGTTTTAGTTGTTTTTTGTTATCATTTCGCCCACTTTACGAGCGTGATTAGTAGGGAAATGAGGAGATCGGTGTGAAAACTCTTTTTCCCTCATCATATATTAAGCGCAGAATAAATTT
The DNA here is from genome assembly GCA_025389075.1 of Sclerotinia minor. Lineage (NCBI taxonomy): Eukaryota > Fungi > Ascomycota > Leotiomycetes > Helotiales > Sclerotiniaceae > Sclerotinia > Sclerotinia minor. The sequence goes on from QRFH01000003.1 coordinate 2,455,928, forward strand.
ATAGAAAAGTCAAAAACACGCTGGAAAGTGTGGCTTGGAAAGTCTGCGAAAGGAATTCATCAATATACCGATTGGTGGAGTCATAGTTGTCAGGATAGTTTCTCGAATGATTCCTCCAAGCAATGATAAGGATTTGAATCCTACCTACTGAGTATACTTCCAAGCCACGAGGCCACGCAACCACCATGGGTTCGTTTCAAAATAAATAAGCGTTAGGAAATTAAAAAGGAGAGTAGTAAAATGCCGCGAATTAAATCAGAATTCAAGCTTTCTACCTAAGCTTTCTGCCATCTTTACTACGCATTTTACCCGGTGCGGCTTTTCGGTACGGTGGTACTTGTGCTGTCACGCTCTACCTAAATAGGGCCACTATTCCCCTTGCAGTTTTCCCGCTGGGTGGTATGTGCGCAAGAGTGGAGTGTGACATACTTTCTAGCAGCGCGCCGCACGAGTCACTAATCTTCATGTTCATGTTCATGTTCATGTTTATTACTCTGTATGTTTTGTTTTTCTGAAGTATCTGAATTCTGGTGTTTGTGCAAATTTCGGACGATTTTCCATTAATGGGTTTTTATCCCGGATTTCCGAGAATTTTTTGTTCTCCAATCGTGCACGAACGGTGCGTCCTTTATCATATCTCCGAAGTTTCATTGCATCATTTTTCCTAGTGAGGTTATTGGCGGTACGAGTAACGATTGGAAATTTTCGACCCATTCTGCTGATTCTCTCACCTGGAAATAGGAAATGACAAGAAACCCCATTTATAATAAGGGAAAGCGTGTATTAAAGTAACTGAGTTTATACCGTTCTGAATAGGCATTAGACCCGAGCGGTGAAAATAGTCTGCTAATGTACCCCATGTTGTCGTGACTCGTGGCAGGGAGAGACAATACACTAACTACAGGCCTCTGACATCAGTGGCTTTTCTACCCCGTACATACCGATACATACTAATCGCATTTTAAATTTAACTTCAATCATGAGGGATAGCGCTAGCTTAGCTTTTGGTCTGAAAACTGTCACTAGCCTACGGTATATACTCACCCGTCTTATCTACAGCGGAATACACTAAATGAAATTTATATCTTTCTTTTGGATTCTCCTAGGATTGAAATGAATATAGATTAAAAGTTTATCTATTTCATTGATTCCCTCGTTTAGAATCATGTAGGGAGTTAGGTGTTAGGTGAATCTATACGGTGAAGGTGTAGGAAGTACTCTTCCTATGCGGAATGAATTTTGAGCCGAATTTCGGTCGGAATTTTCATACCCATTCCTCACTCATATTATTCAAAATCATTGAGTGGCGGTATGTTTGAAAACAGCAAAAGGTCGAATAAGAGAGCTCGATTTTTGATGAAGAGGCTACTCCATATACCGATACTTGATCGGTCCGATATATCTTCCGCAAGAAAGTGGATTCTAGTGATCCGCAATTGGGTAATCAGACTGGAGAAGATGACGACGCCTTCTTAGAAATCATATTACTCATCTTGCTGAAAGTATTTCACACTCCACAAACATGGGCCACTGTTCCTTTGTAGTGTTTTATTTTGTGGTACGTGCTTAACACTAGACTGTGATATTATTCTGATATACTTTCTGACCGCACGTGTATCTGATCTGATAGCTAAAAGAGATCCGGCCAGCTAGCTAGTCGCTCCATAGATTAAGCTTCCATAGCGTTGTATTTAGAATTATCTAGCGATGTTTCCATCGGAGATAGCTACAATGGGGGAACATTTCCTCCGTCGATTGCAGGAATTTATATCCACCTCGAACCCTTCATCACTTACAAGTTACCACACTTTGAGGATACATAGTGGATATATCTATATAGCAAGTGATTTGTAGCGCCGTGATTGCAGTAGTTAAACGCACTACGGCTTATCTGATGCGATCCACGTTATTTACCAATCGTTCGCCTCAACTACACTGCCATTCTGTCGCGATCTGCGGATATCTCATTCTTAGATACATACTAGAACATTTACCGCGCTTTCATCAGTTTCTTCAAAGCGCATTGACCATTTCTGCATCTTCATGCAGGTTTATCACATTCTCTTCGCCGTTTACGAGTACTAGCACCTCATTGCCGAATCAGTCATCACCACCGGCATATCGCTACCGCTAAGAAGTCTTTCTACATATTTGTATTTGCCGGTACCTGCGCTATCACTTGGCATTAGGGACTACTGCACGATACTTGTAGATACTTGTTTGAAGAAGACAACATTACTTTTAGTGAAAGGCAGGGAAGTAACCAAAACTAAATGTTGAGATGGTACTTCATCCATTGTTGAGAAATGGATCATTCAGAATGTAGCATGATACCGCCCACCTCAAAGTAAGGCTCAAAAATATCATGAGATTGAGGGCGTCAAGATAGCCTGTCTTGAGGAACGAGCCGCGCCGCTTCCATTATGTGTATTAAAGTTTAGTGTTTCGATCCATGGTTACATTTAGACTGGGATCTTGCAGGAGTTTTGGACTAGCATGATGTCTTTGATTATTGGTTGAGATAGTATGGGATCTGTTAATCCTGGTAGTGGGTAGTGCGAAGCAGTCTCACTTCTAAGTTCTACCTTTTTCTTTTGCTCTTCGGTGTGATCACGCAATTTAGTATGAGTACACTCCGGTGTTAAAAGGACCGCGAGTGCGAGGACGGGTTTTAATAAATCCCGGCCTCAAATAATTACACGGACACTCAGACCGGCTTTCATTAAAACCCGCCCTTGTACTCCACGGAATTAAGTTTGCCATGATCGGGTTCTGAAGAGTCCGGGCGGTTGACCATTGGAAGATTTGGATTAGAAATTCGCAAATGGATTATATCATATATGTGTATTTCATTTGGAACATTCGGGGAGTTTCTGGGAAGATTCAAATTATTTAAATACCTCAGGAATATCCCGATGTTAATTCAAGATTTATCATCCAGTATGTACTTGGACTAGCAAATACACAATGACACTGATACACTCGTCGTTCAAGCCCGACTGGGTGCGGAAATGTCCAATCACATACCAGCATTTCACCATGTGGTTTTATATGCTCGAGTAATTCGATGCCATTCTTTTTCTCCGCGACTTCATTCTATCTAATTGCTATATAAGTTTGCATTTATAGTAGAAGTTGCAACACGATAGAGACTAGCTCCACGATATCCAGTGAAGAATGATCAAGGAAGACTCTCAGCCCATCGGAGTTTATGAAACCGGAAACTCTTCTCATCTTTCTTCGTTGAACGAACCGTCTTGATGTCATGCTATAGATTCAATCTCTAAGGATTTCAGGTCTTGGACTTGTGCCCACATGAGGCTACACTTGTCTTGCGAGGAGAATCACATAACAATTCATCGAGTCTGAAGGATAATCAAACCTGCTGTTATCTTAAGCGCCACTTCACACCTAGTTTTGGTGAGTTCAAGCAAGTGATTGAGAAGATTTCCTTGTAAGTCTTATAATCTTCGGATAGTCGATCCAAGGGATGAGGAATGTCAAATGTTGTGTGAAGTTACATTATAAGTATAAAGAGATATCTTTTTGATTTTCTCCCTATACGGATGTATATTCTCTAGTTATGACGTATGGAAAATGGGCGACGGGATGAAGATATGAAGGTATAACCATGAAGACAAGAAGATTGCGTCTCGGAGGTATTTGCGCTTCGGACTACTTTTTCGTTCTATAGTTGTGGCCAACGAGGGGTGTTTTCTTTGTTTCAGCTTCTGCAGTTGAAATATTGAAGTGGGGGAGATCTAAGTGTGAATGACATTTCATTCTCCTGATATGGATGGTAAGCTGAGATATTACTGGCAATTTTTCGCTCTGGGGAATGAGTGGTTGTTGAAGTGTATAATTATACGTTAAGATCATAACTTCTTCAACACTTTTGATAGGCAATACCTAGCAGTTGTAAATTCTTTTCCTTGCAGTAAATTGTAATTTAATGTTCCGGCTTTCTGTGCGTAATCTGGTGGCAAATCACTATCTGAGTGATTGCCTGGGAAAACAAATGGCTTGGAATCAATATTGCCTGCTAATTAAGCTCACTTCAAGATATTCTTCTTTATTCTACAGGTTTTGGTCGGTATTCATGGCATGCATGAATATTTTAGGATTCTTAGATAGATTTTATATACGGGAGACTTTGCTGAGATTAGAATGTTTACAGCGAGTGAAGTATCTGGCGCATGGGATGTTGTGTCACTGTTCTCAAGAATATATTCTTCGCCTACGATGATATACTCCAAAGGCATTAAAGATTCATGTTCCGCTGGGGAGAATTCGTTGACAATAATGCTTTTGCTTTTGCTTATGGTTTAGTGAGGTCTTTTTGATATGCTGGGATGCAGAGGGTCCATGTTGATATTCGTGAGATCCCAATGTGACTCTCGTTGTGATGAACGCGGTTTTATGGGTGTCTATCTCGCCGTCCTCTTCTTCTTCGTCATCTTCTTCTTCTTGTATTCCATCAAAATTCGGCAAATTATCAGCCAAACCCGTTGCATATTGATTTTTCGTCGCAGTTCCCGCATCTCCATGTAATAATCATATCCCTTCTTAACCTCATAGTGTAGAATAGGCGATGGATCAATTACCCACGAAAGGATGCCCTCGTGTAGTTCCTTTGATGCTCGAAATTCGACACTTGACCATAATATTGAAGATTTTAGACTGATGTTCTTGTTGCGCATAACTCATGGGGAAGGATAAATCCTGTACTAGATAATTATGAGAAGTGTAGGGATTTCGCAACGTGAAGAGAATCAAAAGATTCTGCGGAACAAGAAATTAAACTCATGGAATTCTCGGATGTGCAAAACTCCATGCTAATAAACTATCATTTTACAGGTTCTGTTAGTATTAATGCTAGATTCTGTATTTGAGCTTGGAGTTTGACATCCTCGCAAACACGACGGTAGCCAGGTGAAGGTAAAAAAACGAAAAGATGACAGAAACATCGTCAATATGCTATCCAAGAATTTCTTCACCATGTGTATTATATTTGAATTTAATAAGATGGATGAATCGTCGCCATTGAGAAAATTAATAAAGTTCAACCTTGAATTGATAGAATTTAATAAACAGTCAGCGAACAGCTTGATTTTAATGACTAGAAAGTCGTGAAGTGCAATAGACTGGATGGATGTTGGCGGGAACATGGTCACTCGTAGAAACACGCCATTTCACTGGATTGCGCACGAGGAAATGCCAATCCTCGTATTGACGCTGTCCTTAGATTGGGAGTGGGATCGTTAGCCCATGGCCAGTTTATTCCTAACCATGACATATAGTGGGTGAAGTTGGGAATTTCCTCTCAATCGTGCTCGGCATGTGGCGCCGCAACATTGAATAGAGTCTAGATGGCTTAAAGGAATGAGCAAGACGGATGTTCAAGGCTGCAAGCTAGGGATTTTAGATGCTATGGTTCTTTTAATGAAGCGTTGTAGTGCTTATTGCTTTGTATATTGATATCAATATACTCATATTCTATGGTTTGGGACAAACGATTCGGGATGTTGAAGTTAGACGACCACCACAGCTATTCACTTCGGCGTCCAAGGAACTGGGAACATTCACCGCATGAGAAGCGCAAAGTACACTGCTCTGTATCTGGAGATGTCGTTAGATTGTCGCAGGATAAGAATGCAGGAAGGTAAACTGGAGTTGCTCTAGTGAAAGTAGATGAATTCAAAGAGAGGATGAAGTAGATTTGGAAATGCAAGCTTAAATCAGCCCAAAAAAGGCTAGATGCCTTGATGCTCTTGATATATGTTTTTTTCCACTAGTAGTATCATGTCATATATCAAACATTATAATCTCAAATGAATCGTAGTCTAGTAATGGGCGGAATCCGAGTGCTCTTATAATTCTCTACTCGAAGGTTTTATTAATTTGTAGAAATACGTGCTAGCTGTTTTAGCCTTCTTCTACTATATAACTCTCGTTTATCATAGCCTTCTCGAAGTATCAAGGTTGCAGGACTAAAAGGGCTATAGAGGCTAGAATGATATAGATTAAACGATCGAATTCCTGATGTGGCTTACTGTAGTGTGCTGACTCAGCAAAATCAGCTGCAAACTTTGTCCTCCCCAGGAATCAAGCCCATTACGGTATAAGTTGTACATGTCTGGTCGCACACGTTCAATGTGATAAATATCATAATGAGCAAGCCGTGCTCCAAAGCTACATTCAAGAACGCCATAAGGCTACTAGGTGGTCATCGATTTGCATACAGCAATCAGTATCTTGGTACCCAAACATCCCATTTTCCAAAAAGGCATATCTTGGCAGTGATTTTCAAAATGCCACTTTTTGCGCGAAAATCCAAGGTTCACCAGTTTCTCAAGCGGCCGCTTCTGGGCATGTATGCAAGATCAGTACCAAGTGCTTATTTGGAGGCTGAAACCCCTGGATTTTCGTGCGACTCCTCGGGAATGAACCAATCACATTAGGTGTCAGATCTTAAAATATATCTCCACGCAGCGAAGGATTTCTAGTTTGTGGCTGTTAATCTAATCTTTGAGTTGTCCCAAGGCTGCAACATGTATTGCTTGGTATTTTTCTATGTCTCATTATTATATAAATCTTGGTGTTGAGATTTTGTATCGAATTCAAGACAAGTTCTTGAACTTGAGCTTTTGAGATAAGGTTATAAAAGCTCACGATAAAATCGTGGTGTTTGTACCGAAAATATGGCACATAATTATGATCCTATAATTTCCTCTCCCCAGCTGGAAATGCACAGTCATATGCCATCCATTCAACCGTCATCACCCCCGCCAACCTCCAGCAACTTTTCCCACACACCTAGCTCCGCAACCCTTCTTCCCCACGAGCAAAATTACTCACATTTCGAAAGCCATTTTCATAAACCAGAACAAGCTTATACAACCGTTGACTACAAACCCAAGACCGGAAAACAATTCTGGCATATTTTACTGAAGAGTTTGGCACGATGGTTCATTACGCTTATCTTGTGTATTGCTTATTTAGTCGCCTTGCGAGTTTGGAATCAAAAGGGTACGGTGACGGAAACTTCGAAGAGGATCTTTAATGCCATTACCACTGGTGTTAGTATTGCGTTGGGTATTAATATTGCTACTTCGTTGAAAGATATGGCGCTGAATGCGCGTTGGCCAATTTTGCATGCGAGGAAGAGGAACCTTTATGAAGTAGGTGGGAAATCGCCAATTTTGTATTGGGGGATTGCTAATGGTATATTAGCTCGATCTTACTTTACATGCGGATAGTTTGATGGATCTTGGTGAATTGGCTTTCGTTTCGAAAAGACCGTTGGTTTTTGGTATGGCTATCTCGTGGCTTATATTTAATCTCGTAAGTTATGTCATTATACGTCTAATCGGAAGGTAAATGGTATTGACAAAAATTAGTTTGTACAAGCAGCTATTGCAGCCATCAGTTTAACATATGGCTTCAATACCAGCACCGATAGTTACTTGTTCACGCCGGGTAACCTGACGATCCCAGACATGGAGCACTTTTACCCGCAAGGAAACAACACCAAACCTCAAACTGAAGACGAAGAATACACTGCCCATGCATACGGTGGTTTAGCCTGGAATCTCGGAATAGGCGAATCAATCATCGACCTACCATCCCAAGGTGAACCCTACCAAGGATTTAGCGGAAATTACAGCATATGGCAAGATCAACACAGCAACAAAATGGTCTTCGTATTCACCGAATACTCCTCCAGCGCTTCCACTCAAAACACTGGTTCCTTAGGAATCTACACAAACCGCACTCTCCCCATGCATTACTCCTGTTCCTCGCACCGGGTAACTCAAAACGGCAACGGTGCATCCGCAGCTAACATAAGCGTGGAGGACATCGGATCCATATCCGTAAGTTCATTCGTAGCAAACGGCACGACATTTTTCACCGACTACCCCAATCTCTGTCCGGACATCCCCCGCTGTTCAATCATCCAAGCCTTCGAAGCCTCTGATACCGATCCCTGGTATTACACATGCAACATCACGCTTGGAGAAACGCAGAACGATCCCAGAAATATCTCATTTATAAGTGATGATATGGCATATATCGCCGCCTCTGCAATTGCCAATACGGGATACTCATCCACGGACGATTATCAGCAAACTTTTTCTTATCCGCAGAAAACTATGTGGGGACTTCCTATTCATGGAAATGTATCGAGAATGGGTATACAAATTGCTGCATTTGGATTGAGTTCTATATCCGTCACTGCAGCTTTTAACCCGTCGAAGTATTATGATGGATTGGAACCGCATGCGGGATTCTCGCTCGCGATAAATCATACGTATTTTTTTCTTCTGATTGTGTTTTTGATTCCCCTCGTGCAGTTTGTTATGTGTTTTATTGTGGCGGTGTGGAGTAATAGAGTCGTGGTGCAGGATAATGCGTATATTGGGATGAGTTTACTGTTGCGCCCGATTGCGGATGCGTTGTATGGTGTTAGTGAGGGGAAGGATAATAAGGCGTTTAGGGAGGCGAAGAAGAATGTTATGGTTAGGTATGAGAGGGGGGTTGATGGGAGGTGGGGGTTTGCTATGAGTTGATGTTTTTGTGTTATGATGGATATTTTTGAGGGCTTGGGTATGAACTTTGGTATTTGATATGAGGTTGATGGGAATGAAATTATGATTTATTAAGCAGTTTTTTTGAGGAGGATACGGCTGTGATATCATCATATCACTACCTGAAAGGGCCAACGCATATTACAGCTTTTAGTATATAATAATTCCATAGCCCACGAGAGGCTATCAAAACGAATGTATGAAACCATAACCATGAACCTCAGACTTGAAACCCCAGCAGTAATAGTAAACTGATTATTCCATATCCAAATGTCAAACCCAGGCCCCGCAAGTAATCGGTCGAGTTCCACTGCAGATATTCTCGACCTCCATTAAAGTCGTTTTTCCTTTCATACAAGATCTTAAGCTCTTCCATAGAGTAGTAAGCTGCATAAAAGCCCGGCGACGTGTTTCTAGAATTGATCCGTTCTTTGCTATGAATGATTTCAGCTTCTGGGTGTTCTTTCTTAATCATCCACCGGTGATCTTGACAGTTCCCGAAAAAATGCTATTTGGCTGATATTGTATTCTCCCAAAAACTCCTGGATTCTCTCTCAAGGCGAGTCGTAAGTATCATATACCTCTCACCATATTCCTCATCAATCGAGCCTTCCAAGTCTCGAGATTTAAAAGCTTCCAAAGCCTGTTCATGATATTCAAAACTCTCATCCTTCAATTCATCGCATAGCAACAGAGCGCGATAACTATCACCGGCGGAAGGTCAGCAATCATCACCTCTACTTCATCGTTACTAGCATCTCTCTTCTTCTTCTTTGGTATTCTTTCGTCTCGCCAGCTCCAGATCTTTTGGTCCCTTCGAAACTTTGCGAAACGAAGCATTGACTATGTCATGGGAGTAGATTGTGCAACCAAAAACAGTACAGGCTCTAAATTTGACCTTGAATAAACCTGCTTTTGGAGCCTTCGGAGGTTTTGTCAGGTTCCTGGGACCGGGTTCTCAGACTACCTGCAGCTTTCTCATCAGGGGCTCTGTCTCTAGTTTCAATACTCATTTCTGACATAACATCTTCCAATCATCATTGGTCTTGGCTTTGTCGATTTTCACAGGATTGTAGAAGCTGTGAATAAAGCTCCGGATTCACTCGTGTTAGTGCTTCTAATAAGATGCTTTCTTTTTGAAGAAATATATCCATTTGTGCGGATTTCAAAGGGATTTTAAAAATGTGAAATATGGGGTTACGAGTCAGCAACATGACAACTCGACAGCTTATTTTAAGACTTACGACTGAATGCCCTGGCAACTGAACGGTCTAGCTCCCAATTAGGTCACCGCCTTGACACGTTCATTGTTCAATAGCTTACACTGTACTCGTATATTCAATTCAAAAATACTTAATTATGGAATTCTGCTGATGTATTGTCAATTAGACAGACAGTGGATCCTTCTCTGTATCTCATGCACAAAGGGTATCCTTCGTACACGGTATTAGTAATCCATCAAAAGCGGTGAACAAAAGCTAAAGTGGTTTTTGACGCGAGCTGGAAGTTTGTCGCGTTTTCTGCCCAATTACTTTCACGTTAAACTTGGCTAGGTTCAACCAAGTCATATTCTCCAACCACGTCGAGTTATCTGGAGATAAATCGCAAATTATTACAGAACTTTTCCGGCTTCGAGTACGGCCTTGCTTTTCGCAATTAGAAGATGGGTCTCGGTGCAGTTGCTATTTCATCTTCACGATAGCTGCGATCTTGCAGCCATGGTACCGCCATCTCCATCTTCTGCAAAATCAAATAATCCTGAGCCGAGACCTCCAATTCCTGCTGAACCCGAAGCTGGTGAGCCTCGAAAGGCTTGGTTTCGATTTTTCTTGAATTCCAACGAGAAATCGCCTCGAATACCTAAACTCATTACTCCAGACTCTTCTGCGGATCTTACCAGCACACCATCGACGACCAGGAAGAAAGTAGGCTGGTCTGAAAAGTACGACTACAAAGATCCTCCTAAAACTCTCAACGAAAAAAATATACTATCCGCACACGCTATCTCACCGCTGACACCATCAGCGGAGCGCAAAGCAACCAAATCAATCCTGAAGACAAACCATGGCCTCGAGCCTCTACATACTATTGTACCTTTTGGAGGTAACGACACCATAGCAACCTCAAAATTTCCGTTACTCGACGCCAGAATGTTAGAATCAATCTCAAAACAATTGGCTGGGCAAGATAGGAGCTCGAAGCTAGATGCATACACGACTTTGTCGAGTGCCTTGAAGGCCTGCGACAATATTCCGGATCGGAAGGCTTTATCTGATAAGATGGATTTAATACTACAATTCATAAGACGGGATCTCAATGCCAAACATGAAACTGGAGCTCTTGATACCCAACTTGCTAAAGAGGCGCTAGTGCTCACATCTAGCTTCCTCCATAAGAAGTCTATTTCGGACATGTTGACTTCCGATTTCAACAGCTACATAGTGGACCACGCTTTGAAGACTTTCGAAAATCCTGGGATGTCAAAGGAGATTGCCAGACACCTGATGTTCATAATCGCACAGCAAAAGTTCTCGGCTAGAATCATGACTGCTGAGAGAGTAACGAAGCTGATATCCGCAGTTCACAAAATAGAAGATTTTGTGCGAGGTAAAAGCATCGTAGAACAACGCATCAACATCTACCGAACTTTTCTGAGGCAATCCAAATCTCTTCTGATCTCTAATTCAGATTGGCTCACTGATCTTTTCAGTGATATGCTCAGCAGTTACTCAAATATTCAAACTGCTGCTATTGCGTTTGGCGAAGAGGCTGGCCTTGATCTTGGGACGGAGAGCAGAGTATCATCAAAAGTCATGGAAATTTTTAAAGGATCAGATGGAAGAGATGTCAAATATATCGACTTTTTTGTGGAAAGATTGCGAAAGATGGCAGCGAGAAAGCCTCCAGGTCCTACTCCTCGTATTTGGGCGGTTGTCATATTATTCCTTCGTGCTCGGCCCCAGCAGCTAGAGCACTGGGCTTTCATAAAAGTATGGCTTGATGTGATCAAGGTCTGTTTTAATTCTAGTGACCAAAATACGAGACTAGCGACAAATTTGGCGTGGAATCGCATGATATTTGTAATTGGTCTGGACGAGAGGGTCACTTCGAATATGATGCATACTCTCAGTCAACCTCTAATTGCACAGCTTCAAAGAAGAGATGTTCGCAAGGTCTCAAGCTCCGACAATTTGTACCGCAAGTCAACTATCAATAGCATATACAGCTTATTATACTACTCCGTGAAGCCAAATATAACCCAGGCACAACTTGATACATTTTGGGATACGCACATAGTTCAAATCGTCGGGAAACGACTTACCCCCATTGATCACGTGGAAAATTCCACATCCGCTGGGCAGGACTTGAGTGATGCATGCAGTATTCTCTGTGGTCTATTCAACTCACATACTCAACGACCATGGATACCAACCAGAGCTTTGAACGATAATCTTGTCACAGCTAAAGAGCTTCCAGGACTCGATCCTCGATGGCTGCGCAAAAATGCTCTTCGAGTCTTCCCAATTCTGAGCCCGATAATGGAGCTGCTCTATTGGGAGTTTGCTATTTCCGAAAGCAAAATATCACTTCTTTGGGAGACCTACATTTCCGCAATTTCAGCCGCAGGGGCGAAGGAGGTTAAAACCTCAAATGACACTATGTCATGTCTTGCTTTTCTGTTCAGCACACTGTACAAATTCTGGCAAAAGGGACCAGACGGCTTGAATACCCTGCCATCTCATCGCAAAGACGAAGCAGATTTTTTCGCTAGTTTTAAAGCCATTGTCACTATTGTTATATCTGGACTAGGAGTATTGCCATTCACTGAAAGGCTCCTATCTATGGGTCAAAAGGATGATTTTATTGTCGTCGCAACCCCTTCACATCGACCTGGAAAGATAAAGGGCCAAATTAGATCTCCACTTCATCACCTATTCCTATTGCTTGCTAGCGCATCTCCAGGTGTTGAAAATGATAACAAGTTCATCGAAATGGCCCAACCGATACTGACTCCGTTTTTTGACGCTCGACGTGTGAGTAAAGGAAAAATGGACCTCGTCAAAGACCTTTTAGATATTCTTCCCGCCGACAACACCGCATCGTGCAAAAGCTTGTGGACCATCCTAGCAAAGTTCGCTACCGTAGCGATCAATTTCCGTGACGACACTGTTGTGTCTAGTTCCATCCATGATGCACACCCTCTCGGTGCTGAGTATCGCAGTGTTGTAAAGATTCTTGACGTTGGGATCAATTTGTTACCGAATCAGCCCTTAGAAGGATGGGAAGAACTTTTCCAAGCCTTGGTAATGTCTTCCACGGCCGATTCTGGGCACGGGGGTAGAGCTATCGTTGTTATCGAACCAATAGCTAAGACTTTGGCTGTGACTTGGCAATCAAATGGCGAATGCTGTGGCGAGAAAGCGAGATACTGTCAACTTCTAGTTGAACAAGCATCATATCCAAAGGACCGGCAAGCCTTGGATGCCGCTCGTCGCCGTCTCTGGGGTAGTGCAACGGCTGGTCCAAGAATCGACATCTTCGACCCGTACTTCTATTTGTATGAATATGTTTCCCGATGCTTAGAGTATTCTTATACCCAGCTTTCATCAAACGACCACCACAGCATATGTGGCTTGCTCAGTGAGATTGAAGCACTTTTAGTTCGATGCCCAAAAGTGCTGTTAAGCGAAGCTTTGGTCAGGCTTCAAAATGGACTTGTTTGCTGGATACGCGACGAAGGGGGGGAGCTGCATGGTGGAAGTGATATATCTCGAACTGTAAGTTAGCCCTTTCATATATTTGAACGCCATGGCTAATTGATGTAGGTTAATTCTCTTTGGGTGGAGATCTGCTCATTATTGGGTTCTATCACCAATGATCCACAGCAATTACTTGCCAACCTAGAACCATTATTGTGCTCTGGCCTGGGAAGCAAACGTGTGTCTATTGCAAACACGGCCATCAAAATGTGGAAAGGCACATTCGGTTCCTTCAACGGCGAATTAACATATCCACCAATGGTCAGAGAAGTTTTGTCAAGGCTTCTTCCAATGGCTGATATCCCTCTTCCATCATTCTCTGAAAGCTCCGAAAATCAGATATCTGACAATCATAGGCAGCTTCCCGCTTTTATTGATACACAGATGGATGGCAACGTTTCTGGTGAGGTTGAACTACCAAATATTTTAAACAAGGCTTCTTCAAATATGATTGAATCACACAAACAAAAGATGATTGGTTCATCTCCACGAGTTGTCATTGGAGCCAGCAAGGCGGAATCTCGAAAGAGATCTCGTGAAACAACCCCGAAACCTGGAAAAAGAAAGGCAAGGAAAAAGAGCTCCGTTGCTAAGTTACGACACGACGACTCTCAGATACAATTTGAAACAATTGCAGGTTCATCACCTTTGTCGGAAGCGGTATATGACTCGGATACTTTGACAGAACGGCAGAAGGAGGTCAGGGAAAGACAAGCTGAAGCTGCAGCTATGTTTCCAGACATCAGGTCCAGCCCCCCACCCAGCTCGAGGCAAATATCCGACCATTCTGATAACAATAATGAATTACCTTCACGTCAATCTGCTTCAAAACTACGCTTAGAGACATCAGCCAATAGTCAAAGACAAAGTACGCCGGATACCCGAATTATCGAAAACCAGGATATTTTTCTTGCATCATCGCCCACACCGGCACGTCATATCCTTGCCCCAAAAGATATGTCTTGTCCCCCTTCATCTCCGCCAGCGGTTGCTTCAAACAAGCATTCGGCATTCATATCTAAGGATAATAGCGTAGCAATCACATCTTCATTGCCACAGGCTGAGATAAGAAACAGTGCTTCCTGGAGTGCTGCACACAAAGGCCCCAATGAGTTTGAGCAACCACCTTCACCACATGATTTGCCGGTGAGCAAAAGTGCTTCAGTGCCTCCCACTTCTTCCGATGAGTTCAATGTCACTTCATTTCCTACTAACTTTCCGGACGACTTTGTTGATCCAACCATCAATCGCCCACTAAGCTCTTTTGCACGAAAAGTATTTGATGCTTTTGACCCTGGCCAAACCATGTCTACATACAGGAGCACAGCTATGTCTCCAGGTAGAGAGGAAGATATGGACGTGACCATTGAACTTACAAGTAGCGAAGAGCAGGCTAGAGATAGATACCTCCAACAGTCATCCACTGAGAATGGAGCTAGGAACACTTGCGAGGTTCAAACTGTTGAAACGGGTAAAATTCAAGTGATCAACAATGATTACGTCTTACCATCAACTCCAAGACGAAGCCCACGTCGTGTGGCGGCAACGCAACCTGCTTTAAATAGTCCCAGAGATGTTATTCTTGATGCTCGTTCAAGTGCATTCTCTGCGGATAATGCGCCAAGCGACGATGAGAATTTTGAAGATGCTGAATCTTCTCCGCGAGCACTACCACCTCGGATAGGGAAATCATCAGGAGTGGTTTCTGTGCCAAGCGACAGTTCTTCTCCTCTTACCGACCTTGATGAATCTAGTTTCTACAGACTCGCGAACTCTGTGGATCGCAGGTTGGCTGAGAACAGAGACCGGGCTAGTGGTTCGATAAATGTATCAACAGAGCTCGGTGCTATATCCCTTAAAGCTGCTTTTCCCGAAACACCTCACATAATTTCCGATTCGAAACGAAGGTCTTCTGTTCGCTCTATGTCTCGGTCCTCGGCCATTCAATCCGTCATTCCTGAAACTCCAGCACCACCGCTTTTGAAAAAAACTGACGGGAATGACATATCGCGTGAACTTGCGGAAGATGACTCTAATGTTGGTTCTGCTATCATCATGGCGCCCCACGTTGGTGATCAACAAGTACGTCGAATGAACACAAGCAAAAGTCCAAAGCCAGTTCGACGAAAGAATTCGCCAGTCAAAACAAGGATTGAAAATGAGGGTAGATTGGGAATTTCAGGAAAAAAGCGAAAGTTCGATGAAATTCTTGACGTTGGTAATGCGGTGCCTGACAGTCAGGAGGCACCGGAAGATGGTAAGCGTGATATATTCTTTTCATGGGAGCCAAAATGAGTACTAAATGACGACACAGTTCAATCTCTACCTTCGCCAAAGAAAAGAAGAGGCCGTTCAGCGAAGACGCCAGAAACTGCGATAATACCAAGTGCTTCTGAACCCCAATCTACTCAATCCGAACGATCACAACGCGCCAGTCGAAGAAATACTCGATCGTCACAGGCTAGAACTGCTTCTGAAAATAAATTGAGCATGGAAGACCTACCAGAGTCCAATTCTGCTTCGAATCTCATGGAGGCTAGTTCTTCTATAGTCGCGAACGACCGCCCTGTCATGCCCGTTCCTGGTAACGAAGCTATTGATGACACGAATTTTGGTATAGCAGAACCGGAGGATCGAGCGAGCCCACAACCTGATCAACTAGACTTAGATTATGTAGAGGAGACTTTGTTACAATCACAAATAGCTGAGGAGATGCAATTTGGATCACAGGAAGCCACGAACGATCAGCCGGAGGAAATAGCAAAAACTGCTTCAACCGGTCCCACATATCAGAATATCAAACAAAGGTTATTGAGCTTAGTCAAGGATCTCGAAGATGCTGCTCTCAGCCGAGATGAAGGAAATGAAATGGAAGATATGTTTATGGATGCAAAAGTGCAATTGTATGGTGCAATTAAACGAGGAAGACAATTGGCTGAGGATTAAGGAAACTTGCATTACGGATGGCGTTTTGCTTCAGGTTATGGTTGGCTTATATATGTCACATGAAATGAGATAGATGGCATGATTGCATGAAGGAGTTTTAATGGATAATGTGTAACGTAGATAGGGGATATAACACCAATTATGTTGCATATGATTAGAACATTATTGGTATATTGGATTTGTATATAATATGAGTGCGAAATATGTATTATATCCATGGATATTATATGGACGTTATTCAGTAGGACGTATTGGCTTTGTAGTTCCAATCTCGGTGCACTTTGTCGTGGAATATTCGTCTCTGTCTTTGTTAATATATCTGCACTGTATCTCTGCCCTATTATAACCTTACTAGAGTTAATTTTGGTAATAGTTGAGCGGGCATCAATATAAGATCTTACCTATGTTTGACCTTCCGCCCGCCCTCCTATCAATTCTATGTATTTTTTACAATCTTTCACTAATCATTATTTAGGCTGATCTCTTCGTAGCTTTTACTCGGGCAGCTTCATGTTCGTCAGCTACCCCACCTTTAGTCTGCCATTCCAATTCGCCACTAGTCTCTTTTCATCAGTCCACTGATGCTACGAGCTTGGATTCCATGATGGATTCTCTTGTTTCAGGTTTCTCGCTTACATCCCACATTCTTTTGCCGTGCCTTGTATGTACGAGTAGTCTTAGGTAACTCTTGAACTTGGGTAGCTCCCGGACTCGTGTAATTCTACCTACTCCGTACATTCATCCCGCTCTTGTCTTGTCGTGTCCCTCTCTCCAACACTTTACTCCTCACCTGAATAACTTCACGACATAATCATCTTGTACATCTTCATCCTACTTAGTTTCATCCAATCTGCAATCACAAATCGAAAAGTATAAATACATCGAACTATCTTGTTGAAAGCAACTCCATAGCTCCTTTCACATACAATTTACCCCTCATTCATTCCAACAAATCACAACTCAGACCTCAAACACCAACTCTACAACTTCAATCATGGACAGACCCAAGAAGCCATCCGCTCTCTCTGCCACTCCGGCTCTCACACCCCATCCTCAAATAAACACCACTCATTCCAATTCACGCGTCTCGGCTGTCCTCCCCACCGGTGAATCAATTGAAATCCTTCTCTACGGCGCCACAATCATAAGCTGGAAAGATGCTGCCGGAACCGAAAAACTCTGGCTGAGCGAAAAAGCTGCTCTCGATGGTACAAAAGCGGTGCGCGGTGGTATTCCTCTAGTGTTCCCTGTATTTGGAAAGGTCGAGGGCGAGGAAGGTAAGGCGAAAGGTGTTGATACTTTACCCCAACACGGTTTTGCGCGCAATTGCAGATGGGAGTTTTTGGGAAAGAGTACAAGTGAGAGTACTATTAAGGGACAGGAGGGCGGTAACAGCGTTAAATTGGATTTTGGATTGAGTGCTAGTAATCTACCAGAAGAGACTAGGAAGCTGTGGGGTGGTGAATTTGGTTTGATTTATAGTGTTACACTTGGTAAAGAGAGCTTGGGAACGAGTATGGTGGTTAGAAATGAGGGTACCACTGCTTGGGAGTTTCAAATCTTGATGCATACTTATTTGAAGATTCAGGTATGTTCTTTCTTTTTTTGAACTTATTTATTTCATTCTGCAAATGGTGATGCTAATCTGCGATTGATAATAGGATATCTCCCAAATCTCCATCAATGGTCTCGAAAACGCAACATATGTTGATAAACTCACCGAACCAATTTCTACAAATACTGCTCCCTCCGAACCTCTTACCATCTCTGCCAAAATCGATCGTGTCTATACACCAGCCGGTGGTCCATCAACCGAAATTATTGTTTCCGAAGGAGGAAAGAAGAAATACACCGTTGCTAGAGATAACATGAATCAAGTGGTCGTATGGAATCCTTGGATTGACGCTAAAGACATCGGAGATTTCGCACCAAAAGATGGATGGAGAACCATGATTTGTGTCGAGGCTGGATCGGTTACTGGATGGCAAAAATTGGAAGCTGGTGAAACTTGGGAAGGTGGTCAAATTATTACACTTGCTAATTAGCAATTCATGCTTGGGATGAATTTGATATCTCGAATTTGATCAATATCATAAAAACAATGCTTTTTAGGCTGGAAGGAAATCTTTTTTGGGCGAGTTGAAAGTTACATGTTACCTATACTACGCTATGCAGTGGTATATTTGATGGAAAGGGATATTTTATAGTGTTAGCCTGGTAGAGATTTTTGTTAGATGAATGGATTATTATGGTATTCATGATTGATTAAGAGCAGCTACTAATTATTGACTTCGGATATGTTTACGTACAACGTACGCTATACTTCTGTCATTAGACTCGGGTCCTCTTGATCATTCTAAGAAGAAAGTGGTGAAACTACAGTCCATTTAATCCCGAGTGGGAACCTACCAATAATTAGTACGAGAAGCATAGTTTATCTAGTCAGCTTATTAGTTTAGCTTAAGCTCTTTAATCTAAACAACCCAAGTGATACTGTAATTATGAGTAGAGGAATGAAGAAGTTTGAGAATAGGTAGCTCATCTCCGAGTTTCGTTATATTATTGTGATTGTAGGGGGGAGGGGGGGATATTACAGAAAGGTTGGGAAATGCGAAAAAGTGATTATATTGAGAGAGGATGGTGGATTTGATGGTAGGTTTGTTATTTAATATATTATTTTTATTATCGAATTAATCTTTTATTTTCTTTGAATTTTTGAATCAGGGTAAGTGTTAGATATTTTTTAGATTTTTTATATTATTTTTTTGTATTTGGATTGAGATATAAAAATATAAAAATATAAAATATTAATCTTGTATAATGTTACGACGGTATTTAGTTATGACTAGAAACCGCATCACATGACTAAACAAGGGGTCACGTGGTCCCACTCGTCCCACCGATTTAAATCGAGGGGAACGGTGGGACATACGGCACGAAGGTCTATATAATCAAGATGGATTTCCTTTGTATAGAGCTTCGTGCTCAAGATCAATCATTTAGTATACCATACTATTAGTTACGAATTGCATCATATTATTGTCATTACTTTAAGTCCCTGCTTGACGCCTAGTTATAAACCACCTCGAGAGCCTAGAGCACTTCCACGTGATCTAGACGGCAAACCTCGTAACATATAAGTTATAAAATTAATTATTTATTTAATAACTTTATATATTGATTAATATTTTAATATTTCAATCTTATTAAAAGATTTTAAAATTAGAACTAGATTGTTGTTTTTAGAGTATGAGAAAGATTCTTGGGGTTTTTTGGGGGTTGTAACGATGCTGTACTGGAGGCAGCGGCTGCCTGAGGTTTCGTCGGTTGGTAGTTATGGGTTAAGGCTTTATCACTGGTATTCACTTGGAAGTGAAGCCGTTACTAGATCAAGTAGAATGTAGGTAAACTAATTGATAACTAAGTTGAGCACGAAGCTCTTAAACTATGAAACTATTCTAACTATATACTGATTCCTTTCCTGGAGCCCTGGGGAGCCTGCGCTCCTGGAGGCTCCATCACGTGATCCCACATGGGCCTCAGGACACTAATCCTGGGACGATTCTTATCTTAGGATAATATTAGACGTGGTTCGTGACATTTTATTTAAATTTATATTGTTGAGATATATATTCTATAGTTATACAGACGGGATATATAAATATAAATAAAATATAAAAAATCAAAATCTATAAAACTAAACTCAAAACTTAGATTTCTGAACTAATTAGATAATTAAAATATATTTTAATCTAAGACTAATAATTAACCACCCAACCATCACGAAAACAACCATATCTAACTTTAGACACCCGAAGTAGCCACTCTAATCGAAAAATCTACACGATTTAAATCTTGCGCTTTAAGAATCTAACCATCTAATCCTCATTCCCATCAATCAACACCCTACAAATCAACCACCACATCCACCGTCCCTCCACCTTTTAATCTTTCAACTTCCATCCAACCACCCTCCTCAACACCTACAATCAAACCATCCACACAACATCTCCTCCATTTAAAACCTTCTCCAGATTCTTCAAAATCTATTCTCAACTTTTCAATACTCTCATATCCCACCTCACCTTTCTCTCCATCTTCATCCCATTGCATCCCGATATGATTTCCATCTTTATACGCTTCTTCCATAACCTTCATTGTTTGCTTACCAGTAGCCGCTCCGAAATGTACCACCCTTAACTGACCATCCAGAGGTTGACTAGCAGGAGAAATTGTGAAAGTGCGCTCGAGCTTAGAAACTAATACTGAGAGAATATATCCGTGCTCTTTTCTTTGTATAAGCTCTTCCGTGCCGTCCGATCTTGTCAATGTGACAGAAGCTTTATAGGCATGTGGTAGAGCTCCATCTTTGGGATAAAGTAAATCACCAGCTACTAGGTGAAATCTCTTATCTCCGTGTTTTCGATATTCGACCGTGTCACTGTCGGCAACAAGGGTAGCATGGAGACCATAACTTGCGACGACTGCTCCGTAGACAACATTATTTTTGAGAGGTGTCTCTGTCTGTCCTTCATTGGTTATAGTTCGTGCCCCAGGAGAGAATTTTACGCTGAAAATTGGGAGCGGTAAAGGTGTGCCATGAAGAAGTGTCCTTAGACCTTGTATATATATTGAAGGAATTGGCGAGGGACGGTGTAAAGAATGGAATAGAGCATTTCCTGTACCAAGAGGAAGTTGAGATAGTGTTGGTTTGACATATGAACTGTGCGCAGATTGTTAGTAATGAATAGAATAGTACGGACGTACGGAGAAGCTCACTTTGACTTTTCCCCGCTCTCAAGCAGTCCATTTATGGTATCCACCATACCACCATCACCACTCAACATTAATATCGATTGCTTTGTACCCTTGTTTGCACCATCCAATAATGTCGAGCTTGCAAATGCCTTTACGGATTCTGCATCATTTGTCCTGATCAAAGTATAGCTCGTTTCCGGTAACCCGATAGAGTCGAGTATTTGATGTAATACAGTATCGTAAAATTCCGGCGCCAATCCAGTTCCTGACAACGTCGAGATCAAAACATATATCTTTGTCTCTGCGGATCGAAGATATGTTGGCAGACTCCTAATCAGATAACTTTCGAGACATTCTTGAGGAAGATTGGTGGCGGATGTTGTCTTCAACTCGAATGGAAGCTTTTGCACCCCTCCATCCGTCGGTAGCAGACTAAAGATTGTATAGCCCGAGGTACCATTTGAACCCTCATTCTCAGTAACACAAATCACATCCTCCCCTTTGATTTTCCCACCAGATACTCCGCCATCGAGTCCTACAGCTCCCGTCCATGTAAGATCACCATCCCGATAAGAGAAATGAACGGGGTCGTCGGCAAGATAAGCATAGGTAGTAGCACTGCTCTCAGTAACCTCAGTATCGTTGTCGGAGCTATATGCAGCGTCAGAGCTAGAAGAAGGTATAGAATCTGCCATTTCGAGAGGACAATAGAATGAACCTGAAGATTGTCATGGAGTGAAATGCCATGATGGGAGAGTGAGTAATTGACCATTAATATTAATTTCTGAACATGGGGTCTGGCTGTCGCGATAACAGATGATGTGCTCAGCTTACTATATTTTTTGGGTGGGTCATAGCTCCACTGCTGCTCTTTTAAGTGCGATTGAGGGTTTTTATAGGGTATCAATTCTATAATAACTCCCGTAAGCCCTACCCTCAAACGCTAACCGGGGTTATGCCAACCTATGAAAAGACGCTATCGAATTTTAAACCGATCCCACTCCGGATCGAATTAGATCATAATTTAACCTAGACACTTTTAGCCGAACTACGTAGTAGATTGATTGAACTAGGGTTACAATGTGTCACATAATATATACACCTGCAAGGTCATAATTTATATACTCATATTGTCTATAACCTGGGTAGAATTAGACTCTCTGGATATATAATGACCAGAATACATCATTAAGCTAAACTTCACATACATCTAATACAGGTTTCTATCTGTTGAAGGTTCTTTTAGTGTACGTCATGCTTTTATACTTTCTATTGGACCCATCTTCGTCACATTCTAAGCAAGTACATAGATAAAGACAATGGGTGAATGATAGCACATTGAGTAATGTGTTGGCGTGAACAGGAGTAATATCGTTCTTTTCCCACTGTACTATGAACTCCCCCGGGTGCTCTCCTATTTCCTCATCCTCAAAAAGAATCACACACCATTATCCGATTCATCTAGCAGCTGATCTTCTAATCCCCTCAATTCCTTCTCCATGGCTTCACTATCTTCTACTCGCTGTGCTGTCTCAAAACAAATAAGCACAGCACAGCACCTGTATCTGGAATCAAGAACATGTGCCAACTCAAATCTCCATGAAGTATTCCCAAATCATGAAGGCATCTAAGCACAGTCTTGCAAGCTGGAATATCCAGGATAGTAACATGAAGTCTTCCACATTTTCACGAGAGATCAATCACTCTCCCCTCCTTCAGTCAGATACCCTAAGAATCCTGGACCAATATTGTGGCCATCTTTCCACGGATATACTTGAATTTCACGGATATAGTATCAAATTTTCCATCCGAATCTTGCAAATTTAGCGATAGTTAGCTCAACAAACTAGAGAGAAGATGCAGTTTATATACATTTGACTTCAAGTGATGCACAAGCTTGAAGACAAGTAATTGTATGCTCTTGTGTGCCACAGAGGTTTGATTTAGAGGAAATCTCGTTTGGAGATTTTTTGTGAAGAACGCCATTGAGCTCCCCGCTGTTTGAGATGCGCGCATAGTCCCAGTCACCAAGGGAAATGCTGGAAGCTTGGAGACAAAAGTGGCAGGAAGGACATATCGTCTACTTGATAGATTTTTAGATCAATAGTGTGTATGAAAGTGCTCATTGTTCACTAGCGTTCTGTACAAGTTGATCATGTTACCCTCATTGTTTACTTCTTGATTCAAAATTGTTAATTCTTGTAAGAGGCATACCTTTGGTGAGTGTTTGTTTTTGACGTTGTACAGCAAAAGTTGTTGAATAGAAGTTCCAATTGGCTACTCAATTAGAAGTACTTTGAATACGATATATCACATAAAGTATACGGGAAGAGACAGCCCTGATTAATACTCCATTGGACGAATAAAAATGTGATTCATGCCGGTTAAATAGAAGCTGCCTAAGCCTCATTTTCAGGTTACCTGCATCTTCCAGATTTTCAGAGTGTTTTGAACAATCCTAATATCCCATACTATTCGAATCCTCCAAACTGTTTGAGTATCCCAAGTCATTCGAAAACTTCAGAGCATGTAAAAGCATTAAACTACTTTCAATCTTGTAAACGTCTTTGATGTTCCACCCAATTTCAATATACAGAATTGAAAGAAGGAAATCTCAAACTCGGTGTCGTTGCTTTCTAATGTCGGTAAGTAAATCCTGGTTCTGCAAGTCTCTCCTTTAGGCAGTCGGGGTTATGCAGCCAAATCTTGGAGGTTGGAAGAGTAGCCTTGCCTTTTCTTTTGCAAGACTCCCCCTCCCCACCATAAAACACCGCTCGATCTCGTTGTCTGAAAGAAGGTCAGAGATCGATTCAAATACTTCCTACCCATTATCCATAAACGACAATTCGATCTAATTGTTTGAAAAAAGTTAGAGATTTGATCATTATACATTGTATTATATAGTTACTGACTTCCAATTTTAGCAAAGACGAAAGAAAACTTCCAATATCCTCGAAACTCTATCCTTCCACGGTAAACCCCCTTCCTGACCGAACTTTGCACTACCAAACTGAAAAGAATCTCGATATCGAAAAATGTGTACACAGTTCTATGTCACTTACACCTGCAAATGCGTGAAAAATACCGCATTTTACCAATGCGCGGCACGACTTGGCACCAACGTTAAATGCCACGTTGTGGAAGGGAATTTCACGAGGCTATACACAATATGTGCCCAAAACATATGGTCAAACCTGGCGCAGACGAGATGCATCGTTAAGAGGTGTTGTATTAGAGGGCGAATAGGATTGTAGAGCAGCTCTCATATGATAGCTCGCTGTCACGAGAAAGAGAATGATGGCTAGTGGTTGTGGTATTAGGCTAGAGACACGAGCGCAACTAAGGAAATCTCCGTAAAAACTAGCCTTGTTATGAAAACCTTCCCGGAAGCCTCATTTCGCTAAGAAACCCCAAGAATTTATAATCTAAACGCCGCTGATTTGTTCCATCATGATCGATGTACCTTGGTATCTCAACTCTTGCTCTCTGAGATACCTCACACTTCTGAAAATGATCAATGTACCCAGAAGTAGAGTAAACAGTTTTCCAATCACAGTATCCACGTGTTTTAATTCGAGGGCCATGGTGACATGCTTGACACGAAACTCCCCAGTCAAGCTTTCCCATCCTTCGATCTAAGGAAGGAAACCTTAGCATTGGCATAAACCGATGGGGATTTTGGTAATGAGTGTCGAATTTCCGAAGAGATGGATGTGAATTTCGAATCGGATGAGGCTCTGGCGGCTGAAGAGGAGACGTGGCTGGCGGCACTGCTCTTTGATTTAGGTCATCGGTATCGTGATGGTGTGATTTGGCGGCGTTGGCTGAGAACATGCGGACTAAACGCGTTCGTCTTCGATATGTCCTCGTACTTTCTGTGTATTCTCCTGGGATGCTCAATAACGTGGGTATTGTGCGCATCATTTTCAAATCCAGACCAAACTCTTTCCTTGCAGAAGATGCTGTCATAGATAATAGAATATCCGAGCTTCCCAAACAAGGGAAGCAACATCGTTGAGCAGTAAACATGTCGAGAAATGGCCCAAATTGCCCACAGACAAAGCAAGATTCCGCGTAGAGTGCCTCAAAGATATCCGAAGTAGTAAAGTGAACAGCCATGCGCGTTAAGAGCAAGGCACGCAATGCATCCGGGCAGTGCTTAACTATTGAATTGTATTCCGGGACGCTGTCAACAAGAGCACGAACGCGCCAGCTCACAGCTTTAATGTCTGTTAGAGATTGCAAGTCGAGTAGATTTAAGATTAAATGCACAATCTCAGTGGAATACGTTCCAAACTTCCAACGGTAGAATGAGAAGCAGAGACCTGCGCTCCGCGAGGTTGGAGACGGCCATTGTCGAGTGGACAATGACGCTGGAGAGATTCGGGCTGAATGGTCATTTGGCTGTATTCAGGATGTGTGTGGGTTAAAAGACGAAATTCATCTTTACTCAAACTCGCAGAAGAAGCCATTTTTGATGATCGATGATGAACGAGAAGAAGTGTGTTCTGTCGCGGAAGATATAAGTCGACGCGACCTGTTGATTACTTACTTTGCTTACTCAGCAAATATTCGCGTCTGTCAACTTGCCTTCATACACGTGACGTTACACAGCTTTTCGTCACTATCTTCGTCACATAAAATGCTGCTAGGTACTAAGTTACTTTACTTAGAAATGGAAGGTTTGAACTGGTGTTTTCCGCGCACCTAAGGATCAAGGATAGCAAGTTGTGGCAGAAAAGTCCGTATAGGGGGGCATTTCGAACAACTGTTTTATACTTACTCACTCCTACCATATCAACACATATTTTCCACACAATCAATGTGAGACCTCTTTTCCTTATCGTACTATTTATATCCAACTTTCGCGCCTTCGTGTTTGATCTTTCTTCTCCAGAGATTTCCCCTCCACATCTTTGAAAACTAACCTTTCGGCATATATCTGGGGAGCGAAAACGTCATTCGGATCGTCATTACAGGCTGCTCCAAGTGGGTTTTTACCATGATGCCTGCTCGGATCATCGCCGTTATGATATGACTTAGATAAAGATATTCTTGACATCTTTAGATGGATGGTTCTGCGGCTATCGAGAAATCGATCTGAGCTCCGACCTTAGCAAATTTACTTAGAGTATGATAACTCTCTAGCATAGCGTTCCACAGCTTCTTTGAACTGCCAGTGTGAGGCTATTTTGATGTGGGGTCTGGAAGAAACTTATCTTGATTTGGGGCCTACAAGAAACATATCTTTGGCGAAGGCAGTATGTAGATTCTCTGATCAGAGTCAGTGATAAGCAATGTGTATCTTGAACTTTTCGAAACGATGGTCAGTCTATCTAAGGAGTTAAAGTTCATACCCTTGTGTTTTCCCCCCTTTTGAAGGCGTAATTTGTCCACTCGCTAAGAGTTAGCAACAAAACAGCCGATCAGTGGCCTGCAACCTCCAAACCATGGATTTAGCCTGTCAACAAGGATAAGTCTGAGGAGCCTCACAAGGTTTCCAAATTTTGTTTTTTAGTCTAAAATTACTGTCAAAATCTGGTATCGCTAGCTGTTGTTATTTGAGAACGAAACATCGGTATGAACTTTGTTAGTTTAAAACTCTTGGTTAACTGAAACATTTCAGTCATTGTCACACTGGTCGTTTTCGGAGTACTTCTGTACCTGATCAACGTGCAGGCATACTCGCAAACTCCCGTCTTGGCAAGGCACTTATCCATTGAAAAAAAAAATCGTGGGTCCCTGAATCTTAACTGAATCTTAGATTAGTAGCCTGTACCAAACTAACCTTCAAATAAAACTAATGTCACAGTGCAGTAGCATCGAGACGACTCTATGCAAGCCTCAATCGATAGTCTAACACAAAATCACCCCGTCAATGATTCTTTTCATTCTCTCTTTTCATTTCCGCTGGCCATGAACTCTATGTACGTTAGTGTTCGATATTCCGTCTATGGTTTTAAGATTGAGATTAACCAGAGATAGGCGCTCATTAATAACGGTAACGGTGTACCGCAAGAGCAAGTTGATTGGTAGAACCTTGAAATTCTGTCTAATCCCTGAAATGTCACAACTTTAATATATTCACTGATATATGAGGATGGCTCAATGATGGTCGAGATCTACAACGTCTTATCCTCCATATTCACCAATCCTTCAAACTCTCAGAGTCAACAAACCCGCTAACATGGCCCCCCCTTTAAATGAAAATAGCTAGTAATTAACCTGACGCATCTTAAACTTTCAAACCATGAAGACTCTTCACTCTGATTTAATTCTTCCTTATGCTTAAATTACACTATCTTGCCCACAGACCAGGGACTATCAAACGCTTCGTCACCCACGCCCGACTCATTCCCCATCGTCTCCACCTTTCTCCTATTCAATCACTTATTTTCTCTCCCCATTTCCCCATCTGAAATTAGTCCGAACTTCATTATTCTAGATTTCAATTCTTATTATTTTTCCTTTCCTTTCCTTTCCTTCACACCTTCATTCTTTTGATCTTAGGTTTTGTCCTGCAATTGTACTGCACTCCCTCTAAACGATACGAGTATTTGTTGTTTGATAAAGCACGTAGGGAAATACCCAGGCGGAAGTCGCCAGAAAGAGCCCCCCAAAATGCCTCGGATACCTGTGCACCGATTTCTCGTCATTGCGACAGTAGCATTTTTTCTCATTTTGTCATACTATCACCAGAACGTTTCGCAGACTTTTGTACCTGCATTTAGGGAAACGCCAAAACAAGAACATGCATCGGAGCCAGAAAAGTCTTCAGCAGCTGCAAAGCAAATCGCCCAAACTCATGAAACACAACAAACCCAGATCGCATCAGTGGAATTAAATATCACTGATGTTGATGATGCTGCATTTTTGAGAGATGTCTTGAAAAAGAACAATGTCGAGCTGGATATTAACTATGTCATGAGAACGATACGATATGTTACAGATGCGAAAGAAAGACCTTTGATGACGAACACCAGCCAGGAATTATTTCCTAGTGGGTGGAAGAGGGTTAAGCTTGATGAGGTAGAAAGACTTCCAGCCGATACATTAGAGCCTTTGGAAATCCACGTTATGAGAACACCACGACCGGACGAAATTGATGCTTCTGAGTTATTGTTTGGAGTGTCAACCACATACAAGAGATTCAATGACGAAGTCGAGGGACCAGTAAAGGAATGGGTACGATGGCTTACAGATGGAAATGGCACATCGAACGGAGCAGGTCTTGTTTTACAATTGCACGATACCAGCGATGAGCAATTAGAAGCTGCTCAGAAATTGCTCACCGGTGTTGGAATTGATGCGACTGTCCTACATTCAGATCCTATGCTCGATATGCCAGGAAGATATGTCGATTTGGTACCACTTCTTTACAGCCATCCATCGAGGCCGAGCAGGAAATATTTGGCATTGATTGATGATGACACGTTCTTTCCCTCGCTCGGTGCATTGATGAAGGAGTTGCACACTTATGATCCCAACGAAGAGTACTACATCGGTACTCTTACTGAAAGAGTGGATTTCATCATGCACGATCGCGTTCCTATGGTAAGCACTTAAAATCCTTCCCGTTAAACTGCCACTAACGAAATTTAGGCTTACGGTGGCGCCGGTGTATTCCTCACTCCTCCTCTCGCACACACATTGATTGGACTTCCCTGCCTCGACGTTGACGATGCCACCGGCGAATATACCGAATCCGGCTTCCAAGGCGATAGACTCCTCTACCATTGTATCAAAAACCACACCTCCATCACGCTCAATTATCTTCCTCGACTCAACCAACTAGATCAATGGGGTGACCCAGCCGGTTTCTACGAAGCTGGTCACCAACCTCTTTCTTTACATCATTACAAATCTTGGCATCATGCTACTCCCGAGATATCTCACATTGTTACCGATGCCTGCGGTGAAGCTTGTGTATTCCAACGATTCGGTTTCGACGGAAAGGGATTGTCAAAATGGGTCCTTACAAATGGTTACTCTCTTGCCGAGTACCCAACAGGTATTCATTGGGATATGTCGAAAACAGAAAGTACATTCGATCTCGGCGAATCTGATACCTGGGCTTCTGGAAAAGAGGATGTGCGCTTAGCTTTTGCATATGGTGCTCTCCGTGAAGGATTGAGTCATACTGGCAAGAAAAGAGCCTGGGAGGCCATGGGAGGAAGGAAGAGGGCGGATGGAGTGGTGGATATGGTGTATGTGAAGAGGAGAGGTGATCATAGATGGATTGGTGAACACGAGAAGGAAGACGAGAGAGAAAGTTGTGTGATTTTAAGGTTCATTCCTTGATTTTCTCCTCTCCTTCATTCTTGAAATAGTGCAAACAGGTGCATGTGCGCGTGCGTGCACATAACTTTTTGAGTTTCGACTTGCTGGATTTGGGAAATATATATATTCGTGTGTTGCCAGGCACTTTGCATAGGGTTCTGTTATGTTCTTTACAAGGCGTTACTTGGATAACGGTGTATAGATTTCCTACGCATTGTATGCTGGGATAATCTAACGGGCGTTTTGTGTTTTTTGGGATAGATACTTTTAAGTAAGTAGCGAGATGAAGATGGCGAAGCGGACTGGATTTATCCCGATCGTATCTATGTGTACATGTATGAGGGAGATCTATGGTAGATATCTAGAGATGGGACGATGAATTTATGTTTATATAGATAGAGATAGAGAAATGATTGTATTAGTGGTAAAGAAATTACCTTTTAAGCATGATATTTACGATTTTCGGGAATTCTGAAACTGGGCATTAGTGTGCTCGATGAATTTTGTTCGTGTACATTGGCTTTTTTACTTGGTACGCCCATTCGAAACCTAAACTAATATAGAAGCTTACGCATTTGCTCTCTTGATTCCTTGAAACACTTGATTTCCTCTGTCAGCCGACTGTTTTCTTCTTGCAAATTTTGTGTTCTCTCGATTTGTTGACTGTACCGCACGTTTTGGCTTCTGGCTTCATCCAATTCCTTACTCAGGCCTCTGATTTTCTCATCGCTCTCTCTATTTCTCGCCACGAGCGCTTCCCTTTCTTTTGCTAGTTCCTTGAGCACATCATCCCGACCTGCGATGTTAACTTGCAAAGAATCAACGAGGCGGGAAAGTTCGGTCTCCAATCTTGCCCATTCTTGAGCGTTTTCCTCCGACTTTCGAAGTATTTCCTTGTATCTTGGGACACGATCCATCAAATAAGTGGTCTGTTCTTGCAGTAGTTGTTTGAATTTGACACCGAGCTCTTCGCATTTCTCAGTGGGACTCGCTGCTCCAGGAATGTGTTTTAGCTTTCCTGCTTTTGGCTCATTAACTGCCTGACTTGGAGTTAGCTTCGATCGTCTCAACTCAAAAGTATCCATATCGTCTAGAATTGTACTAGAGGTGGAGCCTGCGCCGCGGCCTCGCGTAGATGCAACTTATTCAATGTAGAAACCTGAGACTTCTTACTGTGCTGCTCGCTATTGAAGGACTTGTCACGGGATGTTCGCTTAGTGATCGCTGAACCTTGGGAACTCGGTAGGCTATTCGCCATTGAGTTCGTTGAAGGATAATAACCGCCTAGCATCACCGATATGGGTAAATTTTGGATACCAGGAGGCCTTGGGCCAGTTAATATTAGCTGTCGGCTCGTCCTTTCAGGCAATGTGGACTAAATATCAAGACCCAGGTCGGGTGCAAACACAATGTCCTTTATCACTAGTCGGTTCATATCCTTTTGCTTTTAGAGAAATGGAACTAGAAGCAAAAGGTTCATTCTTAGGCAACAGTTTCACAACGGTTGCGACTCGAATGTTAGCAGTTTTTCAAGCTACTTTTTTCTTCGGCTAACAAGAAACTATAACTTTTCGGCAAATTTCAGATATATTGATTATTTATGCCCGCTTAACAAAAAGATTTTCGACCAGCTCCTTCAGCATCTTCTTCACGCGATTTCTTCAATCTTCCAGTTTTCCAACTGTCAAATTTAGTTCATTCTTTTTGTCTTCGAGCTCCTGAATCTTCACAGCCTGGTCTTGCATCGTTAATTTCGCCGCCTCATTTCCCTCTTTCGATAACTTCAAGTTTTCCTCGGCGGTATTTGCCCTATCCTTCCATATTTGATGCTCCTTCTTGAAGGTTTCCAGTTCTCTCTTCAAGCCATCAATTTCTAAATCTTGAGCTCTGATAATATCCTCCAAGTTCGATAATTTGAAGACTTTAGCAACGATATCCGCCGTAAATTTTTGGAAGGAAAGACTTCTTTCTCCGATGGAGGAAAGCCCCTTTTCACCATCTTCAGTGGAAGCCGGGGGTCTCTTCGGGTAGTTCCATGAGATGTGCCGTTTGAGCTGTAGTGTGTCAGCTTCTATGAGACTGAGTCTGGTGCAACTAACCACACTTTGAAGTCTTCCGGAAAATCGGTGCCCAAGCTGTGGCTCTTTTTCCCAGGCTGCCGCTGACCGCATACGAGGGGTTTTTGATGCAATCGTTGGTATGATACCCATCTATTTGGTTGCGGGCACTCTTTTCAGAATCATTTGAAAAGTAGACGCTAAACGAATACTCTGTACGGTGATAAATGCGGATGAGTTTGATATAGGTTTAGGGTAAAGAACAGAGGATTGGAATTTAGAAGAAATTCCTGCGGATACATAGATATATCCACGCATACCACATATATTTAGTAAACCAGAGCCGAAAGAAGCCAATAGTGACGTAAGGTAGGATGTGAAGAAAAGTAGATCTCTCAAGCATAACAGGGGTCCACGGGTACTTGCATCTTGATCGGAGCTTCCAAGTGAAGGATTTTTTCATTTGCTTCGAAAACTTCCATCATTTATCAGAAAGTCTATCTTCTACCCCCACACAAACAGCCCAAGTTCCATCTTCATATTCAACTCTAACCTAACTCATCAAAGAATGGTTCAACAGCTCAGAGACTTCGCCAGCGAACAACTTGCGCGCCTTAATTCTCCAATCTTCCAGATTCTTAATTTTCGCCAACTGTTCTGCCATTCCTGATTCTAGATCCTGTGCCTTTTTCTTCAACTGTTCTATCTCTCCATTGCATTTCTGAACTGACCCTCTCAATTCGCAATTTTCCTTCTTCAGCTTCTCGATCTGCTTATCTCGAGCCTTGACATCATTTTGCAGACTGTCGACCTTTTTCGCTACGCTTGTTGCCGAAGACTCCAGTGCCTCATCGGTTGAGTCAATTTCGCCCTCGATTGCGTCGAAAATTCCTTTGCCCTTTAGAATGAGATCATTTATTCTATCGAAGATTTCTGTCTTCATTTGTTTGCGGTGAGTTTGGAGCGCCGTGTTGTGTTAGCTCTGCAACGTAACGTGAAGCATATTCGGTAGCACGAACCATTGGGGCTCTTCGGTTGCACAACTGTTTCAGGCTTGAGTTTTATAGGACAACTCTTTTTCTTCTCCTTTGAACAAAAGTTTGGACATTAATTTGGGATTCATCATGCGAAGTGAATCAGGTGTTTTACCTCGGTGAGAGATCCGGTCATTTTTCAAAGGGATCTTCTAGACGTCGTTCAGTTTTTGTTGAACTGGAAAATAACAAAGATAATGTCGAGGCCTTTCTTATTTATGAGCATCTAGAAGTATACGACGCCACTTGATTAGAGATGTGCTGGAGACTCACGGAAACCCAGACTTGATATTATGCAATGCAGATCAATAATATGTGCCGCCAGCACCCGAATAATGCTTCCAAAACGGAGAAGAAAACAAACGCTTAATGAGGAAAAAATGCCGTCACGATAAGGGGTCACGGATATGCGCATAATTAGCGCAACAAACGATCTGTCGATTATTCCTCGACCACAAACGGTATGTCTGATACTTCGAACAAAGCTTTTGTCTTTTAACGCCACCGTCTAGCTTTTCCTCCAATCAATATTTCCCGCATCCGTTTTCTTTTTTAATCTTCGAGCTCTCGGAGCCTTGCAGCTTGCTTGTCTATCGTAGACTCTAGCTCCATATTCCTTTGCTCCAGCCTTGCAATCCCCACTTTTTCATACTTCTGCTGATAGTTTTCCTTCTTCAATCTCGCAATTTCATTATCACGGGTCTCGACATCCACTATCAGTATGTGCTATTTCTTCCCTTAATGCCGCTGCTGACTCACCGCATTTGTACTACATATGATTCGATCTGCAAGTATCAAATCTTTAAAAATGGGGCATCAGGATGTGTATGTGAGAAGGCGAAGGAGGAAGGTGAAATAGCGAGATTGGCGTTTAGACTATTTGATATTCCTCGCCAGTTGCCGAATTATGCAGGCTGATACCTGAGCCAGCCATGTATAAACGGGAAGGTACTTTTTTCAACATCAGATCCCTGAATTTGAGAAAAGCGCCCTTGAACAAGCCGCATATGTCTGTCGCAGAACCCATTGACCTTTCTCGGTGCCCCTTTGAGTCAAAAGCAAACAGAATGGTGAGGCAGATAGAGGAGAAAAGGGAGTCATCCTCCTTCTGATCCACCTTGTGCAATATACAAACGCTCTGGCTGTGGATAGTTGAGTCTCTACAATTCCTTTTCTCTTCCTTTCAAATTGATAGTTTGATATACACTGTTACTTTTGCAAGCTAAGGACTGTTAATGACGCTTCTTTCATCGAATTCACCACACTCGTTTTTGAACTAAAGACTGCCGCGGCGACTGAAATATGGTATGTCCCATCTCTCACTCACAGTAGCATTTTTGTGTTCTAAAACCTCAGTTAGGCTCCTCCGTCAAACTCCGACTTGGATCGGACAAATTCTGCAAATACAGAAACTAGAAGCTCAAGGACCAATCGTAAGTACATAGAAACTACAACGGTCGCTCCTCATCATAGTAGCTGAAACTAAACTTTCAAAGGTAATCAGAGAGCAAGAACAGACGAGCCAGCGCAGGCTGAGCTTGAGAGAGCAATGGCAGTAATAGAACGTAACCTAGAATCAAAATCGAAGATGGCATCAGAGATCGAGAACCTCAAAGCGCGAATCGAACAATTGAGTTCAGAGTCTAGCGCGACCACGTCAAAATACCAGCGACTCTCTAATGAGAATGCGAATCTGCAGAGGATTAACCAGGAACAGGCCAAAATAATTGAGGGACAGGAAGCTGCGTTCTCAAGAATCAGAAAGGGAATGTCTGAGGAGTCAGAGGCATTCTCTTTTGCCTTGGCTAGTTTGACCGATAATGTGATGGTGGTGCATGAAAAAATTATACAATTTATGTTAATACTCGAGACTGAATGTGAAAGAAGAATAAAGGAGTTCGAGAGACAAAAAGCAGAAGGACGGGACGTATGAAGCAGAGTTGAGGGTTCTTGAACAGTTGCGGGCCGTTCGCAAGGAGTTTATCGCTGGGGAGTAGGGTCCTGGCTGTGATGTACTTATTTACCAATCTTAATTCATGCTAGAGAGGTATGCTCCTCTAGTCTGCCAATATCTGCTATCTCAAATGTTACAACATCCAAGCGGCATCAACTTGGGTAATTCTAAGTTGCATACGGCTCATATTCAAAAGAAAATACAAAAATTTAAATAAAATCTCGGCCTAGTGAAATCCTGCTTTCACACAAACCTCTTTTTGTTATTCGACTTCCCGCAATCCATGCAACTACACAGAGTTTCCGGGCTAGATCGTCGATCGTTTCCCAACAAAAATCCCTACTATTATTCTTCTTTTCTATATCTGTTGCTCATCATCCGTCTCGTATCATTCGAGCTTCCACAGGGAACATTCGGAGCAGAAGTCAACATGGCCAAGAAGAAGTCTTCTAAGAAAAATAACTCGAAAGTTAAGAAAGTTTATCATCAGAAGAAGGATAGTTCTTCAGATAGAGGAAGTACTACTGAGGTGTGTTCATGAGAAAGGCCTGAGGGAACTTGACTATTCTAATCTATATTCAGGGATTCACCGTCATCAGTGATTCAGATATTCAGAATGCTCTTTCGAGTTTGACTTTACAGCCTGATGGTAGGTTCAATGAATCTTCACACTTTCAACCATTCTCGTCGCTGTCTTAACTAATAAGATGAAGTTTCAGCACCGGCAGCTGGCACTTCAAGTCACGCCTCCAACCAAGCTGAATCGTCTCAAAACCCATCCTCCGAGACAAGCAACACAGCTAGTGTCCAAGAAAAAAAACCAACAGCAGCTGCAAATTGCACAGCCGAGGCAGGCCAGGACTCCAACCGCTCAACTCGAAGTCGTAAGTCTTCCTCTGAGGCTCTTATAGATCACTACTATTTCCAATCCACAAACCACTAACACTATCCTCAGAAACCAAAGGAAAAGAAAAGGCAAAAGAAAGCCCCAAACCCTATCACAACAAAGAAATGGACCAAAAATTTCTCAACGCCCTAATCACCATAAAACACCAATTCGAGATCCAATTCGGGCTGGAAAATTCTATCAATGAGCTGAACGAAGTAATCAAAGAAATAATCGACGCACACTTATGTGCATTCAATCTTCATGATCCATACATCGCGCGACTTTCAGTCCACCAATTTGAGAAAGAACTTCATCTGGATGAACTGCGAGATTTGTGTCGGGAATACAAGGAGGGGAGTGAGAAGAGTATTGCGGAGATTCGTAGGAGGAATCAAGAGGTGATTTGCAAATTTGGAAAATGGCAAGCTGAGAGAGTTATGGAGGGAGTTTTGGAGGCGGCTGATTGATTGATAGCGCTCAAGAAGGTTTTTGTGATGTGACTGGGGTTTTATTCTCTGGTCTAAGTAAATCAATGGTACCCGTGGTTTTTCCTAGTTGAAATGTGTTGGTCATTGAAAATGATCTCCGTATTGAAAGGGAATGTTTCGATATTGCTTGAGTGATACGCATAGTTGGAAAGCTTACTTTAATCTCCCAGTTGATAGACAGATTTCTGGTATCACCTTGCCAGAGCATTTTTAAATTCATTCGATGAGACTCCGTACCTCGTCTAAATCAAGTTTGTCTCTTCCCACCTTTGATTGGCAATTATAGTCTTCTATCAAAGAGGTAGTAAGGCACTTGCCAGCGTTTGTGTATTATTATTCTGGTTGGAATCATTTCATGCTTTGCAAAATAGTAACTAATTATTTGTGCAATGAAGTCAGCACCAAATAAGTCAAACAATCTGCACCTGGAGTTTTACTGAGAGTAGTCCAAGATGATTGTACGATACAAAACAAAACACTATTTATTCATCTAGCATCCAACCTCCAATAACTATGTATCCGCATCTTAATTTCTTTTATGGTCGCGTTGACTTGTATTCACAACGAGTCCCGTGTTGAGATCTTCCAACTCATCAATTTCATCCACGGCCGGAAGATAGCATCATTGACTATCTATGCCAGATTGATTCAAGTCTCCCGAGCCTCTGAGAGGTCGCTTAGTAGGTATTTAGACGAGAGGGTTTCCCGTCTTCCGTTTCTTAGAAGATAGGAATGTCTCGGTTTCTCTTCGTTGACTTTGAGCTGGCGAATCTGGCATTATAATTTCAAGGGAATTGTTCTCGAGAGCGGCCAAGTATGCATTATGAGCGTCATTTAATTCTTTTGCGACCTTAAGACACTGTTCTCGGAGTCGTTTGATTCTCTTGTTGCCTGGAGCATTGGCGTCTAATTGTTCTCGTCGAAAGATCTCGCTCAGCTCATCGCTTAACAAATCAGCGCTCGGTTTCCTTTCAACTCTTTTTCCATCTTTGAAAACAGCGCTACCTGAAGCGAGTCCAAAGGTCTTCTCCGTTAATTTCAAAGGGTTCTGCTCCACGTGAGGATGAACAGTGCATGGGACGCATCGTCTACAAACCAAGTCACCTGGCTTAGGAGTGTCAATAATGGCATTGGATTTAGTCGCACAGCTCATGTGATATGTTCCGGAACATCTCATACATAAGTCCAATCGCTCAAGTGTGTCACTTGAAGTACTAATTTTATGTAGCTTGTGGCAGATCTGACAACATGCTTCCGTGTGTGTCCCTAAAGGTATCAGCATATATCACTGCACAATCCCATACGAGAACATACTAAAAGCTCTCAAGCAAGAGCAGTTCGTGTCATTCCTGAACTCCCAAAGAACCTCGAGAGATCTAGGGATTGACTCTTTGTGTGCTGACGACAAAGTATTTGTGAGAATGCGAATTGCAGTGAAGGTTCGAGAAAAGTCGCACTGCTGACATGCAATATAGATGCAGCAAGCAACAAGCAGGGCTTGTAACTTACCCATTGTTCCATCAGGGCATAGGCAATCGTCATTGGCTTCCGAAAGTATTTTCCATAGGTACTTTGCTCTGTTGGCAACGTTCACCGGAAAGTTCCCAGCTTTGCAATCCTCTTTTATTTTTTGACAACCCATGAGAAAGGCCATTCGATGTTCATTTGACAGTCTTTTAACCTCCAGTTCCTATAGAAGGTTAATTCTGTTTGCGTATAATACGTATACGGTACATACCTCAGCACTACTCGTTCGGGCCAATGAAGAACTTGAAGAACTTGAAGAGATAGAATCCCCAGGAAGATCTTTCATTCCATGGCATTGCAACTTAGAAGATCTTGATTTGACCAAAGACTTAGAAATAGCAGGGGTTGCAGCAGCTTCTTCCTCTTCGTTATGCCTGGCTTCGGAGGAGGCCCATACTTTCGGCTGCTTTTCCACATATTCCAAGTATTCTCTGTAATGGCTTCCCGGAGTTGGCACAGTGCCATACCATTCGCCTAAAGAATTAACACCAAAAGGTGCGAACTTTTTTTCAATGCGTTCATTCTGGAGATCAGCGTGCCTAGTTTCCTCCTCCGGGCTTTTCAAACCGTGCTGCGACTGAACTGGTGGCGTTGGCGCATGGAAAATTCCTAGCCTTGGAAAATCAGAATGGAGAGATACTTCAGGTGGACTACTTGTTCCTTCATAACATGATTCAGAAGGATTCGTCTCGTTTGAAAGGTTCCTTGCGCTGGCCATGTGTCTTTCTTGTGCCGATATAGAACAAGGGCTTACTGAACTCGTTTGTACACGATCCGGGATTTCTTTCATTTCCATTATGGAAGTTTGTGTCTGACAATGCTAGCATGCAAAACCAATAATGTAAAGAAAACCGTTGGTTAAAAATGAGAGTTATGCTTTGTGACGATAATGAAGAGGAATTGTATCTGTACTTTTCTAAAAATTACTCTTTGTGGTAGGCACTGCGTGACCGATGGTTCCTGCCTCGTGATGACTTTTTGTCGATATTTTGATATGGGCACTTGTGCTATACTTTCCCCGTCAACCCAATATAGCATCTAGCGAACGAGGTTAACTCGGCGAAGTTTGTTTGATCTTGCTCGAAAGAAATTGAAACGAGCGTGCTCATCGCCGAACATAGCTCAACCCAGGCTTTCCACATCTAAAACTTGACCTGTTGTAACTCCGCCTCAAAGTAATTTCCCTTAATCGAAGCAGTGTTATTTGAATTCCCCTCTCCTCCCTCTTGCCTTACAGGAAGGAATAGGCTCATTCGAATTCATTATTAAAAGCAAAAAGGAGCGGTGAATTTCATAGAAGCAGGATAGAAACCCTTCATTTCCAACCACTAGGAGAGGAATGGGAGAGAAAAGGAAGAGGAAGGATGCACTGAGGAAGTGAAATCAAGACTATTCAGATTCCCAAAAGGAATGAGAAATTAAAACCTATATAGCACTTATACTAACTGCAAGCAATATATACTAGCAGAACACGAAGCACACAACGCCCAAATATAGAGAAGAAATAACTTTTCTCTGCGCGAGCTCAATTCAAATATCCCCTCTCCTATCCAGCCATTCGTCCCAGCTAGCCATCCGTCCTCCTCCAAACCAACGAACCTCTCCTAATCATAAACCTCCCAACCGTCAGCAGGATAACCCTAACTGTAAAAAAAAAAGAAGGGGAACAAATCATAATAAACAAATATCAAATACCCCGCCAGTACAGTAGTACACACATCTTTAATCTCATATCTCATATCTTTCATCTCCTATCTTCACAAAACACAAACCAAACATAACTAAAAAGCTTTCTTATTCTTCCAAGTTAACTAACCTAGCTCTCTATTAATCTAATATCAAATCGAAGGACTTGATTGATCGAGAAAGAAAGTTTTCGATAAATGGTTTGTTTATCAATAACTAAAATACAAGTCCCGAGTCCAGAGTCCAGAGTAATGTAACCATAACCCTAACGCTAAAATCCACCTAATGTGCTTTTTGAGCATGCTAATAACGAATCATCTTCTTGCATGTAAAAAAAAACACCCTAAGAGAAACCTGAGCAAATTAGAAGGAAAAAAACTGCGATGACTAGGCCATAAATGACCATTTTGAATGCACATTATCAGAAAAAAAAAAGAAAAAAAAAAGGCGCTTGTAACGGGTCCATGTTATGCTATGGTCAACAGCTGTAAGTAAGTATTCCACCAAAATGATAAATAACCATCAATCCATCCATACCATCCCCCGAACCCGTTTTGGTATATGTATGCGGATAAACCCATCCATTTCACCTCAAACAATCAAAAGAACCAGAATCTTGGTATTGTTGTGCCCCTTCCGCTTGCCCATGCCCGCTTTCCCCAATGCCTCAATACCCACATTCCTGCAACCCCACAACGCCTACATGCAAAGTTAAACAACTTTCGAGCCCCGTGAAAGATGACAAAAGAGACTGAATACAGAATTTTGGTCTCGATGACCATGTGTGTGCCGCGTAAAATGGTATCTGCGCTTGATTTAAACAAAAGGAAAATGTATAGTAAAAGAATGTGTGTGTGTGGGTGGGTTTTAATGGTTAACTTTTGGTGGTTGCCAACCATTGAGATACGCCATCAACCCCATACCAATCATGACAACACCAAGCATTGAGACATAAGGTGTCGAGTGGTATAATAAAGGATCATGACCAGTATTTTGTGAGGAGGCGATCACATGTTTGAGTGATGCATGAAGTTCATCTTTTTCGGATGAGCTACGTTTTATACCATTTGGTCGTTTCGTAGGATGAAGAGCCAAGTCACCCCCATTCATAGTTCCATTAATATGATTGTCGGAGTGTTGCTTCGATGGAGATTTGGATCGATCGGAAGAATCTAATTGTCTGAGTCGTTCATTTAAGCGAATTTTCTCAATCATTTCTGCCAAACTTCTTCGGTTGGTGTCACATTCTGCCTCGGCGGTCTCTGCTCTCTTTTTGTATGACTCCATTTGTGATCGCAGCTCGTGCATATCTGAAAGCATAGTTTCAAGTCGTTGCTCTAACCGACGAGACGAATCGGCGATACCATTAGCATCGACATGTGCATCGACGGCTTTGTCTTCTGACAAGGCGTCTTCCGAGGGTGGTTCAAAAGCATCCTCGATAATTGATCCTTCCATCCCGGGCTTAGCTTTTCCATTCATCTTGCCCTCCGGGGTCTGGAGCTCTAGTCTTTTAGTCATTTCTTCCGCTGTTTCTCGTGCTTGCCGTTCCTTCTGAAGCATATCCTCTAAATCCCGCATCCGAGCACTCTGCGAGTCGATCTCTTTCTTGGCCGATGCCAATGCCTCCACCAAAGTAAGTATCTGACTGCTTACTTCCCTGACCGGGGAGCCATTCGCCAAGGATCTGTGTTTTTCGATATTTGCTCTTCTCAAAGAGGTAGTAGGTGACGCAGGGTCAAAAATATGAGAACGAGCAACATCCGGCTTTTCAGGAAGAGGTTGTTGAGGCGGGGGAGCGGGAGGGTCAGAGAATCGAGCTTTGCCTTCGGCTCTGAAGGCTAGTGCAGAACCATTTGCTACCGCAGGTTTCGGCAGTTCCACGTTTTGCGCGCTATCAAGTTCTTTCACATTATCCTTCGATAACAGGCCACTAAAGAAATTGTCTGCTCGCCCCAGATCAGAGTTTTGCAAGCGGGCCGTCCGCATTTCGTGCTGGACTATATGTTAGCTATATAATGAATCAATCCATGCGGTCATGTGAACTTACAGAAAGCCTCTTTACTATCTGCTCTGTCGTAACGGGGGTTAACCAGAAATTCATCGGGCGTTGCTGACCCATGACACTCATTTGGCTCGCAGCTACACTACCTGGTGGCCCCATGCGGCCATTACTACCCATTGAACTTTGACTACTCGTTCTTCCTCTCATCATTGGTCCTTGGGATGGTAACATCATTGATCCATTGGCGGGATTTAAATCGCCAAAGCTCATGTCCAAAACATTATTAGTTGAGCCGACAAAACCTGCATGTTCGACCTTCGCAGCGACTTTGTGATGTACGACAGTCTTCTGGTCCTCGCTCACAATGTCTATACCAAGCTCAAGATGATCTTGAGATTGCAACTCATGTGGATCTGAGTCCTTGTTTTCAGCCGATAAGCGCGCTCCATTGACAAAGGTACCGTTGGAAGACTTGACATCCCGAATCCATATTTTCCCACTTCGATCTGCCCATATCTCTGCATGCTGTCTCGATAGTACTTTCGAATCAAAGAAGCCATTCGCGGGCGATGGTACAGTTTTAGCATTTGTCTGACGTCCAATTCTTAAGCTGTCCGGGTAGAATGGTACTGATATTCTCTTGTGGTCAAAAGTGCCGTTCATAGACAATAAGTAGAGCATTGGCTCCCCTTCTGAGGGTTGGCCTTGGGGTCTCATCTGTTGTGATCCGTTTGGTATAATGTGCTGTGAGGGTACCATGGGAGCCGGCTGATGTAATGGAGTCATGGATGAACCAGAATTTCCATTTGTCAATGTCGATGAAGGTCGTGTCGTATTGGAACCAGTTATCGTATCTGATTTGTTATTCCATGACGACTGCACCCTTGGGACTTTCTTTCGTGCTGCCGCCGTACCCCAATTGTTTGATTCGCTAGACGAAGACATAGGTACCCCATTAGTCTGTGGTATTTGTTGCGATATCGTTGAGTTGGATGAAGTGGACGAGTTCGAAGATAATGAAGTTATCGAAGAGGATGAGTTCGCGCGCTGGGCGCTTTTCCGTGGCATGAACATTCTGCTCACTTCGTCGCCATTCATAGCATTCATTCCTCCCTGGTTAACACTAGATCCCCATGCCGACCTATTGATCTGCGGGAAACTGGGTAAATTTGCAACTGCCGTCATCGGTCAAGTTAACTATCGACCTATTGTGACAGCAGATGGGTGTGTTTCTGTTGATGTTGATTGAATAAGATCGCAGGAATGTTGTATGTTGTTACTTTCCTCCCCCCATTCAACCTCAAATGCGACCAAGATACCCGCTCCAATGACCCTCTGGCCTATAGTGTGAATCGCCAAGTATCTGAAACGTTTTATCTAAAGGCGCTGGATAGAAGAGATACCGTATCGCACTGGCTTTGTGATAAAGGTCAGTAGTTGCCCAAGAAGAATGGGCGCCATGACGACCAGCGACAATGCTGCGGAAGGGTAGTGCGAAAGAAGCGGGAACGCATCAACCACGCTACTAAGTGGACTCTGGGCAAAAGGAAAAGAGTAGAAACACTTACATCTATGGAATGCAGGTATTGTAGGACAATTGCTGGTGATAGAAAGGGAAACCTTTTTCAATTTGATGTTGCCAAGCTGGAAAGTTTGGACATTTGGGTTGAGACACGCGAGGTATATGTTTAGCCAACCAGCGTTCGAGATCGGGGATAAGAGCACTTGCGCACGCGCTCTCTTGCAGATAAAAAGTCTCGATGTGAGAAAAAAAAAAGAAGGAAAAAATTGGATATCGTAAGAAGGGAGTAGATATTTCAAGACTATCGCAAAGAACTTGGTTTCATTTCTATGTGAGCCATTCAATCTCAACGACTGAGTATAGAACGACGAATCATCAGATTTTTTGATATAATCACGTGATGATGGTTTTTCAATGGGCTTTTCACCTTTTCACCCTGAAGAACTTGGAAAGAGAAAGAGAGACTTCAGACGTATTTTAAAAGATTAGAACGTGGGGGTATGTGGTAGATTGCTTGGAGATGGCCCGTGCATGGATGAATTCGGGAAATGCCGTTGACCATGATAGATTTATTTATGTATGTACGCACCGTAGAGTAGAGCTCAAGATTTTGACTTGATAACCCCACAAGTTCGAGG
This sequence comes from Sclerotinia minor, assembly GCA_025389075.1. Lineage (NCBI taxonomy): Eukaryota > Fungi > Ascomycota > Leotiomycetes > Helotiales > Sclerotiniaceae > Sclerotinia > Sclerotinia minor. Next base: position 2,499,060 of record QRFH01000003.1, read on the forward strand.
CACCCAGACAATTAATTGAATTGAATCTACTGGTGCATCTCCTTCTTCTTCAATACCTACTTCCTACCTCCGACCTACTCAAATATGCCTCCAGTACCACAACCTCAAGGCCATCCCGGTGGCCAAACCATCTGGAACAAACGTATGACTATCCATCACTTTACCTCTCCCCACCCTCTACTTTGGACTTATACTGATCGTGCTTCACAGTCCAGATGGGAGCTATGATGGGTGGCAGTATGCGACAATGATCTCGTTCATAGATATAACTTACTGATCATATTGAACAACAGCTGTTGGTGCTATTCTGGGATTTATGTATGGTATGTTGAAGCTACTGCAGGCATCATAAACTTCCATTTTGACATGATTAAAGGCACACTCACCATCATTAAATTTGGTCCTGGCCCAAATGGAGTCTGGAGGACTCTACGCACATATATGCTCACTTCAGGATCTACTTTCGGGTAATCGTTATTATTCCTCTCTCCAAATCAACATCAACGTGCTAATAAGTTGCCATCAGATTCTTCATGGCAATTGGAAGTACCATTCGTTCCGACAGTATCGCATCTCCTGAAACATTAGCAGCATTTGGTCGTGCGAACCGACGTCCTCTGATTATGAATCGCCCTTACCGTCCTTCGCCAACGTCATAGTCGAGCATGCGCCATTGCGGGGTGCAGGGGAAGCACGTCTACCTTGAGAGCAGATGGAAATCGGCGAATGCTTTGTAATTTTCGTGGCATATATTTATACGCAACTGGTAGATGCATGTGGAACGTTGGATTTTGGTATCTCGCTGCTCATTCTTTGCATGTGGGTGGAGTTGAAAGGGGTCAATATGTATCAACAAAACTTTTCCCAATGGGCTCTTGTTTACGCCTTTGATGGGATCAATTCCACAATACTCGAATCATACTACTTTATCATAGATTTTGTATGTTATGCGATCTCGATTCAAGGGTGTTGCAACAACTTCTGGTCTTTATTGACCACCAGTGTGAGGTTGTTATATAATGTTCGTGTTTTTTATCGCAACCTCGATTATCCGCAACGAACAACCATGCGAGTGTCATTCACGTTTCATTTGCTTGGCGTCTTCTGGACATTCCCGACTATTAGATAAGTGCGCGGGAACTAATTCATATTCACAGTGTCATTTGCTAATGATTAAGACACTAAGTTTGTCAATGATATGTTCTCGCTACGGGATTCATCCGCCTTCAAGAACGCGCTGCAGCCTTGAACAAGTCGATAAAATTGTATAGCTCCCAGCATTAACGAGAACTTTACTTGTCTTGTGAGGTTCAGCTTGTATCACGAACTCCTAACAACCATGATTATACCAACTGTATGAGAGAACCCTGGATTTTTACCCCATTTTTCGCATGTATAAAAAGGTACGAGCTTCCATGTTCAGACGAAATATCATGGTCTATGTACACGAAGCATGGGATTTATTGAGAAGTGCTTCGTTCTGAGGCACCAAACGAGGTACTCGGTCCTTCGCTTCTGATGGTGAAACCTCACTATGACTTCCGGTTTTTAGTCTTAGTAGTCTCCCAGTACAGTTTGACTTCAGCTAGAATTGAATGATATTTTTTTTTCTTTTTGCTTTATTTCACGCTTGAAAGGTCATGGAAAAACGTTTAGTATTAACTTTTAGTCTTTTCTCCTCGGCCTACTTATCTACTACTCGGCTACATCGATGAACATTGCGGCAAGCAACATGCCCCTACGACCCCATTGTCACGAGTAGGTCCGTGACGTCAAGAAGTATTTTACAGATGTATTTAAGTTATTAATTTGGAATCGTGATTCGCAACCAATTCATACTAATTAGTAGCAAGCGTATTCTAGAAATACCTACCAACTAGTCATCTCATCCACGGATACTTTGCTCGCTAGGGCCTCGGCACGTCCGAAATAACCAACACTTCGATCTTTTTGCGATTTGTAATTCTAGAAGTGGTCCATTCAAAAACGTATGATGGCCAGATGCCAACAAAATTTATAACACGGGCATTCTTACAACTAGTCCATGGAATTGTGCGTACCAGGTAATCCTGCCTATGAATAAGCGGACATTGCCACAACATCCTCTTTGCGAAAACAGCGACAAACCACGGCATTGTGTATCGATACATCAACGACTCCTTTATTCTAGTGAGCTATATCTTATGAGTATCCCTCATTGGACAATATCACTATCGTGGTATGATACTTTAAGGCTTGTACCATTAATCGTGGTTACCTCGTGGCGATAATGTGAGCTTTTACTGCAAGATTCTAATTAGGCTCAATTACCACCAAGTACTTCAGGGACAAGTTTGGAGACTTAATACAATACTAACTACTCCGCGTATTCCAGTTAAACTTTTGAGAATGACTTGCCACGGCTAGCTACGTACTAAAATAGACGGATCCCCGATTCCCCTGAATCATATCATTCTTAGCGGCATTCCCTGCGCTATACGCTATACGAACCATGACCAGTCAGTTCCTGCATTCTCGAAAACGGTATTGCCACAATCATTGGTCGCGCAATTAGTCGTGTTTCGTTCCGGTGTACACTGCTACCGATCATGGACATGATTTTGTTTCGAAACACTACAATGATATCTAGCTATTCTTCTTTGAATAATGATCGACCGGTTAACGGAACATATGCTTGGACGAAAATGGCCACCTACACAAAGGAGATTTCCTTGATGGGATACGGGCCGGATAGATCTAGATATCCATCAAGCCTTTAATTTAATTAAGATCAGAGAGACATGGGGTGTTTATTCTCTCTTTTCGTTCTAGGTAATTTTGTTGTCAGCCCAGATACTCTCCCTGGTAGTTATATTGGATCAAAACTCCGTATTCTTACTTACATCAGGAGCTTTAGCTGAATTTGAGATGAGTATGGGGATCCATGATCCCTACATCGCATCTAATTAGTGTTACTCGGTACCGTCCATGCGTTTTCGTTAATGGACAGTAGCCATAACCTTAACCATTTGCTATTCGATCTATAGCTAGCATCAATGCTGTGTACCCTTCTCTCTGTACTTGTACAGAATTTGAAATGAAATATTGCATTACATTGAGTACAACATACAGACTATCATGTCTTTGGCTTCATTAGGTTGGCCTATTCATCAAAAGAGTCTTTCGGTATTCTATTCCTGCAATACATCTAGGATTTACCATATTTCTGAAGTCAGAATGGATCCCGCCCCAGACTCAAATCAGGCATTTCCTAATGTCAAAGAACTATTTTTATTTGATTATTCTACATTAGAATTCAAGCCATTAATAAAGTGTCAAAAAAGCCTGATATTTTTCAAGCTACACGGCGGCTTCGGTCTGTGCAAATACTAAAGCAAAGCTCCGTCAACTTGGCATCCCCGGTAAACAATGAACCGCCTCCCAAGCTTTCTCCATATATAGTACTTCTTATCCCTTTTCAAAATGTACATTCCATAGACAAGTCTTCGTCCAATATCATACAGACGATCACTTACAATATGTCTTTATCCGGTTTCCTCACGGGTATCTTTACTGGCGCCCTTGGAATAATGAACACTTTATCTCAGGATATAACTAATGGGTGAGTCTTAGCCTTGTACTTAAGGAAAAATTACTCGATGATTGTTTACTTATAAATCATTGTTCAGCAATTCTCTCTGGGGAACTCTACAGGCTCCAACCTTTCCTCTTTTTCTCACAAATAATCCTCTCCCAAATGGATTTCCCTGGGGTTCATTAACTGCAGGAGGAAATAATCCTTACACATCAGCTCCTTCCACAGGAGTGATTCGTTACTACGACTTCACCGTCACAAGAGGGACAATTGCTCCAGATGGATATGCCAAACAAGTCATACTTGTCAATGGGCAGTTTCCAGGACCTGCCATCGAAGCCAATTGGGGTGATACCTTCATGATCAAGGTACACAATCAAATTACGGGACCTGAAGAAGGGACTTCATTTCATTGGCATGGCTTGTTACAGAAGGAAACTCCATACATGGATGGTGTACCTGCTGTTGGACAATGTCCTATTGCCCCCGGTGCTTCTTTCACATATACATTCAAGGCCGACCTTTATGGCACTTCCTGGTATCATTCTCATTATTCTGCTCAATATGCTGGTAAACTTGACAACTACTCCAGTGCTCTTACCTTACCAAACTAACATCGAATTAGGTGGACTTGTAGGACCTATGATTATTCACGGGCCAAGCAATGCACCATATGATATCGATCTTGGACCAGTTTTTTTGACAGATTACTATCATAAGGAATACTTCTCAATCATCCAAGACGTTATGTCGGGTGGTGGAAAAGGAAATCCTAGGCCAATGTCGGATAACAACCTCATCAACGGAAAAATGACTTTCGACTGTTCTACCAAGGCTGCTGGAGATAATACTAAATGTTATGACAATGCTGGGGTCTCTCAATTCAGATTCACCACAGGAAAGACACATAGACTTAGATTAATCAATGCTGGTGCTGAGGGTACACAAAGGTTTAGCATTGACGGGCATAAATTGGTTGTAATTGCCAATGACTTTGTACCAATTGTGAGTAGCTTCAATGGGTTTGCAGCCACAAAATGTACTAACATATTCAGAAACCATATACCACCAATGTGGTCACCTTAGCAGTTGGTCAAAGAGCTGATGTTCTCGTCACCGCCAATGCCGGAATATCTACCTCAGCGTTCTGGATGAGATCAAGTATTTCCACCATCTGTTCTACAGCCAAGCAACCAAACGCCCTCGCAGCAATTTATTACGACCGAGCCGACACGACCAAATCGCCCACAAGCACAGCATGGAATGTACCAGATCCAGGAACCTGCACAAACGATGACCTCACCATGACCGAACCTTACTACTCACTTGCAGCCGGCACACCCTCCACAACCAAAAATCTCGACATAAATTTCTACGTCAACGAAACCGGAACTCTCCTCTGGGAACTTGGCGGCACATCTTTCCGCGCAAACTACAACAATCCCGTCCTGCTCCTCGCCAACCAAGGTAAAACCAACTACCCAAGCGAATGGAACGTCCAAAACTTCGGCTCCAACTCCACCATCCGCGTCATCGTTAATAATCCCACTCCCGCCTCTCACCCCATGCATCTCCACGGCCACAATATGCAAATCCTCCACGAAGGCCCCGGAAACTGGGACGGTGTCTCCATCACCCGGCAATCGAATCCGCAGCGCAGAGATGTCCAACTCGTTAGACCAAATGGTCATATGGTGTGGCAGATCACAACGGATAATCCGGGTGTCTGGCCTTTTCATTGTCATATTGCTTGGCATGTTAGTGGAGGTCTGTATGCGAATATTCTTGAGAGACCGGATGATATTAAGAATAATATGTTGATTCCGGTGGAGATGGCGCAGACGTGTACGCAGTGGAATGCGTATACTAATCGGGCGATTGTGGATGAGATTGATTCTGGTGTTTAGATGTTTAGATGTTGGGATCATGCCATGGGAGTAAAGGTGGAGTTTGTGTGTGGAAAATTTCTTATTTATTTTTTAATTATGGATGGGTTGTGATGGTTGTATTATATTGTGCATGAGCTTTGGGCTTGATTGGACTACTTTGCGATGGGTGTGTAGCTTAGATATAGATAATTGTAATTTTGAGCTGGAATTGCAGGCGGGGAGGGGGATTTGGGGTAGAGGGTGGGGGAATAAAAAGTTAGTTGTTTAGTAATATACTAGGATTAGTATAGGATGATATTATTCAATTATATTATTCTAGAATCATATAATAGATAATTATAAATAATCTATAGATTTTTAATAACTTTTATATTTCATCTTTTTATATTTTTCGTTAATTATTCGCTCAAGATATAAATTCCACCCATACTACCTGCGCCTCTTCAGGAGTAACAAGAACTGAATACCTCAGAAAGAATCTATTGCTTCTGTGTCTATTCGAAAATAGCGAATGCTATTCTAATTATCTCAAAAAATGAATATCAATAGTTCAAGATGGCTTGATTTCTCAGGTACATTCTCCTCCCCTTGTTTTAGATCCTATTTCTAGGCAGTGACTGATATGATAGTAGATTTATTACGAGTATGTTAGTGTAGGTTACTGTAATTTGATAATTAGCTTTAAACCCATTTTTACATTGCTTTAAGGTAAGATTATGTTGAGATTGTCACACTCAAGAATACTGGGTAAAGTATCTTGTATTAGAAAATACTAAGCTAAGGAGAAAAGAAGAAGGAAAACAAGAGTAGAGAGTTTTCCTGATTAAATACAAACGGGGCATGCCACGTGACCCGGAGGTGTGAGGCGTCACAGAGATTACCCCTTTCCCCCTCCGGTGCCCTAAACTAATACTGCAAGGATGGGAATTCGAATCTTTGGAATGTGGATAGGTTACGAGAGCGAGAAAAGTCAAACCTTTTTGTATGTAACCGTTATTGGGTAGCTGAGAGTTCGGTTATTGAGAGTTCGGTTATCGAGAGTTCGCTTGCTGAAAATGTGAAGAAAGCTACGGAATAATGCAGTACCAAAATACAATGCTGAATTATCGGGGAAGCACAATTAGCTATGTTGAAATTCATTCCTCTATAGCTCAAAGTATACTCCAGTTGCTTGTATAGATCGTGGCTCGCAGAAGCACAAGATATCCGGAAGGATATCATATAATGTAGTTAGTCTAAACGTAGCAGTTAAAGGTGTCCAGCTGAAGTGAGTTGAGGTTGAAAAGTTGAATCACTATTCAAACTAGAGGCACGATTCTTGGTATCATCCTGAATGTTCCTCGGCATCTTTCGATCTTTCTTCTGTTCGTCATAACTTCCTCTAAGCATAACCTTTTTGACCAATATTTGATGATAATCGGCATATTGTACCGTCTGAAGTGAAGCTAGCAACATTGGAACGACGAAGTGAAGAAAGTACCTCATTTCTACCACAAACCATGACTGCACCATCATACGCCACATGTATAGCCGCTCGCCTAAGATCGCTTCCAGGCCCCTTTCGTTCTCCAACAAAGTGAGATATGTAATCTTATTATAGCCTTGTTTGACGGCTGCAAAATTTCAAAATCATACCCCTCAAATAGATCATGTTGTGCCGGCGAAAGGCCATTCTTGAGACATATACTCTAAGGAAATAGGGCTCTGTGAAGCATGAGAATCCTCGATGATATATAAGTCGAATATTTCCGTCAGGGTAAAGAAAAGAGGGCTTGCACAGATCGTATTACTGTCTTGCGATCCGTTTGCGGTTCAGTTGATCTATGACCTGAAATGTACCATATTGAGGCTTCGTATCTGCAGTCAACCGCGCCCGCCTTGGCTTGACAGCACGTGTGAGACATGGTTGCACAGGTACGGGATGCATAAATATATTGTTGGACCTCAACTCATCGCTAGCCCTGAACTCATCGTTGAATCCCTACTCATCGTCGGACCTCAGCACAACGTTGTCCATCAGCTTCCCGAAAAAGTTACTCAATAATTATGACGCAAACATTTTTCTTCGAATCTTTTCAGTGGTCTACCATCGAGCCAAATGATGATGACAACGAACTTATTAAATTTCACGTACGTTGTTTTGGGGCAGAATTCGAAATTCGATACCGATTACACGATTTATCTCTTTCACCATATCTTTTGAAACAATTTCAAGATTCTCTTACTCTTATGAGAGCGTGTGAAGTCGGAGATAATCGAGATGCTGAAAAGGCTTTAGAGGAGATCCATCGTCTCAAACAACCATTCGAAGAGCTTATGATCAGACTGGCTCCAAACCCACCACCTTCACACGATTACTTATTCGATTATCTCTATTTGCCAGTTTTTATTCTCCAAGCTATGGCGACAACTCAAGATAGCACTATCATTCAACCAATTTTCAAAGGCGAACTTCCACGACAATCAAGGGTGCCTATCGGTCAGCATATGTCGATTTGGGGAGGTTGGTTGAAGCCAGTGAAATCTTTAACTTCACGACAAATCCGACTTTTACCAACTTCATCGAATCTGGAAGAACATCCCTACCTTCGAGGTCCAACCAAAGTTATTACTGATGACAACACGATATGTTATTATAAGGAGTTTCCTGCATGGTTATCACCTTTATCGACAGTTACTGAGGAAAAACCATGGATACACATACAAATTTCAGCTGCCATTGATGCGGAGAAGCTTCGTTCTGATATACATGTCTGTCGCTTACATAGTGTTATTATTGATGATGATCGCGAAGTATTGCTGCATTGGCCTCATCCTTCGAAAGAGGATTTGTATAATACATGGGGAAAGGATGGCTGTTACCTGGATTGGACAGATGAGCAATATGCAGATCCAAATTTTAATCTAAAGCGCTTAGTGGGCATGCTGCTCTACTATATTGACAACAAGGGCACACTCGAAGAGGTAGCGCCTCGGTCTAACGACGAGCATCGATATCGTTGGGCTACCGAGCTGGAAAATATCGTTGGGGAATTACATACTGCGGGTTTGGTATGGGGCGATGCTAAGCCAAGTAATCTGTTGATTGATCAAAATGATCAATTATGGCTTATTGACTTGGAGGGTAGCTATACTCCAGGATGGGTTGATGAGGCTAATAAGGATAGTCAGAAAGGGGATTTGCAAGGAGTAGAGAGGATCAAGGAATGGTTGGCTAAATACAATAATAAGTCTACTGATTGTATTGGGTTTGAGAAGAATGCGTAGGCTTTGCGTAGACCTTGTAAGAACAACAGCATTGGAAGTTTACTTTTGCAAATAAAGTTCAAGCTTGTCCTCACATATAATATTCCCGTGATAATTCATTTTGACTGGTAATCTTTGACCTTCAAACAGATTCAGTATTGGATTTATCTGCCAATCTTTAACTTAACCTCTCATTTTCATTTCTTTTCATTCCGCTTCGTTTCACTCCATTTTAATCCACTCCAAAAATGACTAAAATACTAACCCACCATTAGCTGATATTCGCTAGAACTCAAAGAAAACTTACACAATTTGGTACAAAAGAATCTCCGTGTGATTAAACCTTGCACAGGAAACAAGAAGCGTGACCGCATGCACAAGTAAACGTCCCAGCAGGGGCCATGCTGCTGCACGAACAGCACCTCCAATTATATTGTCGGAAAACCCGTACACGACATTCCGTTATGCGACAAAAGCCACGCACATACTGCGTAGCTGTCGTAAAATTGCGACCGGAGCATCGCTGCAAGATGCCGTGGATATATACTGCCGCATCTCTAGATGTTTCGCATTGTTCCGGTCTGGGAGGGATCCAAAATGATCGACGATCGGGATGCCCGCAAAGTAATGTCCTTTTAATAAATTGACACATTTTGTATAATCAAAGTGATGAAGAAGTCTTTCATGGTTTGAAGATTGTGGAGAGAGGTATGATGTTATCGAAAGACATGATGTCTAAAGTAAGGGAATGTGGATATCCAGCGGTCTAATACCATACTCAGTTGTTTCACAACTCCTATAAAGCGGACACAAGTCTTTGGATCCTTTCTGATCCATCTTGATTTCCATAAGGTAAGAGTAATCCATTTAGAAAGAAATTTTGATGAGTAGGGAAGAATTCTACCCCGCTGACTACTAAACCACAGTTCATGTATAGCATAGATTTCAGAAGACCTCGTAATCGTGGCTTACAAAGTTGAAAATTTGTGCTAGGATTCAATAGATATAGCAAATAAAACTCAAGGAGTATGATATTTTATGTATAGAGTAATCAAAGTACATGACTGCTAGAACCGCCAATCTTTTACCGTTGCCCTATTCACCAGTCAATATCGCCATCCACCATCGGAATTCCCCACGCTTGGTTATTACTCTATTTAATCTTTCATGATGATAATGCACAGGCAATAGAGGCAAAGTACGACCCAATCCTTAAGCAGCCACAGTGGCAAAAAAGGACGGGGCAATACTAGGCACAGGGAGAGACCCCATGCGAAAGGTGTTACCATATATTAACCTAACACCAGATGATCCTCTCGCTTAATCTTGTTAGGGGTAACAAAAAAAAAAAGATGCGGTCTCAGTTTTCATTTCAAGTAGTGTAAGAAATCCTTTAATAAATAATTTTAGTTATTTTCACGAATAACCGCTAAGCCTGGTAATGCCGAAATCTGTTCCTATAAATTCTCACCAGAGATTCGTAGAATGATCCTAGACGACATCATTTATTCGTCTAGGGTTGTTGTGCTCCAACCCCTAAATGGACCCCGAAAATTCGAACCAAGATCCTGACGAGACTGTGGCTGTACAAGAGTGAAAAGTGATTGGATTGCGTTTGGAGATGCAGAGACCCCGAATCCACCGAAAAAAGAAAGCCTGGGATTGGACCGCAACAATCCTACTACATATCAATAGCGGATTGACTGGTTATGTATTAAGCCATTAAGATCGCGTATTCAATGGTTTATATGTAATCCATACATCAACATCCAAGTAGATAGCATCTAAATCTTCACGCCCAGTTTCGCAAATCATACCATCCCTTCCACCTCCCACATATGTTACACCTTATATAGCAGTGCCTGTTACGACCGCCCATCGAAGTCTTCCGTATCTTCCACCACATCAGTTCTGCATCTTTCTCACTGCTCAACTTCTACAGTTCCCAGTGCTTGGCACACGCTTACTCGACGTGTCAAGAACCTTTTTTTACGGAAAACACGAAATTTGGTGTGTAAGAAATAACGACTCGGATATTGTCCAAGAAGGAAAGTCAAAGAGCGCTCTCGGAGATATTGAAGTAAGTTAAGAGATTTGTTCTGCTTCTATAAAGTTCCTGCAATGTCATCATCCTCAATAGTCTTCAAAACTTCTCCAGATCAACCCATTATCTCATATCCAATTCTTTCACCCACACCCTCAATAATTTTTATAGCCTCTTCAGATCAGTCACATGTTCACCTTCAAGTACTCTACACTCGCTATCCTATTTAGTTTGGAACTGGAAACTGGCCTAGATCGCCACGGAGTTTGTCAATAACTTCATTGCAGACCATATGACTAAGAAAAATATATAAAAAATGCACTTCGAAGCATACCTGCAATGTCACGATGCATGACATCAATGGCGTTAATACACAAATTTGTGATTCGTTCCAATCTCATCTGCTTCAACCAGCCAGGGAATCTTCTCATGCCTCACCTCGCCTCGCGAAAATGCAAAATGTAGATTCAGATACTCTTCAAAGCAGGCTACGAAACACAAAATACTCTACGCCAAATAATTGGCTAAAGATCAATTTTCTAGGTGGTGCAGATTGACAAGGTCTTCTCTACAGCACCACCACCCATCCACCGTCACGACAACTATCGCATCCATTTACTCAACCCTCCAAAACTAAAACCAGTCTAGTAAACAAGGACCATCCCGATATACACATAAAAACCACCGAAGAAGCAACCTCCCTGGTGAACACCTTTAGCACAAAAACCAACTTTCTCATCCCGCCGCCGTCTCACTCGCCGGACTCGGCACTCTCTCCCCATCTGCATCCCACTCACTCGGTTCACTCCCCAACACAAACTCCATCACACCACCATTCTCAAAAACATCACTGAACGTTACCCAATTCTTATTCCACTGCACACCATTAACCCTCAAACTCTGCACATAAAAACTACTATCCCCATTCCCATCACCACCCGTACTATTTATCGTCAAAGTTCTCCGCTCATTTGGTGCAGCAGAGTTACTGGGAACTAGATCTATAGTTGTGGATTCAAACCAGGGGGATGTGATAAGGAAATTTGGAGTCGCGGTTATGGGGTAGAGTCCGATCATGTTCCATATGAGCCACGTTTGCATTGCGCCTGCGTCGGAGTTACCCGGGAGCCCAGACGGAGAGAGATTGTAAGTTTTGGCTACTTTGCGGGATTGGTAGGTTGAGCGGGATTGATTATTGATGAAGTTGTAGAGGTAGGGGACATTGAATGTACTGGGATGTGTTAGTTTCTCACTAACATTTTTTTGGTGGCTCGGATGAGTGAATAAAGAAAATGGAAAGACATACACCTCATTTGTACCATCGAAGATGATACCTTGTGGATCATTAGGGTTAGCTCCAACTGTAAACATAGTATCCAATCTATTATAGAAAGTGGTATCTCCTCCCATATATTCAATAATGGTATCCATATCATGAATATCACCCCAAGAATAATGCCACGAATTTCCCTCATAAAATGGATCACCCCAATACCCATCATTAAGTAAAGGATTCACCGGCACAAAAGGTGTCGAAGAATTTGGTGCAGTGTGAGGAACCACAAACCCTGAGTACCCAATGGAAGTCAAATTGTGATTCCAATGATTCCTCCAGTTTCGCGAACGAGCAAGATATTTCGCTGCGTCGTCTGATTTTCCCAATCCAGTAGCTACCTGGTACAGTGAGAAATCATTGTATGCGTAATCGACGGCTCGTGAGCCGGCACGACTATATGTAGGCGTGATGTAGCCATATTTTTTCCAGTCGGGTAGTGCACCTCTTCCTTCCTTTGTTGACGAATCTGGAGCCATTGGGTCAGGTGGGACTGTGTTTTTTGGTTGAACTTCGGCATCTTTTACCATGGCAGCGTAGCCATCGTCCCAATTAATTTGTCCTCTTACGCCTTTCACATAAGCATCGGCTAAAACGTTGTCTGCATTGGAACCACCTTGGGTTCGACCATTGTAGTTTGAAGAACGAGCATCTGGCATGTAACCCTCATGACGCCAAATGTCAATCAAAGAACGAATGTATTCTTCGTATGTGGTTGGTTGAAGAACGTGTAAAAGAGCTGTGCTACAACGAAAAAGATCCCAAAGAGTGAATATATCTTCATAGTATGGTTCAGTGGAAGTCCATTTTGGATTCTCTCCTGTTTGGTTCGTTGGGAGAAGATTCATGAAATACATGGATGTATATAGTAACCCGAGGTTTGTAGCATTAGTAGAAGTAGTTGTAATACCTGATAGAACTTGGTTATTCCAGACAGACTTGGTGTCTGACACGACAGTGGCAAATGTGGTATCATCTGGGATCTCATTGTTGACATTCTGACATGCCTTTTCCTTGGAGATCCAAGAAATCCCAACACGTGAGGCGACCGCAGTTGTATTGAACGTATAAAGTCCACCAACAGCAGTATTCAAGTCGGCTGCAGTAGCAGACTTACTGGGCTGAAGGACACTGCCAGTACCGCTATTTGTGTAGACATTTGAAGCCGAAGGTGTTATGTTAAAATAACCACCTTGATACATCAGTGTGAATCAGGAATCGTACGATACTTAGACACTTACAAGAATATATCGTCCAATCAGGTGATCTATTCCATCCGTTATTGTATACTCCCGATGCCTCATAATGTCCATCTGGAAAAATTTGAAAACTACCTCCATCGTACCCTTGACCCAAACCTTGACCTCTGAACGAAGGGAGCACATGGCTCACATCGATCAAGATATTGTTGGCAGTGCTTGTAGTTGGAAATGTGTATTTATACAATCCAGCATGTGAAGTAGCAGCAAGCTCGACAACAACATCGTCACTTGTCTGAACACGATAGTAGCCTATAGAACCTTGGTCTGGGACTGCTCTGCCGACGGTTATACCTGACAAAGGGTTTGTGATTGTCCCTACTAGAGGCAGCTGAGCAACTGTTCCATATTTTGGTGCCCCTCCAGTGCCTTGCTCATGCATCAGACTGAATCCAGAGAAATTTCCATTAGGAAGGTAGCCGGAGTACGAGTCTGTACCCTGGACAAGGAGATCCGGGCCAAGTTTGACCATTCCCCAAGGTCGAGCGACACCAGGGAAATCATTGCCACCATTTTGTGTTCCAGTGCTTATGTCGTTAGATACTATTTACATCGAAAGGTTCAGTATACTTACAACACATTCACATATTGTGAATAATCTGCTTGCGCTTGGACGAAGTCCAATATGAAAAGCGGAAAGACCCATACCAAATTCATGATCTGAAAATGAGCTATGGGTAGCTTAAGAGGGTGAAATGTAAAATGGATGCTATGAGGGATTATATACAACTCGACAAGTCTAGGATTCTATGTCGAAAGGATAGGATTTCGTAGTTGTTGCCTAGATAGGACATGTTTGAAAGGCTAGATTCGTTTTGGTGCATGAGTGAAATAAGAATATGAGACCACATCCCTTCACGGGGAAGATCATACCGTCTAAACTCAGGCAATCCGAACATAGTAAACAAGTTTGAATAAGAATATTTATCATCACCTATTTCCGAGTAGGAAAATTCGTTCAAGTGGATTCAAAATTTTCCGCTTGTCAATCCACTTCAATCATTGATCCAATAATACACTTACAACCTTTATTCCATAACAGAAAAGTGTGTTCGGTATCACTTGAGTTTAGACGGTGGCAACCAATGATGCAGTACGACCCAAAAATTTCTATTAGGAATTCGTGAATGTTAAGAGAAAGAAAGGTGATTGGAAGTGATGTCGCTGGGATCGTGCAACTTCTAGGGAGAACATGCCAAGAACCTCCCGTATTTAAAATAATCAAGATCTCATTCGAAACTGCCGAAGTGGTTGCACGCTTGGGTGGTGATCATCTCCTCTACCCACTGATATCGTCACTTGATAGTCCATAGTATAGTGATTCACTCTAGAGTTTTAGTCTTATGAACCCCAATATCTACTGTTGAGCCACACGTGCGAAAGACGTGAGACCTTATTGTAGTATTGGCGAATGTTCTTCTGATCTCGGAGTCTAGCGTACTGCATGGAATTTGTGGGTTTCATCGGATAAAGTCTCTTCCCGAGGTAACACTATCCAACCACGACAACAAGAAGAACCTCATGGTGTTTTGAAAACCATCACAGGTGAGAAGATGTATATGGAACACTGCAGAGACATGCATAAAACCAATCTTTTATGATGTATTACAACTATGATCCTCAAGTCATAAGGTAACGAGATGGAGAAATATTGGATGCTCAACACTTTGTTTAAATGCAGGTTGAGATTTTCTGAATCTCACGGGTTTGGCTTATGGCGGGCGTAACGAGTTAGAAATGATATCTAAAGCATTTGAAACTATCAACCGGCTTGATATACAAATATGAAGAAATAAACGGGATGAAGAATTGATTGTAGATAGTTTAAAAATAGTGAAAATTCTACCGGCATTCACGACCCTACTTATATACTGTGCTGACTCAGCATGAATCTACAGGGTCGCTGCTCGGTGTATTAAGCCACTGTTCAGGCGGGGCGGTGTCAACTCTGTAATTACATCTCAACGACTGAAAGCCCTCAAACTCTTTGCTGTCAAAGTCAGAGTACTTGAGGAGAGCACTAGAACCTCATAAGCTTCGAATATGAAGATACAAACGAGATCAGAAGATAAATCTGATCGACTGACTCTCTGATCCGGTCTACCTACGTGGCAGTATGCATGTACTGACTTGTTCGGCATAATCCTTAACAGTTGCAAGTACTCGAGCCACAGGGCGAAAGCTTTTCTAATTAATTTCCGAAAGTGTTGTGAACCTCGGCGAGGAAAAACCAAGGACGACACTGCTACCCACAACGTCATTTACCTACTCAAAGTTGATTGCTAGTACTGATATGAAAGCTCTATCTTTAAAATACAGAGGAGTGGGGTTTAGCAGCTTGGAAACCCGGAGCACGTGAATTTGCTCAATATTTCTCATCTCGCAGACTTGTGCTCCAAATTTAGGTAACCTTATCGCGGTTAAGATTGCCGTGGAAATGCGGGACGGGCCGCTTCATATAAGGTCACTTGGCGTTGAGTTCTTCGAATCGCCGTCGTCGTTTTTCGGCGATGCAGTCGGAACACCGAGTTGAGTAGTTCCGAAAATCTTAATTTGCTTGGAGTAGAAACTTGTTGTTTGAAGTTTGCACTACGTAGTACTAGTCAACTTATATTACCCTTGGCCCCACTTTTATATCAAAAACAGACAAAAAACATCTATTCTGTTTCACACTTTTTAGAAAAACGATAGAATTTATAGAATTGTTACGAGGTTTGCCGTCTAGATCACGTGGAAGTGCTCTAGGCTCTCGAGGTGGTTTATAACTAGGCGTCAAGCAGGGACTTTAAGTAATGACAATAATATGATGCAATTCGTAACTAATAGTATGGTATACTAAATGATTGATCTTGAGCACGAAGCTCTATACAAAGGAAATCCATCTTAATTATATAGACCTTCATGCCTATGGCTAGTCAGGACCGCGCAGCGGTCCTGGACAGCCAGCGTTCCTGGACAGCCAGCGTTCCTCAGCGGTCCATAACGTGACGAAGTCACGTTACCTTGTTTTAGTCATGTGACGCGGCGTAGATGTTGGCCGTCGTAACAAGAATATTCCTTTCAAGATATTGAACATTTACTTTTGAATTAAAAACTAGGATTTTTAATTCAATCTCTTTATCACGGGGCAGGCAGGCAGAATAGGGCTCCTAGTAACTTTGTCCTAATTTGGCAAAGTTATATTGATTCAGATAATAGGTTCAGATTAAGGATTAAGACGTAGCTCGAAGAGCTACGATACAGGATCTTCCTGGTTGAAGATATACAGACTTTTCGCAAGTAAGCTAGCCCGATCGGGCACTAGCTCACTTGCGCACCGGCGCGAGCGCCTATCTTGGTCCTATCGGATAGGATCAACTGCTCACGTGACTGACACCGTGACACTCTTGTAAAAAAAATCATAAATAATCTTCTAAATTATTTATAAGTTTATAGTTTCAGAATAAGAAATCACTAAAATATAGATATTTATATATATTTTTAATAAAATAAATTTGGGAAATACTTGAAGTTTGTGTTACGATAGTAACAATTGACTAATTAGGAGAGCTTAGGCCTTGTGCAAAAGCGATCAGATTTCATCGAATTAATATGTGATCTGGGTCACCTTAAGATCGTATGTGCACGCACTGTCAGAAAACACGTGACTTGGAGCTTTTGGAGCTTGAGGATCCAAAAGGATCCAAGGGAGCCTTTGGAGCTTAGGATCCAGAAGGATCCAAGGGAGCATGAATATCTATATAACCAAGATGGATTCCCTTTGTATAGAGCTTCGTGCTCAAGATCAATCATTTAGTATACCATACTATTAGTTACGAATTGCATCATATTATTGTCATTACTTTAAGTCCCTGCTTGACGCCTAGTTATAAACCACCTCGAGAGCCTAGAGCACTTCCACGTGATCTAGACGGCAAACCTCGTAACAGTTTGATACAAAATAAACCTAAGAGTAATTAATATAGGTGTATGATCATTATAACTACTACTACTTGTAGTTGAAAAGACTTCTTCAAGTGTAATGTTATTCTTTCCTGCACGAAGAAATTTCCCTGAATTTCTCGTTTCCTTAGAAAGGACATTGCGGATTGGGCTTACCTATTCGTGTTTTAAATGCTACTTTGTTGTATTATCTCGATATCCAGAATACTGAGTTGGTCCTAGAGAGTCAAATGGCGACATGGTCAAGTACACGCATTTTCTATAACGTAACTTATGGTGAACCGGGTCATATGGGGAACCGGGTCAGGTACCTTTACACCAAAATTTTGGGTGTAAAGGTACTTATAGCAACTTTTTATATCTCTATGAATATTAGAGATATAGCTTAGATATTTTAAAAGTATAATATATCAATATAAATATTGATTATGATAAAGTATTATATAAATATACAAATATATAATAAAGATATTAAAGTTTCTTTAAATTTTTCATTTTGCCTAACAAAAATTACTATAGGAATTTTTAAAATCGTATTAATTCAAGAACAAAATTCTTTATGATTGTTTTATAACTCTAATACTATATTTTTATTGGATATTGAACTAAATTATTAAAGCTTTAAAGTTTATCTTTAATATTTGTAGAGTTATAAGAAATCGCTATAAGTACCTTTACACCAAAATTTTGGTGTAAGGTACCTGACCTGGTTCCCCATATGACCCGGTTCACCATAAGTTACGTTATTAAATTTTTGTTGAAATTCTCTTATTTAAGAACTATTTCATGGAGCATTGTATGCACTAGATGCGCGTTTAATCATTCTAGCAGAAAATATGATGAAGTTGTAAACAAAAATATGTAATACTAAGTGAAAAAACTCAATGAGTGACGAGCATCTTAAGGCCTTTTCCGCCTCAGCCATGTATCTCTCCTTCTCCCATCTCTAACCGACGTATCCCTCCCTCGCTGAATCTCTACATCCTCATATCCAGGGATCCTGATATCCAGTCCATTTCCCACACTAGTACCACTAGGAGAATTGCTACTACCCTCCCCGACATCATTATCTTCTTCAACCATCGCACTATTCCCCTGTTCATCACCAACCAACGCCCCGAACTTCCCACCAACTTTATTCTTCAACTCCTCAAAACCACCACTTTCAACAGTCTTTCCCTCTTCCATAACCACAATACGTCTAGCTATCTTCATCATTCCAACCGTATGACTAACAACAAGCGTAGCCATTCCTTCTCTGTTCTTCAATCTCTGTACCGTCTCCCTTATCACCTCCGCACTACTACCATCCAACCCACTAGTCGCTTCATCCAAAATCAACAATTTTGGTTTTCTAACTAATGCCCTTGCTATTACAATCCTCTGTGCTTGTCCACCTGACATTTCCTGTCCTCCATCTCCTACTGTCGTACTATAACTTTGAGGAAGCGAAATAATAAATTCATGAATCCCGGCATCTTTTGCAGCTGCAATAGCTGATGGAAGATTAGCACACGAAGAAGATTCTGGGAGACCATAGATGATATTGTGAAGTATTGTAGCTGGAAATAGAATGGGTGTTTGTGGAACGAGAGAGACGCAAGCTCGGAGAGATGGGATATGACAATTCGTAATTGGAACACGGTTGAATGTTAATGGTGGGGGTATTGAAGCATCAGGTGGATAGAGACCAATTAGCAGAGCAGCTATTGTGGATTTTCCAGAGCCAGATGGTCCAACAAGTGCGGTTGTTGAATTGGGGCCAATGGACAGAGAAATAGATGACAAAGTTTGTGTTTCGGGGCGAGCGGGATATGTGAATGAAAGGCGGTTGAATTTGATTGGAAAGATGGTTGAAAGTCGTTCTGTCCCTTTATTTTCGTTAGAAGAAGATGACTCTAGATTAGCCAATTCGAGCATCTGTGTCGCTGTCACACGAGAAGAATTGATTTGTGGTATCATGGCTAGCATGCTGGTACTGTTAGAAATACCGAAGAGTAAAAGATTAACCGTCTGGAGTGCAGTGGCAAGACTAATTTCCCTTCTAGTGATGAGTATAGTGGCATAGTAGAAGACGGTGGCAGTGATAAAAAAGGACATTGCGTCAGTCAGTCCCCAAAGCAATCCCGAGTAGTTCGCTCGTATCAGTCCAACTTTATACAGCTCTTCAGTAGACTTAGTGTGCTTTGATTGGAAATATGTTTCCAGAGTAAATGCTCGCACGACTTTAATGTTGGAGAAAGTCTCTGAGAATATTCCGGTGGCCATTTCTGATGCGTAGTTGCACTTGTTTTCCCACTTCCCACTTACTCGATTGAAGATTTTCGTGACAGCGAATATAACTGGTCCACAAGCCATAGAAACCATTGTAAGTTTCCAAGTATTCACGAACGCCCAAATAATTGAAATAAATAGCATAAATAGTGCAGTAAAAACGATGCCGGCAAAGCGACCAACGAGGTTGCGCATTTCCTCAGAATTCCTGTCCAAAATTTCGTTTAGTCGACCTGGATTATTTCTGGGCTCTTCGAACCAGGATTTTGGTTGAGCAAGGATTTTCTTCAATGCTTTTACTCGTAGAGCACTCACCCAGGCTTGTCCGGCAAGTTCTAGGGCATAATGCGAGCAAAAGCGTGCCACACCATCAGTTGTTGCAACTCCGACCAAAGTAAGTGACCATTTAAGAGCATTTGAGCTCCGATTCTCCGTTTGGTAAAATGTGTTGAGAAGCTCGGTGTATACGATCGCAAATGCTGGTGTTGATGCCGCCACTATGAATGACGCGATGAATCCACCCAAGAGAGTTACACGTTCCCTTTTATTTAACATTGACCAAACAGTCTTCAATATCTTGATCAAAGAATCAGGTTTGATGTGCTTCGTTTCTCCGTTTGGTTTAGGCTCCTCGATGTTTTCAGCGGAGTCGTCGCAACATTCCAGTAGAGAATCCATTGTGGTGATTTGAGATTCCCGCTTCGTCTTGCCTGATGCTAAGCTGATAGGCAGTTGAATTTGGGATTGCCTCTTGAATTTCTCTTTCACCGTGGGATTTTCTGAGATGGAGTCAAACCTCGACTCTTGATATCTTGGCGGGGTTGTTGAATATATAGGCGACGTATTACCCGGCACTTCAAAATTTTGTAACCTGGAGGTAGGTCTCTGAAAGTCATCGAATCTTGAACGCGGTCTATCCACTCTTGATTCCCAAATATCTTTTGAGCTCAAGTCATTAACATATGATATAGAAGCATATCCGAGAGACAATCGTCTATTTGAAATATCCAGAGATCGATGACTTCCCACATTTGGACCGTATAGCGTAGACATGCCGGACAAACGAGGTGTCAATTCTTGAACAAATTCTTCAAAACCCCCAGATAGTGGCGTTCCAGGGTCCGAATTCCTCCTCATATCAGACAAGTCTATGGGTTGTTCTAGAGGCGGTTCAGGAAGTTGCGAAAAGGTTGCAAAGGTACCATTGGCTTTGGCAGAAAGCTTTCGTCGATATCCTTCCTGGACAACCCTACTTTCTTCCATAACGTAGACATAGTCATCGTCTAAAATTTGTGAGATGTCATGAGTCACAATGATTGTTGTTTTCCCTTTACGCCATTCTCGAATATTATCCATGACCTTGAGTCTGTTGGTGAGATCAAGGGCGCTTGTTCCTTCGTCCAGAATTAAGATTGGTGCATCACGCAGCCTGGCTCTAGCCAGTGCCACACGTTGTTTTTGTCCCCCACTTAATTGTCTCTTTTTCGAACCGATCATAGTATCAAGACCATCAGGAAGATCAGCAATTACTTGCTCTAAACTGGCTGTAGAACAGGCATTCATGATATCGGCATCGTTGGTTGCTCCTTCCTTGCCGAATTCTATGTTCTTCCTAATTGTTTCATTGAAAACGACACTTTGCTGTAGAACAAGTGTAATATTGTGCCTCAACCAATCAGTATCGAGATCCTGTATACGATGACCATCTATCAAGATGCTGCCTTCATCAGCCTCATAGAATTTGAGCAATAAGTTTCCCAATGTACTTTTGCCGGAACCACTTTTGCCAACCACAAACGTAGTTTCCCCTGCAGGAAAGAAAAAAGTCGCTTGCGTAAGGGCATTTTGTTGCCGATTCGACGGATATGCAAAAGTAACCTTCTTTTGTTAGCTGTGAAAAAATTGATTGTGGCTACTTTAACTCACATCATTGACCTCGATATCACCACTACACAATCCCGGGGTTTTTAATTCTTCTGATTGTTTTGCACTTCCTCCTCGATCCACCTGATTCATAATGGACTTGAGCGTGGCACCCGCAGACATTCCTTTTGCTAGGACAAGCCATTGTGGTAAAATAACTTCTATAGCCATCATCCCAGTCATACAGGAATAGAAAGTCGTGAGAACTTTTCCGGGATCAAGCCCACCGTCGACTAAAGTAATACCATAGCCAAAACCTTGAATAAAAATTGCTATCATGACGAACTTCGTAATTCCAAACTGAAGTGCATTTGACCTGGCTTGAATCAGGTAATAAACGGTAGATCTTTTGATTGCCAGAAAATATTGCCATACTTCCTGGTCTTGTCCATTGAATGATTTGACTGTGTCAATAGCTGTGATGGCAGTATTAGTAAATTTCGATGCCTTCGACAGTTCTCTTTTCTGCGCTTCGATGGCAGGGCCCATTTTCCTGGAGATGAGATAGAGTATCCCACCGGCGATGGGAAATGTCGCTATGATTACAAGCGTTAGATTCCACGAGTAATAGAAGGCGGTCCCAAGCGCTGCAGTGGCGCTCACTGTCTCGAACAAAAGAAATCCGAGAGGTTGAGATGTTGATAATTGAAGCTCTCGAATTTGACTGTTCCCAAAGTTAGTGTTTGTCTTGTTCGAGAATCGATGTATTTACGTTTCAATTCGAATCAATAACGATCCGATACCATCTTTACGTAAATCAAACCACTCCAAGTCCTTCTCCAACATGCCAGCAAACATTTTCTCGCGGACGCTTCTCGCTTGAAGTTCTCCGAATATCATCCACGAGCACAGAAATAGTCCCTCAAATAACCATACCGCACTTCCCAGTACGGATATAGCTATGCACCATTTCGAGGCTCGATGTAAGGTCTCTTGCGCTGTGATGCTACCGCTTCCAAATTGAGTAAGAGCACTAAATACATTCCCGTAGAAGATTGCCGATATAGGTTTCAAAACACCGCTCGCAATTGCGAAAATAATACATATGACTAAGTTGAATGTGTGCTTCTTCGTCGTGAATGTGAATAAAGATTTGAAAGATGATTTGATTTTTTCGTCAGCTTGGTAATTTTCGACATCTCGCAGTTCAATAGATGAGTCTTGATCATCTGCGATAGTAATGCGCGACGTAGGATGGCCATACTTCTTCTGGCTCTTCGAGCCTTTACCCTTCAATATTGTCATTGAAATTTTTATGTGCAATGAATGATGTAAAAAACATTGAGAAATCTGTAAAACAAGAAGAAAAGTTATTAAACACAATTTCAACTGCAGAGTTCTACACATGGGTCGTAATCTGAGCTACAACACCCTGATTCGAGGCTTGATTGTGGTGCTTCCCCTTAGTATTGTTCGTTAAGCGAAGAGTGAAGAACAATACAGACATCAATGAAAAAGATGGCCTTTGAAAAATACATTGTTCTAGAAGCTATTCACTGCTTCTTCCCTCGAATTAAAGCAATAATAAAGTCTAGGCAACATATATTAAGCAAAAATTTGTTGAAATCAATCAGGTGAATGACGTAGCATATTCACACGGGGACAGACGAAAGTGATTTGTACTTCCATTGCCTTGATCTTGCAGAATCGAGTTTTGTTCAAACAAAGCACAATGAGCGCTCAAGACACAAGAAGACATCGAAATCATGTAGGTCAGAAATGCAGAATTCGTATGTAATAACGATCTATGGCTGGCGGTTTGCCCTTCGAAGCTGCTTTAACAACACCGGTATGATAACAGAGGTCAGTTTTCTATGTCAGAAATGTCACACGCTAATCTTCGTCTACCAAATAATTCTCTTGGTGCGTGTCGTGAAATTGCGGAACACTGCAATGCAGTGGCATGATCGGCATGAGCTTTCCGGAGGTGCATCCAGTGGCATCGGTAGCTCTGGCCTCTCCATATCCCTTTCTTTGACCTTTTGTCATAACACTAAAGAAAAGGTGGCACTTTTACACCCTTAGTAGATATGTTCAGATAGAGAAGGACCAATGAGACTTTTGAGGGGTTTTTGAAGCTCCATATTGGAGCCATGATTGGAGAACAAATGGCATATTATCGTACAGCAGGTACATGAGAAAGCTATTGTTTCCACTTTCGCCTTTTCTCAGACTTGTCTTAATACACGTGAAAGCCTGGGTGTATTATTCCCGAGGTTCATCACTTGATGGAAACTCGATTCTTTGTGGCCGTCTGAGCTAGGCAAAGCTTGACCGCCCTTATTTTGATCTGTACTAAAGCTATTCTACACTAAAATTCTCCCTTTGAGAGGAACATCTCATAATCATAGATTTCCAAGACGAATTACATGTTCAATCAAAATATGTGAGAGGAAAGTTTGATTTGGGGTTTCTGATGAAGTAGTAGAACGCTTTGGACTGGTGGTCGCCAGATCGCGCATGGTTAAATTCACGTATGGTGAAGGTCACGGGATCCAAGTCTGACCGAGGCTTTATATACGCACAGCTCAGATATCTATTGCTACTCTCGCCTCTAGTTTATTCTCACCTCAATTTCATTCTTATCTCTTACGCATCCTGCGATAACTTCCTATGATATTTGATATCACTTCAAATTGAAACATGAAGTATACTCCCACATAGTCCTTCAACATGTATTCAGTGTAGCCTGCAATTAATTGGTTTACTTGAAATAAAGTAATGTGAAAGTCACGTTTTCATGATTTCGCTGTTGTCTTCGTGCCAGTACTTTCAAGGTTGCACAGACTGGTAGGGTTACAGTATGTCTATTTTGACACCCTATCAACTGGATTCTATTACGCTAAATATATATAGCTGTGCATCTGAGTCGTATGTCGTTATATGCGACCATTTCAGCCTGATAGCTCCCCCATTCTTGTTTGAAATGAGGGGTACCTTGACAAGAGATATCGGCATCTATCAATCATATGCAAATCGCAATATAAAAATAACGAGAGGGTTAATATGGTTGCAGTTGGTTGTACTCGGTTAGAGGTTTAAATCAACGACCTGCCATATCTAACAGTGCACAATTCCAAAATAGGTCCTTTAGCTCCCTTTCGAATAAGACCCGAGCTAAATCATGAAGTATTGATCCCCCGCATTATCTATTGGACATGCATCTATATACATAGAAGCAACTTAAGTAGTTTGTCACAATCCTTCCCCGGATTCAAACAAGATTATAGGTTGCGCAGAAGATTGTCAGGGTGGCTGATCGGCTGATGATACGAAAGGAGTAATTTATCACCGATACTCTCGTTACATTCAGGTGCAAGCCATGCTATTATGCTTGAAATATTGCCATGATACACTACTTCATCTGTACAAACGTCCGTTATCTTCTTCAATCAGATATTCCATGCATGGTCAAAAGATGGCAAGTGTAACCATGATTGAACCACGCGAGCCACACCAAAATGAATACTATCTCTGGCTAATTTATTATCTACCTGCTACCGTCTTTCTCCTTATCTTTCTTTTCTTACTGTACTTTCGTTCTTTGGTCATTGATCATGTCGAGGTTTGAATACTCACGAGTCTTGGCGGACGAGAAGGTGGAGGATGAGCAACCTGAAGTTCCTCGTCGAAAGTCTCTAGCAAGCGCAATATTTTACGCATTCGCTGGACTTGTTTTGTTTACTGCATTTACCGCATTGGTTGTTAAGCTATCAAATGTCGGAAGTGTTCAGCCAAGCAACGAGGCACCCAACTTCAAATCCGACTGGGCATCTGAACATGAACATGAAACACGAACAACAGGTGATCAATACCTCATAGGTGTCGGCAAGGCTGATATCACGGGGTAAGACACGAGCCATCTCCTAAATACACTTCTTTACTGACATCAATAGCCCTGTTGTCGAAATAAACTTTATGGGTTATGCTAGTCTTCCCCAAGTTGGAACAGGACTTCGTCAACGGATTTTCTCCAGAGCTTTCATTGTCGGAGATGTCAACAATCCTTCCAACCGATTCATCTATCTAGTTCTCGACACAGCATCTGGAGATACCGCAATAAGATATGGAATACTCGAAGGTGTAGCAGCTCTCGGTTCAGCATATTCAATCTATGGACAACATAACATCGCCGTCACAGGAACACATCAGCATTCTGGTCCTGGAGCATACTACAACTATCTTCTACCACAAATAACCTCACTAGGTTTCGATAAGCAAAGCTACCAAGCCATTGTAGATGGCGCCGTTCTTTCAATTAAGAGAGCACATGAGTCGCTTACTACGGGATATCTAAGTACCGGCGATACAAATATCACAGATGCAAATATTAATCGCAGTCTCTATGCATATCTTGCCAACCCTGCAGCGGAAAGGGCATTATATCCAGATAATGTTGATAAGACAATGAGTATGCTTCGATTTCAACGAGCTTCGGATGGATTGAACATTGGTGTCTTGACATGGTTCAGTGTTCATGGTACTTCCATGTTAGAGAATAATACACATGTCACTGGTTAGTTCTTCATGTACTCTGTTGACAGAAACATTCTAATTATAACATCAGGTGACAACAAGGGAGTCGCAGCTTATCTATTCGAGAAAGCAGCCTTGAATGACCCTAAAGCTGCTCCAGGTTTCGTAGCGGGTTTCTCCCAATCAAGTGTTGGAGATAGTTCACCAAATGTTCTCGGCGCCTGGTGTGATGATGGTTCTGGTCAACAATGCACATTAGAAAACAGTACCTGTGCTGGTATATCCGAAACATGTCATGGACGAGGTCCAGCATTCCAAGCATTAGATTTAGGAGTTACAAGTTGTTACATCATTGGTCAAAGACAATACGACGCCGCTCAAGCTCTTTACGTAAGTTACTTTTCTTTTAGACTTTTTACTCGAAAACAAATTGCTGATTTGTATAGAACTCCTTGGATTCGGTTGGTACACCGCTCGTGGATAGCAGTGTCAAATCTTTCCATTTCTTTCAAGATATGCAGTATTATGATTTTCCACTTGCAAATGGATCGATTGCTCAAACTTGTCCGGCGGCTTTGGGATATTCGTTTGCGGCTGGTACTACTGATGGGCCTGGCGCATTCGATTTCACACAGAATGATCCAGGTGCACCTAATGATCCTCTTTGGAGTTTGGTATCTGGTCTTCTTAGGGTGCCGACTGCTCAACAGGTATGTTCTTTTCTTCTTCTGATTATGTGATTTGTGTGGTTGTAGGAGCTAATATTAATGTCTCACAGGTTGCTTGCCAATATCCCAAGCCTGTCCTTTTAGATGTTGGTGAGATGTCTTCTCCTTATGCTTGGACTCCTAATATTGGTATGTCATTTCTCGTCTTTTCTCAATCAACATCTTCCCCATAACACATCCCTTCTCAATCCACCTCTACCTATCACAACCTTCCCATTCCACTCCATTCCGTTCCATAATTTACTCTTCCAACCAAACCCCCTCCTTTTCATCCCCACCACCAAAACCCACCCCACTAACCAACCACCCACCCACATACAGTCGACATGCAACTCCTCCGCGTAGGGCAACTAATAATCATCATCTCCCCCTCCGAAGCAACCACCATGTCCGGCCGGCGCTGGAAATCCGCCATCGCCACCGCAGCCCGCACCTCCAAAATCACCAGCACCTCCCCGAAAGTCGTCCTCGGCGGTCCCGCAAACACCTACGCGCACTACCTCGCCACACCCGAAGAATACACCATCCAGCGGTACGAAGGCGCATCCACGCTCTTCGGTCTCCACGAACTAGACGCTTATATCCATCTAACCACCTCCTCTATCGGGTATCTCTCTGCCTCAAATACTAGCCAGCCGGCGCCGGGTCCTAGTCCCCCTAATAACGTTAATGCGAGTTTAAGTTTTATCACAGGTGTAGTATATGATAGTGGATCATTTGGGAATATATCCGTGCAGCCTGCTTCGACGTATAAGATTGGCGCGGTGGTGAATACGACGTTTGTGGGGGCGAATCCGAGGAATAATTTAAGGCTTGAGGGGACGTTTACGGCGGTTGAACAATTTGGGAGTGATGGGACCTGGAGTACGGTGAGAGATGATTGGGATTGGTCTTTGGTGTATACGTGGACGAGGGTGAATGGGTTGACGGGGTCGAGTAGTGTGGTTGTGAGTTGGGAGACGGGGACTACGGATGGGACGCAGCCCGGGACGTATAGGGTTAGGTATAATGGAGATTCGAAGAATGCTTTGGGGAAGATTACTTCGTTTACGGCGGTTAGTAATAAATTTACTTTGAGTTGAAGGGTGGATGATGGAAGTGGAGATACTGTGGGATGAAGCCGTGAGAGTATTTGGAAGGAATGCGAAATGATTGACAGAGGAGGAGAAAGATGAGGAAACGATTTCTTTATATTCAATATTTTTGATGATTTATACTTCTACTATCTTATCATCATCCGAATCTGATGCAGGATCTTCTGCATCCTGTGATGCCCAACTTCCTGCAATACCATTTGACTGTGATGAGAACGGCTTTGGTGATGAAGAAGGTTTGTCCGATCTTCTAGCCAAGGTTGTCATGCCCGAGTCCACTTTCTCTTCTCCCTCTTCATCTCGCATCAAAACCTGTACCAGTCTCTCACAAGCCTCTCTCATTTCATCATGATCAATCTTTAAATGTAATTCCCTTATTATTGGGTACACCTTGATCTCCCTCATGATATCTCTCCCCTCTCTTGTCGTTGTGAGTAACATCAATGTTTCCACATGGGTTTGCATGATAGTCGGATCACTATCTCGCTCTTTATCTGGCGGTAGTAGTTGTAGATCTGGTAACATTGCCATGGTATCCTCCTCGTCAAATTCCTCGCTTCCCATGATAGGTAGCAGTAAATATGGTAATATATTGATCTCATCCTCTGATAGGAACGAAGGATGTGATTCAATTTCGAACGCAACATTCTTTATCGTCGACGCAACACCCTTTCGACGAATATCTGATTTATGTTCGGTGAAAACCGTCATTTTCGTGAGAGGTACAACTCCATCGTATTCCTGTTTTGTTAGGAAGTACTTCCGTCCTTCTTCATGCTTGGCTAGATCTGCAAATAAATATGCGAGGTAGTCGTAATCTGCTTCTTTATTGTATGTTCCATCTACACCTTTCACGAAAAGATCCATCAATTGATCGATCGCTCGATTGTTCGAAGTTAATTCTTTCGGCGCAGGACGTTCCAGGGTTATAATCTGTTTGAAGTCGTCCCATTTTGCAAGATTCGCCAGTAACATAGCAATGAAATTTGCATTTGGTTCTTTGGGGTTCTAGAGTAGAAGCGCTGTTAGATATTATCGAGTTGGAGACCAAGGAGACCGACATACTGTTAATTTGCTCAGTAATGTATTGATGAACTCCTTATCGCTCGCAAGATATTCCAAAACGTCCTTGTCTGTCGACAAGTTTATAAGAATTGTAATCGCATCTTTGGCTATTTGCTGTACAGGCGTCAGTCGAACCTTCACTAATGAAGATGTTTTGTGAGGTTACAGTCGTACTTTGTAGTCGCGGACCAGTAATTTCAGATCCTTTACTGGTAAAAGCTCATTTGTCTTGAATATTGAAGGCTGCGACAACGAATATGGTATCAAATTCTCGACGGCTATTGTGACGCAATCAGTCAAAAGTTTTGCGATGAGTCGAATATTGTGAACATACCGATGGTTCGCACTTGAGTATTTCCATGGGATATGAAATCGACAAGCTATGATAGTAGTTGGTAAGTTTAGTTATGAATATAAAATCAAGTGAGACTTTACCTCTTCTAATTCGGTCGGCATGTTGTAAGTTCTTTCGAGTGATAAATAATAATGTTAATGTCGATGCCTGTGACGAAATTCTTCAAAATTGTTTTTGGAGGGGTAAAAATGAAAGTCCACTTTTCTGCCGTTATCTTCTTACCGCTTTTTTATTTGGTTAGAAAAATTTACGCCCGGTGAGCGTCTCATTCAATCAACGCAAGACTGCATCAGTATTGCCTATTAACAACCTATTGTATTCATGGCAATCACCTATTTCACATAATCTCATAAAAATCCATGGCAAGCACTATATATTTCGCACCACTTCAAACACTACATACGAAAATAATTACTACAGCTCAATCTCAGCCAGCTCCTTCATTCAAGACTAGCTACACTCCAAATCCCCAACCCTAAACACAATTAATACCCAACAAACTCTCATCCACATTCGTACAAGTCCACGTCGCCTTCTTCTTACTCGGTGTAGTGATATTAATATTCTGAGCCGAGATATTTATACAAGACTATTTGAATTTTAATTGTTAGTCATTTCTTAAAATGAGGTAAATGAAGCGTGGAAGATAAGAGATACTTACACTAGCACTACTACACACCAAAGTCCCAACTTTAGGATCATGTTTTGAACTAGCGACCCCGACGAAATTCTTGAATACGACATCTTGGATGATCATTTTCGTCTGATATGATGGTTAGTTAATTGTTCTTTAGTCTCATGTGAGGGAAGGGGATATGGTGACAGCGAAGTACTTACAGGGTAGGCGTTGCAATTTGCCGTAGTTTGCATATAGCAAGAAGTGAGTTCAATCGAGTCTATAGTATTGGCAATCAGTCAACATACTCATACTTTCCTTTCCGTGAAACTAGTAGATACTTACAATCATCATTAACAACCGTCATTCCATCATATGTAATATTCTTCACAACTCCACCACCTCCACCTGCCCCATAAGGTAAACTTCCATCTGTATTTGGCACAGCACCTGCCCAGACTTTGATTCTTGCTGCATCGCTAGCATTACTTAGTGTATTATTGTAAACGTAAATATCTTCGACGATATCGGTAACTCCGACATATTGTCCTAAACTTCCCACAGATATACCATGCGAACCAGAACAGGCTAGGTTTTGAATGAGTATAGAACTGCTGTTGGGTTTGAATGATACGCAATCATCCGTGTTGAGAATAGTCGAGTTTTGGATTGTGATATGGGAAGAAAGGTAGGTATCCCATCCGTCTGAGGAAAATGAGAGTTAGTACTCAATCTCTAGCTTGAACAAGGAGAAGAAGAAAACTCACCAGAATTCTTCACGGGATGTGAATTATTTGTCACTGCCTTCAAATCCATTCCACTGATCAAAACATCATTACTACCAGTAATAAAATTAAACCAATTTGGTGGACTCTTCATCTTCAAGTCGCTCATACTTGCCCCATTAACTCCATTCATAACAAACAAGATTGGTCGTCCAAGAGAACTATCTTTCGCAAATGCATCCCACCAAGGTTGACCATTACCATCAATAGTACCTCCTCCATACCAATTTATATCATTTCCTCCCCATTGCCAAAAAGCACTACTATTTTGGAAAACATATTTGAAACTGTTGGCTGTCCAGTAGGTTATGTTGGAAGAGAATTGGATGGTACCCGAGATGTTGAAGTCGATGGATTGGAGAGATTGGATGTCTAGGGCAGTTGAAATTGTGTAGAGGGTTTCATTCAATTGAACAATTCCACCGTGGTTGCAGGATTTTATGGCGGCTAGTAAGGCGGGAGAATCATCACGTCCAGAACCTAATGAGGAAACATGACAAGTGCGATTTCGAGGAGCGGAGAGGGCGGTAGTAGTTAAGTGGGGTTTGGAAGGTTGTAGAGGAGAGATTATGATTTCTGGACGTGAAAGAATCGAGGATGTAGTTTCAACGCCGGAAGAAAGATTGGGGAACGTGGACAGTAGAAAGATAGAGCAAAGACTGTAGGAATAGGAATTGAGATGCATTTTTGCGTCTGTTCAATTATCGCAGATAAGGGATATGAATGAAGTATACCGAGAATGAGGAACAAGTACTACTAGATATCTTTCAGAATTCTAAAAGTACATATATCTCTTAGACATGATTCGGGAAATGGACATGTGCATTTCGGATTCTAACTCCACCGAAAGACGAGTTATGACATGTATGTCTGCCACTTCTGTAATAGATGAAGATTGGCAAAGCTTATAGGCTAAACCCAAAAAAAACATTGCTTTTAGACATATCCTCACATTTCACTCGAAAGTTGAGGGGGCACATTGTAACCTAATCAGGTAGGTGATGTATGTAAGTGTCAAACGAGTAGTATCACAGTATTGATGGTATTATTCGTGAATGTCTAACTAACATCAATTGTAAAAAGTAACAAATAATTCTTGTAAAGATGGATAAAGTTTTCCTTGAAAGATGGACATTGGATGCACAGTGCACACGCACTTTAGCTGCATCCTGCGAGCCCCTCCTCCCCTCCCCCGCTAGCTTAATGTGGGGAGAATTAGTATCCACCAATGATATTGATTTCCATTCAATACATCCCCTCCATGCGGCCGCATGCAAAGCACAATGACACCTGAAGTTATTCACAACTAATGACCAAAAAAAAGCATACACCTCGGTTTAAAAAGAAAAAGTTATATTCGCGGCTCAAAATTCAAGCCTCATGAATAAATGAATAAACAATCTTGAATACAGTATTCACAAATTCAACTCATCATGACCAAACCAAACACCTACACGAATCCCATTCTCCCAGGCAATCACCCCGACCCGTCTATCATTCGCTCTGGCAAAAACTACTTCCTCATCACATCTTCCTTTGAATATTTCCCCGGAATCCCTATATATCATAGCACGGATTTGATATCATGGAAACTCATATCGCATGCGTTAACCCGTCGATCCCAGCTTGATATTCGGACGCCTGAACCGGGAGGTGGGATATGGGCTCCTACTATTAGAGAGCATGATGGATGGTTTTATATTACTGCTGCGTGTTTTGATAGATATAGACCACAGGAGGATCAGAGGATTTGGCCTCGAGGATTTTATGTGAAGTGTAAGGCTGAGAATGTTTTTGGTGGTGAATGGAGTGAGCCGGTTTGGTTTGATGAAGTGGGGTTTGATCAGGATGTAAGTTATTGTTGGTTTAGTGATTTTATATTATGTCTAAGATTAAGCATAAAAGGATGAAGTAATTAGGGGCTTACAATATAACTAGCTATTCTTTGACGATGATGGAAAAGTTTATCTATCAACCACCCGTCGCAAACATGAGCGTACAATTACAAAATCTCTCAAGGATTTTGCGATTCACATCACCACTATTGATCTTTCAACAGGGGCTTCTACATCTGTACCGCAAGTAATTCGCTCCTCACCATCTGGAATTGCAGAAGGATCACACATCTTCAAGCGAGGAAAGTTTTACTATCTCTTCACTGCAGAAGGTGGAACGGAGTCCGGCCATTGTGAATGGGTTTCAAGATCTTCGATTGGTCCCTTAGGACCATGGGAGACCATAGATGCTCCATTATGGGAAATTGGAGTTGAAGGTGATGAAGTGGTAAATACAGGTCATATAGATATTGTTGAGGATGAAAGAGGGAATTGGTGGGCAGTTATGCTTGCATGTCGGCCTATAAAATTGGATGATGGATTCAAGACTTTTGCAAGCATGCCAGGAGAATATGAGAAAGTACCTGGTGGTTGGAAAACTTCTGTTTTTGGTAAGTTTAAGATAGCAGTTGTCAAGAAGCATGATAACTAACGTGAAATGCAGGAAGAGAAACCTTTCTTGTCCCTATGACCTGGAAGGATGACTGGCCCATTGTCAATGATGGCAAGAAAATTACTCTTCAAGGCGAAGGTCCAGGATTATATCAATTAAAGCAACCCACCAAGTGGCGTGACGAGTTTACAAGTCCAGAATTACAACTTGGCTGGTATCGAAAAAGTAAGCCAGCCTACCCCAATATCAACAATTAATCCAGTACATGAAAACCAGCTCATTTACTAATCATCGAATCCTTCATATAGACACACCCCAAAAACAAGACTACCAAATGACCACCCAACCACCTAGTCTCCGTCTCCACGGATCTCCCTACACACTCCTCAGTCCAGCCAGTCCAACCCTCTTCCTCCGCAAACAAACCTCCCGCACAGGACTCTGGTCCACCCGACTAACCTTCCACTCCACAACCCCGCAAATGGAAGCCGGCACCGTAGTATACTGGAACCACCTCACCCACGCCAGCATATCCATCCACGGAACCCAATGTAATCCTCCCAACACTAACACCAACTCCTCCGCAAAAAAATCCATCCACTTCCGTCTCTTCATCAACGGAAAAGATACCCGGAGTATCATCGCTCCATTACAATCTGATGATGACGATAATAATAATAATAACGATATCATACTCTACACAAGCTGTAAACCAAACATCTACAAACTCGGCTACAAAACCTGCCAACAAAATGATAAAAAATCCACAAACCCCATAAAATGGCTAAGCGAAACAACCATCGACGAAATAACCACGGACCCCCTAATCGGAGCCCCCTTCACAGGAATGATGCTCGGTATCTACGCAACAGGAAACGGGGATTCAGGAACCGCCCCTGCGGATTTTAAGTTTGTGGATTTTGATGCTGAGATGAATGATACCGACTTGATTCCTGATTCCTGATTTGATTGTGAGTCGGTAGTTGCGGTTTATGTGCTGGGGATGATTTATTTTATTTGGTGCTTGGTGCTTGAGGTCGGGGGGACGGGGCAGGTTTTTGATGTTGGGAGAATGAGTGAGTGCTGGCTAGATATACTTAGGCAGACATGAGATAGATGAGAGAGATTACTAGATGATTGATTCATGTGTAGAAAGAAGGATTTAGATGGAGAATCAATTATATATATATATATTTAGAATACTATAGAATAGACATTTTTTTATATCGAGATAAGTAGGGCTTTATAAATATAAATATAATCCTTATATTTATTTTCAGTCAACAACTAATATCTGATTATTAATTAGTTAATTTTGCTTAGAAGAAAATTAATTATGATTTTATCCTAGAGGTCTGTCTAGGTTTTATAAATTGATTGATAGGTAGACATTAAAAAGATATATATATAATAAGCGCGCGCATATGGAGAGGGAAAGACATATAATAATCAGAAATAGGATTTTTATTCCTTTGCGTGTGTGTATATATATATATATATATATAATCTTAAGTATATATATAGAGGTATCATTCCATTCACTAGACATCAAACCCGATATCCAAAGCATAACCCATGAACCCAAGCCCACCCAACCGAAGCCAACCTTCAAGTTCCAACCCATTTCCCATGTCCCAAGCCCTGCCCCCTAAACCTTCTCACCCATAACCACATTCTCCACCCCCACCTCTCTAATCCCTTCACCCTCACCCTTACCCGCCACACCCTCCACATGCTGTACATGTACATTCGCATCCACATGATGAGAATCCTCTAGACCCAAACGCGCACCTCCTTTCTCTACATGATTCACGCCACCGAAAAGAACATCCATTTCCTCGAGCATAATGTTGCGGGTTTCAGGGACGACGAAGATGACGAAGAGGGCAAGGAGACAGTTGAGGCCGCCGAAGAAGTAGAATGTGTAGCTGTGGAAGGAGTATGTTAGTGAGGTGCGACATGGAGGTTGGGAGCGAGGAGATAGGGAGGGAAAGACTTACAAACTACACTTTGCCAAGAAAACAGGGAAGAATTGATTGAAAACCAAATTCGACACATTCTGCCACTGACTACACATACCGACTGCCTGAGCTCTAACATTCATACTAAAGATTTCCGACGTCCAAATCCAAGTTGTCGCTCCCCACGTAGGTTTATAAAAGAAGATGAACAAAAACAACAAGAACGTAAGGGCGATACCAACTGGTTGGTCTTTCGTAAGAGTTCTCGTCGTTCCGTTAAGATAATATTCGTTAGGTGTCGCTATACCCACGGAAGCGAAAGCGATCATGCAAAGAGCCATACCGAAACCACCGATGATAAAGAGGAATTTCCGTCCGTAGCGATCAACGGTCCAGACGGCGTTGAGAGTAAATAGAATACCGCAAGTACCGTTGATAGCGTTGATGAGATTGATAGTTTCAGCATCTTTGTAGATACCCTTGTAGATAGCCGAAGAATAACTATTGAGACTTCCTTGGCCAGTGAGTTGTTGACCTCCGTTAATGATGAAAGCAATCCACATTCTCCTTCGAACGGATTTATCCATCCATAATGCTTTGTAGGAGCTGGTAGATGTTTGTTCCTTTTCATATTCAAGCGCTTCTCTAATTTGGAGAAGTTCATCTTCAACTTCTTGTTCGGTGTCGCGGACAAGGAGGAGGGATTTACGGGCTTCTTCAATGTTTCCATTTCGAATGTACCAACGAGGGGTTTCTGGGATGAAGGGAAGAAGAATACAGATGATGATTGGAACCAACATTTGGAAAATGACAATTGTTTTCCAATCCCAATCTCCGAGGGCGACGGTGTGTTTTCCGGTGGCAAAAGCAATCCAGTAGGCGATGAACGAACCGACTGAGTAGAATAATTGCCAGAATCCCATGATCTTACCGCGAATTTCTGGTGGTGCGAGTTCACCAATATAAACCGGACCAGCAGCTAAACAATCATCAGAACCATACAATAAAAACATTCAAAATAGGAAAATACGAACTCAAAGCAATTCCCTGTCCCAAGCCAATAATAACACGACCACCAATAAAAGCATTAAGATCTCCTCTCGGTGCAAAACACTGGACGAAAGTCGCAATAATAGTTAACAAACACCCAATCCCCATTCCCCATCTTCGTCCGAGTCGATCAGCCTAGAATGTTATTAGCATCTACCGAGACTTGTCTAATCATATCTGGGAGACAGTTCACGTACGATTGGTCCGCCGAAGAAGAATCCTGACACGATACCACCGATGTTGTAAGATGTGTTTACGAGACCAATTTTGTATGTACTCTGATTGATATTAGCTTTTGTCTTCTAGCGACGGAATGATTTTGCTTCTCACTGGCTTGTTGAAGTATGCAACCCAATGTTTGGAA
This sequence comes from Sclerotinia minor, assembly GCA_025389075.1. NCBI lineage: Eukaryota > Fungi > Ascomycota > Leotiomycetes > Helotiales > Sclerotiniaceae > Sclerotinia > Sclerotinia minor. The sequence continues at coordinate 2,535,486 of QRFH01000003.1, forward strand.
TTTTGACATGCGTTGAAAACAGATGCATCATAACCATATAGTACCATACATGCTGCAGCCACCATAGATATGTACCTAAAGAGAAATTAGATTTTATTTCGAGACTTGAAGGGATGATACCAACCAATTGTACCATCTCTTATTGGTGGTGTTAAACATGTTGTGTTTTGTTTTTAAGTTCCCTATCGACAATACTGATTGAAATCCTTTGTGATGAGGTGAAGGACACAATTGAATCGAGGTTATCCTCAATCAATTAATTGACTTCCTCTGCTAGTGATGTGAAGAAAGCAGGTACAAAGGTATAAAAAGAAGCAAGATATAACCGACAATCAAGTGTAACGTTGATCAAGGGTTTGAAATGTACATGTACTAAAACCTTCCCATGGGATTTCGACAACTATAACATAAAGTGCTGTGCCGCAGGATCTTTCTCACCGACACCAGGGTCTTACCTCCACACGGAAATGACTGAAATAATAAATGCACCAATCCCCTTTGTTATTTTCATCTATCTAGACGTGGCGTTCCAATAGACAAGCACGTTCCTCATTAGTTTGGGTTAAATCCTGGCGTGATCCTGGAGTAAAACTGGAGAAATTACCTTGCAATTGTGGGGGACATTCCCACACTCGTGGGGAAATTTCCCCAGATGAGAAATCTCCAAACTTTATGCGGCGCTCATGGCGTAAACCTCCCGCTTGTACACGAGTAAGCATACATGACACAGGAAAACATGATTGTGTATTATTCCCTCAGTTCGTATTCTCGAATCAATCAAAACACATTGAGATTTGGTAGCTTTCAACGTGCGGGGAAGTACAAAATCAATAATTACAAATGCGACGTATCCTGGCTAAATGCAGGGGCACCAAATCGGCACCAAATCCACTTGAATTCTTCACGTGAGTAGAGACATTGAAATTCAGCTGAAAAGACATCAACAATCACCAACAATCATGCATTCGTACCAGGTCTGATGCGCTAGCATGAGCTAACCTCATGTCTTTTTTAATCGTAAAATCGTGCTTTTCTTTCATAACAGCGCCAAGTGCTCCAGTTTTTCCGTTCTCCCATCCTCCATTTACGATAGCCCGAGAAAGCCATAACCTCAGAGAACTTCAGACTTTTCAAGCCATGGCTTCATTATTTTTCCGTCCGTGAATCGAATCTAGCATGATTTGCAATTCAGCTTGGGAATCGCTGGGGCCAGGTATTGTATCTAAAAGTCCATCCTTGGATTCGAATCTTGTTCCCAGAGTTCTGATTATACCCCATGCACGTCTGAATTCATCTCGAATTGACACAATTCCATTATGGGTCACGGTACGTGCAATATTGTGCTCTATTTCGAATGGATCTTCGATTGCCAAAAGATATCGATGCCGGACCTCCTTGATTTCTTCCACGGTCTTGGGAGCCTCCTTAGGCTCCGCCGTCGTAGTTGAATTGCTAGTATTCCCTTCAAAAGTTTTGGGACTTGATGGAGTTGGAGGAGCTACTATTTGTGTAGTCTCAACGACAGTTCTAGCACCGACCCATCCCTTTTCCTGTTTGCTAAGAATTCCATAGTTTGAACGTAAACTCAAAACTTCACGGCCCCAATCAAATCCTTTGGCCCCTTGAACCGTCGTCATCATCCCATTCTGTGCAAAGTATTCAAAGAATCCTCGAAGTAGCATGCCTACGCAGTCATGATTTTGTGTTAACATTTCACGCTCAGCCAAAGATTTGATCTCTGCTTCATCTCTCCAAAATCTCACATCTTGACCATCACAAGTAGTTTGAGCTTCTTTCTCAGCAGGAGAGAGATGTACAGGCGGCTCTTTGTTGACGTGTTGAAGATTGGGCAAGACCGGCGGTTTGGCAACATTTATCAGGTAGTGCAAAACCATCAGTACATAGCCGTAACTTCCAAGAGTGCCTCGATATGGAGTATTTATTCCACGAGTCTTCGCCCAGTGCTTCACAAAAAGTACCACCGTCTTGACCCTTGAATCACACAGAGAGTACAGCCTGAGAAGTAACGTATTATGTAAGGCCAAATGATTTGAGAAATTGATATCACATTGAATGCCGACCTTGTCCTTGGGAAACTCAAGATGATCCTTATATCGATCCCGCGGCTTATTCAGTGATATTTGGGTTGGATCAGGAAGAGTACGCATGATGCCTACCAGTTCCGCTTGTGAAGAATCGATAGAAAATTGTCTACTAGCTAGGTCCCGCAAAATCGAGATGTATCGTTCAACATGATGAATGGAAGTCTCGTCGTAGATTTTAGATTCAAGAGCATGTTCGTAATCTTTGGCAAGTTGCAAAATCTGATGTCGGCGAGCTACATCTTTCAATGCCATTGTTTCCTCCATACATCGCAGGGCTTCCCGGATATGGACATCATGAATGCCGTCAATGTAATGCTTAACAAATCGCGCCACAATTTCTTCTTCCGTCAAGTTGCGTGGCCTGATTAGGTTTTGAGGCAACCCCTTGCCTTCAAGATCTTCTTTGAGTCTTTGCACTCTCATAAAGTATTGTTGTGGACTCTCAAACATTAGTTGCTCGAGATAGAGAAGGCGTAAAGAATTAATCCTTTTCAGACGTTCAGATGCGTTGTGAAGTTGTTTGTTGTAGATTTCAGACTCAGTGAGTGGTCCTGTTTTGTTCTGCAAAATTTTCCATGCCTCGAGAGCGGCGAGAGCTTCCGATTCTTGTTTATCCGTTGCTTCCATTAATGTCCGCTTCTCCCATGCCATGGCTAGCCTCTCTCCTTCAATCTGTGTGCAAATTCCGTTTAAAGATCGCTGTACAAAAGATATGGAAGGATCAAACAACGGAGAGATAGATGGATAATTGGATAGCCGATTGGATAATTCCTCAGAGTGCAATCCAAGTATAAAAGCTCGACAGACTTCATTGAGAGTTTTCGCTTCCTGAGTACTGAGCTCAGTGGAGTTTAAAGATATATCGCGGCCACCATTTTTTCTCAAAGCTCGCTTTGCACAAATGTGGTAGTCAATGAGATTCTGGTGGTCCTTTTGCTTCAAAGTAATGCCTTTCTTCTCACTTGAACTTGTATTTCCCGTGTTACCTGGATTAAGTTGACCGCTGAGATTACTCGTGGTTCTGGTCAAGGGTTTTTGCGAATCTACATCTACTTGGTTTGATTCTAGAGACTTTGTGGTGGGAATTTCCAAGTGCTTTTCGCCTGGATCATCATCCTGACCTTCAGCCGAGCCACTATCCCATTTTTTACGCTCCTCTAGAAGATCAGCCATTAATTTGGGGAGCGGTTTCTCGCAAAGCTTGATGATAGGAACTCTTGTTCGAGTGAGTAGTCGCGCGCCGTATCCCAAACTCAGCAACTTCTTCTCCAACAGTCGTGGTATTTGAGACTCCGATGACTCGGCAGATGGATTCGAGGAGGGTGTAAGAAGTGCAAGATCCATATCAGACCCTTTTGTTGCAAAGCCGGAGCTCAAACTTCCATAACACTTCAGCTCGACAGTTGCAGCATCAAATTCTTTGTTACCACGCTCTTCTCGCTCATGTTCAGCAATTGCCGCTTTACAAATCTTTTCAATGTGGGCCCGAAATTCTTCCTTCTTGTTTGCCTCACTAATGTCAATCACCACTTTTGGGACGCACTCTTCAGCCAATTTGTCCAGGAATGCGCTTTGACCAATCATTTCTTCAGCATTCGCTCCAAAGTATCTCCGTCCTGGACTACCAGAATTTGAGGGACCTGGCTGATATAATTGGCGATTCTGTGGAGGGGGTCTAGGGGAGAACGCATTGGTACCGGGGCTTGTTTGATTCATATTTTGCCAAAAATGTTGCTGATTTTGTTGATACTGCTGAGGGTAGGTGGGCTTCTGGAATTGAAGATTGGGACTCCCTTGATTTGAAAACCCACCTGGCCTAGAGTAATTTTGATATGGCGTCTGAGGGCTATAGGCGGATGTGGGCGTCTGATGCGAGAATTGCGGGGAAAACTGCCGCTGCTGCTGCATTGGTTGAAATATTTGATTATTCCTGTGGTTGTTATTATAATGTTGAGGAGTGGATGGTGTTGATTGCCGCTGTGCCGAATGAGGTGTATAAGTCCGGGGTGATGGAGCTGTTTGTTGATGATGCTGCTGTTCTTGCTGACTCGAGTCAATTGGAATTGAAAGCTGAGCATTCAGTTGGCGTCTTTGGGCTTGATTCATTCTCTTCTTTCCAGGTTGCGGGGACAATGGAGCAGTGTTGGCGGGAACGGGTTTTAGTGACTCAGCAGCTTTAGAAGCCATGTTGGAGAGATATTCTTGTTGCTCTGACGGGCTGGCTGTGAGCATATGCGGCGGAAGATGGGGAGTAACAGTATTGTTTGTAGGAGGTGGATGCATGTTTATGATTTCATTTTTCGTGATGACATTGGCATTATTGAGAATGAGACCTCGAAGACGATCCTCAAGTCCATTACCAATATCACCTAAACCTCCTCCAGGTAGGTGCTCACCTGGCTGTTTCCCTGCTGGAAACATGCTTGTAGTTTAGGATGACAACCTGGTAGTTTTGAAAAACAGCAGAGATCAATTATCAATTTTATACCGAAAATTGATGATGCCCAGTGTCTTTTGGGATGTCTCCTGACAGTAACAACAGCTCCAGGGATGAAGGTATCTTCAGAAGTGATGAGTACCGGTGGAGATTGGTCATGTGACGAAATATTGAAGATACGTTTATGTTCCCTATTCCAACGTATCTCGCAAATAGATGACTAGATGAAGAAACAAATAGATGGATGCACTATTATTGATACCTACCTAACCATGAAAGAGAGATTGATGGTTGGTTGGTATTGAATACGCTGTGTTTGCTTTGATAATTCAGTCCATCATATGTTTGTATTGGCGGATTGGTGGATTGGTCGAGATCTAGATTATTATCTCTGCCATTCTCTCCGTGATAGAATGATATTGAACTGAATCAGCTGGTACCAAGAAGAAACAAATCAGTATTGTATCAAATGAATGAATGAATGGAATATAATCGTTGGTGGTATGTATGCATCAATGTAAAATCCAGAGATGGATGTGGGTGGGAAGGTAGGTATTTCAAAGAGAAGGTTGTGTTTCGTTGGAAGGTTCTCCAACTTCCCATGGCCAATTTACAAAAACCCAATCTCTAAAATCTCAGCCTTCCAAATTGAATATGGAGGATGCAAACAATATCATGAGCCAAGGTGTTGGGGGGACTTGTTACCAGGGTGGGGTAGTATTAACAGCCTAATAATTAAGGCATTATAGTCGAATCTGTACTGTTAATATCTTCAACCTCTTTCTTTCTCGTCCTCCATTCATAAAACTAAATTCAAATTTAAGACCAAGTTTAAGACTTTAAGCCCTGGTAACCCTTGCACACAAGTACTAATGTTGCCGTAAAACTTGCATGGGTTGCCGATCGTAAATCCCATTATACCACTTTGGGATAAGCCCGGTCTGGCTGCCTTGTCATTGCACTGATTGTATCTTGGATGGAAGAAACATATCAAGGCTATCAAAGTTAACCTACAAAGGAAATTTATTATAACAAAGAACAATCAAACTACCACAGAGAAGGAAGAAACCTCCAAATCAACCAAAATCTTATCCCCAATTATTTGGCGACACATAGAAGCACATGAATACAATTTTTGATATTAGAGATACAAGTTCTTTTCAGCTTCTGCGACCGAATATAAATCATTGACCTTCCTTCCAAGGCAACCATAGCTCCTCAGGTTTGTCCCATAGGAGAGGAATCATATTGAATCTCTCAGTTCAGGAGACTTCTGCATCACTTGTCTATTCTTCTGCGTGGACCGAACTTTGAACCGCCAGAATTTCGAGATTTCCAGAGTGACAATCCAGGATGTCTGCCTCCCCATCTGGGATGTCAAATGGACGAACTCCTACTCCCACTCCCAACAGCGGCGGCGCACCACAATTTACACGTAAACCCAAGGCTGCCGATCCTTTGAGACCACGAAAGAAACCCGTCCGCCGACCAAATGTACCTTCCATACCTCCCGGCGCGAACTTGAACGGCTTGACACCTGCTAGGCCCAATGGACCTACATCTTTAAACAACTTTTCCGGACCACGCGTGCCAGGTCCTAGAGGCCCAATCCCTATCAACGGCAATGTTGCGCCTAGACAAACATATGGAGGTTGGACACATCCTCCCAAAGGAGAAGTCACAGATTTCCCACTCTTCACCACCAGGAGGGCGTTGCGTGATGGGTTGCGATACCATGCCATGAGATTTGCGGGAAAGAAAGAGGTTGACCCAAAAAATCAGGACGAATTCACGCGACCAATCTCTCTTCATCGCAGAGATCCTCGACAACCACCACCGGGTAAAGCATTCAAGGACGAAGACACAGTAATGGAGGATGTAGTCGATTCCAAGGAGAGAGAGAGACAAGAGATATTAAAGGCAGAGAAGGAAGCGCAAAAAGCTGCCGATCGTGCGCAGATTGCTCCTACTGGCAACAATGCTAATGCAGCAGCTGCTAAAAAGGCTCAAGCTTTCCGAAATGAAAAGACAACTCAAGTACATCGACTTGATAAGACAGCAGAGCAGAAAAAAGAATCTGATCTTAGATACGAGGAAGCTTTACCTTGGCACCTAGAAGATGCCGATAATAAAAATACTTGGGTCGGTAACTACGAGAGTGCTTTGTCGGGAGTCAATGTTATGTTTTACACAGAAGGAAGTTCGTTCAGGATGATTCCGGTTGAAAAATGGTACAAGTTTACTTCCAAGAACAAGTTTAACACTCTCACAATCGATGAAGCCGAAGCGTTGTTGAGCAAGAAGACCAAGGAATCTAGATGGGCCATGAAGACACAAGAGAGAAATGAAGCCCAACGTATAACTGAGGAAAATATGAGAGGGATGAATAGGCTGTATACTGTCAAGGCTGAGAGTCAAAGCTTCAGAGGATCTAGCAGGAATGAAACGAGAGACATTGATGAACTTGATTTCGATGCTGATGACTTATTTCAGGATGATGATGAGCTTCCCACGGTCGAGCCAGATAGGGATGAAGATACCAAGGACGCCCAAGAAAGAATTAAGCAAGATCAGAGAGGAGCAAACTTATTCGGAGAAGCAGATGAAGAGGCTGTGGAGAAAGACTTCAAAAAAGAGGAGCAAGAATTAGAGGCACAGAAGAAGTTAGGAAAGGGTGTCCGTAAGGCATTGACCAAGCGCGAGAAGAATTACATTTATGATAGTGATTCCAGTAATCCATATGCTTCTTCAGATGTATGTATTTTGTCCATCCATTTGTCTACTTGCTAACAGTCTAAAGAGCGAGGATGATACCTCTGACGAAGAGAAGCAAAAGGAAATCGACAAGAAGAAAGATGAAGAGGCTAAAGCCAAGCTAAAGTCTGAAGCAAAGACTCCAGGAACTTCATCGAAGGGGAACAATACGCCTTCCGGGCGACCCAAACACACTGATCCTCTGAAGAAATCTAAAAGTCTTAAGAGAGCAGGATCCCCTAATTTGTCAGAATCCAGTGGAAATGAATCATCTAGAAAGAAGCATAAGAAGAAGCATGTTAGCTCATCACAACCTACAGGTATATCTACTCCAATTCCAGGTTCAAAGCCAATGTCTCCAATACCATACTCACAACCCCTTCTAGGGCAACCTCAGAGAAAATCTTCTATCGTCAAAATGTCTGTAAATGCATCCGAACTTTCACGAATCAGCTCTTCGCCACCGAACCCTCATGGGGCAACAAGCGATGGAGAAGCTACAGGAGGTGAAATGTCAGATGGAGCAGGTGGAAAGAACAAAAAGATTACTCTGCGTATGGGAGGATCACCAACAGCTTCAAGAGCTGCTAGTCCAGCTCCAGGTAAAGCCAGTAGTAGCCGTGCTGGAAGCCCTGCTCAAGGAAATGGTAAGGATTTTCGTTTGCATCTATCTCTAGAGAGTACTAATAATTTTACTATAGAACCTACAGCACCATCTAGTTCCGGGCCTATTACACCTAAAGAGATCATTGCTGCTTTGCCTTCGGCAGGTATCTCTATTGGTCAATTGCTTGGACATTTCCGTGGTAGGGTAGGTGATTCTGATGGACAAACTACCAAAAAGGAATTCATGGCAATGATCAAGACGAACTCTAAATACGGAGCAGATAAACTTTTGCGACCAAAGGTTTAAAGAGTTGGGTGATTTGGCGGCACAATGCCTCGAATGGTTTGTACAGGAAGGGTTGGGTTTCGATGCTTGCAAGGGAATTATATTCGTGGAGGGAATTTGCTTGTGCATGATTGGATCGATGGATGGATGGGTGGATGAATCGATGGATAAATACATGCATGACCTGGATCATTTAATACCTTACTTACCAGAAGGGTTTTGGCGATATGATATGATGAATGGAGAGAGAGATATTAGTTGGAGTGGGTAAATGAACAAACAAACAAACAAACAATTATCTACGTAAATGAAATGAAAAAAAACGAATTTGGTATAATTAAAGTATGATTCATTTATTCATTCATTTATTCATTGAAATGGGAAGGAAGGAAAGAAAAGCATGGAAAGAAAAAAAAAAAAAATCTTTCAATGCCTAGTACCTACCTATCGAGAATATAATATATTGTGTATTGTAGTTGTGGTTGTGGTTGTGAGATTAATAACAACACAACATAACAATACAACACCAATGTTAACGAGTATTTATTATTATTTATTATTATTATTATTGCTATTGCTGCCGCTGCTATTAGTGGTGTGATATACATGAGTATACATAATACATACATTCCATAACGCATATCATACCATAACCCAAGAGTTTCTGTGCATCTGCGTGTGCATCTGCGTGTATGTGTGCGTCTATGTGTGTGTGTTTATAGATTTCTTGTAATTAAGTTTTCAAATAATTTTACCAATGCGATATGATATAATAGGATAGAATAGAATAGAGTATAATACCATTCCTTCTTTCTTGCCCGAGGTTATATTAGGAGAATTGGTTTTTTCTCAAGTATATTCATCTTATTTATTTACTCACTTACTTACTTAGGCACTTGAGTGCTTGAGTGCTTAAGTGCGAGTTTCAATTTCGTAGGTTATGAATAGGATGGACACTCTGAGAAATGAGAATGAAAAATATACTTGGATTAGATAGTCGAATGTCATATCTTCATCATCGCTTTGATCAGAATCATTTAATACCTACCTACCCGGCTAGGATATAAGTAAACAACAACCCTAAGTATCCATCTGCCACTGAAAATCCAAATCCCTATTCCTCACCCTCCTATTCTCCCCCTTGAACCTCTCCGCCTCCCACCCATTCCCCCTATCCACCCCATCCCACCTGTGCCCAGGACGAATCCCATATCTATTCGGCGCCGCCGCACCCTTATATAGTGGTTTTCCCGAACTACTCTTCCCCTTCTTCTCCTTACTTAAAAACTGCATCGCGGGATCATTCCACCTCTCTACTTCTTTCAACTCCTCATTCATCTGTATATCATCCACGCCTCTCGCCACCGTCATAAATCTCGCTTCATCTAGTTCTTCTCTTCTTTTAGCCTGCGCAAGAAGTTGTACATCACCTTTTTGTGCTTCTTTTTCTTCGAGCTCTTTGCGCGCTTTTTCTTCCATTTCTTTTTTTGCTTCGGTCCGTCGCATGCTTATATCTATTCTTCTACCTGTGGCGTCCCGATAGACGGTTTCTTCCACTTTGTCTTTATTTTTGCTTTTGCTAGATCCATTCTGTGATTCTCGCGCCCATTGAGCGGCTTCATTGCGTTTTCGTCTTGCGGATTCTGCGGCGGCTTCATCGCGTGTTTGCAGTCCGCCCCGCGATTCCTCAATTGTAGGTTCTTCGTCTACATGTAAGGCGGCGGAATTCTCAGCAGCGGCTTCTTGAATAATGCGCTCTGCTTCTGCATTATCTTCATTTTGTGGTTGGAGAGCTGGCACGCCAACAGTTTTCCATGATGATTTTTTTGATTTGCGAAACTCAGAACTACCGCCGTGATTGGATATTATGGGGGTGTCGTCGTCAGAAGCTTGTTCGCGGGGATTCGACCAACCTGGTGCATCGTCGTCGGCGATTATGAGGCCGGTTTGGGGAACAGTCTTGCGTTTGCGCTTTTTGGTTGTGCTAGAGGAGGATGATGATGGGGTGGAGGCGGTCAGGTAGTTCTTGGCGAGGTAGGAGGAGAGCGACATATTGGGCTGGATTGTGTATTATTGGGCCGGGCGATAGGGGAGATGGAGATGTGGAATTTTGATAGAGCAAGTGCCCTCAACATACTCCGCTATGTCCGCTTTTGTTATTTTAGTACACTTATTGATCGGTGCTGATGCTTGATGGAGGTAGATCGTGGATAAAAGTTAGAATTATCATGATCATCATGACCACACTGCGTCAATGCGAGGCTGAGAATAACCTAGAACGTCCTCCGTACAGTAGAGTGGTAGCCTCACGTTACCTGGCGTCAATTTCGCTTATTACACACTAACCCCAATAGACTAGCACACCATAGCCTTCTTTTAGTCACGAACGGAAAGAAAAGCCGCAGATCAAGGTACGGGATCATCTTAATTTGAATCCAGGGGAAAGTGGCGAATTGGAACTTCGTATCTATTCATAGACTTTTGACTTTTTTTCCTCACCAAACTCATCAATGGGGAGGTAAATGGTAAATTGGATACTCGAGTTACTTTTACTTCCGTATATATGATCATTGATCACATGTTCACGAACTTAATTTTTGTTTGTCCACCGATGCATAAACAAAACATATAAAGTTCATCCTTTTTCCGAACTTCCCATCAATCTCAAACATATCTACAAGGACACATCCGCTTTTTTCAAGGACCTGCAGCTACGGTATTCCTTTCATAACGCCTCCTCGGCATTTGGTCTTCTGGAAGGGGTTCGTAAGCTATTGAGAACGCTAGATGCTGTTTTTTTCTACTTGGTGAAGTCTGGATCTTTGATCTGAAACACAAAACTACTGAACTTATACTCGAGTGGATATTTAGACCCACTAGCACCTTCATACACTATATACACCTCTATACACCTCTGTGCAGCTTTATACACCTTTATGTTGTACAACCTCAACCATTTCTAACCTTGGTCATTCATTTCCAATAGGTTGGTGGCACGTGCTTGGCAATTATTCATCTAATTATTGTCTTTTACTGGGTCTGAAAGGTTCAAAAGTTTCACAATGTCTATCCCCCCCTGTTTCCTTCACGCTTCGTCACAAGGTTGTAGCCAATGGCATCGAGTGTTTCCGTACAATGATATTATACATCATTATCCACAATGGCCTCATTTTCATCTCAAGTCTCGATCAGACGAAGCCTATGAGAGCAAGTCGCTAGACTGTCTGGAACCTTCGTCCGAAGGTCCCCCATATTTTACAATAAAATATGGAGAAGAGATTCTTTTAGTCAAGCACACGACAGGGGATGCAGTATGGAAAGACACCTTCATTTCGGAAAAGTAGATCTTCTTTCCTCATTTGCAATGATTGACAGGAGGTTGAATACTAACCTAACTTTTCATGGGTTGAGAACAATGCCTTCATCATCCTTAAAAGATGTTCTTCTCCCCAAACATTATTTTCCTTCTCAAGCCTGCTTTGCATTCTTTCCCACTCTCTTTACGAAAGGTCCTTTTTAGGCCTATTACACTCTTTTTTCCTTAATCTCTCATTCTAAACACATTCATTTCCATTCATTATTATATTAGTCTATCAGTTATGTTTTCATCGTCTCTAGGGACGGCCCTCGTCGGGGCAGTCCTTGCTACAAGCGTAGCAGCATACCCTCCAGCTTACGCACCCGAAAAATACGCTGATCGTATCGATGCTCATAGTGTTGTCTCTGCCAGAACACTTCATACCCCAATCTGCAGTCATGACATTGGTTGCTCAAAGCAGAATGAAGTTCTGTTAAATACGTAAGGGATCATCAAAAATCAACCTACTTTAGTCATTAGCTAATAAATTTATAGTGGAGTCGATGCCTCATTGGATGTCTTCGGTATCCTTGATCTAGGTCTTGGTGCTGATATCGGAATCAGCTTCGGACATGCAACGGGAGTTCAAATCAAGTGTGTTGATTGTCGAACATGGGGTAGCGCTGTCGTCACAAACACAGTCGCCCAGATTTCCGACAGCATTATCGAAGAAGCTCTCGAATTCATTGAACATCCTTTCCAAACCATCCTCGAGGCCGCAAGCTTAGAATGTTTAATCTCTTTGGAAAATGTTGGAGGTCATATCGAACTTGATGTCTTCGCCGCTGAAGCCGCTACCTACACTCTCAACATTTTCGAAGCTGGTCTCGTTGCTAACGTTTCTCTTCTCGATACCGTCTCCGTTGGCTTGAACTTGTTCCTCGACTTGGTTATCTCCGTTGATGCAGAGGTCGATCTTTCTGCTGGTTTCGAATTCTCTTTCCCAGAAGGTGCCTCCCTTACTGTTGATCTCTTGGCCGGTGCCATCAAGAACCATGATTTCACTGGAGCCATCATGAACGACCTTCCAATCGTCGTTCTTGCTGGTGAAGCTAAATTCCAAGCTGCCATTCGTGTAAGAATTGAGGCTGGTACTACCGTCTCTCTCTTGGGAATGGGATACAGCTTCGAGCTTGGTGTATATGCCGATATGCTTCAATACATCGCCCAAATCGGCAGCACTGCTGATTGCTCCCTTTCCGTCGCAGCTGAATGCAATGTTAACGTTGGTGCATATGCTTCTGCCGTTGCCAACCTTGACTTTGCTTCTTTCAGCGTTGCCCCAACTGCTTTCATTACTTTGAATGTTGCTACTCTTGCACCAATTTGCTCTGCAAGACCAACAACTACCATTGCTTTGGGTGCTGCCATTACTGGTTCTGCTTCCATTGGTGGTGGAGCTTCAGGAGCATTATCTGGTATTGATTCAGGATCAATCTCAGCAGGTATCCAAGCTTCTATTAGTGGCTCAAGCCAATCTTCATCTAGACACTACTTGAATGGCACTATCCCAACTGGCACAGCTAAAGGATCTTTGCCTAGCACAATCACTGATGGAGCATCATTGACAACTTCTACTGTTTACGCCACCCAAGTTACAACCATCACTAGCTGTGCCGCAAATGTTCTTCACTGCCCAGGAACCCTTGCATCTGTTGCAGTTATTACGCAAACTGTCGTCGACTACACCACTGTCTGCCCAGTTTCCGAAGCCGGACAAACCCCTTCAATCTTGCCATCATTGACCCCCAAGGTCACCATCAAGGCTCAACCATCAGTCATCCCAGCCACAGTTACTCTCACCCCCGTCGCAGTAGCAAGCACCTCTACTTTCGACATCCCAACTTCAGCTGCTATCTCTGTGGCTCCTGTCGGTCCTGGTTTCCAAACCACTAACTTGGCTTCCATCTCTTCAGCTTTGTCTACCGAACTCTTGGGCTCTTCTCCTTCGTCCCTTCCAGTCGGATCGGGAAGTTTGAGTGCTTCTATTCCTGCTCAGAGCAGTGCTGGTGATCTTAGTGGTATTTCGGTTTTCCCATCTGGTGCTTCGGCAAGTGGTTCATTGCCATCTGTTTCAAGAAGTGGTTCATTCCCATCTATTTCAAGAAGTGGTTCACCCTCATCTGGTACTGGTGCTGCCTCTTTACCATGTGTCTCCTCAGGCCCTCTTCTCTCAGGTCAAACTGCTTGCCCAGTCTCCCCCTCTGCTCCAGCTCAAACCAGCGCTGGTGATCTTAGTGGTATTTCAGTTTTCCCATCTGGTGCTTCGCCAAGTGCTTCCGTCTCCGCAAGTGGTTCGCTCCCATCTGTCTCCGGAAGTGGTTCGATCCCATCTGTTTCTGGCAGTGTTTCGCTCCCATCTGTCTCTGGAAGTGGTTCTCTCCCATCTGTCTCTGGCAGTGGCTCAATCCCAAGCGTTTCCGCCCCAGGAAGTGGTTCGCTCCCATCTGTTTCTGGCAGTGGTTCATTGCCAGTTGTCTCAGCATCTGGAAGTGGTTCATTCCCATCTGTTTCAAGAAGTGGTTCGCTTTCATCTGGCACTGCAGCTGCCTCTTTACCATGTGTCTCATCAGGTCCTCTTCTCTCAGGTCAAACTGCTTGCCCAGTATCCCCATCTGCTCCAGCTCAAACTAGCACTGGAGATCTTAGTGGTATTTCGGTTCTCCCATCAGGCTCTTCTCCAAGTGCCTCAGTTTCAGGAAGTGCTTCATTGCCATCTGGCTCTCTCCCAAGTGCCTCGGTCCCAGGAAATGGTTCATTCCCATCTGGCTCTCTCACAAGTGCCTCAGTTTCAGGAAGTGCTTCATTGCCATCTGGCTCTCTCCCAAGTGCCTCGGTCCCAGGAAATGGTTCATTCCCATCTGGCTCTCTCCCATCTGGCTCTCTCCCAAGTGCCTCAGTTTCAGGAAGTGCTCCATTGCCATCTGGCTCTCTCCCAAGTGCTTCAGTCCCAGGAAGTGGTTCATTCCCATCTGGCTCTCTCCCAAGTGCTTCGGTCCCAGGAACTGGTTCATTCCCATCTGGCTCTCTCACATCTGGCTCTCTCCCAAGTGCCTCGGTCTCAGGAAGTGTTTCATTCCCAAGTGCGCCAGCCTCTGGAAACGGTTCATTCCCATCAGGATCAGCCAGCATCCCAGGCCCATCAAGCGCTTCTGATCTTAGTGGTATCAGTGTTACTGGAGGATCTTCTCCATCTTCCTCGCCATCTGCCATTTCTTCGGAAACCGTATACACCACTGTTATCGTTGACTCATACACTACAGTTTGCCCTGTCACCATGACTCAAACTAGTGGAGGAGTAACCAGTCTTTTGACCTCTTCTACTACTTCGACTGTCTACACGACTTCCACTGTTGTTGGTACAAGCACTATTACCACGATTCCTTCTGGATTGTCCCCATCTGGATCGTCTCCATCTGCCACTTCTGATCTCAGTGGTATCAGCGTTACCGGAGGATCATCCCCATCTTCGTCTGAAACGATCTACACAACGGTTATCGTCGATCAATACACCACAATTTGCCCTGTTACCATGACTCAGACTAATGGAGGATCTACCACTGTTTTAACTACCTCCACCATTTCCACTGTCTACAGCACTTCGACCAAGATTGCTACTAGCACTGTTCAAGTTCCTGGCCCAATTGTCTCTTCCCCAGCTGCATCTACATCTGAGACCGTCTACACAACAGTTATTGTCGACCAATACACAACAATCTGCCCAGTTACTTTGACTCAAACTAACGGAGGATCTACCAGCGTTGTGACTTCGTCCAGTGTTTCTACCATCTTCAGCACTACGACCGCTATCGGCACACGCACCACCACGATTTTACCTTCCGCAACTTCAGATCTCAGTGGTATCAGCGTTACCGCACCTGGAAGCCCGCAAAGTACTGGACCAGTTGTCTCTTCTCCAGCTTCATCATCTGAAACTGTTGTTACAACTGTCATCGTTGACTCTTACACTACAGTCTGCCCAGTAACTCTCACCCACACTAGACAAGGTACTACTAGCCTTGAGACAACCACCAGCTTGTCCACTGTTTACAGTACCTCGACTCTTGTTTCCACGAGCACTATCACCCCAATCCCAGTTGCCTCAACCCCTGCTGTTTCCCAAGGTCTTTCCACACAAATTTATTCCACTGTCTCTGTCGAGTCCTACGTCACAGTCTCATCCCTTACTTTGACCAGGACCAGCCAAGGAGTTACTAGCTTGGAGACAACCACTAGATATTCAACCGTCTCCCTCTCCTCGACACGTTACATTACCAAGACCATTGCCATCCCAAGTCAAGGAACTCCTTCCTCAGTCGCAAGCGGTTCAGTCGGCGTTCCACAAGGTAGTGCCCCAGCTTCTGGACCATCTTCCGGACCATCTACTGGACCATCTTCCCCAGTTGCCAGCAGCTCAGTTATCGTTCCACAAGGTAGTGCCCCAGCTTCTGGACCATCTTCCGGACCATCTACTGGACCATCTTCCCCAGTTGCCAGCAGCTCAGTTATCGTTCCACAAGGTAGTGCACCAGCTTCTGGACCAGCTTCATCTCCATCATCTACTTCCCAAGATTCTGGAGTAACTGGTTCTTCTCCAGCTGCTTCATCTCCAGCCGTTTCCACTCCAGGTGTCCCAGCCGCTTCCTCTCCAGCTGCTCCATCTCCAGCCGTTTCCACACAACCTGGATCTGGTTCAGGAAACTCTGGTAGCCCATCTCCATCTCTCGTTGCTAGTTTGAGTGCCCCAACTGCCAGCGGAACACAGGTATACAGCACTGTCACTGTTATTCCCCTTGCTTCTATTGGTTCTCAATCAGCAAGCTCTGCTCAAGGTGTCAGCACTCCAGCTCCAGCTGTTGGATCCTCTTCGCCATTGAGCTCAGTTGGTATCCCATCAGGAAGTGCAGGTTCTTCAGAATGCCTTCAACCATCCGTCATCACCATTTCCGCTTCTCCTTCTTTGATCACCGTTGTAAGTTTTTCCCCCATCTAGCTTTTGAAGAATTTTTATTAATCGATTGTAGACTCAACCTGCCTCCATCATTACCGTCACTGAAACTGCAGGTCTTGGCTCGCCATCTTCTGCTCCTGCTTACCCAGGTTCCCCACAAGTCTCTGCTTCAGCTGGAATTCCAGGTCAAGTTGTTTCGGTTTCCTCTGCTCAGGGCATTACAGTTGGTTCCTCGACTGCTATCATCCCAGGTGCTCCATCATCAGTCGTCATCCCCGGTTCAGGTTCCCCATCATCTGTCATCACCCCAGGTGCATCATCCAGCGGCGTAGTCCCAGTCTCAGGTTCCTCCTCAACAGTTGTCATTCCCGGTGCCCCATCATCCGTCGTGATCCCAGGTGCATCATCCACCGGCGTCATCCCCGCCTCCGGTGCCTCATCATCTGTCATCATCCCAAGTGCCCCATCATCAGTCATCATCCCTGGCTCAGGCTCCCCATCCACAGCCATCATCCCCGCCGCCTCATCCACAATCATCATCCCAGGCCAAAGCGGATCAACCTCCACCCTCATCATCCCCGCTCAAATCATCCCCACCGCCACTCCTCTCTACCCCTCCGGCTCGAACAGCACCTCAGGCTACTACGCCAGCGGAACCGTCTCCCTCTCCTCCTCGTCTTCTTCCACCTCGAGCTCCTCTTCAAAATCTAGCTCCACCTCCTCCACAAAATCATCTCAACAATCTTCCCCCCCTACAACTACTAGCTCCCCTGCTGGATCCCCCCAAACAGCTACGCCTAGCATGATCGTTACGGGCTCTGCTACCCGCTCGGGTGTTTCCTTGTCTTTGGTTGCTGTGGTTATGGGGTTGGTTGCGCTTTTGTGAGTTGAGTGATGTTTTTTGCATATACATACATATATGCATGGATAGATGAGATGAGATGTGATGAGATGTCTATGAGTAGTTGAGTTAGTTAGTTAGATAGTATCCAATGAAACTAGGAAACTGGGGGTTGAGGATTGAGGATTGAGAATCGGGAGATTTCATATGTTTGTTTGCATTTTGAATGGGATGAGATGAGATAAGATGAGATGTGTGGGATGGATTGATAGATAAGATAGATAGATACTGTTCGACTTGGTGTGGTGTGGTGTGGTTTGTGTACAGTATTTTTTAATGTTAATTTTTATTTTCGATATATTTTTATGTTATTGTTAAATACTTTGTACATGTATAATAGATATATAAATATAGAAAGTAAAATAAAAGTTTTTCTATTAAACATGAGATTTCATGAGTTGTTTTTGTTCTGATTTTACTTGAACTCAAGAAAGACAGACTAATGCTTATATTTATAATAATATAGATATATAAATATAGAAAATAAAATGAAATTTCATTGTTTTTTTTTGTCCTGATTTTACTTAAATTTAAAAATGATAGGCTTGTGCTTACATTCACAATAATACATATCTCGAAGCATAAGGTCGTGAGTACATCAACTCGTAATTAAGCTCAATTCCATTGAATAATATGATATCACTACCAGTATATAAACTACCAAGGAAATCCTGTCAAGTTTCAACAAACTAATGATGCCATTGAAAAACATTCCCATATCCCACACTCCATAAAATCCCCAATAATCAGGTTTCCTCCTAGCCTAAGCTTAAGCGGCGGCAGCAACAGCTTGTTGAGCTGGAGCAACACCAACGCGCTCCTTTGACAAGATATCTACGAGAAGAGGATTTGGTCTATTGTCCTTACCAGCTGGGTAGACAGCTTGGTTCTTCTTGTAACTTTGAACATTCTCAATGTACATATCGAAGAGGTATGAAGAATCCATTGGTCCTCCCTTGGCCTCAGGATGGAATTGTGTCGAGAAAATTGGACGGGTCTTGTGAATCATTCCTATGGTACGTTAGTTGAGGGGTTTAGCAAGCGAGTTCAAGTATATTTACCTTCGTTGGATCCGTCGTTCAAATTGACAAAGTACTCTTTGAATTCGGATGGAAGTGTAGTCATATCAACGGCATAACCGTGATTTTGACTGGTGATGTGGCATTGACCAGTGGTCAAATCAAGAGCTGGAATGTTGTGGGCACGGTTTCCGTACTTGAGTTTGATGGTACGGGCACCAGCTGCAAGAGCAAGTAATTGATGTCCAAGACAAATACCAAAGACTGGAAGCTGGGAAGTCTCCATCAATCTAGCCAAATGGTAAACCGTCTCTTGACAATGAGTTGGGTCACCAGGCCCGTTAGAGATGAAAACACCATCAAAATGATGGGCGACCTTGTGAATTGGGAAATCGTAAGGGAAAACAGTGACGCTTGCTCCACGGCTGACCAAACTTCTCAAGATGTTTTCCTTGACACCACAATCGATAACTGCAACGTGCATATCTCCATGGGCAGAGCTAACATGGAATGGAGCCTTGGTGCTAACTTTCTTGACCAAGTTGATTTGTTCAGGATCAACGAAAGCCTCATCTTGATCGGCATCATATTCTTCACCGATGGTGATTCGAGCCAAAGAAGAACCCTCCTCTCTCAAATAGGTGACAATAGCTCTGGTATCAACACCAGAAATAGCTGGGACACCCTCACGAGCACACCAATCGCTCAAACTTTCCACGGCAGTCCAATGACTATACTTCTCAGCATAATCTGCAACAACCACACCAACACACTGAATGTTTGGTGACTCAAAGTATTTCAAGAGTCCGTGCTCATCTCTAGCAGATGATGGAACACCATAGTTTCCGATCAAAGGTTGAGTGAAAACAAGAATTTGTCCGCGATAAGAAGGATCGGTCATGGATTCGGGGTAACCAACAAGGGAGGTAGTGAAAACGGCTTCACCAGAAATGTTGGACTTGGCACCGAAAGATTTGCCATGGAAGACAGGGCCATCCTATCAAAATTTTAGCCAAAATCTTTCTCCATACACCAACTAGCATAACGTACCCTAATTGTGAATGTAGCTCGATCATGAGAGATGGGGGTAGCACGAGGACGGGTATATGGCATGGCACGACCAGCACTTCCTTCAACTGTAGCCAGGAAGCGAGTTTGTTGTGCGATCCTTTGGATACCATAGCCTGTTGGCTTGAAAGCTGCGGGCTTTACGAATCGAGAGAACATGATTGCGTTTGTTTGAATTGATAAAATTTAGTAGGCGGTAGGTTGGAGAAAGCTTTTTCAGTTGACTGAAGCTTTCCAGATGTGATCTATACCAAGAGTGTTAGGTTTTCGGTGGTACAAAGGAATTGTAGGAGGGGTCATGAAGGTCATGAATAGGGAGGGTTAGGTGCGAACCTGAGATATAATCCTGCGAGAACATGTTAGTGAAACGGTTCTAGATACGAATTGCTATAGATATTTTGCTGAATGAAGAGTCATCCCTCCTCCTGGAAAGGAAAGTAGAGAATTTGGCTCCAACTCTGAAACCAAAGATAGGAATTGAGGATATCTCGAGACTTGACTCATCAAGATGGACAAAGGAAGAAGAGAACATACCTGGGATGTAAAAACTGACGAGCGACCACTCATACGCGCGACTTTTCTATTCGTATTTGATAGATCAATAGATGAAGAAGTTTTGAAAAGAATTAAGTTGTAGCTGTTCAGAACTTCAGAAGCAGTTTATTGAAATAGGAAGTAAAAATTGTGGAGTATATTTGGTGTGACAGAGTGAAGGAAGGAAAGGTATTTATTACTTATTACTGTTACGATCATGGTACAAGAGAAAAAAGATTCAAGTGGGAAAGGGTTGAATGCCGCTTTGTTCAACAAGGTTAAAGCTAATACTGTGTTGGAGTCATTTGATTGGTCAATTCTTCCAGGTCATGATTCCTCACCAAAAGAAAAAAAACTTAAGCGAATGATGATGGAAGTGAAGCTTAGAAGGAAAAAATGAAAAGCCGATGACGGCCGGTGATACCTATTCAAATAAGGTAATTAAAGTTAAAAAGCTGCAAAAGAGCCAATGAAGAGCCATCAATTTAATTTCTCACAACCTTTTGTAAATTTGACCAATTAAATTATAAATATCAATTATCATTCAACATCTTATCTAGAGTGGATTTCGTCACTCATAGGGCGTAGATCCAGCAAGGTGGATGGTAAAAGCAGCCTCCAAGTTCTTCTCATTAATAGCTTGCATGCATGATGAAATACCAGTCAGAAGGTAATTAATTGATCATGAATAACAAAATATCTATCTGCTGTGCTTCCTTCCTTTCCCCTCAATAACACACGAGGTGAAACCAATCATCTTACCCCTCATATCATAAATAAAAAGCATCATCTACTCGTATCTAGATTACAAAAAGAGATACAATAACACCCTCATAGAATTTCAAAATGCAGCTCCCAAAGAAAATTTGCAAAGGCTTTGTCTTGGTGCATACAATTATCAATATGACCCATCTTTACTGCTGATCAGCTCTACTCTCTCTCTCTCTCTCTCTCACTCTAAAATCAGGGGCTGAAAGAGGGAAAAAGACCCCCGCTGTGTGGCTGGTGGGGAGAAAAAGATGTTGTTGTACTACGTACGGTACTACGGCCAATAACATCATGCCAATTATCAAATTGATTGTACATATGAGCAATATTGATGATATTCTACACCAGATGGGATATGCTTGAATACTACGTATATGTGCTATTATAATCATGAGATCGTCTCAAGTACCTAACTAATCATTTTGAGAGTTGCTTCATATATCCTCTATCACTACAATCAAATCATCTTACAATTCGACGGACATTAATAGGCTTTGCATCTTTCACCAATCCTTCTGCTTATGTATAGAAGAACTTTGCATATTAAGATCCTGCCTTCCTGTTTGCTTCTCAGCGACGCCTATCTCGATCTCGAGGTGGTCCTCTGTAGCTATCATATACTCTGTCGACTCCTCTATCGTAACCTCTTTCACCTCCTCTACTTCCATATCCACCACCCCCACCACCCCTACCTGAATACCGCCCTGGTCGTTGATTTCCTGGTCCTCGATGACCTAGCGGAGGTCTGATGCCTGGAAATATCTCTTTTCCACGATCGACAAATCTATCTCCATCTTCAAATGTATATCTATTGATATCTGATCCAGTATGCCGTTCAATGTCTTTGGTGGTGATATCTGCAATTGCATCTAGTCGTCTATTGACCAAATCCTCCGATGCTGGTTGCCAGTACAGCGTCGGTTGTGTCGTGGTAGATTTGAAAAGCTCCGACAAATTTCGCGTTGGTGCAGCTCTTGCACCAACGAAGCTTCTAGGTCCTGATGGTGCTCCTTCAATACCCCTTGATGGTCCTGTCGGTACAGAGACCGGAATTGATTGTTTCCTGGCAGACATCGTTTGAGATTCCCCTGTAGATTCCTGCAAAACAGCAGTTACTTGACGATCTCCATCATTTTCGGTTTCCTCGTAAACTACCTCCCACTTTTGTATATTTCGTCCAGGGCCGGAGGCTTGCTCTTGATCAATCCATTCCTTAACTTTTTCGTCTGGTATAAAATCCACCCATAATGCTTTGCGATTTGGTTCGTCGGGCCAGACACGATCATGCATGACACTGCGTACTCTTGCTGCGGCGGAGAGGGTTTTGAATTGAACGAGCGCGTGTGTTCGAACCCGGTCGATGTGGAAATGTAAAATCACATCTGGATCTGGTTCGCTACCAGGCGGAGTAGCAAGGGTGGTAAGATAATCATGAAGTCGAGGCTCTTGAAGTGGTCGGACAAAGTTACGAATATAAAGAGCTGAAGTAGCAGGATGAATTGCGGGAGTAATTGGATTGTATGATGATTCGTCCTCCACAGGCTCTTGTGAATAACGTACAATTTCTGTATCTTCATTCGCTTTTTGTGGGGAAGAAAATAGATTTTTGAATCTCGAATCGCGTGGGCGTGAAAGTCCCGGTGATGTTGCCACAGCTTCGGCATTTGGTCGAGCTTTTTCGACATCAATATCCATTTTATCGGCTTCTTGCTCATTCGTATTAGAAATCGGCTGCTCAACTATTACTTCTTCCTTGGAGTCATCAATAACCGTGGGTCCATCATCACTCATTGCCACCTCCTTTGATTTAGCGTTGACTTCACCTGTATCGACCGCATTGTGTTTCTCCACCCATTCTGCATCCTCGTTTGAAGTCGCAACTTCTTCAATAGTATCACTTGGTCGAGCTCGTTTTCGAGAAATATCTGTAGAGGTTGGATCTGGACTTTGTGATCTGCGTTTTCTCTTCTGTCGGTCCTCGATCACCTCTCGCGGTTCAACGGGAAGCTCGGCGGAGCTGTCACCTTCAGGTTGTTCGGGTGGCTGTGATGTAGCTTTCGAAGGAGGCAGAGAGAATTCGGTTGTATCTATAGGTTGTGAAGGTCGGATTTCCACTTGCTCTACTGTGTCATTTGAAGAAGGCTGCGTATTCTCTGGAGCTGGGGTCGGTGCAACCGCCTCATCCGTTGATGCGACGGCGGGCTCAAGGACGGGTTCTTTTTGATGATCTGCTACGACTTCAAAAGTTGATGGTTGAACTTCTTTACTTTCTGGGATGGCGTTTGCATGTGATTCCTCTGCATCTTTAATTGTCGTTTCTGGACCAATCTCAAAAGACGATGTTTGTGTGGGTGAGATCGTATCTGGAGATGTTGCAGATTCTGGATTTATTTTGGTTGCATCATCTTGAAGGGTCATATCACTTTCCGAACCATCTTCATTCTCTGCAGATGTAAGTCGAGCGACTAGAGCAGGCTTGAGACCTGTCTGTGGAAGACCTCGTTTCTTCAACTCCGCTTTCAGGTCAACGACCTTCAACTTATTCCAATCAGTCATTATAGATGTTGTGAAAATCGATTAAACAATTGCGCATTGCTGTGAAAAGACGTGAAATTGATGAATATGGAAGTAAAAAAGAATTAGGATTCATATAAATGTATTCTTGTTGAGATGAACTTTCTTTCTTTCTTTAAACTGTCGCAAAATGAGAAATTATACCTGCAAACATTTATCAAAGTCTGGAATCAAAAAACGCGTCAGGGTCACGTCAAATCCTTGTTAAATGAACATGAAAGAATGGAAGCAGCCGGCCCGTGCCATATCGAATATTGTTGCCTTGTAATTAAGGCTCCAACACCAAATCTATCTACGTCAAGTCAAAGTTTATCTTCAACTCAAAGACATCTCACCACCACGAGTTTTAAAGTAATGCATGCGAAAAGGACGGGAATATATGATTCCAAGTCTATCGGAACCTTATATTCATCAAAATTTCTATTTAACTTTATTAACATAACACGATACAGCGATTGCAGTTATACTGCATGGCCTATATATTCTCGACTCTCTGATCCCATATTGCTCTTCGAGTGCTCACTCAAACTGTCCATCGACCTTGATACGGTGACAGTTGTCGTATTTTTGATACGCCCTTGTTTGGAATTTTGTAGCTCATTGCGTACACTCACTTCTCTGCTTTCCCATATTTCTAGCCTGTCATTATTAGTCAGTTGTGCATCTTCTACTACATTTCAGACTAGACGCTGTTGGCACCTTGTCTGAGATCAAAAGTTGAAAAGACTCACCCTATTGATCTTCCCGAGACACCTCCATTTCCATCAAATATCCCCTCTCTACTTTCACTTCTATATGTTGAGTTGTCCTTTTTGTTTCCAAATTTTGAGCCAGTCAGAATAGTGCTTAAGTATTTCTTCGGTCCCGTCTTGTTTTTCGATTTCGTACGTTCTATGGATCCCGACCAGGATCTAAAACCGAATAATTTTCTTGCTAATGGCCAACACATCGGCATGTTGGTGATGATCATCACAGTTGATGCTTCTCTTATATACCACTTCACTCACCGATATTAGTATTATACAAGAACTAACCAGAAGCTTCACTTACATATGTCCACATTATTCCAAAGGGATTTGCGAAAGAATAATATTTATTAGCTGCGGCGGAACTAATGGCGAATATGCCTAACGAGAAGACGCTTATCATAAGAAATTTCCTGTTTCACAATTAGTACATTGCTCAAATGATTCCAGAAAAGACCTGACAAGGTAAGTAACGAACTTCAATGTAGGGAGTTGTGCTTTGAGAACTAGCGGCATGGGTATAAACAACATCATGAGATCTGAACTGATGTTAAACGTCGCGTTGACTATTAGGTGATGAGTTGCTGCTGAGCATTGTTCTATCATTTCGGTCAGTCTATTATTTTCCAAGGGCAAAGCCTTGAACAAACCATTTGGAGTAGGAACTGCCCAATAGTTTGAGAATGGCCGACACCACACCCCAAAATAGAGAATTTCCATGACCACCAAGCTTGTTCCCACGTACACGGCTACTAATTTCACAATCAGATTATGAGGTTTGATACCCTCCCTGTTTGTCGGGTCAGTATTGCTATTGCATAATGCAGAGGGCCGCTTACATCATCTTCAGGTACATGCACAACAAACAGGCTTTTCCGCCCCAGATGGTCATGATCATCGACTGTTCCACTACAAGCACGAGTTTGCTTCCTTTTATACGCGACGCAATAGAGTCGGGAGTGAGCTATTGAACTTCTATCAGTTCTCCGCTTGGAAAATTGGCCGATTATAACGCACCTTTGGAATATCAGATGGCAGTATGAGATTTGTGTCGAAATCGTATACAATGTTCGTGGATACAACCAGCGAAGTATAGAAGAGCTATGGTTTGTGTCAGATTCCGGAATGTGGGTAACAAGGGAAGTTGAAGCCAAGGCTCAACAGTTATGTGCGTAGTAAAGGAGAATGCTAATTTGAAATAGACATCACTTACAAACACAGCGAACATGAGATAATCTTGGAGCTGATAATTCCTGATCGATCCGAGTTGTACCCATCTTGAAATACTGGGTAGAAATTGCCGTTAGTCTTATTCTCATGGGACACTGCCCTTCTGGCGCGTGAGATGGTATCGACTTCACATTGCAATACAATCCATTCTGTTGCGAATTTGTGATAATGTGATAATACATACTATCTGAGGACCACAATTATTATCACAAACGTATACCAAATCGCAGATTCCACCACCAAGGAATGCATTTTGTATTTTCGGGCTTTCTTCGCGTTCGTTTTGACTATGCAATATCCTGCTTAAAATTGATCTTCCGTCTCATTCATCCACGTGTCGATGTTCGTATATCATCCTAGCCTCGAAAGAAATGTCGAGCGCATCCACTGAGCTCAGGTACGGGATGGCGATGGTCCAGAAATAATTTAGGATGTATAATATACAAGATCAAGCGTGAGGTAATTGGTAAGAAGGTCAAATATCATAGACGTGGAGAAGGGAAGTAAGTTTACGCATGTATTCTTGAAACTAGCATTTCTGCGAGGCTCCTTTCTATGATGAAGTAAAAAGTTACAAGGAAAGAATAATAGGTAAAGCTAGAAGCAATTGTGAGACTTCTAGCTTGGACCTTGGACGTCAAGGTTCGCTATGACTGGCTTCCAAGGCTGAACAGGGTTATTTCATATGCCAACGCCTGTCTAACACGTGCGAAAATACTCGAGTATAAAGTTCGCGTTGCTTATCAAGGTTTTCAAGGACGGGAGATAGTCGTTTTGGGCTGTGGCCGATTTTAGTTGATACTGGCTTGAATGAAAATGTTTCATATTTCGAATGATGTCTCTGATCGGAACCCAGAAAATACGTACATGTAATGTAATACATACATACACACATTCAACCACATCCTCATGATTGATTACCTACTCTACCATAGAAAAATAATCCTAGACTGCATATTTTCTTCCCTACTCCCCTTCTCCTTCTATGAACTGGTGTACCGAATCCCAACCCTACCCTAGTTACATTTCCCCTATTTCTCCATACGAGTGATCATCCCACCCCGGTCCTTACAAGCTTCGCCCACAATAAAATTACTCATCGTATCTCCATCTTATGATCCGATATTCCCAGCCAAGATCTTTTGTCTTTCTTCTTTCACCCTAAGTACATAGTAATTGTCACCATTCGCTTAATATCTTAATTTCTTATTTCCTCACCCATACTGCTGGTGATATGATACAAAACTTTCCCCCTCGGGTACATAATGTTAAAACTCAAGATTTGATAATAAGATTTATCTATTTAACTTCATGTACCTTCACTCAAAACTTACTTAGTATAATAAACCCTATGTTTAAAAGAATTTTACAGTATGTACTGTACTTGTTTCATTAATTCATCGTTAATTATGCGTGCCGTTGTTTTCAGGGGTCTTGCCTGCTTACTGCGAGGATGATGAAGATGTGAGAATGGGGTTTGGGGGTAACGAGTTAGTGAGAATAGGTTTAGTCATGTTAGCGAAGGCTAGATTAGTAAGGTGGTGAGGTTAGAACTAATGGGGCTGATTAGGTTTGCTAAGCGAGGTTGCTGATGGGGTGGGTCACTGAATGATTGAGCCATGCGGCGATTACGATTGGGTGGGTTGAGAATTAGGTGTTGCGCTAAGTCGTGGCGATGTTATTGTGAAATGTACATACTGGGTTGGGGAATTAGAATTGGCGGTTGATGCAGTGTAGTGGAGTAGTGCGGTACATTGTAACTTAGTAAGCGTATTGCGGGATATATGCATAACTAGGTACGCGTGTTTGCCATATGAAGATAGGGAGTTGAAGATGGACACCAGGGGACGGGGCGGAGTTTTGATTTTGTGTGCAGTTCAGGGAGGGGAGGAAATGACATGGGGAGGGGATGAGCTGAGCAATATTGAACAATTACCGATAGCCTTATAATTCCTGGGCACTAGGCAGGGTGGTCGTAAGTGGAGAATTCATTGCTATTAATATATTGTACCGGTGAAATGGAATTTGGATATATACGTAAGTATATACTTTTCTCGGGTAACGCGTCAATGGAAGGGAATCTTATAAATCATAATCCGATAGTAAGGTTACTGTGCCGATCAGTGATAGATATACTTGATCACTATTACTGATCCGTATATCTGTATACCTACCATCATACTTTTCTAATGCGACCGGGTTACTGAGTAGCGCCAGGTTATATCCGGAGTCTGGAATCACTAGAATTTTCTGCAGGATTACCTACCATTTCCTGTCCGCTAACTATTTCTCCATCTTTCATTCATTGAAGATGGTGTGATTATTGGTGCAGAGATATGTTGTGTAACGCTATACATGTTAAACTGAACTACAAATGCATGCATTTGAATGAGTTTGGCCGTAACTGACCTTGTAGGTTGAGCTGAATGTCTGAAATTGACGTATAAACTTAAAATCCAATATTCCAACAGCAGTTGGCGTGATGTGAAAGTTAAACTGGTTAAAAAAGAGTTAAACTCCGCGTTGGACAATCCAACCGCACTTCTGTACCGAGTGGTCCGGTCTGTTCAATGTGGACGTGGACTAGCAAAGGATGTGGACAGTGATTATTGAAAAGATCAAGTTAAAGAGTATTGCTAACGCGGAACTCTCTCAAGAATCAACCAGATTTAGACCATGGATCTATTTCTCACCGTGTATCTATTGGAAGGCTATGTAAGCATGAGGGATCATCCCCATTTTTTACTCGCGTCCAAAACTTAATGTTGTTCGTGGTCTTATCCTCTAATTCGTACATATATACAGCCTTCGTTTATGGCCGTTTGGTATCCATTTATATTGCGCCCAATTCCTTAAGTTTGGAGATCATTCCATCTACATCGTCGACCTTACCGCCTCCTTGTCTTGGGGGTGGTTCTATATTCAATTGGTCAGTAATTATTCGGTATATCCTCCATGAATGAGGGAAATTCCCAAAGTAAAAGATGTCAACCTACCAATAACTTTCAAGGTCTTTAACCTTCTGGTACCATCCACGCCCCAATCACTTAAAGTAGATTTCTCTAACTTCTTCTTCTTTGCTTTCATGATACTCTGCAAGCTCGCATATCTCGGTTCATTCAATCTTAAATCAGTCGTAATAACCATGGGCAATTTGGCCCTCACAACATCTGTTCCCCCATCCACCTCCTTCGTGACCTCCACTATGTCCCCATCCTTAAACTCCACCTTACTTGCTTGTGTCGCCTGACTCCATCCCAACAACCCCGCTAACATTTGTCCCGTCTGCCCCGCATCGTCATCAATACCCTGTTTCCCCAAAAACACCAAATTGCTCTTCTCATTCTCCACAACCTTTTGTAATAGTTTCGCCACTCCCAATGGTTCCAATTCCTCCCCTTCTTTTATCTCAACTAGTAAACTGCGGTCGGCACCCATAGCCATGGCTGTGCGCAAAATATCTTGCGATTTTGTTGGTCCGGCGGAAAATGCAACAATTTCTTCCACGCCACCTGGTGCAGTTTTCTTCTCGCGGATTCGTACCGCTTCTTCAATTGAAAGCTCGTCGAACGGGTTCATGCTGTGTTTGACACCATTGGTCTCAACGGCCGTTTGGGCTTTGTTGACGCGGGGTTTGACCTGTGGTGTTTTGGTTAGTTTGTACTCTTTTCCTGAGCATAGAAGAAATCAAAGGATTGAAGTTGGCTTGAGATTGAAGGTGTTACGAACGGCATAGTCAATAACCCTCTTTACGGGTACCAAAATTCTTAAGGCGGACATGTTGATGGTAGAGGTACTGAAGAATTCGTCGATGTGGTGGAAGAATTTCAAAACATCGAAGGGCCGACCAGGTTCGGCTTAAGCTTGCTTTCCCCACACGCCAAAATTCCGTCCCGTTCCTCGGTAGAGATGTTATCACGTGCACGGATTTTTAAGAAATATCAGGGTCGTTTGTCCTGCGACAGCATCAATACTATGTACTCCGAATTACGAACTATACTACTATCAAGCCGTTCAAGCCATGTCTACCCAGGCAATTATGCTCTCTAATCTACTGAACTGAGGAGAGCATTAGCTCTCCTAAAGTATAGCTTTGTGCGGTACGACCGTACCGATGCCTTCTGCACACCACTCACTATAATGGACCAGTAATGACCGATTAACGATCGTCATTATTAGACCATTTCTATCAGGCCTGATGGCTCTGTACACTGCTAAGAGTAGCTGGTCTCGGAGGTAATAGTTGGTAGGTAAGCAGAGCCTTATGTTTATCTCTAACCATCTTCTTGTCTGCAGTTAATGACATTGAGGCTCTGGTCCTGGTGCTTAACGTCAAGGGAATAGGCTAGTTGCAAGCTTTGACTCGATAAGATTTTGCTCTGCATCCCGCGGTGCCAAAATATCAAGTGATTTGTATCTTTCGATGCATACTCCGTATGTTGGTATATCACCGGCATATTAATAGAATGTCTTGCGTTATTAAGGGTTTACTTGATATTAGAAACTTAGTTATGGAACGAAACTCTTTGCAAGTTGCTTGAGGTTCATTTGCCTCAAGACTTGAGTTCAGTAACTTTAAAAACTACTCGCGGTTTTTAGGATGTTTACTCAAAGTTTCAACATGTAGTTCAGCCAAGCTTATGCAGAATGTTCTTATTCGTGTGTCCGTGCTTCTCAGTTTCTATCATGGGTTCTCACCTATTTCGCCGCTGTGTCCAGCGCACAGAATACTCCCTAACATGTCTTAAACCATACAAAATCGGATACTAGAAGCTTCTAGGCCTCGCAGAACAACACTCTCTCGAAGTTAGCGCTTGCCTAGAGCTTTAGTGATGAAAGGGGATATTAATAAGAGTAGGAGAAGGAGAGGCAAAGCAAAGCAGAGCAAACGGCGTTGGTCAAGGTGCAAGATACATCTACAAATGTTTCTCAGAGTCTATGATAAATGGTCAAGGAATGTGTAATGTGTGTTAAGAGATTCATATATACGTTCGCGCTAATTAACTACGTTGCTTTGTTCCTTGAAGAGTTCCATAACTCATTAGACGTCATTTCATCATAACATAACTCATGCAAATTTTACCCAACCCCCATCGCTCTTAGAAATCCGAAACTTGATAAGTACATCCAGTATCTGCGGTCCAGCTCACAGTTTAAATGTTGTAAGAATTCTGAGGGCTACTCCTGTCCTTAAAAAAGCGAGATAGAGCTTTGGTGTGCTGTTTCAACAGGTTCTTTGAAGCTTTGGCACGCTCCCGCTCCTCTTCTGAGTCGTACAGCGAGATCTCATTGCCGGATTCCTCAGATGATGAGAACTCATCCTCTGACTCAGATGTACTCCCATCCTCTGAAGGCTCAGATGTACTCCCATCATCCTCTGACTCAGATGTACTCTCATCATCCTCTGACTCTTTGACTTCCGAACCGGAATAAGCGCCGTTACCATGTGTGAAGCGAGAGTCACCGCGCTTGTTATTTAGACGCGGGCTTTCAGGATGAACAGGGTAGTTTTGATCATAGACAGAATCGGGATGATTCCCTCGGCCAGAGGTTCGAGTTGTCGGGTATGTGACTTCTCTTGCTCGCTGAGGTAGCGGCGGTTTCTTGACGTTGGCCCTCCTTCGTTTGGATCGATCTGTTTTGTGAGATTGGTGCTTGTCATACTCGTCGGCCTCATCGTACTCGGGTAGCGGGGAACTTGTTTGCCTCTCTTTTGCATGGAGTATGGCACCCTTTATTTCCCTCCGTTTGGATGAATCTATCCGAGGAAAATCTTCCTTGTCATACTCATCAGCCTCGTCATACTCAGGAATTTGAGGTTCTCTGTGTCTTTCTTTCACCATCATATAGGTTCTGTCCTGTTCTTTTGGAGTCTTTGGAGTATTTGTTTTGTATGGGAAGTTATCTGGTGTTTTGGTCGAGGAGTTACGTCCTGTCGCTCGTTGACATTCGGAGAGCCAATCATTGACGCCTCCAAAGTTCGCTTCCTTCGGTGATGATTCATTTCCACCGGAACTCCCAAAGCGCGTGGCAAAGTTCATCTCGTTCTGAGTCATATTTTTCAGGTCTCTGAAGGATTTGGGTCTTCTGGGATGAGGTGCACAGCTTTCTAAATCGTCATCGTAACCATACTTGGGGAATCTT
The DNA here is from genome assembly GCA_025389075.1 of Sclerotinia minor. Taxonomy (NCBI): domain Eukaryota; kingdom Fungi; phylum Ascomycota; class Leotiomycetes; order Helotiales; family Sclerotiniaceae; genus Sclerotinia; species Sclerotinia minor. Next base: position 2,566,967 of record QRFH01000003.1, read on the forward strand.
GGAGTGCTCGTGGTCCTATGCATTTGGCCTGCAGAAGGAAGGGCCAATCGCTGTCGTCCCTGGCCTTTATCATGCTGAAGCTTTGGAGGATCCGATGCCCCTTCCTGACCATATTTATCCATATAATTGAGGAGATCCGGCATATGTTGATCCAGAAAAGCACTCGAGTAGCCATTCTTAATCGCTTTCCTTCGAAATTCTCTCCAGACGGCCTTGTCATCATTAGGATGAGTCGTAAGCACTGTTGCGTCATCTCTGAATCTGTTCGATTCTTCCCTAACTCTGTTCTGCCGCTGTGAATCCGCAAATGAGCGGAACTCCTTTCGGAGCCCTTTCGTCTCCAGCATATGATTTCTCGTACTTTCTTCAACCTTTCCTAGCGAGTTCACCAGTAGCATACTAAGGTACAATTGAATGCTCGATGCGTACGATGCTACCCTTTGCCTGATTTCCGGCATATCTTTCATTGTAGTGTTGCCAAACATGATCTTCAGCCCTAGCCTCTTAACTCGGTTCCTATCCTCGGACAAGCCATTGTATTTTGACAAAGATCTATCGACATCTTCCAGCATATCATAACATTCGTCGAGGATACCATGTAGTCGTACTAACACTCCATCGTTCTCTTGATTCAAAAGTGATGCTCGGTAGTCGGCACGGTTTTGTAAACTTTCCAATACACTGTATAGATTTCCTAATTCTTTGGTAAGATATGAATAGGCATCGCCTGCCTTTATGGAATTTTGAAGCGTGTCCCAGGATAACTGCGTCAAGGTTATGACCTGGCCAATTCCTAAGTCAAGTGACATCTCGGTTTAACTGTATGGTACTGCGTTGAGTAAATGGTATGAAATGAAAGCAAAATCGAGAGAAAAGTAGCAAGTTATATCTGGAAAGGGTTCAGCAATTATATGAAGATGATGTGGTGTTTTTCAAGTGTTCCAGAAGATAACTAAAGGCGCAGTCATCATTGGCCCCACTCGCGCATGGTGAGGAAATACTTGTATTGGCCAGTTACATACCGGCTTGAATTCTGCCCCACTCTTCAGACTCCTATCGTAAACGACAGCGAATGGGACATCGTACAATCTACAAAAAAGTGCAATTGTGATGTGTTATGCATGGCTAGACTTGTAAGCATATCTCAGCCTCTTTCACTGATCACATGAAAATCATGAACCATAAAAGAGTTATGCCTAATGTGGATAATAAAAGATAATATTACTAACATATTATATAATCGTCTGTTCATTAGCTCGGCCAATATTGTCAAGTGATTTGATTACTTATTAGAGAATCTTCTAGTATTCATTTGAGCATATAGGAAATTGATATTTCTAACAATCGAAAGAAATTAGCTGTCCGAAGAGTAGCCAATAGTTCTGGACTACCACCAGTACCAAAACTACACTGATAGTCTTCATTATTTGGAAAATCATTAATATATTAAAAATGTTCTGTATATTCGAGCCAACTAATCCGATGTTTATTCACACATTAAAAACTCATTTCACGTCATTAATACAGGCATTTCAAACTGATTCTAGAGATGTTCGATTATAATTAAAATACGCCAAAGGAAAATGTAAGGTGTTATCAGATAAGAATTTCTTACCATACTTCAATATATTATGGGTATAACCATATGCCTACAAGTAGACCGGCAACATACATGAAAGAGAGAAGAAGATAAGAGACTCAACTATAATGACCCCTTTGAATCCGTCGGCTACTTTTGTAAGTTTCGTTCCGGAAAGCTTGGATATTATTCAAGAAACTCAAGCCTTATCCCGACTTTTCGGGTCAACGCCATAGCCATTCTTCCGACATTCCCAGGCTGAGGCGACCTTGAACATCAACATGACCTTCTTCACGATACATTACCAAATCCATAGCATCTTTCTTCGCTTCCTCCTTGATTCTCTTTTCGATCTGCGCTTTGTTAGCTATCATTTTCCCGCCATAGTAGTATGCTTGAATTGGGCAGCCAAGCCACATGAGATAGTCAATTGTACTAACGCTATCTTCCTCAAATCCGATCGGCTTTTCAACATCAATTCGTAACCGGTTCAACAACTCTTCGTCCTTGATAAAAAACGCTTTTCCGACCATCTTCACGCATATATGTACCCAATGCAGAATATCCTTCGGCGCCAGTGATCCAGGATGATGACGAAACTCAATGGTGCGTTTTGCATTTTGATCAGAAAACGGTGTCTTGAGATTCCTTATGTTGAAGCCGAGACGAGTTTTATCTTCAGTGCCTGTCAGCTCCGAAATGATTTGCTGGTTGTTGGTAAACGACAAGATGCGATTGAGAAATTCAAGACGTGTGAGTTCCGGATGTCGAAGACCAAGAGTTGATTTCCGGAGGGGCTGACAGAACCTGTTAGTTACGCGCTCCTCAGGCATTATCAATAAGATTTAGCGTTCGTAGGTCCATGCAATGGCCATCAAATTGCGTAGTACCCGCCATTGAAGACCATCGTATGAGTTTCCAACATGAACATGAAATCCTGTAGTTTTATCGACACGAACCAAGTAATTATTTCTGAAAACTTTCAAGACCGTAGCTACGGCTTTTTGTGAAGCTTCATCGTAGTAGTATGGTGGAGATGACATTTCCAAGCCAAATTCCGTATAACGCCCGTCCTTTTCATCCGGATCGCTTAAGCCGACAGTGATATCCGTCTTTAAAATCCAATTAGCTGATATTTCGAGCGTGTCAGTTGACTTTTTATGATTTACTTTCTGCACTATTGCTTGAATGCCAGCTTCTTCCAATTTCTTACAAATATGGTAATTAATGGAATCATGATCCGAGAGTATTTTGCCATTTACCTCACGAGGGTCCTGTGGATTAGGGTTCTCTTTACCCTCAGCTACAGTAGCTAAAATAAATTCAAGTTCAACACCGAAAGTCAGGCGAGTCTCTGTTCTTGGTAAAGGCTCCGCTGGGTTTGATGGGCTAGCCATTTTGGTTGATTCGATGATAATAGTGTGTGTGCACAATGCTATTGTGTGATAAATGCCGACAGAAATATTTTAAACAATATGAGCAACATATATATGCTGAACAATAACTTTGTTCTTTTGTTGATTTCATATTCAAAGAAAACAGGGACTCTGACTGGTTCTCACAAGGTCTTGTTCTATGTCAGTTACAAAGAGCACTATAACTATTAATGGTTCCAGATCACCAATTTTAGCGACAAATCCTTTGTTTAGTCGTAAGTAATACCAGTCCGTAGTTCCTTTTAGGTTTAGTGTCCTTCGAAGCAATAGACGAGCACGGTCTAAAACGTTTCTGAGACATGGGGTTAATGAAAGCAGAACATTCCTAGAGGCTTGAAGTACCTAACACCTACATGTAAAGATCGAACAGTCTATCGGAAGATTTCTGTTGAAAAAAATCTTGAAATAAAGCTCGAATATCCTATTTTACATATTCCCGGAAATTATTTTGCAAAGTAAATTGATTAACGCTGTCGTCATGATAATGAAATCAAGACATCTTATCAATCTTGATGATCGATAATAGAATCGACGCTTGCTATGGTTGGCTACTAATAGCTTCTCTTAGTCTTCCAGTCTAGTTCAAAGACTACCAGGCTTGGCCACTAACAGCAAACTAAAAGTCAACGTTCGCTAAGCAACGGCGCTAAATTTCAAGTTTCAAACCCCATGAAAAAGTTAAAAATACCTAAGCAGGATCTCAATGAAGATCATATCATGCTTCTCCGGATATCTCGAGCCGCCACGATTCTTAGCCATGATTAAGGCAGAGAGAATGTTTTCCTTCACCTTTTTATGGTATATCAGAATAAAAGTACGATATTCTACCAACTTTTATGGAGATTTTATCCTTCTCTTCACGCCAACTTTCGTGGTTGCCAGGTGGAAACGATGAGATGTGTTTGAATTCAATCGGGAGTCTATCGGTCGGTGAATCAAAGAGGGTAGCCTAGGAGATGGAACTTTTAGGCTCTAGTATAGGATAGTGACATGTAGTTCGTCTTTTGAGATGCCACATGTGTCTTATTTTATATACTAGCCAGACTACTTTAGTAAGAGGAGCGATCTTGTATTTGCGGATTGCCCATCCGTCATAGCAACTTAGCCTGCCTTCCTTTAATATAAATATTGATTCTCGCACAGAACCTCGTGAGTAAAAGTAAAACTTATTAATATACAGAAATAATTGACTCTAAGAAAACTGTAAGTATTGTACCTAATTTTGATATGACATGTAGCTAAGTCAAGCACACAGCAACACTCGTTCGCTTCAACCCCTCGTTCGTCTTAAACAACATTACGGGTTTTCTTAACCTTACAATACCCTCAAATTCAGCGTAATATCTTGAAATCATTACCCAATAACTATAGCTGTATCAATTATTACCAGCGACAAAAGTAAGGTTTAATTATCTTTCCAATCTCAATGTATAAGTATTTATAGACTAACCAAGTTGCAGAAACCAAAACCGAAGAACCCCTAAATCTCGTTTGTGAACTGTACAAAAGTCCAAAGCATCGCAGCTATTTCAGAACCAATAAGTAAAGTCATTCTTGGGTTAACCTATTCTCAGCAACAAGTAGAATTATCATTCCTGCCCCGATGAATAAGAATCATCAGACTGACAGAGTTCCAGAAAATCAAAAGAGAAAGCAAAACCTCGATTCCAGCATGTGTAAAGAGTTATACATGTACCACAAATCATGTGGCGGCGACGGAACCAAACTCTGCATATGCGACAAATCATGTCCATATTACGAACCATACTCCGCGAGTACCTGCCATTCCGCCTGGAACATCGATGATCCCGACAGAAGCAAGGAATGCCGCAAGAGAGTGATGGATGATGAGAGGGATAGAACAGGGGCTATCGTGCCAGTAGTTGCGTGCCATGGTTGTCCGGGACATCAACACCATATGAAGGCTGCTGATTTACCAGAGCCTGATCCGAATCATCCATCAGCAAAAGCAAAAAACGCAGCGTACAAGAGGGAGAAACGGGAAGTTATTTTATCACTTTTTTTGAGCGGGAGGTATCCTGTCCATAGGCGGGTCATTTGAGCTTTTACAATATCTATTTACTTTATCTTACAAGGATGTAGCGGAGTATTTATTTTATAATCTATTAGATATAGATTGTATTTAAAGTAGAAACCAAATGATTAATTTATAAAAATTGTTAATATTACAAAATCATTTTATAGAATTATTTCATACATTAAATTATACAAATGAAATCTCATTTTTAATAATATATAATTTGAATCAGATCTCTCATATATAATTTATAATATATCTCATTTGAAAATAAACCTATATTCGGTATATTTTCATAAGGTATTTATCTTATAAAGTAAAGCAAGATGACTATGATATGAAAAAACCCCCCGAGTTGCCCCAGGTGTAATATTCTATCCTTTGTCTAACCCTGTATATAAGACATAATCTTAACAAGCTTTAGGATTAAGTCTAGTACCCCCAGACAACAGCTTCGTCCAAGATGAAATTACCATGGAGAAAGGAATCTTTCGTCTCGGCGGTAAAGCATCAGGACTACGACTGCTAATATTTGTTGGTAGCCTAGAGGAGTGTGTGTTATCAATGTTCGCTCGCACCGAATTACGAGATGACTTCTCAGCAAGTACGAGTGTGCTGGTCAAAGGTACATTGGCAGGTTTGGATGAGGCAGAGGCTTTATACATTGAGACCATTGTAGGTGCAGTGAGATGAGACGTCTTGGCAGTGTTTCCATTTCCATCTGTTTCCGATTCTTCACCATCACTGAGACTATATCACTTTCTTGGATTGAACTTTCTTTGCTTGTGGTTCGGATCAGGCGAGTTCGAAGGCAGTGAATTCATTCACATCTATGTCATTGAAATCCCTGTCTAAGCTCACAACGTCATCCACAATAACAACTAGGACTGCAACGGAGGTGGAAATTGGAGTCGCAACTGTGGTGACTTTGGCAGTTGGGCTTGGTTGTAACCTCGCACTGAAATTGTTAGATGAGGAAGCATTATTTGAAGAGACTGTTGTCTTAGAGATAGCTGCACAGTATAGCAAGTTGCTAACTATGAGACCCCTTTGTCTCATTTGCCTGCTATGTTTGCTGAGAGACTTGCCCTTGAACTTATAATTTGTCTTTTCCTTCTTGATTGTGTTGTCTCGTTGGTTTCTGCCTTGTTTGTTTGAACCGGTGGAGGTGAATGAACTGGTAGAGTTGGATGAGTTGTAAGAGAAGGCCTGCACCAGTTTAAATGATTAGTAACGATCATTAATTCCCATTCAAGTCTTACACTCATATGTGAACATAGCTTTGTCTGCAGAATTACCAAGAATAGATATGCGGGTCAAGGAAACCGAGATACTTTGATCTCGATGACAGCCTTTGATCGGAATACAGATAAATTGAGTGAAACCAAAGAAATATCAAAGAGCCACTTAAATGGTCGTAAGTCGGCTGAACAGAGAATAAAGGCTTCAAAACTTGTCTCGTTGCTCGGATCCGTACTGATTAATTAATGGAAAGAAGCCAGATGAGGACAAGATGCGAGATTTTGATAGAAAAATGTAGATAGATTGATGAAGACAGGTTGGAATGTATAAAATTTTGAAGGAAAATTAATGGGAGAAGTTAAATTTTGTCGTACCACCAAAGTCGTTCCTCGATGTGGGGGCAGTTAGAGGATTCAATTTTCAGTGCTCTCTGATCAGAATGTAATTGTTGGGAATGAAATGAGTTTCCGATTGGAGAAGGAACCACGAGACTCGTTCTTTGACCAATGCACAAAAAGAAAGAGGGACTCACATTTAGAAGCCATCGACCTCGAAGGAAGTATGCCCGAGAAATATAACAGAAAGAAAATGGTTACTTGTAGATTCGCGATCCCCTATCGTAACCGAGACGCATTAAACTTATCCCTGAACGTTGTGAATAACAATACAGATATTTTTGTAATCCCATATACTATTAAATTGTCGATGGCAGTTTTACGTCGTGCCATAGACGTAAAATCAAGAATTATGGTGTCAGAAGGACAGACAAAGTGTGGTTGCCTTTAGGTTCCTGTTCAACATTTGTTATGGTCAAGATTGTGTAAATAAAAAAGGCTCAAAAACCACTATGTTCTCAATCAAAACAATGTCCTAAACAATTTGAACATTTATTCTCATTGCCGGCCTCTCGGTTCATGATCAATGTTTGTCTTTGATCATAGTTATTGAACTGATTTTTATTAGACTTGGAAAACCTAACCTGCTAGATACTCCGAGTAATTTCCCTAGAACTAATCGACCAAGAGCACATTGACTATATGATATTATCTGGTTTCTTAAGAGCATTCAATGGCATTGTTTTGACTTTCTTCTATTTAAGAGAGACGAGGTGTCTAAACTATCTAGTACCAGATCCGTTGCTTGCTCCTTGAGTGTCGTTACTAGTGGCTGTATATTGAATTACGGCTTCAAAAGTTGGCGGCAGTTCTCATGAGCCTTGCATTTACGTATATATGACAAAGGAGTTTCTCGTATTCGCCCATGCTTCTTATTACTCTAACGCATGCCTTCGAACTTCTAGAAGCGTCAAATGCTTGTCTGATGATAGGAGGATCACAAGCTGCACATTGAATATGTTCCCCATTCGTAGTGGCAATTTGGAAAGATGTAGCACGTGTTAGTATGACTGGATTGCGACCGGGATCATCGGTGAAACGGGGTGATTGAGTACGGACAGGATCGTCAAATTTCCCATCGCATGTTCGTAAACTCTTAAATGTGCTACATAGTGAGAAATTATGACGATTGACTGTGGAGGGGTACCACCCTTGAGGACGGAGTATTCAATGAGGTTCAAATTCACAGCTGCTGAAGTGAGGTCCTGCTTCGGCAAGACTTTCTTGAGTACATGTTTGACAGCGTCGTTCATGGGAACTTCTTCCTGGGCAGTTGCGCACCCTTGATTTGACCGTGGTAGAAAAGTTTGGATGGAATTTCCATGATACCTTTAACACCTCTGCGCTGGGTATCCAAGATGACAGTCGGCCAATGGTTGGAGGGTAAGGGTTATGGTTGTGGGAAGAATAAACTCTGATCAAGCGAGCGATGGCAAGCTACTGTAGTAAAGCGTGCTGATAATTAGCCAAAGGCCTTTTCAGTTAAGAACAGAATTATTTTAATGAATTATGATAATTTCAGTTGTCAACAAAATTGATTGTAAAATTTTTTTAGTTTAACCCTTTTAATAATTTATGCATAAGGACTTCACCATCTTCAATCACTTCACTTATTTCATTATATCTTCCCTTGACTGAAGTATTGGTCACTATTCAAGAGTCCATATGAGGCTTTTGACTCCCCATATTGTTCATATTCCAAATCTAGAGGCATATTTCTCTATCCACTTTCTCGGGATACTCCTTCCGACTCAATACGAAACTCTTCTTTGTTCCAAATCATCATTTCCTCCAACTTCGATCTTGTTCCCTCCACAGTCATACGTTTTTTCTTATCCTCTTGTAGGTTAGAAGCTTCGAGCTCTGCTACATGCAGGATCATCATTCTTTTGCTTTTTTCATTTCTTGCAAAAGTTTGCGTTTTTCGTCGCTACTGTTCTTGGCATAAAAACTACATATCTGCGTTCCCTGATTCCGGCCAACATGATAAATGTGACGACTGGCTTAGTCTCCACAGCCGCTGAGCAGTTCGGTGCGATATATAAAGTGTGTTAGCTGCTTGGGGATTTAAAGCGGAATTGCCTGTGTCAGAGTCAACAGCAAAATCTTTACTGTGCTTTCTATTTCTTGGCATTGATGTTGAACTCTGCTCCGTTCTTCGGCGACGACTGCCCCATCTATTAGTATCTAGTCGAAATTGGAAATATCCTTTCCGTCCTTCCAAACATTATTCCTGAGCATCATGGCTTACTCCTCTATAGCCCAGTGCATCCAATTCTCTTGTTGCAGTACTACCACTAAGCACTTGCAACGTGATGAACTACTCCAGTACTGGTAGCCTCCCTTTTGATAAATCGTCAAATTCTGTGTTATGTAAGGTTTGTATGAAAGCCCATTTTCCTTTTTTTTGAATTATTTCTAAGATTCCAAGACCACCTACATCAACTAAATATTACACAATCTAAGAATGACAAACTATCACACTTCCATGTTTCAGGTTCGAGGAAAAGAAGCTTGTTATAATTTGATTCTTCGATTCAAGAAAAGATCTATCACACTTTAATGCCACAGATTCAAGAGGGAAAGAAAGCTTTTTGTACTTCTACGTGTCAACTTGCTGAACCAAAACAAACCTCAAGCCAATGCTGCAAAAATTTGGACTTTCATTTCTATTTGCTCATGGTACTCAAGTCTGTAATGCCTTTGTTGACAGCTGAAGCATGGTTCGTGGTATCCGCAGTTTATCTTACCAACTCTTTCTTATTCTGCTTATTGCTTTATCTCTTATTATCCCTCATATTACTTCATTTTTATCATCTTCTTTCACCATTGTTCACAATTTTCTCTCTCTTTTCCCCATTATTTTTTATTATCCCTCGTCCTCTTCTGTCTTCCCTCCCTCTCTAACCGTTCATCTATTATCACTTCTCCACGTTCCACTATCTCATATTATCCCTCTTTGATATTGAATCAATTCACGCTATTTAGATCAGCAAGGGCATTATTAGCAGTTAAAGTATGCGTGTATCATGATATTGAGGTTTACAATGCCATTGACAACCGAATGAGTTTTTTGATGAGGGTTTTTACCATGATGTCAAATCAAAAGTAAAAATACAAGCTTTATCTCAACCAGACCTTTTCATGGTCAAGTGGCTACTCTTTTGAGACTATCTACTCTCTTGTCACTATCTACCCTCTTGAGACAAGTTCTCCTTTCAAAATCAAGCATATCAGACTTGACTTAGCAAGAGTTCATCCATGATCAAGTTTTCTGATATATTGAGACTAGCTACTCTTTGAGACTAGCTTTATTTCCAATCAAAAGTACCAGTACAAGCTCGCCCCCTAACCAAACTTCGTGGTTGAGTTGATAGAGTATGAGCTGACAATAGTTATGTTATTAGGGTTACGTGAATGGAATTATCATGAAGGTGATAAGTATACTTTGAGTAGAAGTGTGATATACTTAGAACGGAATATGAGAGTTGATTTGATATTAGCTTTAGATGTAGTGGATGGTGAGCTTCTTTTTTTTTTTTTTTTTCGAGTTATTATAATCTTAAGATTTTAATATTGAAAAATCCACTTGGTTTATTCTGAAATAGACTAGATTATAAAACCAATTAGCTAATATTAGAATAAAAAAATCAAAATATCTATAAATAAATTAATATTTAGAAGTAAAGTATAAAGTTATTATAGAGTTATCAAGTCAATTGTGTCCATGATTTGATTTGATTTGATGTATTTATCGTCATAGGCCGTAGGCCGCACGTGCTGCACGTGCAAACCTTAACCATCTATTCCAGAGTTGGACAAATGACGCCCAGAGGGGGCCTCTGGGTGGAGTACTAGCTAGCTAGGATATTTGTAATTTACAGGTACTAAGGCATGGTTTACATGATTGCCGTCGTGAAGAATTTAAAGCTGTCAGGCTTGGAGAGGTCTCTGTGGTCAACTCCGTCCACTAGATCACTAACTCTTGATCTCTCTCCCTATCTCCTCTTTCGTTTTTTTTTTTTTCTTACTTGATCCCTTTCTGGGGGGGTTTTTTCTTTTCTGTCCGAATAACCTAACCTTCCTTGATAGCCTAAACGCCTTGTCCGTACCTGCTAAAAAACCGATAACAAAGAGGAAGTTTTTTATTTATTTATTTTTTTTTTATTTTTAAATTGAAGCTGTATGCCGTGGGCAGATTTCCTGGTAGAATCTGGTGGATTCTAGCCATTCGGCGAGTTTGATTGCGCCAGGGGGGGTGCTTAGAAGCCATGGGATGGCTTCAGATGGGGGGCTTTTTATCAGCGTCGAATACGCTTTCCCTTTTTTGCAAAAGAATAAGTGTAATGGGGTCTTCCTTTTCCCGCATGAACAGAGGAGAAGTGCTGAGGTGTGATTGAAGCGTTCGTGGTATTTTGCGAAGTCTCCATGTTGGGATCTGATTGCAAGGATGTAGCTCAGGGTTGCTCTTTTGAGGGAGAGTAGTGTTGTGTTATCTGTATGTGTGTACAGTAGGTCCTTGTAGTATTGAGGGCTTATGGTGTTCCATAGTTGAGTGTCAGCTTTGCAAGCGTTGACTTTGGCTAGTCTCTTGAGTGATGCTAGAGTGCAGATCGGGTTAGAGGGGGGGGGAAGAGCTGCTCCTTCTTTTGCAGCTTTGTCTGCCGCTTCATTCCCAAGGATATTGAGGTGTCCTGGGACCCAGCGGATGCGAATTTCGCCGGGGGGTAAGTGTGGGAGTCGAGGTCTTTGCGCCCAGGCTCGAGAGATATCTAAGAATTCATCAAAGACCGATTGAGATGAACCATTAAAGTGAGAGCCTAGTCGCAGAGTCACTTCGTAGTTATCCAAAAATATCCAGAGATCTTTGGCAAATCTGGCCGAGGGTTGAGCTAAGGCCGCTGCCGCTCCTCTAGTTGCTGCTGTGGCTTCAGCGTCGAATACTTCGGCATTGAGGCCTAATGAGAACGAGTGACGGGCCACCTCTATATCGTATTGAGTGACAATGTAGCCGCCTCCTGTAGCGCCATCTTTGCCTTCGCTCTTTGAGCCGTCTGAGAAGACCTGAAGGTCATTCCTTGGGATCGAAGCGTAGAAGGTTCGAAGTCTTTGGCTGCTTGGGCTTTTGATCTTCCCAAGGGGCCGACGACGCGTAGTTCGGCTTCGGCTCTGGTTTCTCTTTGTTCCCATGAAGGGTGAGCTAAAGGGTTTACTTGTTCCGATGGGGGTAAAGCAACTATGATCCTTGCGAATCTCGAACTTGGGAGTCGTCTATTACCGGACTTCACTAAGTCAGCCCTTATCCGAAGGGGATGATATGGGTCTAGTCTGGCGGTGCGGACAGCGAAGAGCTGTGTTGTTTGGTTCAGTTCGATCTCTGCGGGTCTGAGTTTGGATTCCTCGTGTAGTACTGCTATATTGGTGGTTTTGTAAACCGGTAAAGTGGCTCTTGCGCAGGTCAAAACGACTTTGTTTAGGAGGCCTAGATGCCCATCTATTCGATTCGAAATTTTGAGGTTAGAGATGCTACTCTTGGGCCTGAACCGGCCTGGCCACCAAGTTTCCGATGCAAAATAGCATTTTTTCAGTGCGCAGGCTATGGCAGCTCGTCTGGTGAAACAAGGGGGAATTCCGCGGCAAGTGTTGTTGAATGAGCGTAGTGCATTGGCTACCTTTAGGGCCTTTGCGGAGAGGATTTTGACATGTGGTTTAAAGCTCAGTTTCCTATCGAAATAGACCCCTAACCATCGAAGGGGGCCAGGTTTCGTTTCAATTCTTAGGCCGACTGTTTGTACAGCCGGGGCGTCTGTCAGTGTGCGATGGCCCTTGTAGAAATGGATCAGTTCGGACTTCTTGGGATCGAAGGTGATGCCTTCTGATTTCCCCCAGTCGAGGGCCTCTTGCATATTGGCTTGTAGTACTTCGCAATTCTCTTGTAGGCTGTCCGAGGAGGCCAGCAAAGCGATGTCGTCTGCATATCCGAACCTCTTCATGGGGTTTCCCATCCAGAAGATAGGGGCAATGTAGAGCATGAACAGAATCGGTGAAATTGGGGAACCTTGGGGTAGGCCGCAATTCAAGGCTGTCTTTGGGCCCGTTTCGCCGTCCAATCGGATTTTAATATAACGGTTAGTGGCGAAGGATTGGATCCATTTGACCAGGTTGTTTGGCCATCCTTGTTCGCGGAGTCTGTTTATAAGTCGGCCTGGCAATACTGCATCAAAGGCCCCTTTTACATCCATAGTAAGCAGCGTTGTTTTTTGGCCTGCTTTCAAAGCTGATTCGATATCATGCGTTACGCAAGTTGTAAGATCGACCGAGGAGCGTAGTGGTAGAGCACCGAATTGTTGGCTTGCGAGTGTCTTGTAGTGTATAGCTAGCCATGACATTTTCTTAGCGACGAGTCTTTCGAGGCCTTTGCCCAGAACTGAAAGCAAAGCGATAGGGCGGTAAGATCTTGGGTTGGTGTAATCGGCTTTGTTGGGCTTCGGGATAATCGCCGTGGTGGCGAGACGAAAGCATTCGGGGTGGTGTCCCAATTCGAGGCACTTCCTGAAGAGTAGGAGGACGAAGTCTTTGATTATTGGCCAAGCAACTTGTAGGATCTTGGTTGGGATCTCGTCTGCGCCAGGTGCTGTGTTGCCAGCTTTTAGGATAGCCTGTTCTAGGTCACTCATAACGATTCTTGGGAAGGGGATGTGTTGACCAGGGATTGTTGGGACATCGAATGGGATGTCATCAACTTCTGCCGCGTTCGTCAATAGGTTCTTGACGAGGACTTTTCTTTTCTCTTCAATATTGTTCGCGATTTCGTGGTTGATTGGGTCTTTCAGGGGGGGGGTCCGATATACTCCTGTGGTTTGATGCCATTTAGCCATTCTAAAGACATCGTTGATCTTCTCTACTTTATCAAATTTTGCGATGTAAAAGGATTGTTTTGCTTTGCGGATTGTTTTTCGGAGGGAGCGTTTGGAATCGGTTGTATTCTCTGTTCTGTGGATTCGGCAGGCTTGAATACAGTCTTCATTCCACCAGGGCTGTTGTAAAGGGCCGTTCGAGGATCTTTTTGCAGAGCCTGTATATCCCTCTTTAAGTACTTGTGTAATGCTCAAAGCAAATTTGTCTAAATCAGAAGGGGTGGCAAAATCTGTTGGAGAGTCGATATTGGTTAGATTTACTGAAAGTAGTTCTCCGAAGAGCTTCTCGTCCAGAGTCTTTAGCATCATTTTCGGTGTGGGTTTTAAGCTGCGGCAGTTCCAGTATAGTAGGGTTTTCAGAGTTTTGTGGTCTGAAGTGCAATCCAGGTGGTCCGCTATAGTGGTGAGTGCTGTAAATGGACCTGAGATGAAGGCTAGGTCGAGTACATTACCTCTCGAATGAGTCGGAATGCCTATGGGAGAGATGAGTCTGAGATTGTGTGTGTTGGTCCATTCGATGAATGGTTCTGCTAATGGGGAGGTGGGTATGTGTAGGGGGTCCCAATATGAATGATGGAGATTGAGGTCTCCAATTAGAAGGGTAGGGTTAGGTGAGAAGTCTTGTAATTCCAATAATGTTTTGATCGCTTGGTTTTCGTCTAGACATTTGGGGGGGGCGTTGTATATGTTAATGATTGTAAAGGATGAGTTGTTTGACGAGAGTAATTGTAGGAAGATCAGATCTCGGGAGATTGTGGGTCTGAGTTGGTTGATTCGGAAGCCGACGTCTTTTTTGATGTATGTAAGGACGCGGGGGATGGTTTCCCAATCGTCGAGGGGGGTAAAGATTTCGTAGGAAGGGTGGGATTTAGTGATTTTTCTTGATGTGTCAGAGAATATGTATGGTTCTTGGATCAAGATAATGTCGGTTTGGTCTGAGTTTGCTAGAGCAAGAGCAAGTTCGTGTGAAGTTGCTCCTCTGCCTACATTTGATTGTGTAATAGATAAAGGTTTAGTTTGATTCATTAAATGGGATAACGAATGGGTCTTCGATGCTTAGGAATCGGTTAGCGGGGCGGGTGCTGGGGGGGCAGCAGAGTGGATGGATCCGAAAAGTCGGGTAGGGGTTTTTGGGCAAGGTTGGGTAGGAGGGGGTGAGGAAGTTATGGAGGGGTTCGGGGAATCCTCCATTTGGGCGTCTGGGGTTTGGGACTTGGTGCAACCGGCCTTTGCACAGGTTAAGGCACGGCCTTCTGTGTAGATTTTCCGGATCGATTGACGTTCTGATTTGGATTTCATCTTATTAGCGACGGGGCGAAGGGGGCATTTGGGGTCATCTGCTGGATGTGGTCCACAGCAGTGTAGACATTTGGCAGGGCAGGAGTGTGCAGTGCCGCATTTGGTAATGTGATTGTTTTCGGTATGTTTGGTTGAGCCGCATAATCGACAGGTTTGGGGTCTGGAACAGGATCTGGAGTTGTGCCATTGGAAACAACGGTTGCATTGGATCGTTTTCGTCTTTTGGATCAGTAATGTGGCCGGAATGTTGGCTCCGAGGATTTTTAGTGATTTTTTCAATGCGATTGCATCTGCTTTGAAGCAGACTATCCAGGTGGAATAATACAGGTCAGCTGCCATGCTTGTTTGTGTTTGTACAGCATGAGTTAGTTCTTGGCCGGAGTATTCTTTTATAGCTTCGTAGATAATTTCTTTTGTGACTGGGATGGAATCCATTTCAAAGGAATCGTTAAATACCGTAACGTTCCGGGGGACATAGTTGAGTCGGTAGGTTGCCCATTTTTCTTGGGTCTCGATTTTGCAGCTACCTATGGCAGTGGCAATAATAGCCTCCTTAGTTTTTAGAGCCGCAAGATTGGTAGGGGAGTTGGTGCAGAGGGCGAAGCCTGTTTTGACTTCCTGTACTTCTTTCAATAAAGAGGCGGCGGGGCCAAGGACTTTCTTTAGTGCTGTGAGAATGGCGAAGGTTCCTGCTTTTCGGGCTGGATGAGAATGGTCAATTCTTACAAACAAACGGTTGTCTGTTGGAGGGGCTAGTGGTTTCGTGCCAGTGGGGCCGGTTGAGGTTTTTTTGGGGGGGGTGGGGTTGGGTGTGTCTGGGGTATTTTGGGCTTTCTGTGCGTAAGAAGGCTTGGGGGTCGGTTCTCCTGTCAGAGAGTTTGTGCGGGAGGAAGCGAGAGGGGTGGCAGTGGGAGTGACAAAGGGTGTGGTAATGGTGGTATTGGGGCGGGGGGGGTAGTGCCCAGCAATGAGTGCATCGAAGTGTCTTTCCGTAGTTGCCTTGAAATCGAGGCAAAGAGCGGTGAGGAGTTTTCGAGATCTCGCGGAGGAAGAGAGGACCTCGTTGGAGCTCAAATAACTGTCCAAGAGGGTGGTAATCGGGCCAAAGATGGTTTGGGCCTCATTGGCTTTGGTGGTAAGGGCATTTGCTCTGTCCGAAAGGGATTGGGAGAGCTTCGGGGGGCTAGGGTTAGCCATTTTTTTTTCAATTGTGTCCATGGATAGGAGGAGGTCAGCGGTCCCAAGGGATAATCACGTGGAGGAAGCGGCACAATGCTGATTACAAGCCCCGTCCTCCACTTCTCATCCACCAGTCATTTCATCAACACCTTACATCAAATCATTAGACCATTTACCTTCTCTCTTAATGATCAGTTCTCATCGTAATTAACAACAATTGGATGCACCGCAAGACTCTTAGTATTATGGCTGGCAACAACTTAGAAAACGCTAGTTTTCCGAAAACTTCAAGCGACCATGAAATCACAAGCATTTGTGAACTGTGCGATAGTATCATTTTCTATAGCACACACATTGGAGTTGCAATGGTATGTGTGCCTACATCTGATTTACCAGACGAGGAGATACCTACCATGTTAGTGATATTGAACGGAGCTCAAGGAGGCTGCCGTCTTTGCGCTGTAGCGTGGGGCGCCTTCCAAAATTGGGGGAACGGTCGATACTTCTCTGTCAGCAATAAGAGCGATATGATATCTTTGACTGAGATTGCACAGCGTTACATTATAAGCTCGTTGTTTGTTGAACGTTCCACAGATATCATCCCAGGCTACTACAAGCTTTCTTGCAAGACAATTGTGATGGACCCAGAGCGGGAGGTGGGCATCAATGTGGTATTAGCTCTGGATGTAGTGAATGGTGAGCTTCTCTTTTATTCTGTCAAATTTACAAATAATAGCTTGAAGCCTATGTATGGGGAACTTGAGAATATCTATTGATACTCAAACCCAGGCTACCACGACTTTCATAAAACCTCGCAGCCCTCGACTAGCATTGTCAGGCTCTCGGAAGAACGATGGAAAAACTTCTGTTGCTCATCAATCGCGACATGTCAGAATACCCACGAATTATGCAATTCAGACTCAACGTCCGACAACTTCCCAGCCCGTTTGCCCACTCGCCTCATTGACCTCAAATGTGACCCTCCAAGGTTAATTTCGTCGTGCAAATTACCATCAGATAGCTTGTACACAACGCTAAGTCATTGTTGGGGCAAAACGTCGATTCTTACCTTGACAACTAAGAATTTTGAGGCTTTTCAACAACAACTACCCGTATCTCAACTCAGTCAAACGTTTAAGGATGCTATTGACATAGGGAAAAGACTATTTCGAGATTTCGATGTCCAATATCTTTGGGTCGATAGTTTATGCATTATTCAAGATTCAAAAACCGACTGGCTCAATGAGGCACCACAAATGGCCCATATTTACGGAAACGCATTTTGCGGCATTGCGGCCTCTTCAGCAATTGATGGATCAAAAGGTCTCTTCTCTTCAAGAAATTCTACGGTGGACGAGGTTCTATTCCTAAGGCATGATAGATCAAATCACCCAAAACTACCAAGTCCAGTGATGATAACGGTGTTGGATCGGACCAAATGGCATCAGATTATTAAGGAAGCACCGTTAAACCAACGTGGCTGGGTTGTACAAGAGAGGATACTCTCAAAAAGGGCACTCCTTTTTTTCAAGGGGGAAGTATTCTGGAAATGTCAGCAAAGTATGGCATCGGAGACATTTTCTGCCATTCCACCTGGTCTACGGATACACGATGATCATCTAATTTTCCCTCCATCTCTTGTTTCAAACTTCAATTTTCGAAGCTTTTGGCATCAACTTTTGCAGACCTATGGCAAAACTGTTCTTTCTTACCCGGAGGATATACTAATAGCAATTGCTGGTGTGTCTCGCCACTTTCAAAAGTACTTACCAACGACAAACAAGCTATATCTGGCCGGTATGTGGTTCTTTGAGCTTGAGAGGCAGTTGGGGTGGTCAGCAACCGTGCACGGCTTCGGATCTGATCTCGATCATCGGGAGCGCCCTTCCAAATACGTTGCACCATCTTGGAGCGTGAGAAAAATTAGTTCTTTGACTTTGTCCTCCTCATTCTAGGCCTTGTACTACAGCTTTTCCTTATCTTCAACATCTTCCATCTCAGGCTTCCTTCCTTATTTCAAAGTCTTTTACTAAGCAGACGCTTGCTGACTCCCCATGTTATAGTGGGCCTCATCTACAGGTAAGTCAATTACGGCTCACTGGACAATGGGCGTAGATGCCGATGCTTCCATCAAGTGGTACAAATGGAATGAGGCAGATTACAAACGTCACATGGTTCTGGATATGAATCGAATCCAACCTCCCAGCTTCACCATAATCGAAGCTGAAACGAAAGTTCTTGGAGAAGACCCATTCGGGCCTGTAACTTCGGGGTCTCTCCGACTTCGTGGTCAATTGAAGATCGGACGGCATTCTTTCACGGCGTCCAAAGATAACACAATGACCCGGACTAAATATAGAAATGGCCACTTCGTAGAAGTGATTGGGTCTTCCTCTGCATCTGGGTTGATTTCGAGCATGTCTTTTGACCGTGGACATTCCGATGAGGAATTGAAAGAGATTAGAAGCCGCCTGTTATTTTTATTTCCCTTGGTATTTAAAAATCTCCGTGATGCGCGTGCCCTTATTCTCAGGCCGAGTGGGATAAGAAAGAAACTGGTAAGAATAGGCTGTTTATTCAGTATTACCAGTAAATTTGCCATGGAATTTGACCCGGAGACTGATGCGCTAATCGGCGATCATATTTATGAGGAATCCCATGGTAACGGAGAGTATACCATCTGTATTATATAACCATTGCTTCGGCGAAAGCACCCTAACGGATTACTCAGTTCGGCTCTCGGATACCATCCCCAACTCCCAGACAGAATGTACAACGCGGTGATGGAATGTTAACTCCCGAGCTCTATTTATTCAATATTAATGATAGATCACCTATCATTGCTATGTCTGAGTGATAGTGTGTCTGCATCCTGTATACACCAGGAAACTGGCAATGGGGATCACTGTACTTTGGCCTACTCAGGGCAGCAGAATGGTGCAGAATTATTGCAATGGGACATTTCAAAGACACGATTAGCTAGGTCATCAAGAATTTGTCCGCAACTCCAGAAACATGGATAGAGATTTGTTGTCTTTCTCTATCTGCTACTAAGATGTTGGGACATAATAAAATAGTTTAAGTACATAGGTAGATCTCGAGAGTCAGAAGTCCACTTGGACCGCACCTCTGGGACTGACTGCATTTCGGAATTCCGAATGCCTCGTTGAGTAATTTGGCTGCGAATTGATTCGCATCTTTTGGTGTTCATGGCGATCACATTTCATATCTTTTCTTTCTTTACATCCCGTCGACGATGCAGATCTTCGGAGCAAAGTTTTTTTGGTTGTAATTAGCTATTATTTCTCCGACGGGATGAAAATCTGGATTAAATTAAATAGAAAAATGTGAGTTTGGGGAAAGTTTGAAGTTGCTGAGATTACCGACAACGTGATGTTTTAAACATCCAGGCAGGCGACATCAGGATGGCAATCCAAGATAGGAATTAGCCAGCTACGTTATCCCTTGATTTCGGGATTCTGGTTCAAATCTCAATGCCTCCTGTACAATTCGGTGGTTCACTATATGAAATGCATGCTGATTGCCTGCTACAATATATATGTATTTCAAAAGTAATTAGCACCAGATACTTAGGTGATCAATCGCCTCACCCCTATGGTAGCATGGTATTTTTAGTATTGGCATGGGCTATGAAATCAGTAATTTATTGATTTCATGCTTTCATAGGGTAATATATCGAAAAAGCCTAAAAATCTTGGGCTCTGTGGTAATAATTTTATCACAAGCACACATTGGCCAGCATGATATTGATGGAATCTCAAATAAAGCCAGATATTCCCATCTTCAATACTCTTCATCATTCTCCGAACTTGAAGTTTTGTGCGAGAGCTTCACTTGATTATACTCGTATTTCATCCAAAGCGTCTATATCATTATTACTTGGTAAATTTTTCTGAACACTTTCATCATACCCGTCGTATGTCCGCCCAGCTGCTTCCAAATCCTGGCCTGGTAGCCTATTGGTTTGCAAGAATCGTAGTCGATGATAATCGGAGTGCCGGTATCATCAAAATATAATATGACAGGATTAATATCGTTATGGACGAGACGCAATGAATGCAGATGTCGAATTACCTTTCTCAATACCATTCAAGCATACGTCCCGGTCCTTCACTAGGTGATCGTTGCAGATGACACTACGTTTCATGTGGTGTCCTGGATTCACAATATCCATGAGATAGTTATGATATTTTGGTCCAGCAGGTTCCAGTGATACGCCCTTCACGAACAAGATACCCGAGGTATTTGACGATATTTGGATGTAGGTTTAATCTGAGCATTTCGCCTACTTCAACCTCTGCAACAATGCGCTCGCCGATCTTTGCAGGATTGTCGTTAAGTTGAAGATCATCTAGAATAGCAGACTTGGACGCTTAACGTAGAAGGTACCAGACAGCGAAGCAGTGGCTTGCGTGAAATGTGATGAGAACATGGGGCAATAGATTTCTCTAGGTATCTGTGTCGAACTGATGAGCTCTCCCAGTTTAATAGATTGTGGCTCGTGAAAATGCTGTCGATCTTTCGAGATCCCATGGTAAATATTATTGTCCACACGATAATTAGACAATGGTGACATAGGCATACTGCCAGACTCCTTCAATCTCTTGAAAGGCTTCTGGCTTCTCAAGGACCTCCATTGAGTGCGACGGACTAATGGGGAAAGAGTTTTAACTACCGTGGGGATGGTCAGAGAGAGACTTTATATACAGTGAGTTATATTACATTATAAAACTTCTCATAATATTAAATAATATCTCCATATATACATACATAAATAAAATTCAAAAAAGTAAAAGATTTATATAACATTTCTGATATAAAGTATCTTAACACACAGTAATTCCTAGAACTCTTAGAATCTTTCGTGCGAATGTTTTCACATGATCAAGATACAGCGATAGCCACATACACCCCTTGAAGCACCATTACAGTCGGAAACTACCGACTGGAGCGAACTCTCTCGCTATGAAGTGATAAGATAGATATATTTGAATAAGATTGATATGATTGATACTCTACTTTGTAAAGTTTAAACAAATGGGTTTAATTCTGATCCGTTTATTTGCTTCTGCTTTGTACCGTGTATATGGTAAGACTTATTTATCTTGACGAGAGAACCAGAACCCTTAGGGATTGATTAGGTAGATATGGTAGACTGATAGATATAATAAAATATAATGTTGATATTACTGATGAATGAACGAATGAATGAATGAACTATTCTAACAACCACTCATCACGATAATAGATTTAGAAGAACTTCCTTCCCGATTAATAAATACCATCAATCGAGTCATACTGTAACTACCTACTTTGCAAAACAAAACAAACGAGAGAAACTCCACGTCTTTATCTCGTAAGGTTGGATACGTACTGAAATACTTCATCTTCCTCCAATGCAACACGAACCCCAGTCATAATACCTAATCAAACAAACTATTATTATTAATATTGAATGAATGATTGAATGAATGATTGAATGATTGATTGATTGATAGATTGGTCTCGGGAAGAAAATAGGCATCGTTCAAATCAATGTCTCAATGTCTCAATTTCTCTCAAATTGGATACCACGAGGCTTTTTGTCTTTTTTGTCTTTTTTTTTTTTTCATGAATAATTAACCATCATTTTATCAGTCATACTCGTACGTACGTTCTTGGTTAATGACGGGGAAAGAGCCGTGCTGACTTGGCGTTCTTGGATATTGATATTTGATATTGTGCTGAGAGTTTTATGAGTTTATGGAGGGAGGTATTGAGCACTCACTTACTTTCCTTTCGTACAGCCACCAGTGAGCAGTGAGCAGTGAGTAGTGAGCACACGCCATTATTGATTGAATCGTGGGGGACTGAGGAAAAGAAAGATAGATACCGTAATGAGATAGGTGTTTATTCTCTCCCACTTCCCACTGTTGGTAGGTACCTAGGTTAGGTTGATAAATATCAGATAGATACCGGTAACACGATATTGGCATATCTAGACACGAAATATAAAGAAGAACATGTACAGTATTGAAAAGTCCCATAGTCCCAAAGTTCGGATGATGATTTTTGGATATGAAATTCTCATCGCATCGTTAACCTAACCAGGTCTCGGTAAGGTCTAGTGCTAAAAAGGAAGGTAGATATTATGTACATGAATATGATGTGGATATAGATGAGATGATGACATGGGTATTTGCTTACCTTTGCCCACCTTATCTTTTGTGGGTGGTGCTTCTAAGATTTAGAGAGAGTCCGTAGTGAAAGCGGAGTCCTCCGAGGTTTATCCCACGAAGTTGGTTATCGAGTTATCGATTGTTTACCGGTATAGCGGTTGGTATCGTATCGTGGGTATCTATCGTGTCGTATCAATGTTTGGAATTATCAATGCGGAGGATGAGAGGTTGGGTTGTTGGGATGATTAGCATGGCATTGTCTATGGATTAGATTAGGTGATTAGATGATCGGGATGAGAAGTAATAGGAATTGAGGATGTAAAGTAAGGGAGATGATTTGTTGTTCTTTGCTTACAGTAATGATAAAAGGGAATTTAATATTAGAGTTTCTAGAATTTCTAGTACTATTTTGGAAAGGAAATGATGTGTTGTTGATCTGTTCAACTTGGATCCAGGAACAGGAACCGAATCAACAAATCATTCCCACTTCTTTTTTTCTTTCTTGATTCTGATGGGAATTCATTTATGGACAGATATCGTGACAATAACAATGATACTGTAATATCAAAAATAAATCATCTTGGATCTATCTCTCTGCCTCTTGGTACTGTATTGTTTACAATATCAAATAGACAAGCCTCATTAACACAATCATGTACAGTATCTCGCCAAGAACTCAATTGGCGAACTCCTACGGACGGAGAATATCCCGTATATGTACTCGAGTAACGAGCGAGGAGAATAGCATGAATGAATGGGTCATGACGGTGAGATTCCCGAGGGAATTCCAAGGCTTTTTGTGCGTACATATGGTTACCAAGGTCTTGACGCTTCATATGCAATGCGATAAGGAAGTTTTTGTATACGCAGAGTACTCGTAGATACTCGAGTACATATGTCTCTTTTTATATGAGGGATCCTAGTCAAGATATCGGAGTTGGAATGATTTTTGGAAAGAGGGCTGAAATGCTAAGGTGTATGTATGTATATTGAATAGTTTATTTATTTATCATCTATTATTTATATTTTGCTATTTTTGTTATAATAATACCACTTTGTTATGGAATAGCTTGGTATTACTCGAGTACTCCATATCTAATTTTCATATCCACACCAGTAGCTTATCCACATCCACATCCACATCTAGATGTCTTGACAAGCTACACTAAACCCAATCCTCCCTCTCTAATGCCTGCAAGGAAGATCGATCAGCTCCCGTCCATCAAATCGGTCAACATTTCCCAACGGAATTGAGAAGATTATTGGATAAAACCTCCAGAGTCCAAACCAGGAACAGATGGATGAATATCCGAAGCGTGTGATTGACATGTTTTTTGAGGAGTTTTGTGGAGACTACACCACATAGATCATGTACTTTGATTGCATTGCATTACTTTTTACCTTATTAGAAAATTCACTGCAGGTACCACGGAAATATATTAAGCTTCCAGAACCTCGAGTCGAGATGAGTTTCTCTCTCTTCTTTTTTCTTTTCTTTTCCCTTACCTCTTCTATAACTTCTCTGTCGTGCTTCCTTCCTCCACTTGAGTGATACTTGCTTGGATCATTGAGTATTCTTATCCAAAAGATCTTCTCCTCGTGCTCTTTCCTCCTACTTTCTCTCCTCTTCTACTCTCCTCTACTCGGCGTGAAATCCTCTTCACATATCCTCCAATAATACCTTGATCTTCTCATTTTATCATATCTCGATAAAATGCGTACTTCCGCTCTCCTCAGCCTCTTGGCTGGTGTTGGATATGTTTCTGCTGCTGCAACAACTAAACCATTTGGAATCCCAAAAACCACCTTGGAAAAGAAGGATATTCACGTTAGTATTCAGGCAGATGGTTTGGATGTTAAGTTGGATGTTACCAATTCAACAGCTAGTGTGGTGAAACCCAAGGTTTTTATCATTTCTATGGTATGTAAATTTTTTCCCACCGTCTTATCTAATCGCATTCTATACTTTTCGCCTTACTTTCATCTAAAAAGTTGCGATCTTACATTTAATGTATGAATATCATCTGACCAATTTCTATTATAGTTCACACCTGAAGCAGATATTTGGTATGAAAACTCCTTTACCGAGGGTTCAATCGGAAATCTCTTCGCCAAGAATATTACCGTTCCAGGTTTCTCTCCTCTCTTCCCACAAGCTCATTGTCTCGAAGATGGTTCCGTTTGTCAACTCACCACGGGAGAATCCGAAATTAATGCAGCATCAACCATCACCGCTTTGACTCTCTCCTCTGCTTTCGATCTTACCTCGACTTATTTCCTGGTTGGTGGAATTGCTGGTATCAACCCAAAACACGGTACTCTCGGTGATGTTGCATTCTCGAAATACACCATCCAAGTAGCCCTCCAATATGAATTTGACGCGAGAGAAAAACCCGAGAACTTCACCACTGGATATTTCCCTCAAGGTTCATATGCTCCCGATCAATATCCCGGTAACATCTACGGAACCGAAGTATTCGAAGTCAACGAAGCACTCCGAGACGTGGCTGTGAAATTCGCGAAAAAGGCCACTTTGAACGACTCGGAGACTTCAATCGCTTACCGTACTTTATATGCTACAAACAGCACGGAAATCAATAAATATCAAGCAGCAACCCATGCTCCTACAATCATCACGTGCGATACCGCCACCTCAGATGTTTACTACTCTGGTACGCTCCTCGGTGAAGCATTCGAAAACACAACTACACTCCTCACCAACGGATCTGGCGTCTACTGCATGACAGCTCAAGAAGACAACGCTACCCTTTCCGCCCTCATGCGCGCCGCTCTCTTCAAGCTCGTCGATTTCTCCCGCATAATCATCATGCGCACAGCTTCTGATTTCGATCGTCCATACCCTGGTGCCTCTGTCGAATACAATCTTTTGTATTCCAACCAAGGTGGTTTCGAACCCGCTATCCAAAATATCTATCTCGCCGGTACAGAAGTTATCAAGGGACTCATGGAGGGATGGAATTCTACTTTTGAGAAGGGTGTTAATGCTACTAACTATATCGGGGATATCTTTGGTAGTTTGGGTGGTGAGCCGGATTTTGGACCTGGAAGTGAGTTTGGTGGTGAGGAGGTTGATCCGGATAATTCGGTTATTTACGTCAAGAGGGATGGAGAGAAGAAGGTTAGGAGTAGAAGAGAGATGAAGGGAAAGAAGGGTTTGATGAGACGTCATTAATTTTGATGATGTGAGTGGTGGAGTTTTCATCCATGGTTTTTATAACCGGCATGGATGAGATTGTAATGCGTGGGTGGGATCCGATGACTTTTTGTGCAGCTTGCGACGTGCGATTCATTCAGCATACTTTCTTCCTCTTTCTTCGCGTGTATATCCTTATCCAAAAGTCTTTGGTGGCGGTATTCTTTCTCGGGGTGGAATTGTTGGGGTTCTGGGCGGATGTTGTTCGGTGGGTGGTGGGTGGTGAGTGGGTGGTCAATCAACCGCTTTTCTTTTGCGAAGATACTGCGAGGATATTAAAGCGATAAATCCGCAGAATAGCCTGAGACGATGAGTACATCCGCTGACGATGAATTTGGAATAAGTTGCGCAGTAGCACAGCTGGGGAAAGAAGGCTGTAGATAATGAGCAGCAGTGGCAAGGACTAGTATGAAAGTGCTGGTTTATGAGTATATAATGCAGATGAGATATGATATATGGGAGGATGATATTTGGTATTATTATTTAGAATTTGCGGTTATAGGTTTGAGGTTGGATGTTTGGGGAGATAATTAAAGAGTGGTGGGTGGGTATATAGGATGAAGAAAGAAATGAATATATGATTTATATGATTTATATATATGTCTGTCTATACTTTGTGCTTTGTGCTCTGATTTGAGCTGTTTGGGTGAGTGATAACATTTTATTTGTTGTATTGATATTGGCATTGTTGCGAATAGATAGATGATCGTGGTAATAAAAGTAATAATTTCCTCACGAACATAAAATCTACACTCTACTCTCCGTCCTTCCACTCATAATCCCACCTTCTTTAATCTATCTCAATCCATAATTCATCCCCAGAATTAAGCAACTCTTTCATTCCCATTCCCCCATAGTAATTATCCACAGAAGCAAAAGCAGTATCTATCACCTAATCTTACATAACTACACACATACACGAAAGCGAGCAAGCACTGGTAAGATTAAAACATTTAACATCCATCTACGCGGAAGCATCGCTTATTACATTTTTATTAATTAGCTTAGCTTGTTCGCGGAGAGAGACAATGTAAGTCCTAATTTTTATCCTCGACATCCATCACAGGCAGAGCGCTGAGATGATACTCCGGAAATATTATATACTTATATACATTTTTTGTCCGGGGAGTAGAGATGAGATGAGATTTTTGTTACCGGACGGGAAAGGGTCATTGAGGTGGAGTGATGTGATGGTCGAGATGAACAGTATCAGTAAATGTAAAACATAAAAATAATATAATTCAATATAATTTTTTTTTAAAAAACTATACTTAGAAAAGCTAAAAAGTTATATCTGATAACCAATAATAATTATAAATTATATCTTAATTTGATTATAATTAATTATATTAATCGAATCAAATATTTATTCATTATAAATTTC
Source organism: Sclerotinia minor (assembly GCA_025389075.1). NCBI lineage: Eukaryota > Fungi > Ascomycota > Leotiomycetes > Helotiales > Sclerotiniaceae > Sclerotinia > Sclerotinia minor. The sequence continues at coordinate 2,593,829 of QRFH01000003.1, forward strand.
TACAAATCTCACAAGACAATCTTAGAAAGAACGTTAAAAGCTTACAACTGCAAATCAAATTTACAAATAATAATATACTTCGTAGTCTTGACGTTATGTAACAATGAAATACTTGAAGGCTCCTGGAACACTCCTTACAATATTTATTTCAAAAATCCAGCGCTTTCATAAAATAAATACCACTAATTGAGCTCCCTCTTGAGAATTCTCTAAAGACATAAATGATATAGAAACTCCTTCTTTGAATCGTGAGAAGAATATGAGACGATACCATACGCGCTACAATCGAGAAAACAGTTACATAAGAAATGCTAGACCCTTCTTAGAGTTAATAGTTTGCTGCTATATTCTCTACCCACCAAGCTTTTCAACACCGTACTAAAATAAGCGCCGATCGTCAAATGATGTAGTATCGAAGGGAGACAATTTCGGCAGAGAAAGAAGGTCCTCTATATATAGGTAGCTTGCAAGTGCGGCTTGACCTTACGGGCGAAACCCATGGACGCATGATTTAACGATCGTAAAAAGGGACATAGATTTTCTGGTAGTCATTCTTCTCTACTACTGCGCTGAGGATGATTCATCTCCATCTTCCTTCCAGGTGATGGCACCATACTCGTCGATGTGGAAATAACGGTTGTATGTAGTATCGAATTGCCAATACTGCCCAGTTAATCCACCAATGCCATCTACTTGTCCTGTATTGACTTGGCCGTTGGGTCCGGGAGGCCCGTGAAACAGTGATGCTTTGCTCTTCTGGCGACTGCTATTTAAGGTCTCATCCGACGGAGGTGGTGGGCAAGACTTTGCCTGCTGGGAAGCTATCTTTCTTTGGTCCTCGAGGAAGGTGTCCAATGATTTTTGAATTCCTTTCAAGCGCTCGCCCATACCCCAATCGATGATGTTCAGAACATATTTGAGGAATTGTGCATAATTTTCTGGGTCCTGAAGCAAAAAACTCTTAACCTTTCGCATATAGTATTTGAGCTCATCATGTTTCCAGGTTATGAAGAGTCGTGCCTCCGTGCCATTCATGGCGATGCTGAATGCAGCATTATCGCTAGCCCGGACCTTCTTATTCTGACACTGCCTGCTCAGGCGTTCTGCGATGTTGACGCATGATGCAGAGCCTCCAAGGCACTGATTCGTGGCCGTCCACATACTTCCACACCCGCCAGGACCATCAACCTTGAACTCGACGACAAAGAACGGAAACATAAGGTCTTGGCTGTTGGCTGGGCTTCCATCTCCGAAAAGAGAAAGGCTGGCATGTTGCTGAGGCAATGCTTCATATCTATTGTACCCATAAAGCACATCAGGCACAGGAGTGCTAACCCTGAGTATGGAGTCGGAACACGGAACAGCATGTCTTGACATTGGATTTCTCACTGTTCGTTGTAAACCCTCTGTTGGAATAGGAGCAGGAAAGACATTAGTGCGGAAATACTCTTCCACATCTGCTTCCGTGGCACCCAGTTCAAGCTGCTCAAGCAGCACTTCAGACCTTTTCAAATGTGTATTATGTTTGATTTGATCTGACGGTAGATGAGGTGAATTACAATCCTTGCTTACGAGATCAAGAAGCTCAGCAATGTCTGGCGGAAATTCTTCGTAGAATGAACGTAGGAAGATATTGTTTTGCCGCAAGTTATGATTTCGGTAAAAAGGACTCGAAACAAGATTCTTTCGAGCTGAAGCAGATGAGTTACCACTAAGTGATGGCAAAGCTGATGGTCCATATCCCAACGGTAATGAATAGTTCGCCAGGTTTGCATTGTTCAAAAATGATTTGGCGGAAGCGGGTGCTGGCGGCAAAGCAAATCCCTCGGAATCGCGTCTGTACTCCATATCCGATGCTGATTTTGTAAATCTTCTAGGTATGATATCGCAGTTCGAGTGACCAAGAAGAGTATCAGACCGGCAGTGTCTTTCTCTGTAGGATTCCGGCCCTGATCCTGAAACAGACTCGACCCACTGGGTAACAGAACTTTTGACAGACTCAGGACAATATGTTGGAGCAAAACTCGAAGGGAGAAGGTTGACAGTGTCTTCGAGAAATAATGCGCGTGGATGCTTCAAAGGAAGAGGCTTTGGTTGTTGTTGTATAGTCTGCGCAAATTTGGTCATTACACGCTGGCCGGTATGAGGGGATTTTGACATACCTTGACCTCCTGTTCTGCTCCTTCCTTCTCAGCTCGGAATCGCTTCGTTGCGCCAGGAACTTGTGAAGAGGGATCAAACTCCTCGAAATCTGCGAATAAGCGTTTTCGAGGTACAAGCCGAGTAAACGTCCACCCTGTCGAGGAAAGGTCTGGCATTTTAAGATAATCTTGAAGAGTCCCCATGTATCTAATTTGCATAGGTCTGACGTGTTGATAATCAATCTTTTCTTTGATGGTTGCCTAATGTTTAGTCTGCGGAATGGATATGTTTGCATATAGCAATTGTTCACCCTGTATAGGACGAGTTTGAGCAGAGTATAGGAACTTTGTTGGTTGGCAAATTCGATACGATAGGAATGTTTTTGGATTAATGATCGTGTTGTAGTTGCCTGCCTTTAATTCACGTGGTTCGGAGTGACTGGTGAAAGGCTTCACACACTCTCTATTTAGGTTGCTATTATCCTCACTAGCATCCGCCCGCGGGAAAACAGAATTCTGTATCTCGTATAGTCAAGATGTACTGGAATTTATTCAAACGAGGCTCGCTCAATAGAAGACGTTATATACTAATTAAAACAATAGAATCTTTGAGCTTTGAGTCCGGCCTCTCGGTGCCGGAAAAACAATTCGCCTCCCCACTTAACACCTCGAATTATTTTTTGTTACGTCCACTACGACAAGTACGTCACATAACCCTAGAACACGTGATGGAACGGTGAGGAACGACCGTTCCTAGGAACAACCAGGAACGTTCGCTCCAAGGAACGTTCGCTCCCAGGAACGACGATTCCTAGCTAGCCATAGGCATGAAGGTCTATATAATCAAGATGGATTTCCTTTGTATAGAGCTTCGTGCTCAAGATCAATCATTTAGTATACCATACTATTAGTTACGAATTGCATCACACTATTGTCATTACTTTAAGTCCCTGCTTGACGCCTAGTTATAAACCTACCTCGAGAGCCTAGAGCACTTCCACGTGATCTAGACGGCAAACCTCGTAACATTTTTCTAGTTACTCTAGATCTCTTTTATAATTTGTTTTTCTAATGCAAGTCTTTTTTAAATAGAACTAGTATTTTTCAATAGTAATCATTACAATTTTTAATACTTTTATTAATCATTTATAAAGTATCTGAAAAAAACTGCTATTTTAATATTAAAAAATTCTATTTAAAGTTTATTTAATTTATTTTTTTTGTAGTTTAAAATATAAATAAAAATATTTGATTTTATAGATTAATAAATTAAAAATAATTGTTAAAAGGAATAGAAGTTACCGGTACTAATCACGTGTCGTGATTAGTAATACGGTTACCTAAACAGGCTAGATTAGACGAACCATAAGCAGGCATATTGGTCCCCTCTGAGGATACCAAGAGGAGAAAAAGATGCCTACACGCGTAGTAATATAGTCAATATAGAGGCCTCTTCCACCCAATCTTTTAATAATAATGAATATTTATAAAGTATTAAAATAAAAATAAAAATCTTATTAATGTAAATAAATAAAAATTAAATAAATTATAATTAAAACTTTTAAACAATATATATTTTTTATAACGTAACTTATGGTGAACCGGGTCATATGGGGAACCGGGTCAGGTACCTTTACACCAAAATTTTGGTGTAAAGGTACTTATAGCAACTTTTTATATCTCTATGAATATTAGAGATATAGCTTAGATATTTTAAAGTATAATATAATCAATATAAATATTGATTATGATAAAGTATTATATAAATATACAAATATATAATAAAGATATTAAAGTTTCTTTAAATTTTTCATTTTTGCCTAGCAAAAATTACTATGGGAATTTTTAAAATCGTATTAATTCAAGAACAAAATTCTTTATGATTGTTTTATAACTCTAATACTATATTTTTATTGGATATTGAACTAAATTATTAAAGCTTTAAAGTTTATCTTTAATATTTGTAGAGTTATAAGAAATCACTATAAGTACCTTTACACCAAAATTTTGGTGTAAGGTACCTGACCCGGTTCCCCATATGACCCGGTTCACCATAAGTTACGTTAATAAAAAATAAAAAATTATTAAACTATTAATATTTCAAAATTGAGATAGAAATATCATTTTTTAATAAATATAATTATAAATCTTATTGATTAGAAAAATCATTATAAAATGAATGTTTTTTATACATACAAATCTTATTTATAGAAAACGACCTCCGGCAGGACGAGCTGCGAGGTAGGCCAAAGGAGATTTTATATTAATTAAATTCAAAAGATACAACATCAACAGCCATAAATTCAGCCAAAAATCCAGTTCATCAGCACATCCAAGTTCTTGCCCCCTCGATAGAGAATAAAGCCCCCGAAGAACTGCCTCGGCTTTTGAGGTCGTTCAAACTAGTCTATCAAAAACATCACTTGAGGATACACTACCGTATTGAATAATTTCGACGAACTTTCGGGCAGCCATTATAATTTGTTCCACGACGGCTTTCTTGCACTGAAGCGCTACGGAAAGCGAAGAGATGCTAAAGTTGATATAGAAGTACGTAGTGTACGCAAGCTTAGAAAGCTGCGTAGGTTAACCATTCAGGAGGATCTAATAGGTTCTTGCTCAATACCTTGTACTTGTAATCCTATGAGAATTCATGGGAAGACAGAAACATCACAGAAAATGGACTAGAACTTCTTCCTTCAATCATTCATATCACCAGTCTCTACATATTTCAGAATATTGGATATCTTCCTCATAGTTAGAGTGCATCAAGAAGTTGTTGATTCAAGCTCTCTTGCTTCTCAGTACGGAGTATACAAGGGGCCAAACTAGTATATATGTAGGTTATGTATAGATAAGTGAAGCTTGAAGATTCGTATTTATACCAGGGTTAAAAAAACAGAAAGCGCAAATATCAGGCTGATTGTTGTTCGTATATTGAGTGTCCACCACACATCCAGTTTTTGAGTTATTCTATGGAGGTATCATCATGACTTGATTGAAAGACTTATGCCCGACGATTCATTAGAGATCTCGACGTCATTCTTCAAAAGTTACTAGTCGGGAACGTCTGAAATGGTATCGCAACGCCAAGACCCCCATGGATACTTAAACCCCACTTCCCGATAGCAATTTAATTATGTAAGCAACGTTACCGAGCTATTCCCTGTCGGCCCTCGGAATAACTTTTAGAGGAGGTTCACTCGAGTATTGTTTATTTGAAAGCTAACTTAAAAGGCAGAACAGCTACTTGTAGGGAAGGACTAATTACTACCTCTCGAAGGTTGGTGATGCTAGAATAATTCCAACGACCAAATCTCAGCCAACTAAGATATTAGCAGAAATATTAACCATAGAGTAAAGACGAACCTGTGGTAGCAGTCGTTGAAAAGACAACTTGCACCGCATCTTGATCCGCAGCAACGCCCAGTTCGAATTAAATGCCTAGTATAAGCGTCATAAAGTTGACTTTCTGCTCCGCATATGGGTCGAATTTGGCTGCTCAAGTATTAGTGTCAACGGGGAGAGTAGGAAGGTCTTGTCGCGAAAAAGGGATATCTCGAGAACTGGTAGACATGTTTCCAAACGAGCTAGAACAGCTGCGTAATCATCAAATGTATATTCTTTGTTTGTATCTACGTGGGTTGGCGCAGAGTTAAAGTCGGGAGCGTTCTGGGTAAAGAGCAATAAAGGACCTTCAGATGACCCATTGCGGACACAATCCTAAAGAGCAGCAGGCCAATTTCCTTGCTCCAATTTTTTCCAATTCGAAAGAGGTGCGCAAAGCCGAAGGTGTATTATTGTATTCACCCCTCCAAAAAAGCGTGACCCCGCACCCGCACATCAACCCCGCAAAAATGTTCAACCACTCAATCAACAATAACTTCAATATGCTCTCCATAGCCCAAGATAAGACGTCTACTACTGTATTTACGATCGGTCGTACACTTTCCTGCTTGGGTCTTAACTAATGAATCTCGAAAATCGGTCTAATTACCAGCCAAACACCAGGTAAAGTCTTGAAAGATTTATTTAAGTTTAGATGTTCTAATTATAATTTTAATGTAAGATCTTCATACTCTAGACTCTGGACATAATTTAGTTTGGCTATTTATTATCTTCCGGTTGATGTATATATAAATTCAGCTTCAAGAAACATAACCACGGATGTTCCTACGATAGAAGTCGGTTGAAATTTGTATACAGTACTGTTCTATGTGCTTTTTTAATATAATTTCATGTCTGCAGCAGTGGTGGTCTCTGGATTGGGCTCTCGAGTATATTGCGCTAATCAATTGTTTGGAACGGTTCTTGAAAGCGGGGATTGATAGCAGATGGATGTTCGCTGGGCTGGTAGGAGGGTAGCGGTGTTATTTATCAATGCGTAGGTGGTGGGTGTATTTGCATTCAATTGTTTTTAATCATGATTGTATTACTGTATATATCATATAAACTAGGGGCTTAGGGAAATATCCAGACCAATTCGACTCAGGCACTCAGTGGTAGAAACGCAGACTGATCAACGCGCTGGAGTGAATACTTGTAGACTTAGAGGAGTGAGTACTGTAATTAAATATTAGCAGGGTCATAACTGGGACTCGCAGGCGCTACTTACACTGATTTGAGAGCAGGGTCTTATTTGCATTCTTTTCTTGCAATTTGTACTTACTCAATATGGATTTTTTATTTACCTCTTTCCTTACTCCCTTTCATTCATTGTACATCATTGTTCTTTGTGTCTTGTAGTGAAACTAAATTAGATTTGTGAATTTATTATTATATCCTTTCATTGATTGCAGTTGTAATTAATTATATCAGATTTATCACCTGAATATCTATCCATCTTCCTTCTACATCGCGTTTGCGATCTTCGTAAAAGCATCAGTCAGTCTCTTCTCCGCAGGCATCCTCAATTCTCTTCGGTGGATTTGGCGAAGCTTTTCATTTCCCATCTCCCATCTCCCGTTGCTCCTCTCCCTTTTTTCACAACACATTAGTTGATGCAACTGGATGGATAATCATACACCGCGTCTCGTAAATACTGCATCTCTTCATACACTAAAGCCCAACTTGTTATAGTCCCGACATGTTCGATCACTCCTCCCATCGCACTTCCTGTCTTTCCAGCCCTTCTGATATATCTTTAATACAACTCTTTATGAAAAAATTAACTGTAGCGTTTACTTTTATAATATTAACTGTTAATATCTAGAAGATTCTATATTAAAATTTTCAAAGAATTATATCTATAAATAAAAAATTTACAAATGATAATTTTTGTTATTTTTGATAAAGAAAAGTGTTTGGGATTATAAATAGCTGAAAAGTATAATATTAGACTCGTAGATTTATTATATAATTTTTATTTTTATTAATTTTTATTGAAAAGTTATTCAAGATTTTTAAGATTTTGAAATTTGTTTATAAATATTATATAAATTGAAAATTATAAAAAATCTGAAATCTTCAAAACCCACTAATAATTTTATTACAAGTCTATGATTCAAATTTTATTAAACTATATTAATTGGTTGAAAGTTATTAATAAATAAAATCAGGATTTTTAATTTAAATGATGGTCCGAAAGAGAGAGGGTCCGTGAAGGAGATATTAGACTTATAGATTATTTATTATAGACAATGATCCGCCCTATAGATCCCTATTGCGCAGCCTCCCCTTTCTTCATCTAGCATCCATCAATACATATTTCATCAATCAATAATGAAACAAGCATGAAAATCTATCCATACTACTAAATCATTAGAGTATATAGAAACACAGCAGTAAGATCGAATAGGTACACACAACAAAGGATTAAGCGACTAGCGCCATGACACACGCCAACCATAGAGCCAGCCGCACAAAAAAACAAAGTCGGGAGTGATTAAAGGTCTAAGAATTTAGGGGTGCCGTTCAGACCTTTTTCAAAGACTGACATCGATGTATATCTATCCGAAAATAGAAGATTAACTCATAAAAATCTATCAGTAAAGCCTTCCGGGAAATGTGAAGAATAAGATGAAGAAATGCTATTTAGATAAAAGCGACAGCACTTTGACTTTATTGCCATGAACGATAATTATAGATCACTACTATATTTTGATCTTTTCCCAAGATAATCGCCACAGCCTTGGTATAATTACACATTTCAATTGGATGACAGAAAGAACTTAGAAAGTTCAAACGACTAATAATGGTCAGCGCTAAAAGCTGTCTAGATGAAAAACTGGGAAACGGTAGTTGCGTGGAGGTGGCTGGGATATTCAGCATGGAAAGGCAGATACCGCATGCGAGCAAAATGGATTCTATGAACAAATATATACCAGGCTTATGGCAAGAAGATTTACCGAGTCTAGAACTGTATAGACCGATGCATAAACTTCTGCAGACACAAAATATGGAGACCAAAGATCAGGCCTGTCTAACCTTTTAGGGTCATTACATCAGTGCAGGGCAACTTGTAGTGTACGTAAAGTGACCTTAAATGTTGCAGAGATTAAAGTTTCTCCTGGGCAGTAAGAAACAAATGTTGCTGACCCAAAATCAGCATGTATGACCATAGCTTGTCAGATAATATCTAATCTAATGTGCAGTAAATCCATTCTTTGAACCACGGTCTTGCAAGTTGCGAAGCTTCCATTTGCCTATGCGACTCCGTCGAGGACTAAAATAAGATTCATGGTTGATGTGATGAGTAGTTGGATGGAAAAGATGACCCATTGCAATCAAGTCAGCAATGCAGTGATGAATAATTATTATTGATGGGCATCATTCATGTTACCCTTGTTAATTTCCGAAGCAAAAGACACGTGGAGTCAAAGTAAAGACTTGCCTGTACTCTGTTTCATCGAACCTTGTCGTGTCAAACATACATATTGATCCTTTGACACGTGAAAAAAGACGGATGCGCAAGAGATTTACTATACCAGGGAGGAAATCCCATGGAGCTTGGATATTGAAGATACCAGTGCAGGTGGTCAGGACCTGCAGGCCCTTCGGGGGCCTTTTCCAATCCCACTAGAGTTGTTTGGCTCCTTTCGACCCAAGGCCTGAAAGTAAAGGGTAGTAATCAGGATGGAAAAGAGCAAAATTAAAGCCTTGGAAGACAAAAGTTCCAAAATGAAGATGTTTTGTGGAAGAACGATAATATGTGATCTTGTGCGACGACCAAAAAATGTTGGAAACATTAACGCCGTCCAAGCCCCAGGAAACTTTTGGGATAAGCATGATCAAAACATATAATACCTTCCAATTAGCAATATTCCGACGAATTGATTCTCGAACCCAGAAATACGGAATGGTAAAACATTAAGAATAACTCTTCATTTTCATGCAATCAACTGTTAACCCTGTCAACCAGGGATTGGTTGAGGCGCAGTACACATAAGCAGTTAGGTATATACCCCAACGTCAGACTGCGCAAAGACCAGGTGTTCGTTTCTGGTAGTTAAAATAAGAACCGTACGGCACTTTCGAGGATTATTTAAATTTAATTGAGGGGGGAGATACCGTGGAAAGTATCGGAAGGATGGCGGAAAAGGATTCCTAGATACCTTGCTTCTGGTATTCGCTGGCAAAGGAGTTTTGTTTGGGGTCCATGCAAATTAAATAGAAAGCATGGTGGCATTGTTTGAATATGTACAGCTATGAGTTGAAATGTATATTTTTGATGCAAGGGAGAGAAAGAAGAACAAGAAGCCTCTCGAAATAAACTCGAGTCGAGTAAGCATACTATCCCAATAGTCATATTGTCGCATTTTACTATAAAGGCACTTGCCCCCAAATTGAGATGACAGTTGAAACACCAGAGCGTCTAATATAAAACACATGAGAAAGTCCACGATTGGGTAATCTATAAAATTATTATGGATGATTTAAAAACAAATGACCAAAGATATTACTTACATACTAATTGAATATCTATTGGTTCATCGTACTGTGATTGAGTATTTTTCGATGAAACAAATGCATGTTATGAATAACTTGAACAAAATCTTTTTCTCTTACATAGAAATAGCCGCCTGCAACAGTGCATGAAGACAATGGAGAACTCTCAACCATTGAAATGTTTCAATCACATTCTTCACTTTATACTTAAAGATCTCGGAACTTTAGATTTGTACTGACGCGCGTGATGATACAATCAGCTGCTCGAACCGGGGTAAATCTTACAAGTTCATGGGAAGTTTTTCAGCGTGAGGATATGATGTTGGCCTGTGTAAAACGAACCCCAGGTAGGTAATTGGTATAAGCGTTGGGTTTTCGCCGATAGGGTGAGACAATAGAAATTCCAGGTAGAGCGGCTGTTGGCACACAATTGTAAGATCTTAGATGAAAAAGGAAATGTCAAGTAGCCTCCTAGATTTGTTGCCCCCTGGGATGTTGATGATGTCGAGATTTCTCTGAACCGTTGTGTTGGTAAATTATAGCAGTTGCAATATGTAAGGTATCCGGCCTCAGGAAGATTTCTTGTCATGGCCATGACCATGGCTATGTAGAGGAAGAGTAAAATTTTATTTTGCTTCGAAGATAAACAACACTGCCTGATGGATTGAGGTCACAATTGGTCTTTATCCGGTTGAGTTGCTTGTTTGTTCTGTTCGTTCGTTGAAGCAAAGTAACAATACCCAGGTACCTTTTAAACTGTATGCCGTATGCCGCCTATCAGTGTTAGGCGCCCTGCAAATCCTCTTGAACCAGACCTCGGATGAAAATATCGAGATCAGATGAACTGATATGACCTCGGGAATTTGTGGATATATTTTCGGTAGATTTCGGTGCATAGAGATTGTGTGGAGGAGGTTAGTGACGAGTAAGGCACAGATATGAACAGGGTATGAAAAATAGATGCTTGAATCAGGAAAATCCGAAAGGGGTGTAGGGGGCGGGTAGAGATGGGATGAATGTGTGTGATTTTCTCATCTGTGCACATGTGCATACTCAGCATGCATATTGTGTAGATCAGTGTCAGTGCGTGCTCTTCAAGGGAAGCAGATATCTGTATCCTGCAGGTAAGTAAATTAGATCCGAACTGCTTGGATTGGATATTAACTTGTTCCCAGAATGATCATCAAATAAATTGAAGTCGGATTCGGTAGGAAGGAAGAGGAAGAGGAAGTGGAAGAGGAAGTGGAAGAGGAAGTGGAAGAGGAAGTGGAGGGGAAGAGGGAAAGGAAGAAAGAAGCTCGACCCAACAGGGAACCCAACAGGGAACCCAATATCATCGATTAGATATGACACGTGACATTGAGTGTTTTTTTTTATTTTTGACATGCAATTGTGCACATTCATCAGATTACAGGAAGTAAGTAAGTATGTAGTCTTGGTATTATGTTAAGCGCGCGCATCAATTTAACCTTTTCTTTCTCCTTTCCTTCCATCATTCAAACCTTTTTTCTTCTCCCTTCCCTCTTCACCTACCATTTTTTATATCTTCAATTCATTACGAAACCAGATCATAATGATATGTTTCATTAATATCTACTCCGTAATCTACCAAGATCTACTCCTGTATCTATCTATGTTTAATAAATGCATTTAAAAAAGAATCCAACTCACAGCCCTTGTAATCAATCCATCAACCGGCCCTTGCACTGATCTGATCATTGATACCTTTTCTCTCTTCCCCCGCTTCGCTTGTCCAGATCTTTTCCCGTTTGAATCTATTTTAGGTACGCGAACGCCTCATCCGCAGCTTACTTGTTGGCGCCCACTTAATTTACGCGCCCATCAGATATATGTCTCCAGTATTCAAGATGAGACTACCGCCCAATGTCCTAAAAGGAGACCGCAAATCTTCTATTGACCAATATAATCATCTCTTGGTCGTGGCCCCTCGATCTTTGGAGACTTGATGTCTGTACGCGGCTACTAGAGGAGATCCTAGTAGAGAATTTTTGGGAGAATTTAGAGAATTTTGTGCATTTGCCAATGTTTGAAGATGCCAAAAGTCGGGGTCGGATTTTAAAAAAAACATCATATCTAAATCTAAAATCAGACCCATCTTGTTTCATCATCTAGTCGAGGTCTCATTTTTGGACGTTCAGCGTTAATGAGGCTATAGACACCACTCAAATGGCCCCCAGCGTTATGACTTCCAACAGATTATCGACTGGTCAATTCTGTATTATAAAGGTAGGTCGCTGGTACACTGGCTAAGACCTTTCGTCCTCATTCAGCATCAGCATCAACATCATCTTTTTGTCTTCTACGAATTTCCTATTGTCGTCTCGCTTTAGATTTCAATTCTCAACATCTGACACCATTCGTTTTCGTGTCAAGTATCCTCATCGTCTCCTGCTGGCTGGCCTGCAAGTTTCTTTTACATCTAATACTTAATCAACTCATCAATTGTTTCAGACCCTGTTCACTACTGAGTAGTATCAACCCTTCATTAAACCGACTTTTTAGAATGCCACAGGAATTACGTTCATCTACCATGGATTACTATCGATCACCTCCTCTCACCTCTAACACCATCATCTACCCTCCAATCAATTCTCGCCCAATGCCTGCTGCACCTTACTACGAGCCCCTCCAACATAGTTACCACAATATGTCCAACTATGCAACAGGAGGTCCTGTACAACAACCTCCTTTACCACTTCCGACTCAACATTATGTCCAGAGTACTCCAATGCCACCTTCTATTCGACCTTCATCTGGAGCATGGACGCCCATTGATGATCGAACTTTGATACAAGCACGGAAGCAAGGATTGAACTGGCAACCTATTCAAGCAACTTACTTTCCAACCAAATCAGCCAACGCTTGTCGAAAACGTCATGAACGTTTAATGGAGCGCAAGTCTAGTGATGATTGGGATAATGTCAAATCTGAGACCCTTGCGAAGCATTATATGGATATGCGCAAAGAAATTTGGTCAGGTTTAGCTGCTGCTACTGGGGAGAAATGGACTGTTGTAGAGCAAAAGGTATGTACCTCACAAATCTACCTAATATTTAAACTAACATGAAGAAGTGTATGTCAACTGGTCTTAAGAACATGCAAACATCCGCACGAGCTTATGCTCGTCGCGAACGTATGATGGAAGCCGGAGGTCAAGCCGGAAATGGAGCATATTCCGACCATACCGATTATGAAGTTCACGAAGATAGTGGCATTAGCATTAACCTCGACGGGGATTATGATCGTGATAATGGATCTGAAGCCTCTACTAATGACCCACTTAATCATAGTCAACAACATTATTCATATGCACCACAAGTTCTCTCAGATGGTCGACCAGATGGATATCCACAGACGGACCGTAACGATGGATACTCACAAGCGGATCGCAATGACGGCTACCCACAGACAGATCGAAGTCCATATCATCAAGATAACAGAACTTCATTTCATTCTCGTTTACCTTCGATGGATATGGGTATTGATGCTATCATCAATCAACCATCCGGTCTCTAATCCTTCATATTTTTTTTTTGATCGTCTCTATAATCTGTGGAAAGAACAAGGGTATTATCTATTATCAACGATGCGGGAGCATACAATTTCATAACCAATTTTTGGGAAATGATACCAGGCGTATTGGTTTATTTAGGTATGGGAAAGAGCAGGCAGGGTTATGAAGTTTTGGCGTTGAAGAAGGAAAGGGGGAGGTGTTTCCAACTATACTTTTCTGTTATGAGTGTTTACACAATCATTTTAAGTTTGGGGTGGATTTCTTTTGTTGCTTGGTGTTAACGACATGAATATGACGTTACGTATTCATATTCATCTTATTTATCATGTTAACCTTGCTGGGATTTGGAGTATTAGGAAGGATTTAATAGTGGATAATTAGGATTTGAATGGAGATCCTAATCACTGGTTTGTTGGAATCAGAATTAAATTCTGTGTTTTAAGATAAAGATTAATGATATGTATGTATGGGAAGTAATAATGGCTTCTAATTAGAGGGAGATTTTACATATAAATATAAATACTACTATACCTTTAAATTATAAACTCCTTTCATTGCTTATCTAGGTAAGATTACCTACATATATGTGTATCGAGATTGTATGATATAATTGACAAATATTATCCAGAGGTATTTAGTCTGAGCAGATAAAGACTAGAGCATGAATACCCACTGGGTGCTTACCCTACTTTACCCTGCAGACCTACAGACGTCGAGTAGATTGGTATAATAGCATTTTGTTTTTCGTGTTTATTTCTCTTTGTATGTAATTTTAGATAGTCGGATTCAAATTTGATTGAGTGATACTCGAGTAGATGGAAGTGTCACGAACCACGTCTAATATTATCCTAGGATAAGAATCGTCCCAGGATTAGTGTCCTGAGGCCAATAGGATATCACGTGGCCTGATAGCTTTGCTGGCCTGATAGCTTTGCTAGCCAGCTAGCAGAGCTAGCATGGATAGGAATGCTAGCTATGTTAGCCAGCTAGCATAGCTAGCATTCAGGGAAACAATGAGTATATAGTTAGAATAGTTTCATAGTTTAGGAGCTTCGTGCTCAACTTAGTTATCAATTAGTTTACCTACATTCTACTTGATCTAGTAACGACTTCACTTCCAAGTGAATACCAGTGATAAAGCCTTAACCCACAACTACCAACCAGACGAAACCTCAGGCAGCCGCTGCCTCCAGCACAGTATCGTTACAGGAAGATTACATAAAGTAAAATTTATTTATTTTGGAATTATCTTAATATAAAAAAAAAAAGTTTTTATATTTATTAAAGAATAAATAATTCTTTTTAAAAAATATTTTTAAATGAAAAGATATTTAATATATTTTGTTAAAAGGAATGACCTTACACAGGGAATAGTGGGAAGCTGATAGGGCAGAACTGAGGTAATATTGGTCTAGTATGTTAATCACTCTTCTAAGTTCTACGGAAGTGCGAAGCTCTCCTACAGAGAGCTTCTCAATCTAGTCCTAATAGGACTAGTGCCCTGTGCACGTGCTACGCAGGAACCATTCACTTTAACATATTTTAATAATATAATTATTTTTACTTAATTATATATTTCATTATTGATTCTATATTAAAGATTTACTTTAATCAAGTAATCAAGTAAAAAAAAGTAATAGAGAATGAAAAACTCAATCTTTACAAAAGTCAATATAAATTCCAAGGTAGATATATCACAGGAAATGAATATAAGATCTTGTGTATAAAGGAATAAAGAACTGTGATTACTCGAAACATCTATAATACAACAAATAAACACCATATCCATTTCTTAACAAATCTAATACATATCACAACAAGAGATAAATATCATCTTACTCAACTATACAAAATATAAATTTCAATATCTTTATTCTCAATACAATAACAACATAATTACATAACAATGAATAAAATAATCATATCCATTCCTGCATACCTATAAAAGCCGAAGGCAAAGTCAAAGTCAAATTTCAATAATTACGGATATTACACACTCAAGAATTCACCGTCAAGAGTTCAGCTGGCGCAGAAATCCAATCTCATTTCATATTTTCAATCCGAAAGCCTAATAGGACTTATAAAAACTCCAACGCGCGCATTTCCCAATTTTTAATAATCTTAAGACTACCACATTTTGTAGGAAAATAATGTCTTGCCTAACTCCATTTTTTAAAGCAATAGAAATAAAACGATGATGGATGATGTAAAATGACCCCTGTCATAAAAATGCCACAACTAAGGTTAACATCCCATCACCAACTTAAAATCCAATACTTAAAACCCATCCCTAGCTATCTCCGAGCACCCACATCCTTTACCTCAATCTACACCCCCCATTTCTTCTCCTTCCTCTTAGCCTCCCTCATCTCCGCGTCTTACCCTCAATCACCACCATCATTTGCCTCCTCTCCCCATGCACCATCTCACTCTCCCTCATCTCCCCGTCCAACCTCTCACTCACCCTCCTCTCCCCCTCCACCCTCTCACTCACCCTCCTCTCCGCCTCCACCCTCTCCCTCTTCTCCTCTCCGCCTCCACCCTCTCCCTCTTCTCCTCCTCCTCCCTCTCCTTCGCCACAGCAATATCAATACACTTCCCACATCTACCCCTATACACAGGCTCATACTCAAACATGAAATATTCATCATGAACACCACCCTGGTTAACAAATTTGCACTTTTTGAGTTCAATGTCTAGGGTGATGTTATGGCCGTTGTTGGGGTTGCAGTAGCAGGGGCCGCGGATGATGTTTTTTATGCACATTTTTTTGATTGGGGGTGGGATGTGTGGGTGAGGGATATGGGATGCTGGATGGGAGAAAGAACGTTCGAGATCTATGGGGTAGGTTAGCTGGTGTTAGGTAACAACTGGTTTGTCATGAATCTTACAAGATGGGAAATAAGATGTAATATGTAGTCTAATAGACAGTCTCGTCGTCGCTCGTCGTTACTTCGTATGCTATCTTTATCTCTACCCAGAAAGCGATGATAACGACAGAAGAAGAGTAACTCCTAGTTGTGAGGTATCCAAAACCAACAACAAATATCTATCCAACCTTGATAATATAAACCGTTGTTTTCGAAAGTACAAACACAAGATCCCCAGTATTCGAATCCTTGTATGTATATCTTTGGAATATTGTTCAACTCTGTAACTTTCGATACAAAAAACTATGCCAGAAATATCAAGTGCAGGTCTCGACAAAGGGGGGAATCCAGCACCTTTAAATACAAGAATGAGTGTAATGTCACACAATCAATGCGTACTCATTACTTTTTCGACTGGAGTCATATTTACTTCTCCAGACTCATTTTGATAATTTTTTTGCAGAGCGTACTAGACTCATACAATCACCATAGTGCAAAATAATTCTTCGGGAGTCACATTTACTCGCCTCCTCCTCATCCTCCTCTTTCTTCTCCTTCTCCTTCTTCAGACTCATTTTGATAATATCTTGCAGAGCGTACTACTCATACAGTCATTAAAATGCGCATTCTTCTTCAGGGAATCACATTTACTCCCGCTCCTCCTCCTCATCCTCTTTCTTAGTCTCAGACACATACCAATAATTCCAAACAGAGAGCATCCTAAACTCACATCTCCCATACCTAATCATTAAAAGAATTTGATTTCCTCTCTTCAAGGAAACCATCCCCGTTATTCCCCTCTCCTCAAACCAATTCATTTATTGAATTTTTCACACCAGAAAGAATATCTAATTCACCGAAACACACAGCACAATATTCCATACTCCATCCACATACTCCATGCCCATCCATCCATGAATCCTCTTTTTTCACCAGGATCAACTTCGAACTTTGATGATGAAAAAAATACTGAAATGAATTGGGGTTAATAGCCAATATAAACCACAGGAGATATCAGAAATGAGAATCATGAAAAGATGCTCATGAGCATGTATAAATCTCAACGAAGACATGAAATCATATCGAGATAGAATACAAGGAGTAGTATATATAATATTGAACGCCCGCTGGTACGTCCACAACTACACCAGAAAGTAATCATAATGTACAAGAAAAGCAGCATAGCATAACCAGCAGAGGTGTGAAAAATTTCTCCAATACGCATAAACATAAAATTCTTCCATGCGATTTATCTATTCGCATTCGTTGCGACAAGTACTGGAACAGGTGCTTTCTGCCCAGGTAATTCCTCTTGTTCATCCTCATCCACATATTCCCACTCCTCATCATCCTCTGTCCTTTGTCCAAAAACCACAGATAAAATTCTACTCCACAATCCTTTCTTTTCCACCATTGCTAAAACAAGTACAACTGGTAAATGCCAAACACTAGCCCAGAAAAGCTTCTTGGCACTTCCTTTTTGACCCTCATATTTCCAGAATCTATAGGCTTCTCGCACTAGCCATATATTTACTGGCATGCTAGCTGCTGCAAAGGTCCATTCGGTTACATTCGCGTAACAGAGTCCTATGCATAGGGGTATACAAAGGAAACTATATCTAAGAGCGACACGACCATTCATTGCTGGATTTACCCAGCATAACATTCTATACCCGGCCTCTTTGTATTCGTGACGAATAGACCAGGATAGAGACATGAAATGTGCGAGCTGCCATGAGAATAACAATCCTGCTAGTAACCAACCTCCCGCATTATCTGGCCCAAGAAGTAAATCCTGCCATTCGGGTGTTGTTGAAGAAGAAAGATGCGAAGAAGTTTGTCCAGCCGCAGCGGTCCATCCCATAAGAGGTGGAATACCTCCAACTACTGCACCAATCCAGGTATTAAAGACTGTGATTCTTTTAAATGGCGTATAAACACCAGCATATAGCCCAATATTCAGAGCGCCTAAAAAGGCAGTGGTGGGATTAACTCCATAATACAAACCTCCTACTCCAATGACTCCACTTGCAATGGCGAAAAGTAGAGCACCTCCAGGTGATATAAGCTTCCGAACAAGTGGTCTATTTCGTGTTCGTGACATCTGGGCATCGAATTTCGGCTCATAAAGCATATTGAGGGTATTTGCAGAAGCGGCGCATAAGGCAGTACCCGTTGTAAGGAAGAGGAGAGTAAGTGGACTCAAACTCGGTGTTTCGAGGAGTGTAGAAGAGAGAAGTGATGGAACGGGATACAGAGTATAGGCTGAGCATGCAGTGAGGACCACGAGCATTGATAGGCGGGGTTTTGTAAGTGATAAGAGGATTGATAATAGTCGTTTTATAGAAGATCGTGGAAGTGCACTTGCACGATCAGCGTGGATCGTGGAGGAATTCTCGGGGAGGAATTCTTTATCGCTTTCTTGTTCAAGGGATTGTTTATGCCGCCTTCGTCGATGAGGTGGTAAGCCTTCTAATTGCGTAGTGGTTGGTATCGAAGATTCCTTCTCAATGATTTTCTTCGCCCCGTTTATATCTTTCACACTGACTTCATCAGCGATGGTACTCATACCACCCTTTCCCACATTCCCGAAGATATCTCTATTTGCAAAGAAATATCCCGTCCCCAGTCTCTGAACCGCGGTCGCTTTCCTTCCATTTGTATTCGAGAAATTCCTCCCCGCTCTCCGAATTCCCCTCAATTTCGTTCGTAGGGAACATGATAGGCATACATTTCCCAATGCATTTTGTCGTAGTGCGCCGGTAAGTAAGGGAGACCGGACAATCATTGCGAGTATGATTGTCGAGCTTTAGAAGCTCTCAATAAGAGTTGTACGGAGTAGTGATTTAAGGAAGTAAAGTTACATGATTTCTCGGAAGTTACCGAACAATTCTCAACATGGAAGAGATTGACCAATTAGATGGTGCTTATTTTGAGTATTGCAAATGAAGGATGGAGGGGTTCTCTAGAAGATGTAATGGAAATGTTAAAATACTTTTAATAAGGAAGAAAAATAATCTATGTTGTTGTTTATCTGAAACTACCTATATTGTAAAGTTCAAATTCCAGTTAATGCTTTTGTGGTCACACACCGCCCGGCAGAATAGCTTCAAAACCTGTGCCCCGCAATCTGACATTTGACTCGACATGGATTATGAGAAGGGAGAAGGATGTTTGGTTTCATCGACTGCAACTCTCCCCGCCTACTTTTATCTATCTTTAGTATACACCAGTACTTTGGGTTCAAAAAATGAAGATATCACAAATGCCACCAAGATGTCGGCTCCCTATCAGATGCAGACTTACCGAGTGTCGGTAGCCACCGTTCCTTGGAGAGTCTCAAGCACATACCTTTTGGTGATTTCACCAATCGTTTTTGGTTATTCCTGAACGCTTTTGCTTCTCCTAACATAAGTAGAGACTCTCGTGACATATAATACAATAATCTACTTGCAGGAACCAATACACCTACCACACTGCCACCCATCCTTCTCCATCATTCTCTTCATAATTCATTATATTTGTACATGTTCCGCGCAAGTCAATGGTTTGAGTTGTTTAAAATCCACGTAAAAGGTCTGCCGGAGACTGTCGCCGATGCCTACAGTGTGCTAGAATCGAACCGCTGTTGTAGCCCTCTTTTCGATCGGTATGTGACGTTCCAGTTCCCCCCTTCATGCTCTCGCACTATAATCCTGCCACAGTCACGACTCTCCCCCCTAAACTCTTCACTATTCCACTCCTTAATTCTAATCTCCTCTCAATTTCCGCATCAGGCATGCCCTCTGATCTATAAAGTAGCACCGTTCGAATAGTCGCAACGTCCAAATACTTTCTCCCCTGGAATCCCTTCCTACCAATCTTCTCAAAGTCCTTTTCTGCTTCTTCTGCTATTCTATATCTTGCCGTCAAAAGTGAAATGGCAGGATTATTTGTGGTTGGATAAATCGATTGCGAAGGTGTGGAAGCAGAAGGAATGAAATTGCTGCTAGATGTGGTAGGGTCTTGTGCTGAGACTTTGTTGAATGTGGAAGAATTGGAAAGAGTAGGCGAAGGTGTAACGGGACCAATTTCACGGAGGCGAGCATCTAAGCCAATATCCGGATCAGAGGCATCGAAGCTTATTGCTAGATGAGGCATTACATTAGTATATTTGTATGAAGTGAAGTGCAAACAGATTCCTTAACCAAGACCGTCCAGAAGATGGAAAATGAAAGTGGAAAGCTAGAAATTCATTGATGGAATGACGAACATTTGTTTTTGGTCGGAGAAGAGCTCGTATCAGGATGAACAGATGGTCCTAACTTTGCTGCAGGATTCGGTCGATTTGGTTCTACATTTGTACGGGAAGATGAAGGAGGCGGACTTCTAGTTGGATATTTGCGTGCGGTATTTGAGGCAGACAACGATGCTGCTTTTGAAGCTTTAGCTAAGTTTTTGGATTGTGAAGCTCCCATATTGTAAGTTGTCCAAATCTTGAACTTTCTTGTTGTGGTGGTATTGGTGAAAATGAATTGTTGATGGAGCTTGGGAAAGCTCAGTTTGATAACCTTAGTTAGTTCATTGATGAGCTCATGGATCCCATGAAGCTAACTAGTAAGGTTATAGCCTGAATCTCAAGCCTGAATCGCAAGGCCATACTTTTCTGATCGGCAGTAAGTAAGCTCTCCTTATCTCACAGCACCGCCGGTGCTCGCGCGGCGTTCAAAGAATTTACATCTTCAAATATTTTTGCAATCTCTGAAAGATTATTTTTTTCTCTGCGCTGTGTTCGTTTCTGTATGATTTTCTCCATTTCGCCACAGCGGCCCTTGAACTTCAATACCCCTTAATCGCGTTCCCGGAGCCTATTAGATCTCATACCTCAGACTGAAAATTGGACTTCTCTTCATCAGCACCTCATTATTTTGCTTCAATGTACAGGTTTTTTAAACAACAGCTCAATAACTTCTTTCCAAGCGGGCATAATATTGTTCATTGTCAGATACAACCTCCTGCGAAAGTACATCACGGCAGGAGAGGTGGAGAATCGAATCTCTATCCAAAGTCCATATGGGTTTCTTCCATCGTGGTAATTCAATCTTGTTTGTTTGAACAATAAAGTTCCCAATAATAATCGGCTCCTGCATTTATGGTCGAAAACTACCTATGTAAGAGGATACTTATCAGGCGCCGGCAAGGTCGCATCAAGTTTGTCAGTGCAGTTTCTGGTGGGTAAAAACTTTGATCATGGTAGATCAAGCATGAGTATGAATGCCATTGGTTTTCCGACTGGAAGCTAAGCTTCACAGATGAGCCATTCCCAGACGAGCGGCCTTTCATGCATAACGTGTTTTAAAATCGAGCATTGGAAGAGGCTTCATGTTTTCACAGTTTGTAGTTTGCTTTCATTATGCGTCCGATGTGAACATTTTCTTGCTGCCACATCCATCGTCATACAATAGGCTATATAAATACTGCTATACTCAACTGACTTCAGGGCAGAATATTTGCTATCTTTCTCCGGTTAAGTGGCTTACCGTATCCTGGGCTCTACCAGAGACTCCATCCTCTGACATTCCAGACTACTCATCCCGTCGAGTGCAGTTACTTTAACGGTGAGTTAGCAACGCTCATGGGATGAGGACGAATGGATACGCAAATGCTACACATCTATAGTAATAAATGTAGACTAATCCCAACGGAGATTCTGGACCAGGCTTGGTTCGAGTATGATCGAAAAAGACAATTATGTGCTTGAATACATGAGAAAGATCTTGGTGGGTGAGTCTGTATATTTCAAGAATTCATGAGAATGAACCTTTAATCCGAGATGATCCGGTGTGGGTTTTGAGAGCGAAAGCTTAACATTTGTCGAGTTATCTGATGTCACAGCTTCTTAACTCTCCGACCTTTGCCGAATGATATATATGAATAGGAACAAGCTGATATGAACACCTATTTTCCTCTCCCATCTGCAACGGCCCGATCTCCTCACACTACGCGTACCAAGAATCCCACAGAAAGCCCCCTTGTCCTGCCACACAATTTCAGGCATGATGCTGAAAAAGAACCATTCTTCTAATCTAGACCTATGCATATCCAATATCCCAATATTCCAACGCTTACTCCAAAAATTGATAGCATAATTAACACTTAACTTCAACCCCATCGTCCAATAATCACTAACTCAATAAGTAGGTAAACGACATCATCTTCCCTTAAAAAAAAAAAAAAAAAAAAAAAAAAAAACACTCATTCCTCCCTTCCCTTCCCCTCCCCTCCTCTCCTTCCTGAAATGTCATCAAATAAAACTCCATAAAATTGCACCCGTGAATCACTCACTTCTAAACCTTTTATCCACATTCACATTCCCATTCAAATCCCCATCACCACAACCCTAAATCCCTCTTCCCATTTCTCCCCTCTCTCCTCCAATACACACACAATATCCCCTAACACCCACCTCCAATCACAATGACCTCCCCAAAACGCATTACTGAGATATGATACTGACTAATCTAAAATCTAAAATCTAAAAGCAAAGAAGCCGCAAAACTCGACTCAAATTTTCGTCTTTCATTAGACGTCTAAATCACCAATAGATTAAATACGAAAAGAAATTACGCAGCTCAACACCCCTATCACCTTTTCAGTTTATCAGTTTATTTTTACAAGAGACATCTCGAGAAAATTAACATCGTTTTTTACTTTATATCTCATGCACATCTAATCTTATATTCCTGGGCTTCTAAGCTCTAGGATTTAGAATTTATGCTATGTTATATATGTATGTGTATATGATATTCAAAATATCCAATATAAAATGTAACACTTAGTTGAAACTCCGCTCATTGCCCCTATGCATGTAACATCACTGACTTACCGAATCCAGGTACAAAAAAGAAAAAATAACCGAACATCTACCAACTAGAATGACCCCCATCGATTCTCAAATCACCACCTATGAAAAATATCATCAGCTCTAAGTTCATCATCATCACGTAGTACCAGTACCAGTACTAACATAAAATCAAGACAGACAGAGAAAAAAACCCAGACTTACCAGTCATAAAACTACTAGCATCACTAACCAAAAACACCGCCGCGCCTCTATATTCCTCCGGTTTACTCAATCTTCCCAACATATTCTGTTTAGGCCATTCTGTTCTTCTCTCTGGGAATTTCACAAACAGATCCTCAACCA
This sequence comes from Sclerotinia minor, assembly GCA_025389075.1. NCBI lineage: Eukaryota > Fungi > Ascomycota > Leotiomycetes > Helotiales > Sclerotiniaceae > Sclerotinia > Sclerotinia minor. The sequence goes on from QRFH01000003.1 coordinate 2,617,448, forward strand.
TAGCCGTTACGATGTAACCCGGAGAAATAGTATTGACGCGAATATTATATTCGCCCCATTCACTCGCTAGATTGCGGCCGAGTTGGAGAACTGCCGCTTTGGATGCGTTGTATGCGGGACATATGAGACCCTGTTGATTACCAAGGTTAATAAATGTTACAAAGACAGAAAAAGAAGGGAAGGGAGGACAAACTCGATTAGCGACTGTACCACTCATACTGGCTATAAGTACTATACTTCCCCCATTACCGAATTTTATCATTTGTTTTGCAACGGCTTGGGCTGTCATGAATACGCCGGTTACGTTTACACTCATCATGAGATCCACGTCCTCGGCTTTATAATCTAGGGCTGAGGTTTCTTGTTGGATTCCGGCTGCTGCTATTAAACCATCCATGCGTCCTTCTTTCTGTGCTATTTCCTCAATTATAGAATTTAGAGACTCGACATCTCGGACGTCGATGCGGCTGTAGGAAAGTGATGTACCTAATTCTTTCTGCGCGCGCTCTGCGATGCGTTGGAATTCTGGAGAGGGATTTTCGAGACGGTCGAGTGCATAAACTGTGGTATTGTCTTAGTTGCCAATTCATGTTGACCCATTTTCGAGCTATTTTAATAATTAGGATTACATACCTTTAGCACCAGCCTCCAATAATGCTTCTGCTTGTACCAATCCTAATCCTCTTCCAGCCCCGGAAACACAAACGACTTTATCGAGCAGACTAAATTCAGGTAGACGTTTTATAGTACCTAGATATGCTTGATCGTTTTTTGATGTCGCAACTTTGTTGCCTGGTGGTTGGCGTGATTGAGGTGGTGGAGCTGATAGACGTGGAAGCACGGAGAAGCTGCGTGTGAGGGGACGTAGATTGGAATGAAGATATCGGGTTGAGATGCGGGAGACATTTCGAAGAGCAGACATGATTTATGCAGTCCGGGTTCTGAATCAGAGAGGTAAAGAGAAATTGGAGGCACTTGGAAGATATTAGGATTGATATTTAGAGGATTAGAAAGGTAGAAGCTCAATTACATACAGTATTAAAGACTAGATGGGGTAACAGTAAGCAAGCATGAATTGCATATTAAAACCTGCCATCCTTAGCTCCTTTTAAGTACTTGCAGAGCTGCAGCTGTACCTCGAGAAGCTTCACCCGTTCCGGACCATAGTTCCCGAGTGAGATCGGAAGTATGACACTTAGCATAATTACCACTGGGTAAGAAATAACGAAATAACGAAACTACACAACTTTGTTGCAGACATAATTATGGCACAGCTTCGTGGTGCTTTGTGTGTCGTATCGAAATGCTCCCATTCAAAAGCGGGGTAAATGATTTAGCTTTACTAGAGCTTCGCTCGGGGTAATGTGCTTGTGTCTCCCCCACGTCCCACCTTTTTAGTCTTTCTCCGCATTCCCAGCCGGATTACCGGATAAGGTAAGCTAACAAGGACGAATCAAGTGAAATCTTACACTTACGGGGGATTTTGCATAATCAGCGTGACGTCGGGATACCTTCCAAAGTTGATTTGTTCATAGAAGTTTTCTATATTCGCAAATGTCATAAGGTTAGTCTAGGAATGTTCTAAAGAGCTAGTTCTAAATTTCGAAGTATATTAGACCATTTGACCATTGCCCAGACCCCTCGTTTGAGGTATTGCTCGAAGAGTCTGTCGTTATAGAAAGAACTTCTCTAGAATAGCATTCTCTCCTTTAACTTGTCATTTTCCACGATTTCTTTTTCTTTGCTCAGGAACTCTGGAATATCCCAGGTGCAATTTATATACCTGCCAGCTAACCATTCCCTCCTTTCCTGTGATAAAAAGCACATGGAATCACCCGCTACTTCCGGAGCATCTCTCAGGACTATTTTCCAATGTTAGCAGACGACCTTGACTTGATCAATTTGTGGCACGGAAAACAAAATCATACCTTTATGAAGATATGCCGGTAATTTCTTTGCCATTTCTGTATCAACAGCACCCGGATGTACACAATAAGCCAGGATTCCTTGTTCTGCATACTCAGTCATGGTAAATTCAGTGAATCTCAATAATGCAAATTTCGAGGTTTGATATCCACTAGCTCCAGGTCGCAATGAATTGGCTCCAGTACTAGCTACATTGACAATTGTCTTTAGTCCGCCCTTAAACATCAAAGGGAGAAATTCACGAGTCATCCAATAAACTCCACGTATGTTAACTTCGAATGTCTGCCACCAATCATCAGGATCAGAATCAATTATTGATTGACTGGCCGCTAGATATCCGGCATTATTGATCAATATGTCCAATCGTCCGAAGGTTTTCTCAACTTCTTGAGCTGCATCTTTGACGCTCTGGTGACTAAGCAAGTCGAGCTTGATAGACAAGACTTTGGGCGAGGTCTTTCCTGCTGCTTTGGCTGCCTCCTGGATTTCTGTCTCGAGTGAAGAGAGATCTGATCGTGCACCGATTGCAATTCCTTCAGCGCCAGCTTTTGCGAATGAAATGGCTGTGGCTCTGCCAACACCTTTCGAAGCACCAGTTATAAAAACTACATGTTTGCTGTGGTCGGATTTTGTCGCGGAGTCAATGGCGGGGTATGAGGTACTATGCAGGGTAGGTGTAAAATTTTGGCCTATCTTTTGTTAGAATAGGATGCAATGCTTGATGATGGAATTTACCATTTGGCACAGGAACCGGTGGGTATGACATCTCAAATTCTGTTTTGAGATCTGCGAATATATCACAATGAGGGTAGAGATGTGAGAGGGAACGGGGGAATCGGGAGTGGTACTTGGTCAGAGATAAATCGGAAAATTATATAGTGTGGACACAGCATTATGCAGAATGACCAATATTGCGTCCGCATCCCTCCGACGTGGCAGGTCTATTGTACTCATCCTTATGATCAAGCTAGTCGCTGCTGCTTATCCGTTGGTAGAGGAAGTTCGAACTAGATATTCCAAGTGGGCTTGAAGACAATAAAGATTACGTAAGCATAGTCCCCACACTCGGTGTCATCAGAGCAGCAGCAGCATCAAATAACGAAGCTAAGAAATACAGCACTTAGAGACTATTTATGATAGTTTATTCCTTTTAGGCCTGCGAACTCTGTTCGGTACTTGCAACTACAACCCGTCTTCTAGTTACCAGTCCATTCATCCACCTACCAGATCTGTTCCACCAAAGATGTTGACATGACAGTATTGATGCTTGCGCTAGCCTTAGCTTCCTTACTATATTACCAAATTATGTATATACCATGATAGTACTATTCATGTGTTACTTATAGTTAAGTCAAATCAAATCAAAATCGTGGAACTTTTGCTGGATTTTCTTTTGTCTTTTGGGAGGCTTTTTTCTAATCGTCATGTTTGAAAGTCACTTCCTATAGGCAAAATATGAGTTGAGAATAAATATATCATATTTAAGCTTTCCAGCAATATTTGTATAGTTATAGATCACTTAAGTTGTTTTCCTTATTTAGTCATGTTCATTCCTCGTCCTTTAATCGGAAGTTATGCCATAGGCGGCATCGCCATAGGGAGGCCGAATGAAGCCTTATGTCGAGAGAAAGAATACTAGGCCTGATATATTTCTCCGAATGGATAGTTAATTGTAGCTCTTAATGGACGCGGATATTGCATCGAAGACAAAGACAAGGATATAAGCCATGAAGGGAAGTGGACTATTCCGATGCTAACTCATATCCTAAGACGTGGCCAGCTTCAAAAGTCCGCCATTCTACAACTCTTCAACTCTTTCACGAACATTTTGAAAAAAATCTTCCATGGTGATAACATCAGGTAGATATGCTAGGCATAAAGCACATTATAATATTTTAAAGCCTGGACTATAATATTATGATATAATATAATATACACAGAAAGCTACCCCTCCCCTCCCCTCTAACCCCATCCACAATAACAACCGAGCAAAAATACAAAGTCATGACTCAAGAACTAAAAGTACATCGATACAAGAAGAGAGAGTTAAATAAACAAACCTCATCTTTTGTTCTTAAAAAACAAAAAAACAGTACTTCGAAAATCTCAACTGATTATAGAATTTGCAGCAATGAATCCACCACACCATGCCATACCCTACCATAGCAAACCTAACAAAGCATCCATAAATTTCTAACTCCAGTTTTTTTCTAATCATCACCACCGTGTATCAATCATATCATAACATCTTTAATCTCATCATCAAATCTCGTGAATTCGTGAAAAATATCTTGCGGCAGGTATACCAAGTGGTCAGTCGGTTTTTGTAGACAGACCGGCAGATTAGTTCGAAAATATCAAGTCGGTTCTTGTAGACAGACCTACAGACTAGTTCGAAAATATCAAGTCGGTATATAATTAGAGGGATATTGGTTACCTAGGTAGAGGAGGATTGTTTAGGCAATCTTTTCGTTTTCTCTGTAGGCGAGAGTTGGGGATATAGCTTCATCGTCACCTTTTTCCATTGTCATCATAGAGCTGGAGATAATTATAACATTAGTATTTATTGAGGTGGTTGGTTATGTAATTAAATTGAAAGGGGAAAGTGAGGACTTACATTGGATCACCACGAGAATTGGCAAGACGTGTTTGATCACTGAAAGAGTTCAAAGGTTCACCAGAACGACCAGTGCCACGGTTGGTGAAACGGGAACGGGTGGCAATAGAGAGGAATTCTCCCAGAGCCTTTCGACGAGCAACGAGTTGATCCATCCAATCCTTTGGTTTTGGGCTTCCATTTTCCGTATAATTTGAGGGATTTTGTAGACGAGCAACCATCTCCGGGTGCATTTCAATCTCTTGTTTTTGGTTATCGAAGGAACGAGCTTTGAAGATCTTTTGTACAATCTGCCAGCAGCAAATAATATTACCCACCCAGATAGCCACTGAAGATTCACGAATGTACCAAAGTTGATAAGTTGTTGTCATAGGGCTGGCGAAATTGTAGTATCTAAGAAATCATTAGCTATCGATCAAAAGTTGAGGCTAAAATGGAATAACTTACTTGTTTAAAATAGCAGCAAGAATAGTAAACAAAGCGAGGGAGAAAACAGCCATTAGGACAGCTTTGCGCTTGGGTGGTAAACGTGCAATATAGAACATCCAAAGAGGGATAAGGATCAAACCGAGATCAGAGCTGATGTTGAAGACCATTTGAACGATGGAGTAATGCTGATAAGTCGCGCATTGTTCATCTTGAACCGGAACTGCCCAATATTGTTGGAATGGACGGCAGACACCAACGTAGTAGACAAACATAATTACAACGTAACCAACAATAATATATCCCATGAGAATCTTGAGTGCCATTTGCAAATGTGGGAGATTGCGACTTGAGCGAAGTTAGCTTCGATGGCGGATGTGAGATAGAACGGGTTAAAAACTTGCCAAAGACGCCACAAGAACAGCCAAATGCAAACTTTGACACACCAGGTAGAAGCAAGCATACATTGTTCAAGTGGGATGACAATAATAGAGCCATGAACGCGTGAAGCGACATCTTCGGGATCAGCTAGAATCGCAGATAACTGTTCTGGAGGGAACAAATTGGTTTCATAACGAGCGGAAACATTGATCAAGACCAAGAGAACGGTATAAAAACACTTGGAATTTGTTAGACATAGACTGTAACAGAATCTCAACATAGAAATGATCATAATATTTACCATTGTCAGGCTCATAAGCCAATCTTCGAACCTCATCTTCGCCATGACCCAGGTGGCATTGAGACTATAATTGAAGTACGCGTCAGTTTGGTCATCACATAAGAAATACTTGGTTTAAGTAAATTTGAAAAGTATATGTCGATAATTACTTACATTCGGAAACCGAACAAGACAAAAGAAGGAATGACAAAACCAATGGTATTGTGAAGAAGTTCGGCATTTGAAGGCGAAACAATCCCACGAGAAATTAAAGGAGCCATCTTTTCCTTGAGTAGATATTAAAGACTTCAGTAAAATGGTGATTGTTAAAGATTGTTGATCAGACGAGCTTGTCCGGAAAGGGTCGATTGTGATATCTGACAGGAAGAGGTTTTCAAAAAAGAAAACTTCTCCTTGGGAATAGTAACAACTTGAACGAGGAAGAAAAAGGAAGAGAAAGAAGAGAAGAGAAGAGAAAGGAGGGGAAGGGAAGGGAAGGGAAGGGAAGGAAGATAATTTGAAGTTGAAGTTAAAATTGAAAATTGAAGATAATTCAATTGAATTTGAAGACCTTTACCCCTCGTGCTGGTGAATGAGATGAATAATATGAATAATACCTCTCTCTCTTCCTCCCGTCCCAAAATCGACGCTAGTACCAACTTTAAATTTGACACTCCGTCTCTTCATGAAGTCTGCTGATGGAAGAGGAAGCACAAACACCAACATGCAAAAAGATGAAAAGGTGAAAAGAAAGAGAGGTTCTTGCTTGAGAAAAGACAAATATCATCTGAAGAAGAAATTTCGATAATCTACGAGATAAAATTTGAAGTCTCACAACCTTATCCGATCTTGTCCTACTTTTCTTTCATATCGAATCTCCAGCGCTTGGCTATTTGGGTTGGCAAGCATACAAGCATAAAGGCATGCAAACATACAATCTCGGACTCGAGACCTGAAGATGCAAGATGCCATTGTACTTCAACATTGAGCAACAGTCAATCTTATTGATCTTGTTATGCAGCCCTACTCTCCAGTTGATGCCACCCCTCTGGTTCCTGATGTTCTTCGGAAAGTTACCATATCAATACTGACGGGTTCAAACGATCTTTTTTTTTTTTCCAGGATTGGCGCCACCAGTTGAGATGCAAATCATAGCCTCTTCGACTTCAGAAAAACCAATTCTTGATCATTGAACGGGAAATTGCATATTCGAACAAGGTCGCTACCCATGTATCATACGTTAGAGCTTGGCACAGCCGTGAAACAAATCAAGACCAGTTCTGCAAAGGTGCAGTAGTTGTGTGAGGAGAATATGCAGTTACCCGTAAAGAGTGAGTTCTTTGGTGATTGTAGCGAGACTTGTTGCTGACACACCAAAAACATTGTTGTCATCTTCTAGCAAGAACGATTCTGCAAGGCAAGCAGGGACATAATAACATACTAGGTAGAGACGCGCCAAAGCCACATACCTTTCTTTACATGAACTATAACATTACGAATTGAGCCTCTTGAATCTTGATCCGCATTTCCGCAATCAACGAAACACAAAACGATCGAATTGCACGGAAAGAAGAGTCTGACAACGATCAGAATCTGGGGAGCTGGTAAAGTTTGTACTCACTCGCACTACATGACTACGATACTGTAGTGCTATTCTGGATCGCCGACCAAAGTACGGGATACCGATGATCCGAGAATGGCATACGGGAATGCTCCTACAATTGTCAAATCTGCATAGCTAGGTATAAGGAAACATCAAGGACAATAAGAAATGTTTGCCATGCCATAGTTTGCGGTCGGATCCATAACTAAATTCAACGACCATGGAATGAAGTCTTTTGAAGGCTCACTGACAGCCATCTAACTCAATTTTTAACTCCAACGCTATGCTCAGTCCGTGATTGCCCATTATTCATGACTATCCACTTATATCATGCCACAGGAGTAATATATGCTTTTAATGCTTTCACAGCATCACCGTCATGAGCCTTCAATAACTCTGTGGCCTTGGTCTTTGTCAACTCGAGTTCCTCAACCTGCAATGGCAAATTCAATTAGCCGCGAACACTAAAGTCAAGTAACGAGAATAGCCAGAAAGCGATGAATTGGGATAGTGTCATCGACAAAGAAAGTTTGTCTTGAGTAGAAGTGATAATGGCTAAGAACAAAGACTTTATCTCCAACAAAAGGATTCAACTCAAAGCAGTGCTCAATGTCAAGGCGCCATATAATAGAATCAACATACCAATAAAGTAACATCGGCAGCTTCAACCTTCACTACCTTCTTCACAACCTTTTTCTCATCTCCCTTCTTCGCAACAGTTCCATTTGTGGCACCTGCCAACCTATCCATAGCCTTCCGCACAGCCTCCTGATCTATATCTTTTGTAGCAGTAGAATCATCTTCACGAGGAGCATCGAGGGAGGAAAGAGCAGCTGCCGCTTTCCGATCTTCTGCCGACTTGGCTACTGGAGGAATTTCATCATCTACATCGCCTGTGGTTGCACCTTCGACTACTGTAGAGGGTTGAGCTTCGGACATTTTGATAATAAAAAGATTAGGACTTGATGGACAATTGTTTGCACAAGGAAAATTGTTAAAATGATGTGTTAAAGGATCCAAGCACAGTTGTTGATTGATTGACTAAATAATAAGTTTGGTTTGGGCTGCAAGTTCCACTCTGTAGGTCTGTAGGGCTGACAGGCCTATATGGGCAAACGTAGCCCAGATAAGTAGCCTAGTGAAAGTTAACAGTTGATGAACCTACCACCACCAGCACCTAATCCAAGCTCGAGCCAAGTGATCAAGATCAAGGCACAAGGCACACACACTTCCCACTTCAATTTTATTATTTTATCCCCGCACAACAATCACGTTATTTTCACAACTTTCTTTTACTACCTATTTAAGTCAATTCGTCAGCTCATTACAACTTGGTATAGCTTCAACTTTTCCAATTTAGGAGTTACGTTACATCTCATTTCAGAATGCCAACCTTTGGCCCTGGAGCAGAGTTGGGAATCAGCTATGATGGAGCACCTATGGACCGTCCCGTTGAGTCATTACCCCGCCAGGTTGAGCCATGGTCACCAAGCTCTTGGACTACAAAACCAATCAAACAAGATGCGATATATGAGGATCGAAAGATTGTAGAGAAATCCTTATCAAAACTTCAACATCTTCCTCCCATTGTCACCCCTACAGAAATTATTCGGCTCAAGGAAAGTCTACGAGATGTAGCTCTTGGCAAAGCATTTCTTCTTCAAGGTGGTGACTGTGCTGAACTATTCGACTATTGTGAGGAGAATGCAATTGAATCAAAGATTAAGCTCTTACTTCAGATGAGTTTGGTTCTCGTTTGGGGTGCCAACAAGAAAGTTGTCAGAATTGCAAGAATGGCGGGTCAATATGCAAAGCCGAGGTCGAGCCCTACAGAGATGGTAGATGGCAAGGAGACACCATCTTTTAGAGGTGATATCTTGAATGGCTACGATGTCGAAGAGAGAAACTTGGACCCACAGAGACTTGTTAGGTAAGCATGAACTTGAGAGTTATCACGGTAATGTGACTGACTCGCAGCAGTGCATACTTTCACTCGGCAGCAACTCTCAACTTCATTCGGGCATCCCTATCATCTGGTATTGCCGATCTTCATAGTCCAATGAATTGGGGTCTTGGTCACGTTAGGGATCCTGAGTTACAGGAGAGATACTCAAAGATTGTTGATTCCATCAGCGAGAGCTTACGTTTCATGCGTACAATTGGTGCAGATACTGCTGATCAACTTCGAGGAGTTGACCTCTACACCAGTCATGAAGGCCTTTTACTTGAATATGAACAGAGCCTTACTCGAAGACTTAAAGATCCATCTCAAAACTCACAAGCCGATGCAAACAGCAATAAAAATACTGATCCTAGTGAGGACGGAAAGGCATACTTCAATACATCGGCACACTTTCTTTGGATTGGTGACCGAACAAGACAAGTGGATGGAGCACATATTGAGTACTTTCGTGGTATAGCTAATCCAATCGGTGTTAAAGTGGGTCCCACGACTTCTTGTTCGGATCTTTTGGAGCTCCTTCGAAAGCTCAATCCAATGGTAGAAGTCGGTAAGATAACACTCATAACTCGTTATGGAGCTTCGAAAGTCCGTACACTTCTTCCCAAACACATCCGAACCGTTGAAGATAGTGAATATGCTCGAAGTGTGGTTTGGCAATGTGATCCAATGCACGGAAACACAAGATCTACATCAACCGGCATCAAGACGAGACAATTTACAGATATCTTTTCCGAGCTTCAAGAAACTTTGGCAGTTCATCAAGAAGAAGGAAGCTATCTTGGAGGAGTTCATCTTGAATTGACCGGTGATGCAGTGACGGAATGTACTGGTGGTAGTGAGGGACTTGCTGAGGAAGATTTATCACTAAACTACACTAGTTTCTGTGATCCAAGACTGAATGAGAAACAGGCACTAGAAATGGCTTTCTTGATCGCAGGTCATTTCCGTGAGAGATCTACTAAAAATTAGATAATGGACAAAATCAAATATATATTATTGTCTTAATGCTGGGACTATTGGAACGTCAAACACGCTTCTTAGTGATTACACTCTTTCTCTTGTTTTGTTTCGTACTTTTTTTTTTATTCCTGCAACGTCAGAGCAATATCCCCATTGTGGATTTTGAGATATGGCGAGATTTGATGATGGTGATGATGAACAGAGTAAGTATAAGCACAGTTTCTTGAATCCTAACGATGAAGATAATAATAATTACTATGAGAATATAGCTTGTTGTCACCATCGACAAAGCAAAATAGAGAAAGCAAAAGGTTACAATTCTCTGTTGATAATTACCTCTTACTCCTGACTTCACTACTCCTAATGCGTAACTTCCATTTTATTAAGGAAAGAGTTTGAACTGATTACTGAATTCGTTCTCCTCGTGCTACCACCCCACCATCATCATCACCTGGTTTAGGTGAATAGGGATGTAAATCTTATCTTAGTTCGTTGATCATATTGTGTATTATTGACAGGACTTCCATTCAAGATTCATTCACTAAATATATACAAAAAAAAAACTAAAAAAAAAAACTATTTCATACTCTCCAATATCCAGTCAGTACCCAGTACCCCATGCCTGCCTCCAAACCACGTTCTAGCACACACACACACACTCTCTCTCTCTCTCTCTCTCTCTCTCTCTCTCTCTAAATAACATACAAGTATATTTATATACAAGTCCCAACCACATTCGCAGTACTATTCTTAATATAAGAATACAACGGATTCGAAGAACCCGCACACAAAACACCCTTAACAAAGACACCCGCCACGAGATTCGCCGCAATGGGAGAAGTATGCGTGTGATCATTAGGATAATAAGTATTAACAACACTCGCACCGAGAACAGCATACTGATTTGCGAGATAAGTACCATGATCGATGAAGCTAGATTTGCTTCCTGCGTTCTTGACGACTTCTTCGCCGTAGCCGGTGAAGCGGGGTGAGGTGTAGGAACAGGTGCCTGTTTCGCAGGTGTTGTCTGGGGTGGGGGAGGAGATGATGACGCGGGCGCCTTTGGCGATCATGAGTTCGGTGGCGTTGGTTAGGTAGGTTGGGTAGGTTTGGACGATTACGCCGGCGGCTGTGGTGCAGGTTTCGTTGCCGGCGCCGAGACAGTCGGAACGGCCGTTGTCGGTTGGGGTGAGGGATCCGCCGTCATTGTGGCCGAATTCGATGATGACGATGTCGCCAGATTTGATGGTGGCGATGACTTCACCGAAGCGGTTTTCGTCGGTGTAGGAACGGGCTGAGCGGCCGGCTTTGGCGTCGTTGACGACGGGGATGTTGAGTGAGTATGGGAGGTATACTCCCCAGCCTGTATATGTTAGCTACGGGTATTCATGGAGGGTGTCTTGTGATTTTTACGTACCTTGAGTTCCGGTTCCGCCGCCTCCGAGTGCCATGGTGGAATCTCCACACATGTAAACGGTGGGTGAAGCAGCTGCTGCACCATGTACTTCGGCTCTTGAATCAACGACTGTTGGTGTTACATGACTGAATGGAACAGCATGGGCAGCAGAGGCTAAAATGGCCAAGAGGAGTTCTGATGTGGTCTTCATGATGACTTTTTAGAATTACCAGGTTTTGTAATTGCGATGTGTTATGAAAATAAAGTATGGCAATGAAGCAGAATATTGCAACTTGAGTGTATACTCGACAGGAAATCGATGAGAATGATAGAGCAAGATGAACAGGAGGATAACGTCCTATATTATTTTAGACAGAGTATATATACCCAACACACACCACCACCCACAAAAGCAAACAATTTCCACTCGGAGCATTTACGGAGTACGGAGTAGAAGAAAGACCCCTTCCAATCTCCAAAGGGAGCATGCAGACAGCATATTTTCCCCTCCACGTTAACTGCCAAACGGAGTCGAGGAGAAGTACCGGTATATTCACCCCCTCCCCAGTATTTTCCCGTCATGAGATACCCTTCCCCGCAGAAGCGCTCGAATGGGATTTATACAACCGAAGCTAAAAACATTCCCAACGGTATTAATAAACAAGCTTAGCCAAGAAAAGCATGACGCTTTGATAACTTCGAGTTTGAAATAGAAGATCGGACGGATTTTGCCGAGGCGTGAAACGTTATTCGTGCAAAATAGATTGGTTTTGTCTACCAATTTGTGTTATTGAGGGGGCGGGGGAGGGGCGACTTGGGTTGTAATCAACGTGTTGTTAGAACTACCGGTGAAGAAAAGATTCTTATTATGTAATCATGAGGTTAACCTTAGGGTTACCTCAGGCATATAATTTCTTTTTCGGAACTTTTATTGTTCCGGTCAAGATGGAGTTTCGGAGATTGGAGGATTACGCTGGTTCCGGAACATGATATCTAGACGTTTAATATTGATGAGAAGCATTTGGATCTAGAGTTCGAGATCTTTGTCTTCTACTCAACTTAAATATGGAGTGATGGCTTCATTTGGGCTAGGGTTTTGCAGCTAGATTCTCTTCATTCCATCGTACCAACAATTGTGAGAATGTGCAGGAAGTCCTGACCATTTCCACTTTCCCGCCGGAATTCCCGCTGGTAGTCGAAAACCTTAATTGATCTGATGATTTTGTCTGAACTTTCTGTTCTATCTCTACTATTCCTGGCAGTCCTGGTGAACTTTTCGAATGTTTAGTCGTCGTTTACTTTGCTTTTTCTGTCTCTCGGTTGCAGCTATCCCAAGCCATGTATGGATGTCAAATAATCTAAATGATACAAGTTCATCTGATTAGCGACAAAGAAAATTAAACATTGTCAAAGACCTTTGAAATATGCATGGATGAGAGCTGTATCTAGAGATTCCACTTCTTCATCCAACTTCCTTCCTCTACCAACATTGAGTAATGTCGTGATTCCTTCATCTCTGTCGTTTCAGACTTCTCTTGCTCAATTCTAGAACACCAGCTTCAAAAGTTATAATTGGCAGCTTCAAAAATGCATGACCAGTCATGCACGTTTTACATGATCCTCCTTGATTGGATGAGCTGAGGTTCGCTAGAGACGATTTATATTGGAAGGTCAAACATGATATTAAAAATCTATTTTCTTTTTTAAATATAGTTTGACCAACCTAAAATCATCAGCTTTCATATTAATTGGACAAAACGAGCACATATCTTACCGGGGAAGTCTGAGGGATTTTGTCCACCAGGTACTCCAAAGTTCGTGAATTTCTAGGTAGATTTCCTTCTCATATCATATCATGTCACTTCTGACCAAATCCCATATATCAGTCCAGTCCTACATCGCACCACTTCCATACTTTTACTCATCCAATTTCGCGAATCCAAATATATGATCCAGCAATTAACCAAGTGTTTGAGCTCTACCGGGACACACCCCCTGGATTTGCAAGCAGATTAAGGTAGCTGGTATTCAAGAAGTGAAGCCACAAGAGCACCTGCCCATTTTTATACACAGGTTCGATAAGCCTAGTATATTGTTAAAGCATGATATAAGACGACCTGAATTCCTGTTCGAGTGGATTGAAAATTAAAGCAGTCTGTTATGTCGACGGTTAGCACATGCCATCATGGTGAGATGTAGTCATATAAGATTACCTTAATTCCATCAACTATCGTATCGAACACCCCAAAGCGTTATAATTGAAGTATTTTCTCCTCCAATGCACAAATTTAAACACCGAGATACATTTTTGATACTTGGGGTTTCTTGATAACTTCGTTTGGTGGTTTCAACATGGGATATATATGAGATAAAGAGAGATAATGAGTTGAATTTAGTGATTTCAAGACATAGCTTTCAAGTCATAGCTTTGATATCGATTTGTTTCCCTTCTCAAATTCGTTGCGCTGTGTGTCCGTGTCGTTGCAGCGAGTTATTCAAGCCATTCAAGTCATTAGTTCCACAAACACCGAAAATAATTGCTACAGCAAAGACAATTACTTTATATAAAATGTGTTCATTACTTTTGTCTATGATGCACTGTTACGATACCTTCCTGTAAAGATATATCCACCCTCAATCATCTAAGATAACCGACAAAGAACTATAGAGAGCTAATCCTAGAATCTAGCTAATTTTGGCAAAAGCATCAGCTTCTCCAAAGAATCAGTATCTAGAATCTACGACGGTGGCGTCGAAGGAGCTGTTCGCGTAGTTCGAGTTGACCACGCATAAACTCATTCAGCGTAGCAGGGTCAGGGTTATCAGCAGGAATTTCGTCAAAATCATCATTCAAGTCCCACACGCCGTCAACTACAGAAGTAGTGCCGTCCTCGAAGTCAAGTGCCACCCCAAGTCTTGATCTTCAAATTCAAAAGGACCGCCAATGTTTCCATGTTCCATGGTCATGTGTTCATAACAATGTTTTTCTTCTTCAAATGTGTCAAGACAAATCCAGCAGATGTGGATACGGCATCCAGAACAGGTAATGTGGTTGCAGCCTTCAGTCTTCTCCATGGTTGTTTTACATCTGGGACAATCCTTGAACCCATTTTCATACTTAAAATCCTCGAATGCTTCTTCTCCATCAGACTCTTGGTATTTGTACTCATCACAAGTTTGACCCGCGTGAGACTCATGACATGGGACACAAGTCTGCTTGAGACATTCGGCACAAGCGCGGGACTTGGCAGAGTGAGTAACTCGGTAGATTTGTCCGCAATCTGGGGATGGACAGTAATGAAAGTCCTCTGGATGTTGACGGATATATGAATGGAATGACGCCTCGAGAAGATCCTCGGAAGTATTGGAAGTCAGGTATTGTTGGATCTCTTTTAATGAGATAGTGACATCACATCCATGAGCCGCACAATTGATATACACTTCTTTGTTGCCAGTTGTGGTAGAAGAGCACAGACTCTCAAAGCATTGAAGACAATACAAATGACCACAATGCGTACGTACTGGAGTCTCAGCAGGACACCAACAAACGATACAATCCTCCTCCTTGACAACTTTGCTAGTAACAGCACTCTTGCGATTTAGGATTTTCACTGCCTTATGATAATCCTCGGGTCCGCCGAAAAGTAATAACCTCTTTGGACTTGATAAAGTATCAACAGAAGCAACATCTTTTCCAAGAGCTGATACGATCTGCTCAAATCCCCCATTCAACAACCGACGAAACGTGCTTCGGCGGAGCGGGATAGCATAACCTTCCACTCCTGACGCAACCATATTGTGAAGTTTGCGCTGGGCGCGTTCGATGTCCACGGGTGAGCCGCACAGGCGAAGCTGTTTCCTTCTTCTATCGCGATAAATTGCTACATCGCACTCCTCCTCAACTAGTTTGAGCTTATTCAAACATTTTGGTTGCATAAAGTAATCGTTCCAAACTGTTCTACCGTCAACAACGGCGACCGTACCGATCAAAATCATCTCTAGCTTATCCTTGGCTTTCAAAAAGTTCTCTCCAGGCTCTCCCTCCATCTTCAAAGACGCAAACTTCTGGGAAATATCAGTGCTTGGATATGCTTTGACTCTGATATGTTGCTTAATCAATACATTCTTAGTTGCCTCGATTTGCGATTTTACAGCTAAATAAATCTTTGCAATGACCTTGAATCGAGCCATAACGATTTGTTTAACCATCAGCTTTCCCCTTCCTAAAATCTTTATGTTCTTGTTGTTTAATAGTGAAACCGCTTCTTGGGCATCTGACTCATCCTGGAATCGAACTCTTACTACGACTTTCTTGGAAAGTAGGTTTTGAAGAGGATCCCAAGACTCCAGAGGGCCAATCGCCGCGCACAGTTCCTTGACATAATTACGAGTCATTTCGTTAGATGCTTCATAATCCGCTCCACAAAGGTTCAATTTGTCTGGCCTGTGTTTCTCATCTATGCTAGTCAAGATGTCTTCTTCATCCACAGAGACTGGTACTTTTCTCAATACACACAGAAACCTGTGGCTTTGGTCGGTTTCAACGTCAGAAATAACAGCTGAACAGTTCAACTGCTGGCCCTCAATCCTGTAGCGGCCTTCATTAAAGTTACTGCACGTCACACTGGCGGCATCCTCGTCTGCGTACTTCAAGATTGCTGTCTTTGTAGATGGATACCAAGAGAAAATCACTTTGTGGAAGTCCACTCCGCGTGAAATTCCAGAGGCGGAGGACAAAAGCGTAGGGACTGGGCTTGCCTTAAGTTGGGAGTACAATTCCAGTCCGCTCCAAGCCGACTCCAGCTCTTCGCTCAGAACTGAGCCTACCTTGGAGCATTCGAGTCGAAGGTACGCACAAAGTAGGGGTGGAGTGCCCTTGCTAGTAATTCGAATGCAAATGCCAAATATTTCGATGCCAACTTCACCCAGCATGGTCTCAATATACTCAATGTTGGCATTTTGTGGCATGCCAGTAACTCGGATAGTGGTGAAATCAGATGGTACTGAAACCTTGTAGACTTGCCCCCCATCTCCAAATACTGCCAAGCTTCCAGAAATTGCACGTGTGATCATACCATCCGGTATTTTATCCTGTGATATATTAGTATAAACGTCAATTGATAGTCGGGTGGAGATGCAAGCCATACGTAATTTTTGGTGGCTGAAGCGGTTGCTGTCAAGGGAGCTGAAGTTGAAGGTGTGTTGATTGTGGTGGGAGAAATTAGCTCAGGGTTTCCGACTTGCCCGTTTGTTTGGTCGATCAAATCATTACCAGGCTCTGCTAAGGTATGTTTCCAGTAGCATCTGGTTTTTCTGGTACATTTCCCTCTGGTAAAGAAGCTGCAAACTCTCTTGTTAGGCGGCCCCTCTGAGGAAGCCGCAGTTGTGAATACATGACTAAAGAGACAATCATTGCCTTTTTGACAACGTCCTTTAGCAAAGAACTTACAAGCAATCAGCTTTTGTGCTTCAGGGCGTAAGGGTTGTCTAGCAACTGGTTTTCCATTGTCTATATTCGACAAATAGGTAGACTGAGGTGCGTTTGTTTCGGTGCTAACATCATGGCTGTATGGACAAGAAGTGCCACGACTGCACCCAGCAGGAGTTCCAAAATACTTGCAAGGTAACATCATAGAGACTTTATTTCCCCATGGAAGGTAAAGGGAGTCTGAGTGGTAAGCATTTGCTGATTTGATGATATATGAAAGCAATGACCTTTTGATGGGGATATATAGTTCTAAAAGTTGTGCCGCGAAGTACCGAATCTGTTGGTTAGTGTTGAGAAATGAAAGAAATGTGATGCATGAATTATTTTTGAGGATGTATTTGCAAAGAAGTTCACCACCTAGGACAAGCGAGCGACCTTCGAAGAATGAGGAAGGAGTGGTTGAGCATCTCACAGAATGGAACTTCCCAAATTTTCGAGGCAATTAATCTTTTCAATCATCTTCTCCCTCCGAAAACTTCCAAATCAGTCTTACGTCAAACTTTCCCATTCTACATATCTTTCGGAGCCTATGTGTCCCGATGCCAATAACATCTCAAATTCCTCTTGCGTAGACCCAGGTTTCAACCTCAAAGGCCACTTCTCAACCAATGTATTCTTATTCTTGATTTTTAATCCTACAGTTTGGCCAATTTCATTCAGATGACAATCCTTCTGAAACTTATCAAATGGTCTGTCAAAGTCCCGAAATGCAGACCTCGCATTAAGATATTTGATGACTTGTGGATCGTGTGTTGCTTGATCAATACGCAAGAGAGTAGCTAAATCAAGAGCCATGTACTTATTCAGTTGAATCATTTCTTCTTTCATACTACCAATGTGGTCATGTTCATCAGAAGACTCGTGTACAGCGTTTAGGAATAAGGCAAGGAGTGTAGCGTGTGGATTTTGGGATTTGCGCTTCAGGTAGGGAGCGAATGTCGCGAGGAGTTTCAGGGGTCCAAGGTAGCCACGATCTCCAATATTTGATACCTGAAAACAGTTAGCAGTTGAAGGTTTTCACCTCGGGAACAGGAGAATGTTCTACTTCGATTCTGTCAAAGAAATCCTCTCCAGTACCACGCTCGTCTAGAACACCGGGCAAATCCACGGCATCAACTCCAAATAGTTGGAAACGGGCTTTTAAATTACTCATTCGTTGGCAGAATTCTTCCAGTTGTTTGAGCACATAAAAGTAGAGGCTACCATAGACATCGTTACGAGAGGGCGGAGGTTTCGACATGAATTCATTGATAGCCCACCCTTCCTCCGGGACTGCAGAGTCCATCATTGGCCAACAGTCAGTGCTTTGAAACATCGTTCTGCCATGATATTAGCCATCATGCTTCTAGATTGGATATGGAATTGCCTACGGGTTTGGTGTATTGAATTCTTTACGAGAATTTCCGAATGGCAGTAGTATGCCATCGGTACGAAACTTAACAGCACAAACACGCCAAGCAGGTGGCTTGATATAGAATGCTCGATCAATATAATCTCTCCTTGATGGTGCTAATGTAGTCTCTATCATCACTTTCTGCGCTTGACTCGCTGTCAAACCACCGGGAACTTTGAGAAACGATGGAAGAATATCCCACGAAGCCTTTGGTAAGGTCAAGCTCAGTTTTCGGGTGCCGAACGTCCACGTCTTGGACTGTAGAGAATTTTCAGGACGGTTCTGAACTTTCGCACAAACATCTTCAATCAAAGGAAGGATCTGCTCTTGG
This sequence comes from Sclerotinia minor, assembly GCA_025389075.1. Taxonomy (NCBI): domain Eukaryota; kingdom Fungi; phylum Ascomycota; class Leotiomycetes; order Helotiales; family Sclerotiniaceae; genus Sclerotinia; species Sclerotinia minor. The sequence continues at coordinate 2,636,212 of QRFH01000003.1, forward strand.
AGTTTTTGCAAAACTGATTCGGGTAAAAATGCAGAATACCAAGTATGTAACATAATATTGGCTGCTTCCATGGGTTCAAATATGAGAGCTGTGAGAATCAAGATTGCATTTCTCGCCACAATATCAAAGTCCCTATCGTTAATCACAATCTCGCACTTTCCCGTATACGCGGCTGGGAGTCCAATTATCGACTTGACAACGTTTCTGATATCTCCAGATGCTATCAACGGTCAAATTAAAGTTTTCCACGTCTTCAACTTGATCTTACCTGCAAACAGGAGATTAAATTCCTCCGGAAAGGTTTCTCCCTCATTCTTACTACTCTGAATCACATCTATAGCAGGAACATTTCCCCAGAGATACTTCTTACTTCCATGTTGGACCATAGTAACCCATTCATGGACAGGCGCATTAAGGTCACCACCTGGGCTTATAAAAGCCGGCATTCGTTTTTCCACGGCCCATTGAGGTCTCCATGATTTCTTTATAAGTGGAGATTGACAATCCTTTTTATGGAACTTCCAATGCGCTGCTTGACAATCTTTGCTGCAATACTGGACCAAGAGGCACTTACTACATGCTTTTGATCCAGGTCTAGCACACGAAATTATCCCATCGCCATCTCCAGCCTGATCATTGTTGGCGCACATAGGTTGTGGAAATGTATATGTCTGAGTAGATTCAACCATGGTGAGGTCACGATCGTCCAATATCATGGACTGGTAGGCGATTCTTCTTCAAAAATCAAGAGGGAAACGCAACCTTTTCATAAATTTCTCACGCTTCAATCTCGATTACTCATAACATAAACTGGATTTGGAATGGACCGGTCACACGGCAGAGACCTTATTGCAGGCAGGGTGCTCATTGGAGCCACCTCAAAAACGGAATGTAACATGCCAGGGATACCTGCGCCCTATCGAACACAAAAAAATTTGTTCCCGTCCGTAAGCACCAAGCACATTTAGAACTTTTGTTTGATGCCCAGGGTTCTAAGAACTTCTCTTAGAAGTAAATAGAATCTGTGAGTAAACTTCGAATTCGGTGTAATGTTAATATATGAGACAATCGTGCAGTAAATTCAAGGCTCTATATTCTTCTCCAAAACCATACTTTATTGTTGTCGATGGTGTTATGAGTTTTTGTTTGATTTTATGATGCTATAGTGTAAATAATATCTAGATACCCGAAGTAAGTCAGCTGAGAAAAAGAGAAGAAATGAGAATGAAGATTCGGAATGCTCGAGTTATACACCATAACTAACCATATAGGGAATATCACAACATTAAATCCACATATCTCCTAAAATAACCCCGATTCTAGATGAACGACTCTGAATACGTTGGCTGCGTGGTATATTCCATGCCAATTTTCTCTACTCTACATTTCCTTCATGATAATCTTCCCTCTCGAAAAAAGGGGACTTGTAAAATTCCTTTGGAGACTGACAGAACGCTATAGAGAGAGATAAATGGATGACTATTTAAATAAATTTCATGATGTGAGAAGAAAATCGGAATGGGACCCTACTGCGGCATGGAAAGTGCAATTTGGTAGTTTCCGCGGGATTCATTTCTTGTTAGCTTTCGGCATTCTTGTAAACCCAGTAGATGGAAAATATAGCAAGCGTGTTAAAAACAACATAGACAACCATATAGGCTACATTCCGCCAAGTATGTTCTGTTTCCAATCCTAGTTGCTGGAGTAATTGATTTTTCTGATAAATGGACAGCACAAACAATCCGTGCTAGCTGTGGGGTTTCCGAGGACCCCGCCTGCATACTGCATGAACGGTCCTAGATAATTGATACATATGGAATTGGAGGAATGAGGATCGATGTGGAGAAGCTCCACTTCGGATTATTCGATACGTGTGTTGGTTAGCTCCGCCAGAACCGTACCATCAATGAAGTATGTTAATGGAGACGTTCAGTAAACATAGATCCAAAAATGAGGAATTTCTTCTGGGGAAACGAGGACGCTAAGAGTTTGATTAGTTCTGAATTTAATTTACGTACTTTGATAGCACATAGCCACAAAAAACAAGAGAAAGCCAGAAGCACAGTGTGGCTACTTGTACGGCTGTTCCAGCATGCTCAATACCTATGCCTACAGCCTGCGAGAAGGTCGAGAGATCCATAGACAGAATAGCCAAATGAGGACAAATATCAGACTCCCCTTTCCACCGTTCCAAAGCTTGGATCACGATTGTGCCATAGACCCGTGGAAGCGGTTCGCCAGAGATTCGTCATAAAATAGAGAGTGATGTGAAAAATAACAGTAGGGCCGACCTTGATGGGCAAACCGCAAAGAATTGCAGCCACAGCTTCCGTGAATGGGTGATGAAAAGAGTTTCGATTGTGCTTTTCCACAATATGCCTTTGTGCCCACATGGTTAAGACCTAAAGAGGTGAGCAACAAGTCAGCCACTACCCCGACAAGTAAGAGAAACTTGAGAGCCCCAAACAGCTTACCTCAAGAGCAGGTGAAGAAGCATATCATAAAAGGAAAAGAATATGAGAACCGCTCTCTGGTCCATGCTAACACTTGTATCTGGAAGATCGTAAAACACGCTAGCAACAACGATAGCAAGAATCGCGTTGGCAAAGACGGTTGAGATCGCTGGAATGAAATTGTTGCGCAAACGAGTAGACCCCTCTGAAGACAGATTAGAATCTGCTGGCTGATTTCAATTGGTTAAGTGGCTTAGCGATTGCTAGATTTCTGAAATTAGCGCGATCAAAAATTCCCCGGTACAATGGCCCTAAACTTACTCTAGCATATCCTTCATCGAATATGGACCCGTAGATAAATCAGTTTTTGCCTCAATTGAAATTCTTAGTGGATGAGAAGAATTAGAACCCCTAATATCTTCTATGAGTCGCTTCCTCTCAGCACTTCGTTCCCACGCAGCCGCAAACTCCTCCAGTGAACTTGGTGTTTGGCCGTCGAAACCTTGTCAAATAATACGCTCAGCTTGGCTCGTGAGAGAGGTGAGAAAATCGGGAGTTGTCGCTCTGTTAAGTCTAGTACCCTACTTATGGACCACCCCAGATATGGACCACCTTTTTACATCAAAAATGATCATTTTCAGCTATTAATAACTTTACAATGAGCTAATAGAATTTGATGAAATTTGAATTATAGATTTATTATATAATTATAATTCAATTCTGAAAATTTCAGATTTTTCGCAATTTTATTGGTCGAAATTCAAATAGTTGAAATTACGATTTTCTATTTGTATAGGATTTATATTGTTACGTCCGCTACGACAAGTACGTCACATGATCCTAGAACACGTGATGGAACGGTGAGGAACGACCGTTCCTAGGAACAACCAGGAACGTTCGCTCCCAGGAACGACGATTCCTAGCTAGCCATAGGCATGAAGGTCTATATAATCAAGATGGATTTCCTTTGTATAGAGCTTCGTGCTCAAGATCAATCATTTAGTATACCATACTATTAGTTACGAATTGCATCATATTATTGTCATTACTTAAAGTCCCTGCTTGACGCCTAGTTATAAACCACCTCGAGAGCCTAGAGCACTTCCACGTGATCTAGACGGCAAACCTCGTAACAATAAATCCTATACAAATGGAAAATCGTAATTTCAATCACTCAAATTTCAATCAATAAAATTGCAAAAAATCTGAAATTTTCAGAATTGAGTTATAATTATATAATAAATCTATAATTCAAATTTCAATTGATTTGATTTATTGATTGTTGAAATATTAATAGGTGAAAATCGTCATTTTTGGTGTAAAAAGGTAGTTTATATTTGGGGTGGTCCATAAATAGGGTACTAGACTTATCTTTTGAAAATCCAAGCTTATGAAAATAGTCGATAGCTGAGTCGACAGGGCCAAAGTAAATCTGAAGACCCTCGGACAGCACTGTAACCTTGTCAAAGCTGTGGTCCGTAACATTAGCACTCACGGAACCTTTTCTCGACCTAATTCTTTTCTTATCACCGAGTTACTCACATGATACATTACGTTCGACCCTTGGTAAATGCTCATGACCACAGTTGACCTCAAAGCTTTAGTTGATTTCTTTAGCAATGTGGTAGATCTCTGGGCAGTATAACTGTCTAGGCCACGAGTAATAGTCTCCCAGCACTGGGATTGAGTACGGCTGACAAGTGCTTCGGTAATTCTTGTTCTTCTAGTATCTCCCCAACTGACGCCACGAATCAAGTCATTTCCATTTTAGTGTCGCAAGAATTCGAAAGATCAAACAAAACTGTAAATTCCCGACCCATTGCTTGACTACCTGGTGAGGGGATACCATGATACCAAGTGGAATTGGCAGGTTAGGCGGGGCTAGGTCCGCAGTTACTGACTCTAGGTGGATATTCTGGGAGCTTAAACTCTTTAACGTCTATGACATGCTTGAATTTCGAATAATGAGTCTCTTGGTGACACTTCCGCCGCAAAATAATTGTAAACTAATGGTACCTAGTGATCGGTCTTCACCCATTTCAGTCGATGATGTCAAATTATCACTAACCGTATTGAACTCGTGGTTTTTTCATTCTTTTTGAATCGTCTTCCTGATCTCGGCTGATTTGGGTCCGATCTGAAGTGGTTTGATGATTTTTATCCACTGCCGAGACTCGAGCGAAGTGACCTGATAATTGCGAGCTCTGCAATATAGACCCGGACGAAATTCACGAAGCCAAGGGTACAGCTGACGATGATAGCTATGCGATTTTCTACCAAACTGAAAATTAGAAGCAGCGTGTATTTTCAGGTTCCGTTGTTGGTATTTAGTGCTTCCACTCTGTAGACCAGAGACAAAACACTGACGATGACTCCCCTAGTCAGTTGGTTTTAGCAGAATTCAAATAGCAGATATTCATAGCACGATTTACATCAACGCGGTGCTAAAGACAATCAAGACCTGTATCTTCTTCCTTCTTGATACATTGAGCCTCACAACTACCGGAATAGGTAAGACGGAAATAAACAAGTCTAGCACGAGGCAAGTGTTGAAGAAAACAGGTAAAATAGTATAAAAACACGTATTTGATGATAATTTTTGCTTAGAATCAGCCCCTAAATCAACTTTCATAGGCTCTGCCTCCATCGTCAACGCTAAACCCAGACTAAACTCAAACTACGTCCACATTACACTTACACTACAACCACACTAAACCACAGCCCTACAGAACCTAACTGTCATTTTTACTCCAAGGAAGGTGATTTGTAATGTAGGCCAGAAAGGTAGAGTTGGAGGGTGCAGTTGAGAATGTGTAAATCTTACGATGTCATTGGAAGTAAGGGCAGGGAGTGGAAGATGGAGGCGAGAACCTTGGAATTCCTATAGATAGCTTAGCTCCATATCTACCTATATTTAGATCTTCAATCGCAGATTTTCACTTGCAGATTCTTACCTGCAAGTGTTAGCCGCAAGTATAACTGTGGATTTGAGCCGTATTACAAATCTTGGCATCCAAGAAAAGGGGAGCTACTAGTACCGCCCTTATCTTGCTAGTTGCCGCTGTATTTACGGTTAGTTATTTTAGTCAAGCGCTACATTGGATGAAGGTATACGAAAAATGATAAGAGCTATCGAATCATTCATCTACTTGATCAATGACAGCAGCCAATGTCAGCTGACAACTTCCAAGAATCTTTGCCGCAATATATTGCGCCGGTCCGATTGATCTTTTATACCATCCATACTATACTTCTGGAATCTGACTCATGTTATATCATATAACATTCATAAGGCATATAGTATGAACTATATTGCAGAATATCAAACAACTAATGCGAAGTTGCTACACATCATGTCAGTTAGGTATTGGCAAGGTTTCTGTTGCATTTGTAATGAGATAGTTTGATTGTTTTATTAAGAGCCTTTAAACTTCGTTCGGCTCTTTTTGTCTCACCGAGTAATAGATAAAATTTTGATTTGTATATTTTAAAGAATCTCTTTAATTTTAATTTTAATTATCTAAAGTATTTATCATTTTTATTTAGAAATGATTTGAAAATGTTAATTATATTAAATATTTATTGAAGGATTTTTTTTAAAAAAATCCAATTATAATTATTAATAAAAAACTTTTTATAATTTATAAAAAGACTTAAAGTGTAAGTATTTAATAAATCATTTTATATAAATCAGATGTAAATTTTAAAAGACGCGAAAAATAATTATAGGAGTATTATAAATCCATTGTTATTTTTTAACTTTAAAAGAATTAAAACCAAAGGTCGTGTTCTAGAAGATAATACTTGGGCTAAAACAATAATTGCAAGTTTCGGATAAATCGGGTCAGAGTAAATCAGCGAGCTAAATAATAATTACTAAGGAGAAAGGTCGTGCATATAAAAGAAGAGAAATGACACCACACTTGTGCGTAAGAACTTCAAGCATGTAGGTGCATCAAATTACTTGAATGCTAAAAAATGACCCCCAATGGAAATCAATTTCATCCGACCATAAATTAATTCAACCAGAGGCTATTTTATACTAGATTAGCAATGACATGCAGTCATCAAGCTAGTCGAGCGATCATAACCCTAACCTTACATGGCAGTCGCTTAGCAGCCTATCGTTCAATCCTGTAGTTTGACAAGCTGCGCCGTACACGTTGATCGTGGGAGTAAGACGGAAATGGGTTGCACCGTCAGGTTTCATCCATTACGGTCTGCGCCGCATGTTTTTGAATCACTTGGCCCCTTGAGTACTCTTGAAATCCTGGGCCAGGTGATAAAGCTGGTAAAATATACGGTACAAATGTAGACAGGTAAGAATCGTGCTCAAACATCTTGTCTCGGCCTATAATGGCGTTGTCAGCAGGGCCAACGTCCATAGCCGTGGCGGGATTAGCGAAAGGGAGTTTATGACGTAAATGCGCTCGCCTGGCATACGCAACGTGTAGATTGGTAGGCCATATTTGTCTCTGGTAATTAGAAATCAAATGACAGAATCATGATAGCAAGATAGAAATTAGACAACTGCTAGTTTCCTGTCTTCGGTAAACACGTTTCCTTCAAGTGACTGACTGACCTTAGTTTCACGGCATATTTTCGCATGCCCGATATTGAATCAGGAACTGGAGTTATAAATAGTATCCTGGTTTCAATCGTAGGCGGCTCCTTCGAGGCTTGCGTGAAACGAAGAAGGGCAGGAAAAAAGACACATGTGGCGGCTCAAGAGCCAAGGACACAAGGAAGCATAGAAGTCATACTGAAGTGTCAAATTTGACCACACAGTTCAATTCGGTCAATTACTATCGCTGGAAAAGGGAGGGTGGGTAGGAGTAGAGAGTTAGGGACTGTAAAATAAATCTTTATATGTGTAAGATCTTACTAGGTAGTCACTCTTACGATCTTTTAACTGTGCCCCAAATACCGAACCAACCTCTCAGGGCCCCGGTTAGTCCTGGCGCTCTCACTGGCTTTTCTGGATCCGTGCTTACAAGCAGTCATGGATCGGTATTCCATAGCTAGCTTTGAGCTAATGTTACCCTTACCCCACATTTTGAGTGAATCTCGCTACAGCACCCGTGGACCCCAAATATTCATGAAAAGGGGGATGACTTTCCTCGAGGAATCTGGTAAGTGCTGCCATTGGTGTTTATGACCTTCATATAAGACTAATCAGAGTAAATCAAGGCTTTTCAGTAATCATTCGTATTATTTCTGTTGAATAATCTTTTTTTTTTAATAATAGTGTTCACTCTATTTAGAATTCATTAATTATTATTATTATTATTGTGATTAACGTCTACTCTGACCTCCCGAGGGGTATTTAGACGTGCTAAGCTAAGGGGATTAACTACAGACAGCTGTTGACCTCCTTAATTAACATTAGAATTCATTAAAACATTAATAAATTTCAATGCGTTTTAAAAGACTTTTTGATAATTTTAAAATACAGAATTCTTAATAATGGATTTTATTTTTTTCATTATTTGAAATATTTTATAAAATAAGCTACCTAATAAATTAAAATACTTAAAAAGATATTTTAATATTAAATATATATAATCTAAAATAGATACAAATCTTTCTATTTAAAGAAATATTATAATTTCAATATATTTATGTTTTTTTTTTAAATTTATTTATAATATTTTTAATTAATTATATCAAGTATATTTTACTAATAAAATTAATAAAGGACATAAATTTTAAAAGAAAATATAAAATTTGAGTTTTCAATATATAATTATAATCAGAGAAATAATTTATCTAAAAAGAATCATTTCTTTTAAAATTTAAATATTAATTCTAGAAAACTTAATCATTATTCTATGATGCTAAATGGTTTTTAAACTATAATTATTGAAAGATAATTAAGATTTCACGATCTCGATACATGGTAGAAAAATATAATACTCAAAACCGAATAAATAATGATTTCGTAAATTCCCCGAATGATAACCACAGCATCTCTCCTTGAAATGCGGCTCGTACTTCTACTAGATCTGTATGCATCGAGCGGCTGAAGATATTAACCTGCACGGAATAGAAACATAAGGATGATCCTTCTGCTTCATTAGTCCAAAAATAAATACATTTCTGCTTACATAATATTATTCAGAGCTGACCGATTGGAAGTTAACTCTTTTTCTGCAGTAAATTATAGTCGGGAACACACGTTGCAGCGAAACGAGTCAGCGAGTATACGGAGTATACATATTTCAGTGTAAGTTATTCTAGGAGTAATTCGAAAAGGGGGGGGGAGTAGTGCATCCTAGGCACCTACCTAGCCATGTTTCCAAGCAAATGGGTATAAGACCGAGAGAAGTACTGCCTGATCCAGAGCAAAACATTCTCGTTTGCCATCTATCTACAGTTCCAAATTCCAAAAAAGTTTCATTATGAGATTCTGGGAGTCAGCGAGAAAGCGCACTTTGCTGAAGTTCTCATGGGTATTTGCTCTTGCATACTCAACGTTGAACAAAGACAGGAGAACTCTGCCATTCCTTGGTATGATTGTCCTATTCCAGATCCTCATAAACTACGCCCTGGATACCTTTGAATGGCATATGATCAATAGATACCAAAAGGGTGGTAGCGGTAAAGGACAATTGCCTCCACAGTACCCGTCCCTCATTCCATACTTGGGCAATCCATTCTCATTTATGTGGGATCATGCCAAATTCATGCGCCACGCTACGTAAGTAAGCACTTCAATTCTCGATATGGTTCTCTGACTGACTTGAAGTTTTGCAAACAAATAGCTGCTACGACAGCAGAATGATCTCCTCGAGGTTTTTCTTTCTCGGCTTCGAGATTTTTGCCTTCCAAGATCGGCACACTATTGCAAATATCTGGAAACAACCTACACTTTCCAGCCCTATCTCCATGTTTGTATATGTCTTCAAATACTTCCTTGGGCTGCCGGAGAGTGTCCTAGAGGTCTATCGTGCTGATAACTCCGGCCCGTTTCCGAAACCATGTCTAGGTAGCAATGTACCTGCAAAAGACCGCGTAGATCATACTCACCATAGCTTTAGTCGCGCATTAAGTGGTCCGGGCACGATACCAACTTCAAGACGGTACGTGAGTGCACTGACTGTTAGGCTGGACGAAAAGAGGTTCTCGACGGGCTGGACAGAGATGAAGGATTTCACCAGTTTCTTCCGAGACGTGGTCGGTTCGTCTCTCATCGAATGTTTATATGGCCCAATAATGCTTCGTCTCAACCCAGGGTTTATGAAAGAACTATGGAGGTTTGATGCCAGTGTCCCATGGCTTGCTAGAGGTGTACCATCTTTCATTAGGCCGTCAGCGTATAAGTCACGGGAAAACTGTGTTGCTCAATTAAAACTCTGGTATTCATATGCGAGGATGCACTTCACTCAATCCAGCATCAGTCCCGATGGAGATGGGGATCCATATTGGGGGTCAAATCTCATGAGGTCCCGACAGGAGAAGTTACTGGTAGTCAAGAACCATGACGATGATGTTGTTGCCAGGATGGATCTCGGGCTGGCATTCGGGTAAATAACTTCTCGCATCTTTATCTATACCCAGGTGCATTGTTCAGGCTGACCAAATGGTTATTAGTGCTGTCGGCAATACAATACCATGCGCCATGCTCTCAGCTTTCCACATCTTTAGAGACCCCGTCCTTCTCCAACGAGTTCGTGATGAAGTCAAAACCTCCCTTGGCGACCACCAATTACCTGAAATAGACCTCAACAAGTTCACAAAGAATCCCCTCCTCTCTTCCATTTACGCCGAGACTCTTCGTCTTTATGTAAAGACGTACTTCATGGTTAGCTCGCCCCACGTTGATGTGAATCTAGGCAAATGGACTCTATCTAAGGGTCGTATCGGCCTCATGAATGCCGGTATCTCACACATGGACGACACATTTTGGAACTCACGCAACGGCGAGCACCCTGTTACAACTTTCTGGGCTGACCGATTCTTGACTGATCCAGCAGATCCTGAAAGTGGGCCTGTAACATCGCTTATACGGGAATCTCCAGATTGGGTGGAGCCGAGGCGGGAGGCTTATGAAAAAGCACGACAGACCAATCAGCCATTCTTCTCGCTGACTGGGACAGAGGGAGCCTGGTTTCCTTATGGGGGTGAGTACTATTAGCATAGTTTAGTTTGTTGCAATGATTAGACTAACGTACATCTGTAACATAGGCGGACATTCTATTTGCCCTGGTCGCTTCCTGGCTAAGACTGTTATACTCACGGCTTGTGCAATACTGGCCAGAGACTACGATATTGAAATGCTGTCAGAGAACATCGAGATGGGTACATGGAGGTTTGGGCTTGGCGTGGGGGAACTGAAGCATTCTCTTCCATTTCGAATCAGAAAGAGAAGCGTATAGCTGGTGTAATATATGGGCACAAACATTTCGTTGGTGATCTTGGTTTTAATATAAATCTGCTCTCAACGGGAGTATTGATCTTGATTTCTTATACAAGCTTATTATAGAACATTGGAATAAGATTATATTATATATAGGTCCTTGAAAATCATCATGATGACCGACATTTTCAGTATTTGGAAGATCCCTCGCTTTCGTGATTTATATCGAAGCTTTTGAAGATATTCTCATAATAAAATTGTCGTATGATAGCAAATATCACTAACAAGAATCAAGATGAGGATGCCGAGTACCGGACTTTGTATATTTTGAAGGTATTTCAAGTTTATTCAGACCGAAACAAGTCTTAAACCTAATACTCTACTTTTGAACTAAGAGTTCTGGAAATTACTCATCGCATAATAAATCCACCGTCTCAATCGCCCGGTTCGTTCTTGGTTGCCTCCAGACCAAGGATTGATTTGAGTCGGGGTGATCGCCGTAGCCTTTTCGTGTGAGTTGTATTGCTATCCAAATCATTACTATCGGTATTCGTGCGTTTTTGAATGTTGATGATGTGAGTAGGTTGTAGAGTGTAGGCTTCCCGTTCTTGTGCCTTTATGTTCCGTTTGCGTTTTTTGTTTTCTGTCTTTGGCAAGCTCTCATGGCTCATGATATCCTGTGTATGGTTTCGAATGCTGGTGATTTGCGTGGGGTTTGGGGTCTCGATGACTCGGGTGTATTTCCGACTATCAGTGCCTTCCGTGGGTTCTAGGGTATCGTTGATCTGTGACGTCCGTTCTTCAGTATCATGGCTTGGCGTACGGTTCCCAGAGTTGACATTGCGTCTCCTCTTCTTTGTCTGTGTGGGAGATTGTGTGTCGGTGACTTGCGGTGTGGATTCTCGGGAGTTGACATTCCGTCGAGACTTTCTTGTCCTCATCTCCTTCGTCTCCTTCTCCGTTCCCCTTTCCTGTGTATGTTCTCTAGCCTCAACAATCTCGTGTGCTTCGATCTCCATCTCCGGTATGTGCTGTTGCTGTTTCCTCTCAATTTCACCCCTCACCTTTTCCAATCTTGTCTCACACCACTCACTCACAGCCTAAAAAGTTTGCTCACGATAATTCAAACCCTCAGAAACCCATCTCATTTCTCATTTCCATATCCAGCAGTCTCCATTAAGGTCACCAACTCAGAAAGTAAGTTTCTCGCTCGGCCCTCTTCCAAGTTTTGATTGGACTTTTTGATAGTGGAATTCCATCTCGCCATCCTCGCATCGTATTCCCTGCGTAACTCGTTGATATCGCCACGGCTCCATAAACAATTTATCGATGTAGTGCATTCAGCAGAAGTCGCATGTGAACCATTTCTTTGGAGTTTTCAACAGGATCTTGACCCCAACAACGAGCGATATCAGTTTCTTCGAATGTGAGGTCCCAATCTAAAAGAGTTTGTAGAGGAACTCCGTTATTAGGATCATTCTCGTTGTAATCGGGCTTCAAACATGCAACCTCAGGTGTGAAGATATCTTCAGACTTGGGGCGTTTTGGAGTAGTGTGATTGAACGGCGGATTTATATCTGGGGACGTTAGATGCTGTTGATGCTGTCGGAGTCTGATGTCGACATATTGAAGTTCTAGTGGAGTTGTCTAGCCGATAGAACTTCTTCGTGAGCGAGGTGAGATTGATCGAGATGTGGAAGTATCCATCATCGCGAATGATGGTTCTGGTTTCATATTTACACTGATGACGTCGAGAGGTAAACGTTGGGAAAACGCGACACAATACGATGTAATTAGGTTGGTGAGCTGTAGCAATCAAATATCACGTGACACCTCGTGGGTGCCAGGTCTTAGTTGTTGCTCCGCGCGAAGCTCTCAACTCAAAATCTCCTGTACAGCCTCCCTTCGTCTTTTAAATTTTTGATTATATTTTATAACATCATTAGGATTTCAATAAATAGTACATGAAAAGAGTTCTAAAACAATTTTGGTAAAAATTTCATAAAATGAATTATTTATAGATATTTATATATATATATATTGTTACGAGGGTTGCCGTCTAGATCACGTGGAAGTGCTCTAGGCTCTCGAGGTGGTTTATAACTAGGCGTCAAGCAGGGACTTAAAGTAATGACAATAATATGATGCAATTCGTAACTAATAGTAAGGTATACTAAATGATTGATCTTGAGCACGAAGCTCTATACAAAGGAAATCCATCTTGATTATATAGACCTTCATGCCTATGGCTAGTCAGGACCGCGTAGTGGTCCATAACGTGACTTAATCACGTTACCTTGGTTTAGTCATGTGACGCGGCGTAGAAGATAGCCGTCGTAACATATATATATAGTTTAATTATAATAAAAACAAATATTTTTAAAATACAAAAATAATTCAAGATATAAATTATTGTTTTTATAATTATCAAACATTAATACATAATATCTAACTTATATCATTATATATTATATTATTTTTATTTTTAATATAATTCAATTTATTTAAATATACTTTTTATCATTGCTTTATTTTATAATAAAGAAAATAAATCTCCCACTCCTCGCCGCTGCACTGTCCTCTATCCCGCTCTCAATCTCAAAACTCCACAATTGCATAACCCATTTACACTGCGATATATAAGTAACATCAATTTCAACAATTTCCAATCAAACTTCTTCGCTCACTATTCAGGCAACTATAAATAGTTCCTCAACTAACTCTCATACTAGCTCCAAAATCCGGATTCTTCGCTCCAAAACTAACTTCTATATTAATTAAGATGTTGTTATTTGATAACGTAACTTGACTAGAAGTGGGTCATGTCATGATATGGGTCACAAAAATCATATTTTCCTATTTGACCTTGTCCTATATGCTACAGGGTGATCTACAACTATCACTGATCCAACTGAACTATCCCTATCCTCTTCTTCTTCCATCTCCTCTTCTACCTGATCAATTTGACGCTTGGATGGTCTACCACGTCGTCGTTTTAGTAAAGGTGTCTGTTCAGCCTCCTCGATAATTTTCAATACTTCCTCAGTACTAAATACAAATTCGCCTTTTAATTTTATTCTCTTTCCATTTTTTCGTTTCTTTCGTGTCTCAAGTAACTCTTTATGTTCTTGAAGTTCCTTTCGAAGAATAGCATTTTCAGCATTTAAGCTTTCAATCTGATGAGTAATTCGCTTTGCATATCTCTGTACGGGAGAAGTAGGCAGATTATTAGCAGATAAAGCTGAATTGAATATCTGATTTGCTTGTCGTAGCTCAATATCATTTGGGGGAGAGCTATTAAGTAAAGAAAGATCTAGATCTTCTGGATTTGATGGTGTATTTGGAGTGGAAGGTAGTGGTAAAAGCGGGGCTGGAAGATTATTCAGAACTTGACGAGGACTAAATGGATTCAAACCTGCCCCTTTCCATCCGCTTTTGATATTTTGATAAGTAAGACCTTTTTCTCTTATCTTCTGAAAAAGCTGTACCCAATCAGTTCGTTGTATTCGTTGTATTCCTGCTCGAGAGTATCGATCAACCTCTTGGGCATGATATCGCTTCATTGGCCCATACACTCCAACATCCAATGGCCGAAGTAGATGCGAGCAATGAGGTGGTAGAATAAGAAGATCAATCTCCTTTTCAATACAGAAAGCAATCAAACTTCCTGTAATATGACTGGAATGTCCATCCATAATCAATAATCGAGGCTGATCACCTGATATTTTTTGAGATTCTGGCTCAAAAACCTTACGTATCCATTCCAAGCCATGACTATTAGAAGTCCATCCACTATTGCTTGTTGAGAAATACCAATTTGGAGGAGTATTAGTAGGAATCCATGCAGTATTGGTATTCTGAGCCTTGAAAATGATCATGGGAGGTAAAGAGCCTCCATCTGCATTAACACATTCCAATACAGTTATCCATTCTTGCTTTCCTGCTGTAACCTTCCAATTCGATTTGAGAGTAGAATCTACGATTATACGTGTTGATTCTGTTTCTCCAACTGCATATCCTGTCTCATCCATATTATATATATTCTTGAGTTCATAATGCCGTTCTTCGATTCGTGTTTGAAATGTTGAAAGCCACGCTGATATTGTTTCAAATGTGGCTTCTTTATGCCTTGCAGATTCCAATTTGCGAGAATAAGTTCCTTTGAGTTTAGGATATCGATCTAAGAATCTATAGATCCATCGTTGACCTATATGATCTGATTGAAAGGATGGAGGGGTAGATGATGACGCGAAAATGACGCGTTGATTCAGAATTTCTTGGGCCATTTCTTTCAACAACCCAGGAGTTGCAGGGTATCCAGTAGCTGTCAATCGTGAGATCCATCGTACTAGAGTCTTCTCTTCCGCGTTGGAAAGTTTTTGAAAGGATTCGTGAGATTGAGAGCGTGATTGTCGTCCGGCCATTCGATTTATTAGGGTTGACTTCGGAATCTTAAAATGAATAGCAGCACTTCGAATTGAAGTAAATTGTTTATCTTTTAGACTTTCTATAGCCTTTTGAATATTATCTTCCGATTCACTACGATTTAATGACTTTCGATCCATTGTGTGTTGAATAAACGCGTAAAATAAAGAAATGAGGGGGTGATTTTGACCCATATCATGACATGACCCACTTCTAGTCAAGTTACGTTAACAGTATTATATTTTATAATAGCTCCCCGCACAATCTGGTGATCGTAGGTTCAGTCCGAGCAAAAAAAGAAAAAGTAACAAAGTACTGCACCAAAAATGGTTTATCTTGTTTAATGCACAATACACTGCTTTATATAAATGATGTATTTATCTATCGACTAGATAGATTTCTCGGGAAACCCTAAGCCACCTACTTAGATGCAAGGCTCTATAAGTGAACAAGGTTGAGATCAAAACATATATCTAGGGCTCTGCAAGTTGGGGGAATTTTGGCAAAATTTCTATTTAGATAACTTTCGAGAAATGCTTGGGGAAGTTGGTGACAGAGGCTGGCTTCTACTTGAATGGTAGCTTTTTGACAGAGATATATGAGGTTCATACCTGCTAAATAACTCGAGCAGTCTTCATCTATAGACACAATTAATCCCAACTATAACATCCGAACAATGCGCATGAACTACCAAAAGTTCGAGACATCAGAATTTCAAAGGGGAAAATAGTATTGCTGAACGAAAGCGATCAATCGACCTAGTCGCATTTACACTTGTACGCTCAGATTTCGCTGTAGGTCAAGCATATATTCTGCTACACGAGTGAAGAATAACCAGAAGACCAGAGGATGAAGGAAGCATGAGTGGGCTTGAGATTTTCGTACAAAATACTGTGATGTTGAACCGAAACGAAGAGAACCCGGAAAACGGGAGATCTAAATGGGACAGATGTCTATCCTCAACTAGTATCGACATTTTCCATCATTTTTCCGTTTTAATAACCGCAGTTCGAATATGTTTCGTTTCAAGGAGATAATTCCTCAAATGTGCCTGTGCTGTGTTTACTGTACCACAGTTCCCTGGCGGCATAGCCTAGCTGATGTGTAGCATCAAAACGAAATGCTTGTTTTTGGTGACCAAGCTCATCGAATCTTAACTTGGAGGGAAACTTTATTGTTCTTTGCTGGGAAAATTGTAAAGGACCTTGCCACAACTACTGATCTATTGGTTTTGGTTTGACAACTTTGGTGACGATGAATTTTGAGTAAACTTCGTCAAACTCTGAAGTGGAATGGCAAGAGAATATGATTGTAAATTGACCAGTTACTCGAGTATCCATTAATGATGAATAGACCAGCTGTCATTGGTACCTATCGTTGTTTGTTGTAAGGTTCTCATCCTTGATGAGCCTTCATGGCGACAGTTTTCGCGGCCATATTTTCTTTTCCGTTCAAAGGTATATCCTAGCCAGATAGCCTATCAACAAGATTGACAAATACTTTTCTATAAGAACATTTAAAGAAGATCATAGCGATGTTGAGTTGAATGAGATAGATGTCTGGTCTACTTCTAACTGCCGACATCACGAGGAGACCCACAAATTAGAACTTCTTAGTGTCTGTCACGTCATAACCTCCGCATATTCATACAACACCATGATAAGGACGATCATGTACATACGCAAAACAAAGATTGGCTGGAGTTATCGTGAGGAACAAATCTCAAGCCTCGGTTTCCATCGCGATTTGCAATCCAAGAACTTAATTGCGTGACAATATACCCATAATTACGAATTCACAAGAAACTAGAACAAAATTAGAAAATGGTTCAAATGAGATTGAAATCGTAGATATACTCAAGTTTGTCAAACTTGGAGCGATTAGATTGGGTGGAGGTATTTACATAACTTTCATTCTTTCAACAAAATGTCTTCAACACAAACATATGTATCGCAATCTGTCAACCAAGCAATAACGCCGCCAAAGACTCCAGAATTCCACGGGTATCAAAAAGTCTTCCACAATTGGCCTGAGCCAGAGACTGAACCCGAGGGTATCTATTTGCGCAGCGAGACAAAAAATCGGGATCAGGAAATCGATTCAATTCACGAATCGAATCTGAATGTATCACATCAAGAAGTCCTGCTCTTGCATGGTCCAAAACAGAGATATATCCATGTGGCAGAACAACCGATACCTTCGTTGAAAGATGGTCGCGAAATGCTTGTTGCAGTGGAAATCGTTGGTTTGAACCCAATTGATTGGAAAGCTCCGTAAGTATTATTCGTGTTTTGACCCACGATGATATCTTATTAAAATTTCATAATAGGGACTTTGGCTTTGGGTTACCTTCTCTCCCTTGCATAAGTGGCCGAGACTTTGCAGGCAAAGTGGTGAAACCACCTCAAGTAAACTCCAGATTCAAATTCGGAGATATTGTAATAATCTATGAATCAACAGTTCCTTAAAGCAATGGCTAATAGTTCTAGGTTATGGGAATATCCACGGATTATCGAGATTCACGGAAAGCTGCGTACCAACAATATGCAGTTGTGTCAGACTTTAATGCTTGTAGACTTCCAAATACCATAAGCCCAGCAGATGCCGCACCACTCGGTGTTGCCTTTGTCGCGGCAGCCCTTGGGCTGGGTATATGTCTGGGAGTAAACTTTGCCGGTCATGAGGAGACTCAAGGCCCGGATCTTTTCCGAGCAATTCATTCCATATCTAGAGATTCCATCCCACAAGATGTTAGAACAGAATGCTTTGACAGTATCCGAGAAGATGAGAGACCTGAACCTGGCGATTGGATAGCCATTTGGGGAGGTAAGGTGATTCTTCAAAAACTTTTGATAAGTGCTAACGGTCGTAGGTTCATCTGCTACAGGATGTTGCGCAGTTCAACTTGCGAAATTAGCTGGACTGAAAGTGATTGCTATCATAGACGTTGCTCGAAGTGGTGAGCGTATGTTGAAACATGGTGCGGATCTTTTGGTGGACCGATTTGATACTGACAGAGCGGTATCAATTGTCAAAGGTGTCACCAAAGGAAAATTACGCTTTGGACTTGATACAAGAGGGAAGGAAAGTACTACTTTACTTGCACAGGCCATGCAATCAGAAAAGGGCATAGACAGGAAGAGGGCGCATCTTGTTGGTTTAACAGGGTTACCCAAAGAGTCAACGCCAGGAGTTTTATACCATTCCGTACCAATCAAAACATTCCATGAGGCACCAAATATTGGTGAAGAATTGATGGTCTGGTTAGAAAGATTATTCAAGCACAACAGGATAGCGACCCCTGAAATTGAGGTTGCAGAAGGAGGATTGCAAGGCATAAATGCAGCTCTTGATAGACTGAGGGATGGTTCAGTAAATGGTCCAAGAATAGTCGTACCATTAGCATCGAAAGCATAAAATAACTAATATACAATTGATGAAATATGACACAACAAATTTCGAAGGAAACTTTTTCTTCGAAATACGACCCTTTCGCGATCGATCTAGATCATAGCTATTAAACCAAATTGATTGCAACTGCCCCCAAGTGATTCTGACCAGTAGTTGTTGTGATACTGTCGTCGGCGCTCCAAACACGAAACTCGCACGAAAATTCGCGTAAAATTTTCACCTCAAACTATCAGAATAAGATCCTCAATATGAATAACTTCAACAATCCATCAATACTCAAGGATACAGCTATGATGGAGGCTTCGGGAGAAGCCTCCATCATACCAAACACGTATCCTACTGTTATTCTAGGTACCCCAATACCCTCAAGCCCTCCCCCGCCTTCTGAAAACCCTCAATTCGAAATCTCTAGCCCTAGCCTACCAACCAATCAGCCAACCAGTTCTGGAAGAAGAGTTGAAGACTTCAATCTACTTAGTGACCCCTTTATTACTCAAGATACAACCAATACTACCTATATATTCAATCAGAATAAGAAACGTGGCCCTACAATGCCCCTTAGCAGTCAGAATAAACAACCCAGAATAAAAAACAATCCAACTACACCTAAGGAAGCTATCTTAAAAGCAAGAGATCTTATAGTATTAGCGTCAACTCTTTCTCAATCATGTGATGAGCAATCGAAGCTATTAGATCTCCTAGAGATCTTTAGATTGATTGATTGATTGATTGATTGAATTAACGTCTACACTGAGTCTAAGACTATCTAAGACGGCTAGAAGCTTTGCGAGCTTCTAACTAATAAGAAATGAGGGAAAGCTAGCCTAATTCGGCCGTAGCTAATACAGGTTGGGGAGATTGAGAGCCTCAATCTTCTGATGTTTGAATGGGGGAAGTGAAAACTAATACTAGGGAACCGAGCCCGCCTTACGAATACTCTCGTATACAAATAAGGAAAATAACAAATGAACTGTAATGAAATATGACCTTGGGGTGGTTGCCCAAAATGACTAAATTGACCAAAATTGATCAACTCAATCGAAACCTTCCAGTCCACCCCCTTCTTCTCCTCCTTCTTCCTCTTCTTCTTCTTGCATTCTGTTGAGATGCCATGATCTGGTGGCTATTTTTGTCGCCTCGATAAATTCGAGGGTCTTGATGATTCCTGCTTTAGTATGAAGCAGATATTGCATGGTAGGTCGGGTTGTGGGGTTATCCTTATTGAGGGTTTTCCTTGCCGTTTTGTATATAGGACAATTGAGCAGAAGATGATCAGGAGATTCCTTTCCCCCACATTTACAACTGTCATTAGAGGAGATTCCGAATCGTTTCAAATAAGATTTGAAGTATCCGTGTCCAATTTTGAGTTGGAACAGAGCACAGATTGTGCTTCTTTTGATGTTGCCTGGAACTCTGATTTTTGAGCTGATCTTCCAGGGGTAGTTTCTTGAATATGTTGACGATGGTTGATGAAAATTGTTAGTGTTAAGGATGGCTATCCAGTTCTCTGATTTCATTCTTTTTATATCCATTCCAATAAAGGCATAACTGGTTTCGTGAGATGAGGATGGTATTTTGGTTGCCTCTTTTGCAAGAGAATCAGCTAGCTCATTTCCTTGTACAGATGTATGTCCGGGGACCCAATTGAGAGAGATTTCGGCTCCTTTATTTTGAATAGCTTCCGCAGCTTTTATAGCTTTGATTTGGCATGATTGACCAGGTAAATCGGAGGGGGTTTTCAACCGGAATAATCCCGCTTGATTATCTGAGTATATCTTGAACTTGTTTCCTGGTTGGGCTATTGAATTTGCGTATTCGATCGCTTTAGTAACTCCTAGGAGCTCACCATTATAGACAAGCTGATTCACGCCTATATTGATAGTCTCTTGATGTGAGATTCGGCCATTTGGTAAGATGACTACTATCCCGATCCCAACCCCTATTCCCTCTAGAGTGGATGAGGCATCGGTGTATATTGTAATGGTATTTTTGCACCTATATTTGAAAGCCAGATTGTGGATCATCGCAGCTTCTTCTTTTCCTAATTTGCTGATATTGACTTTATATGGAACTTCTTTCTTCCAAGGAGGAAAGTAGAAATGATGGATTCCTTCCAAAGTGAGAGGATCGAAGTCTTTCTGAATTGAATTTTTGATCTTTTCGAGTTGAGTAGGTTTTAATTGCTTTCTTTGAGGGGTTGCAACTACATCTTGATTATCCTTTTCTGTAGCTAGCTTTGTAGCTACTAAATTGACAGGATGAGAAGGCGAGATTTTCAATAATCTAAATGCGTATTGTTTGATTCCGGCATTTAGCCTTACTTCTGGAGGGCACAATGCGGCTTCTATTTCCATTGGTTTTATTGGTGAGGTTTTGAATACTCCTAGGATTTTTCGAAGGGCGAGGTTTTGCAAGGATTGAAGGATTTTCTTGAATTGGGTTTGCCCTTTCCACCATAAAATTGAACCGTAGTCAGCTATGCTGGTGACGCATGCCATATAGAGCTGTCTCATTGCCTTGGGACTAAGGCCTTTTTCAGAATTAGCAAGTCTAGCCATTCGGTAGAATGAGGTTTTAGCCTGGGTAGCTCGGATTGTGACATGTTGTTTGAAACTGAGGCCAGGGTCGAACCATATGCCTAGCCATCTGACTAATGTTGAGGGTTGAATTATCTCCTCGTTCGGAAGCTTGATTGGGGCTGTCTTCGTATCTTTAGATGTAGAGAAGTGTATTAGTTCCGTCTTCGCTAGATCAAATTGAATAGCATTTTCTTTGCCCAGAGCATATATCTGTTCAGTTGCTCTTTCGAGGGAGATGATGTTCTTTTTCCAGGATGTTGAAAATGTTGTTAAAGCTATATCATCTATGTATGAGAGATATTTGATCGAATTTGCTGAGAATAGATCTCGGATATAAATTAAGAAGAGGATTGGCGAAATAGGGCTGCCTTGGGGGATCCCGGTATTGATCGGTTTGAAGGTTTCAATTTGGCCATCGAATGAGAGCTTGAGTAGCCTTTCCTTCAAAAAAGATGAGATCCAGGCGATTAGGCTGGTTGGGAGGTTTAGATTCTTGCAGATATCTAATAATTTGTTCATAGATACATGATCAAAGGCGCCTTTAACATCCAGGAAGAGAGTTGAGGTTTTCTTCTTGGATCTTGAATTTCTTTCGATTTCGGTAGTAAGTAAGATTGCTGTATCGATGGCTGATTTCTTTTGTCTTCCACCCATTTGAGAGTAATGAAGTAATTGCGTAGTCTCCGCTAGGTAGCCAAGCCTTTGAGCCAGAATTCTTTCACTTATCTTGCCAAGGCAATTTAGTAGGGCGATAACTCTATAAGCTTTTGGGGCCGAGTAGTCTGGTTTTGAGGGTTTCTTGAGTATCGCTCCAGTGGCTTGTTTCCAGCAAGAAGGATGGTAACCGAGGTTGATAAGATGACTGAAGAGGGTGAAGAATGCTTTTGGTATTGCTTTGTACGCTTGAATAATGATATCTTGAGTAATCCCATCGGGGCCAGGGGTCTTTCCTTTGATTTTTGCAGAGCACGCGTTTAGGAGTTCGCTCTCTGTAAGATCAGGCCATTCCCATTTCTTAGATTGTTTATAGCTTTCCCAATTGGGCGGTGGGGTGAATGGAGGAGGAGGAAATAGGGTCGATCTAAATGCAGAGCATTTTCCCTCGAAAGAATTTTCTAGTTTGGAGGGATTAGATCGAATATTCGGGATTCGTTCGGTTTGCATGTCTTTTGTGTATGACATTGCCTTGAATATGGATTGGGTATCCTCTTTTTCAAGGAACTCATTCCAATGATTTTTCTTTGCTGTTTTAATAGCTTGGAAGTAATGATTCCTGGCTGACTGGTAGATTTTCTTGAACATATCGTCTTCCGGGTAAAGCTTGGCGTTCTCATATGCATTAGAGAGTCGTTTTCGAAGGGCTTTCAGCTCTGGAGACCACCAAGGTTTAGCTCTTTTTGTGGACCTGATTCTCGGTATACTGGTTTCAGCCGAATAAGTGATTATTCGGGTGAATTCTTTACAGCATCATCCAATACTTGTATGTATTGGCTCTTGTCGAGAAGGGAATCCAGAGAGTTGGATTCTGAGGTAGCGATATTAAGGTATTCACTCGAATTTAAGATGGTTGATATCGATATTTTCGATTTGAGGGTATTCGCGAATTTTTCCCAATCCGCAAGTTTTGTGTTGAATCTTGCTGGCTGAGCTATGTTCGTTGTACGGGATGAAGTGCCCTTTACTTCAAAGAGAATGCTTAAGTGATCTGATCCAAGATCAGGGAGGACTTGCCAATCAGTGATATAGGGAGATACTGAATCTGTGGCTAAAGTAAGGTCTAAGACACTTGGATTTGTCATATTTGTTCGATAAAAGGTGCTCGTGCCTGGTTCGTTAAATAGAATGAGATTGTGATCCTCAAACCATTCGGTGAGTAGGTCGGCATTTGAGCTTTTGTTAGAGAAGGGGTCCCACCAAGGGTGATGGGAGTTGAAATCTCCTACGAGGATGGTGTGATGAGTAAGAGGGGTATTGAAAAGGCATCTTTCGATGGTGTGGCCTTTTTCTTTGGCTTGGTCCGCTTCATTGTAGATATTGATGAGTTGTATTGTATGGTTTCCTTGAGTGATATCAATAATTTGAATATCTGGATCATTCGGGGAGTTGGGAGCTAGGGCTACTAGCGGTTTGAATCCTTTGAAATGTAGATCATGGTTCGGGGACGCAGGTTCGAAGGATTATTTGGGAGGAGTTGAGAGAAGCTGGAGTGGGCGATAGATCTGGTTGAGGAGAAGTCTTTCTCAGGATTCGTGAGGATCCAGGGTTCTTGAATGACTATGAGATCAATTTTGAGTTCTAAAGCAAGTTGGAGAGCACTTTCGGTTGCTTGAGGGCTCTTGTTTAGATTGATTTGAAGAATGCGAGTATTGTTGTACAGCATTAGTTGGATTTCTTGATGGTTGATAGATATACTTCACATACTTTCGAGTTGGCTTTGTGTTCTCCTTTACAATTAACACATTTGACACTTAGATGTTGACATGGTTTGCCTTTTGCTTGGCAGATTATACAGAAATGACCGACTGTAGCATGATTATTACTGCAAAGTCCGCAAGCTGGAGGTTTTTTGCAGTATGATTCGTTATGGCCGAATCCCTGGCATCTTTTGCATTGGGATGAAGGAGTAGATGGATAGAATCTTTCTACTCTAACACTCATGCCTGCAATATATAGCCTTTTCTGGATAGCTATATCTGCTTCTTTTTGTGTAGCAAATGCAATGACTATTGCTCCATCTTGTTGTTTGGCTCTCTTGGAGGCATTAGTAAGCCAGTAAGGAGTACCCATAATACTGAGCCCTGGGTTGAAGGTATTGACTTCCTCTTTGATTAGGTCCATACCGTTCAGACCTGAGAATTCCTGAATTGGGATTTTGTGAATGATGACTTTATGCCAGGGTTTATCGATTTGTATTCTTTCGGCATCAAGGATTTTGTCCCAGATCTCCTTCTTTTCGATCAGGAATTGTGCATTGAAAGGGCTGTTAGTGGTTAGTATAAAATTGCCGCTCCTTGTAGTAGTGATAGCTGAGATGATTGGTCCATTGATTCCTGCTTTCTTGAAGGCTTCGTTGACTTTATTCCTTGTATTTAATGGTGTAAAAGAGGGTGGCTGATAAATAAGGGGTTTGATGAGGATTAGTCGTTTGCTTGGGGCTTCTTCCTTTTGTTCTGTAGATTTCTGTTTTGTGGGTTTTCCCTTTGTAACTAGGTTCCATTCTCCTGAGGTTTTGGTGATAGTGGCATAGCTGGCTTTGGTTCCAGGGGTGTTTATTGTAGGGGGGGTTATGTGATTGGGGAGGTTTGAAAGGTGGTTGGCTTGCTTTTCGATCCGTTTGGTAGCATTTTCTAGATGGGAGATTTGTGATGTGATGATATTTGAGGCTTTTGTGAGTTTTCCTTTTTCAAGATATTCGCGAAATATTTCGATTAAGTCTAGGACTTTTGATTGTTCTTCGGTATCCTCTTCCAGGGAGGCAGCTAGAATGAGTAGACTTCTAGCTTTTTGGATAGCTTCTTTTGGTGAGTTGATATGGGGTTCTGAGTGGCTGGGTTGTCGTCTTCGTTTGTTATTGAATTGGAACGTTGGGCGATTGATTGGTGATTTGAATGGATCATCAGAGCTCAAGGTATTGCATTGGGTTTGAAAGTTGAAGGGTTGGGAGGGGGTAGGACTGGAAAGGATGAATGGCGGGCTATTGCCTCTTTCATGGGTTTGTTCAGTGTGGTTCTCTTGGCATGGAGTGCCTAAGATCACTTCTGGGAAGTTCGATTGGGTGGTCCCCGTCATTGAGTTCTCTTCCCTCGTAATGGAGGGATGAAGGGGGTGAAAATTTCACGCGTTTTAGCGTGGTTTCACGTGTTTTGGAGGTCGACGACAGTATCACAACAACTACTGGTTCAATTTCTTTGGGGACAATTGCATTCGATTGATGCTGATTTGTTTAGTGCAAATGAGATATAAAAAGGGTGTATTTCCAAAAATAATTTTTCTTCAAAATTTGTTGTGTGTGGAGATCTTTAGAGAATATACCGAAAAAGGAAAGCTCACCACCGCCTCCAATATCATCACCTCCCAAATCACTCATCTAGAATCCGCTACACGGAAAATCGAAACTCAAGCTAAAGCCCTAACCAAAGCTCCCTTGCCAATCAATACACCAACCACTAAATCGACATATGCAGCAATAACAAAAGAAGGAGAATGGAACCTAGTAGGCAAGGGAAAAACTATTAGATCTTCCCCAATAGATAAGAAGATCGAAATCACACAAAGACGCTTAATCCTGATCAAACTAGAGATCACGAACATTACCTCCTTTTCACCTATATCAATTCGAAACCAAATAAACGAAGCATTCCAGAAAACTGGAATTAAAGGCCCGGTTATAGCAGGAGTAACTCTATCGCTGAATAGAAATATAATAATTACTACAAATGCACCTTTCACATCACAACTTCTATTAGAAAAAAAGGCAATCTGGAGTAATCTCATCAAATTCGAAAGAATTCAAAAGGATCAAGAATGGCATAAGGTCATTATTCATAAAATCCCTATAAAAGAATTTTCTGGAACAAGAGGAATGGACCTCATTCTTGAGGAAATCAAAACCTTCAATCCAGAATTCAAGCCCATAGGAACCCCTTTTTGGCTTACACCATCATCAAAAAGAGCTCATCAACGGGAAGGAGCAATAGTGATTGCTTTTGCAACAAAATCAGAAGCAGAGCTAGCCATTCGGAAACGACTATATATCGCTGGCACTAGTACAAGAGTAGAAAAGTTCTACGAATCCAAACCAACTACACAATGCCAAAAATGCCAAGGATTCGGACATCAGGATACACATTGCAGAAGGGATCCCTCTTGTGGACTATGTGGAGGCAAACATATCACATCAGTACATCTATGTGTAGTCTGCAATATCAGAGGAAAGTTCTGCCAACATCTCGCTGCTAAATGCTCGAACTGCCAAGGAAAGCATACAGCAAATTCAAGAACCTGCGAAATCTATCAAGCAATCCAACAAAAGCAAATAACACCAACTTATGAGTTACACTAATATTCGAATTCTTCAAATAAATCTTAATAAGAGCTCACAAGCTACAGAGAACGTTCTACAGCTTGCAATAGAACTCAATATCGATCTTATTATGATTCAAGAACCTTGGATTATCAAAAATGGAATCGATTACTCAAATTCAAGATCTATTATACACTCTAATTTCATACAAACACTACCAAGATTCGATTCTAACTTTCGACCTCGTACATTACTATACACTTCAAAAACTCTTCAAGCTACAATCAACCTAGCTCCCGATTCCCCAATAGATCCTGATATACAAATCTTTAATTGTCAAAATGGAGATAAAACCTTTCAAATTATCAATATATACAACGAGGCTGATCAAGCTAAAGAGAAAGGTTTCACAATTGAAAGATGTTTATATGATATATCTATCACACAAGAAACTATCCTCCTTGGCGACTTCAATGCCCACCACCCATGGTGGGATCCTTTTCAAAGAAAAGCGGAAACGCTGATCAATTAGCAGAATGGTTTGAAGATCAGAATCTCATTCTTCTAAACGAGCCCGGAATCAGCACTTTCTATCGAACTAATCTCCTTAATCCAAGTGTCCTTGATCTAACACTAGCGTCAGAAGGAATCTCTCCCCAAATTCACAACTGGCAAACTCTTTCAGATACAGGATCCGACCATGCAGGAATACTATTCGAACTGAAAGGAAAAGAAGACTTAAACGCCCTCAATTCAGAATCAACAACTAGATTCAATACAAAGCTAGCCAACTGGGAAAATTTTGAATCAATACTAAAATTGGAATCCCTGTATTCCCCTATTTTTTCTATTTTAGACTCAATAACTTCTACGGAAGAGGACTCACTAAACTTCTTGAAAGAAAGAGACAATTCCCATTCAATTCTAGATCAAGCAGCAAGCGAACTTACAAGGATTATCCAAAAAGCAACAGAAAGGTGTATACCCAAAGTTGTTTCAATCAAAGAGCTAAACCATGGTGGTCACCCGAGTTGAAAGATCTTCGAAAAGAGCTAGGAAAAGCAAAGCAATCAATCGAATCAAATCGAGAGAACCCTAATCTTAAGGAAGAATATCGAATTGCTAGAAACAAATACTTTCAAGCTATTAAAACAGCAAAAAGGATCATTGGAATGATTTCCTAGAAAAGGAGGATACACAGACAGTTTTCAAAGCAATGACCTATACCAAAGACTTCCAAGATCAAAGGATACCGGATATTTCATCAGAAAGCTCTTTTGAAGGAAAATGCTCTGCTTTCAGATCGACTTTATTCCCTCCCCCTCCTACTACTCTAAAACCACAATGGGTAGGGTATAAACAATCCAAGAAATGGGAATGGCCCAATCTCTCTCAAATCGAATTAAGTAATGCCTGCTCAGCTAAGATACAAGGAAAGACCCCTGGTCCAGATGGGATCACTCAAGAAATCATTACAAAGGCCTACAAAGCAATCCCACAGATCTTTTTTACTCTTTTCAGCAAACTCCCTCAATCTCGGATATCACCCTAAATGCTGGAAACAAGCTACTGGAGCTATTCTAAAGAAAGCCTCAAAACCTGATTACTCACTTCCAAAAGCATATAGAGTGATTGCACTCTTAAACTGTCTGGGAAAAATTAGTGAAAGGATTCTAGCTCAACGATTAGGATATTTAGCGGAAACTACCCACCTTCTACACAAGAGTCAAATAGGAGGCCGCCAAAAGAAATCAGCAATCGATGCTGCACTTCTATTAACAACAGAAATCGAAAGAAACAAGCAAGATAACAAGAAGACCTCAATATTATTTATGGATATAAAGGGAGCATTCGATCACGTTTCAAAAAATCGACTACTGGATATCTGCAAGAAGTTAAGACTACCGACGAATCTCATCTCCTGGATAGCTTCATTTCTTCAACAAAGACAACTAAAACTATCCTTTAATAACCAAATCGAATCTTTCAAGCCAATTTCGACCGGAATACCACAAGGCAGTCCAATTTCTCCAATTCTCTTCCTTATATACATTAGGGACCTCTTTTTATCCAATTCGATCAAATTTCTTTCCTATATTGATGATATTGCCCTAATCACCAATTCATCTACATGGAAAAAGAATATCAAATCTCTAGAGAGAGCTACAAAACAAATCTACGAACTCAGCTCAAAGAATGCTATTCAATTCGACCTAGCAAAAACAGAGCTAATGCACTTTTCATCATCCAAATTGACGAAAAACTACCCAATCAAACTACCCAATTCGGAAATAATTATACCTCAATCTCTAATTAGATGGTTGGGAATATGGTTCGACCCGAGCCTCAAATTCAATCAACATGTTAATATTCGAATCACACAAGCAAAGGAGCCTTCCATCGAATGGCCCGATTAGCTAATATCGAAAAGGGCCTCAGTCCGAAAGCTCTTAGACAGTTATATATAGCATGTGTGACCAGTATAGCCGATTACGCATCAGTGATTTGGTGGAGAGGCCAAGCCCATTTCAAGGATATGATGCAATCACTTCAAAATCTAGCTCTTCGAAAGATATTAGGAGTATTCAAAACTGCTCCAATTCTTCCAATGGAAGTAGAAGCAGGCTTAAAACCCTCAAAAATTCGATTAGACTCGAATATTAGGCAATACGCATTCCGTTTAGCTAAACTTTCACCAAATCATCCAATCAATATCGAAAAAGCATCACTAATCCAATATCAAGCCAATTTGGATGCGATCTCTACCCCTCGAAGAAAACGATATAAACCTACTCAACTGGATAAAATCAAAGAATCGATAAACCAGGACTTCAACCCTTCCTCACTCGAAAAGATCATTCATTTTAACTTCCCCCCATGGAAAAGAGAAACCCCCTTCCGAGTTAACATTAGCAATTCGTCAAAAGAAGATGCTGCCATTCTTCATAATATTGTTTTCAAACATAGGGACAAAGATACCACCTATATTTACACTGATGCCTCCTCCACCGAAAAGGGAATAGGTATTGGAGTAGGCATAGTAGCTATACAATCAAATAATCGAATTCTATATCAAGAGCGAAGCAATATTGGTACTAATCAATTGGTATATAATGGAGAGCTTTTTGGAGTTACAAGAGCTATTGAATACGCTAGCTCAATCGCTTATACTGGTCAAAAGTTCAAAATCTACTCGGATAATCAAGCTGGTTTATACCGCT
The DNA here is from genome assembly GCA_025389075.1 of Sclerotinia minor. NCBI lineage: Eukaryota > Fungi > Ascomycota > Leotiomycetes > Helotiales > Sclerotiniaceae > Sclerotinia > Sclerotinia minor. The sequence continues at coordinate 2,665,683 of QRFH01000003.1, forward strand.
TAAAAACTCCTTCAGATCACCCAGGACAAGCCAATCAGATAAGAGCGATCAAAGCAGCAGAAGTTATCAGAGCAAAAGGAGCCGAAATCTCCTTAAATTGGGTTCCTGGTCATACCTCAGTTGAAGGAAATGAGCTAGCAGATAAGCTAGCCAAGGAAGCAACCACAATACAACCTACCTCGAACGAAACAAGCTTTGGACTACTAGGTATGACTGTCAAAGAATATGCCTCAGATCAATGGCTTGATACTCTCAAACAATACGAACTCAGATCAAACCAATCCCCATCAACTTACTCGAAGCTATTTCCATGGAAAATAGGTTCCAAAATCAAGCTACCAAGCGGAACTACTCGAAATACTGCTAGCGCATTCTTTCAACTCAAATTAGGTCACGGATATATCAAATCCTGCTTACATCGTTTCAAACTCACCAATAACAAATGTATATGCAGTAATATTGAGGCACCACAACACCTCCTTATTAGCTGTCCTATATATAAAACAAAAAGAAAAGAGATCTTTAAGAAGATACCATTATCCAAAAACACTATACAATTCCTATTGCATACAAAAATAGGTATCGAATTAGCTATCAAATTTATCAATATCACTAAAATCGCTACAAGGGCATGGCATCTAGCAAGGACTCTTGAACAAGAAGTAATAGAGGAAGGAGTAGTAGTGGAGCGGGCTCGGTTCCCTAGTATTAGTTTTCACTTCCCCCATTCAAACATCAGAAGATTGAGGCTCTCAATCTCCCCAACCTGTATTAGCTACGGCCGAATTAGGCTAGCTTTCCCTCATTTCTTATTAGTTAGAAGCTCGCAAAGCTTCTAGCCGTCTTAGATAGTCTTAGACTCAGTGTAGACGTTAATTCAATCAATCAATCAATCAATCGAGTAGTAGTGGAAGAGGAGAGAGGAGAAGAGAATGAAGAAGAAGCAGTTGAGGAAATAAGAGAGGGGTTTGACCTCCTCACAATTTCTTGATTTTCAAAATCTTTTTATTATATGCAATGCGTATAATGAGCGGGCACTGTTCCCCAGCATTTGTTTTCACTTCCCCAATTAGATCATATCCAATATTGTAAATTAAAAAGTTACCCGTTAGGCCCTTAGGGCCTAGCCGTCCTATATAGTCTTGGACTGAAGATGGACGTTAATAAAATCAATCAATCAATCAATCAATCAATCAATTGATGAAATATTATAGATTGGTTGATTGTGTTTATCGTCATAGGCCGTAGGCCCACGCACCTTGGCGCGTGATAACCTTAGCCATCTATTCCAGATTTGGACAAATGACGCTCAGAGGAGAGGCCTCTGAGTGGTTTACTAGCTAGCTAGGGTGAGTATTTATATACAATTTAAAAGGGGCTAGGGCAGGGTTTACATGATTGCCTTCGCGGGGGGGTTTTGGGCCGGTAGGCCTTTTGGGGTTGTAATTGTGGTCATCCTCGTCCACTAGATCACTACCTCTTGATCTCTCTCCCTGTCTCCTCGTACTTGTTTTGGTTTAAGAAGATTTATCGCGTCGAAACGCTGCTAGAAAGAAAAGCAAATGCCAATCAAAACATTGTACTCGAAAACCCTTCATTCCTGCTCCCCTTCCCGATACCACCAATCCAATTGCTCCTTATATACCAGAACGTACTGTAATCGCCCACCGTCAGGATTGCCTCGTCCTCATTCTGATCATCCTGCCAATAGAAAGCTTATGAAGGAGCACCAATCCTCATATAACGTAACTATAGCATGCACAGATAGTGGCTCGTACGGGTGACCCAATTCCGTAAGTAGCATACCTCCGCTGGATGAGAGCAGAGTAAGTTTCGTCATCAGCTCAGGTCCTTCAACAGTACTCCTCCGGTGTTCCCGTGTGGAAAGTATATAAATTGTTGTCGTTTCGGTCGTATCGATCGTGGGAGGTATACAATATGTATTATATACGCGTCAAAGATGTCGAGTTGTACTATATGTTCCAGAGGAGTCTCACTCTTAAGAAGTGAGATGATTTCGTAGCGTATTGTCGTAGATGATGGTGTTGTCCTCTGTTTCGTAATAAAGGTAGTGTTGTAGAGAGCGCACTCCGATAATGCGACTGTCAAAAAACCGCAAACGGGTAAAAACGTCGTGATCGGGCGCCTCTTCCTCTTCCAATTACCACGACTCCATCAAATGACTCAAACTTAGCTCTGCAGACTCTCATAAGAGAGCTGGAGATTCGTAGGATGCACCGCGTACAGGTGTTGAGTCTTCGCATCCCATGAAATATTATAGAGGTAACGTGCATACCGAAAATATTCGTTGTGTTGTGTGCACGTGCACGTGATTTTTGGCGATAGATTAGATAAGGCCGTTGCTAGGCTAGGCTGTCTAGAGCTTGGCGCAATTACTCCAACTACCAACCTACTTCGTACATGAATTTGTTCTTCGCTCTTTTCCTCTATTCGTCCTGCCGGAATGTAATCAATGTTTATGACATTTGATGTTGTAACCTTCGGTCTTGTGCTACAAATTGATCCATGAATCCCACTCCGGATTATTGATAGGTCATGATCAATTAAACTCAGAGTTGAGGTGCAGCAAAGCTCTTGCACAAGGAGGGGTGCATATTGCACCATCCATCGCCCAGGATATCAATGCATATACTTCTTGCCATGAAATTCCCCATCTGAAGCAACCAAAACCTTGGTTAGACTACGGTCGGAAGTTTCTTTTAGCAGTTCTACAATGGTGTGAGTAAGTATCGTGTCCCTGTTGAACGTCAGTAGGTATAGGGATAGCTATCTTGACAGAGTAGCTGTACTTTTTCATTCCGTTCGTACCTCTTTCCATCAGCATTCCATTTCTCTCTCGATCAAAATTATCGCATCCTACACCTTACCACTCTCAAGATAAACATGTCTACTACCATCACAATCAGCAGCAATAGTCCAATTATCATTCGGCATGATGCACCAGTCAATGGTCATTCAAACGCAATTACCAATGGATATGCCAATGGTGATAGTCACACCAGACTCATTGAATATGCCAATAGTGTTACGTCAAATGGAAACAATACACATTTTACTGCGGAAGCAGGACTGAATGATACACCAGATCGTATCAAGTTCGCTTATTGGGTGCCCAATGTTTCCGGTGGTTTAGTGATATCAAAGATTCCCCAAAGAACAAGGTAGTCTTGATATTTTGTCATGAGATTTCAATCACTAATATTTCATAGTTGGGATTACGAATCAAATGTGAGATATGCGCAAACGGCGGAGGAAGTAGGATTCGAATATGCTCTCACTCAAATTCGATTCATGGCAGGGTATGGAGCTGTGAGTCTCATCAGAAGTTGTTTCGCATACAATTAATATTGATCTGTAGTAGGATCATCAACACGAGTCCGTCTCCTTCTCCCAGGCACTACTCCATAACACTAAGAAACTGAATGTCATCGCTGCATTATTACCCGGCCCATGAAACCCAGCTGTCGCAGCTAAGCAAATCGCCAGTATCGATCACTACTCAAATGGAAGGATATCTGTGAATATCGTGTCCGGGTGGTTTAAACAAGAGTTTACGAGCATCGGACAATGGTGGCTTGAACACGCTGAGCGCTACAGGAGGAGCAGGGAGTTTATCGAGTGCTTGAAAGGAATTTGGACTTCTCCAAAATTCTCCTACAAAGGAGACTTCTACCAATTTCACGATTATCCTTTGTCGCCGAAACCTCTCGATTTACCGGGTCGACCACATCCACTGATTTTTCAAGGAGGTAATTCAATTGACGCTCGAGAAAACGGAGCTCACGTGTCTGACTATTATTTCATGAATGGCAATACTCTAGAAGGATTCCAAGAGCAAATTGCTGATGTTAAAGAGCGGGCGCGGAAGCTTGGTCGAGAGGATCAGATACATTTCGCAGTTAACGGCTTTGCTATTGTTAAAGAAACGGAAGAAGAAGCCATACGACTTCTATCTGAAATTCAAGGCAAGGCCGACAAGGAAGCTGTGAATGCATTTGCGGATGCAACGAAACAAGCTGGCTCATCGACAGAAAATAAAAAGGGCATGTGGGCCGATAGCAAATTTGACGATTTAGTGCAATACAATGATGGATTTAAAACAAAACTAATCGGAACAGCGGAACAAGTCGCCGATAGAATTTTATTGTTGAAGAGCTTAGGGATTGATATTGTTTTAATCGCATTTTTGCATTATGAGGAAGACATTCAAAACTTCGGGGAGAAAGTTTTACCATTAGTTCGAAAGCTGGAGAAGGAAGGAAGGGGAAAGGATGCAGAGGATGAAATTCGAAGGACTGGGGATGTTTATCGTACGAAACGATGAGGGTTAAAGAACGACGTCCTTTCGGAATCTGTATGCACCCTATCATTCGGTACTGGTTGACGCTTTGATTAATTTTTGGGGACAGGACAGTCTTATGGAAGCTCTTGAGAACCTGAGGGAACCTCGTCCTTTGGAGTTTGCGCATAGGGGTTTCGGCTTCACTAAGCAAACATCTCTTGCTGTTCAAAGTTTACCGCATCATTTTAGCGACTAGATTTCTCACCCCAGTATCGACATGAGTTTATGTGTTTTGAGATATCTATGATAGTGCCTTTTGTCGTGCGGTCACTCATCGATGGTCGAGAAGTCCTTAGAGAAACCCCTTTAGCGTTCTATTGGATTGTATGGATTATGTATACTTAATCCAGTATTTCGAATGTTGTACGGTGCGTATACAAACAAAACGCACGGTTTGAGACAAGTAAAAGATCTAATGATTTCATCTCCGATAACCGAAATTTTCCATGTCCGGATATCCACCGGAAGAGCTGAATGCCAGATCCGTTCTCTACAATATTTGGATACTTAATATATACACAATATATAATAACAAGCTTATATATTAACTGTTGATTAATAAAGCGTGAAGCAAATACTTCGTGACTTGGAAGTCAAGAAACCTACTTACCTATTCGATTTACTCTGAAATTGAGTAATAATAATAATAACAATAATAACCACGAATTAGAGTAGAAGCGCCTTATTTCATCGCATCTTTCTCTCCCCTAGCAAATCAGAATAGAGTTCTACGGAGAAGTGGGAGAAGTGATTGTGATCGGGCACAGACATTGTACCCAGGTATACAACGACTTTCACCCCCATACGTGCATCTTCCCTGCCAAGAAACAAATGAATGCGTCGTTTAGAGGAAGTGTAATTTTAGGGTTTTTGCGGGATTTTGACTCTTTTCGGCTCGGGAATTGGAAGACGGGGTTAAGAGGGTTTGTAGTTTGGAGTTTGGATTTTGGAGTTCATGATTTGCTTTTAAAGGTTTTTGTTATTTTGCGAACTGTGAGTTAGTTATGATGGATAACTGCCCAGGTGCTGAGAATCTTGACCTGTTATTAGGTCCACACCGAGGTGTGTCCAGATAGAATTCACTGTGTTAGGGCAACACATGGCCGGTGCGACTCTAGTGGGGATATTTATAGTTTCACTCATACGATACGATAATCGATCGAGTGATGATAAATGGACCCCCCTCCTTTCCATCCACAACTAAAACCCGTTCAACAGGCAGACTGAGTACCAACTCGAAACAATAAATATAAACGCATCGATTTAATATAAGGTTAAGGTTATCGTATCGTGGAATACGATACCTCAAACTATCGAATATTCGAACTTTGATAGAATAATACTTCACCGTTTTGGTGAGGAAAAGTATGCTTTCTTTCTTTTCCTTCACAATTTAGGTTTGGAGGCTTTTGAATAGATGATGAAAAGGTCCAGACCATCTATACAGTCTACAACTTGGAGGAGTCTGGACAAATTAGGGAAGTTTATATTAAGGGGAAAAAAGCTTAGTTACTTAGCCGTTGTAGCTGAAACCAACGGGGTAATGCCGTTTCTTTTCATCTATCGATATTGTTCTCCAGCGACGAACTAGTAAGGTTACGAAGGATGGAGGTCTCCAAAAGTTTAAGAATTTGGATCTAAACTACAATTTGACACTCCATCAATATCTTTGATTGAGTTTCTAGTGAACCAATCTTCAGATGATTTCGTCAAAACGATACCTGGGTACCTAGGTACTGTAAAGGTAGGATCTTGGTAAATAATCTGGCATCTAAATTACAAAGGATGGGACATGTCATCCAAGCTTCAATCTCGCCCCGCTGATTGATTACTTACTCCTACAGACCCCTGAGAGTATCATTTCAAATATATTAATTTTTATTGAACATACAATTTTCATTCTTTAAAAAGGTGTTGCTTTCCTTTGAGCAGATTTCTTTCTCTTTTTCCTATTCATTATCACATTTCGATTCGATATCATTTGGATTAATCAGTCTTCGAAGCTTTGGTCTTCATTTTTTAACATATTACACACTTTTGACAAGATATTCCTACACTCATTATCTCTACAGTACCAATCAACATATATTCTCATTCCTTTCAAGCAAAACCTTACCATCAGTCTCTATCTCAAACGTTAAACTCAATCAAAATGGTTTTCTCAATCAAAAACGTGGCTATTGCCTCTGCCTTCCTCTCCATTGCTCAAGGATCAGTTCTTGGAAAACGTGCTCTCTCCGGTCAAGCTACTTCTTACGGTGGTAATACCAATGGAGGAGCTTGTTCATTCTCTACCTACACTCTTCCATCCAATATCCTTGGTACCGCGCTCTCTGATTCCAACTGGTCCACTGCAGCAAACTGTGGTCGTTGTGTTTCAGTTACTGGTCCATCTGGTAACAGCATTACCGCTATGGTATGTATTTTATATATCACATCCCATCCCATCAATCAATAATGACATACCCATCAAACAAACTCAAAAACTAACAAAACCCAGATCACAGACGAATGTCCCGGCTGCGGAACTAACCATCTAGATCTCTACCAAAACGCCTTCACCAAACTCGCCGCCCTCAGCGTAGGCATCATCGACGTAACCTGGGACTACGTCGACTGCCCCATCACCACCCCTCTCCAAGTGCACCTCAAAGAAGGAGTCTCAGCCTACTGGTTCAGCATGCAAGTCGTCAACGCCGCCGAAGGAGTCTCCAAACTCGAAGTCTCCATCGACGGAGGTAAAACGTGGAAATCCACCACACGCACCACATACAACTTTTTCGAAAACAGCTCTGGTTTCGGAACCACCTCTGTCGATGTCAGAGTCACCGGTTTGAGCGGTAGCACCGTTATCATTAACAATGTCAAAGTTACACCCGGTCTCGTCGTTACTGCTTCTGGAAATTTGAAATCAGGAACCACGAAAGCTAAATCGGTTGCTTCGACTACTTCTTCTTCTTCTTCTGATGACGCAGCTTCAGATGCTGTTGAGCCTGTCGCCGCTGCTGTTTCTACACCGGAAACTGTCGCTTCTCCCGCTTCGTCCCCTTCGCCTGTCGTCGCTGAGGTTCCTACTCCTGAGTCTGAGGAATCGGATGAATGTGATGAATCTTAGATATCATCAATCACTTCATACAGCTGTTGATATACGTACGAACCGAGAAATCAATCAATCAATCAATCAAACCACATGAAAAAATTATGTTAACTACCCATGAACTTGCAGTGCAGGAAATGAGCGGTTTATTGTTTTATTTGTATGTAGTTTATTTAGGTTAGATTAGTTGCGATGGACTGACTAGATTGTTTGTTGCTGGGTCGAATTTCATGAGATGATGAAATGGTATATATGTATGCTTTTGATGGATTTTTGATTGATTGGGATTGTATTGTACTGTATTATCTATTCTTACTCTTGTATATATTAAAATAACACAAACAAAGCAACCCTTTTAATTTTTGTAAAACTTCTTTTTTTAACTATTCCTTTAAATTTGTGAAATTATATTATTAAATACCTATACACATACTCTTTCATCAACTCCTCTACTTTTTTAATCATACGCGATCGAGTACTTGTACTTACTGATTAATAACATCTCCCTATATCCCCATCATCTAAAAAGATAAGCCCAAAAACCACCCCCGTCCGCATCAAAAAAAAAACAGGTGGTGTGGTGTAATGGTAGCACGTGACGTTGTGGCTCATCTCTCACGGGATATTCTCACGATTTGAATCCGTTTCAATCTGGGTTCGATTCCCAGCACCGCCAGGAAATAATTGTATGCCTGTATGTACATTTGTGTACATGGGTGTGCATGTTCTTGGATTGAAGATTTGGGGTGGTTTGAGTCCATCTTGCTGTGGTTTCTTTTTTGGGGGTTTGAGGATGGAGGAGGGTTTTTTTTTTTGGGTGGGGAGTTGGATGTGAGGAGGGGCTTTGATTGGTGGGTGGGTGGTGGGTTTTGGTGGAGTGAGTGAGTGGGTGAATGGGTGAATGAATAATTTTAATTTGTTTTTAAATTGTTTATTTATTTATTAATTGATTAGAAATAAAAAGTTATTATTGATTTATTTTTAAACTTTTATATATATATATGTTACGAGGTTTGCCGTCTAGATCACGTGGAAGTGCTCTAGGCTCTCGAGGTGGTTTATAACTAGGCGTCAAGCAGGGACTTAAAGTAATGACAATAATATGATGCAATTCGTAACTAATAGTAAGGTATACTAAATGATTGATCTTGAGCACGAAGCTCTATACAAAGGAAATCCATCTTGATTATATAGACCTTCATGCCTATGGCTCTAGCCAGATTGATTAGAGCCGGTCACGTGGTTAGTCATGTGACCCGGGACTTATGTTACCCGTCGTAACACATTCCCTTTCAAAGATAGATAGATACAAAGCAAGCTGATTCATGATAGATATCTTTAGTATTAAATCCAGCTAACTGAGAAAGGAAACAGCCATTCAGATCATCCAACCTGTTTCTACGCCGAATTCATGTTTAATCATTTTCCCATTGTTTTCATACTCGATGGGATGTCTGAATCTTTGTGTTTTTCCCGGAAACTTAACTAACGAGCCCAGAAAGCACTATCAAGCTGATTATTAGTGTACGGGGAAAATGGTTTGTTTGGCTACCTATCATTCAGTGCTTTGGGAACTTTGTAAGTGTCAGAGATCAGAGTTTGCGGGATGCTGTCATCTGATAGTAAGGTTCTGCACTGGATGATTCATTGTATTTTGTTTATGTGTTTGTCCTTTCATCTTCTCCTTTAGACACTCCTCTGATACCTGTAATAGTAAATTAATAACATCTTCTAAACAGTTATGATAGTCTTTCATTCTTCGCTGGAATAACCACGGACACGAATATATTATCCTTGATTCACTTACGATACTTAAGCATATGTCTTGACCTTATTAGCTCGATAGTTTGTTGTCCTTCTCAATCAGTATTTCTCTATTTTTCCTTTTATTTCTCTTCATTCGCGAAATAAATGCGCTGTAGGTAAATATAATGTAGAATATAAGCTAAGACTTGATATTGACATCAACCAACCCGCTCAACCCAAGACGTTATATAGTCATCTGAAAATATATGTATAAATGACTATAATAGGTTGATTTCATCATGTCAACAATGTACATCTTCTCCGGTACGGCACCCTGGGTCACTTATTAACAACCATCGTGAAGTGCAATAGAAAAGTTCTACCAAGTGCAACCAAATAGATTGATATCACTGCAAAATTAACTCTCTCTTTGTATTGGAATCCCTTCTTCAAGAATTTAGCTCAGTTAGCTACACAATCTCTTGGTCATATTGGAATTCATACCAGTGTCAACGGTGCGCAAAATATAACATTACTACCCTCCTACAGCGAGAGACTCATCTTCGGTAACTCGTCATTACAGCGAGCTTCAGGCTCATCCCACCCACCACCGTACACGTTATCGAGGTTCTTTAACACCCGAAACTACTACCTTGACTCGACAAAGTTAAGCTCTGAGTATACTGACGCTCCAGTTCCTTTTCCATATCACCATCATACCACTACCTCTATTGACTCTCTTCTTGTCGAAGATGTCTGCCCGAGTTGTCGACTACGACCGTTGGTTCAAAGACCAAGGATATGGCCCAGGATGCTATCCCAACCTCAATGCTCTGATCTTCCTGAGACAGGCGGACCAATACTTGTACCACCAAAATGAAAGATGTAAGTAGACCTTCAATTTCAACACATAACGTATCTAAGATAAAAAGCTAATTAGTCAATTACACAGTCCAAGCCGAAACAATGCGTGTTCATGAAATTGTTGCGCCAACCACAGCAACAGCTTATGACATCACGATTCTAAGTCGCCGAGTTCCTGGTTACTGGAAGATGATGTTAAGTGTTGCGAAAGCGGATCGTGCTTGGAATGATTGGTATGGAGAGATTAATACTCCTCGCTCCCTTCTGACTCGTTGGAGTCGAAGTAAGAAGATTATTAAGGATCTCGTGATTAAGAATCAGCGTGCTGCTGATCACGCTGCAGCTGAGGAAGGAAGCGAGGAAGATATTGGGTATGACGATGGAGGAGATGATGAGGACCGAAGTGATGACCAGGAGGGGGAGGGAAGCGACTACGAGGACGAAGAAGAATAAAATGGTGACTAAGAAGAGTATAAAGAATTGATAAGGAATAGAGGCGCAGTATGCGCGTCTCCTGTTGTTTCAGTTCTTTAATTGTAGGAAAAGGTTTAGGAAAGCGGATACGGATCATCCTATAACCTTTTCTTGAGTAATTCATAGGACTTGCTTCTCCAGATTAATCGAAAAGGCCCACATTCATATATTCTATGAGTTGATAAAGTAGTTGATTCTTGAAGATTCGATTATTAAGTTGTAAAACGCGAATTAGATGATAATTTAATAACGGTCAGGATTCATGAAAAATATTCCAGGACAATCGTTCTTTGATCAAGAGAATAACAGCCTGTCTCTATATCGAAAAAGAAAATATCACGTGTATCTCCTTTATCCCAAGATCTCTAATTGAAATATCGTTGATTGCTACCCGTGGAATACTGCAAGAGCAGACAAAAGTACCCTCATGTTGGGGGATTAATATAAGAAAAGCCCAGATCGACGGATGGCTCAAAGAACTCCCTTTAATGTATGTATGTTCGATTGTTGAGAAACTTTTCTATGTTTGAATCTTCTCGGCAGGGACCACTTGGCCGATTTCTTGGTCGTTTCTCTTGAGTACTATCCGTTTTGCAAATTGTGAGTAATTTATTCCTGTTAAGATAATGAATTAATATGTGAAAACACTTTCACCAAGTTGCATTTTGTTCGAAACTTGTGCCCAGCCATTCGTTCTAGAAAGCTTGGGCGCTCATTTGTTTGAAGCTCTGATTTGACACTTTCGTCTCTTTGTGCTTGATGACAACTCGTCACACAGCTTGCTTCATATACGCATGAATTTGGAAAAACCCCGGCGTGGGATCAAACCTCACGTAAGGCTCGGTGCCAACCTTGTGAATTGATCCCCTTACTTTTCGCTTCTTGTTAGCCTTGAGATTGTCCATGCCCAGAATACTAGATGATTTGTTACCTGAGACTTACATCATATCTAGTTGGGCACGAGATCCATTAATTTTGACCTCAGATGGGGCGATGTGTTCGAACTATCATTCTTCATCAATGTAGTACCCTCCCCATCTTCATCAGCCTCCCTGGTAAGTTGTCGAAGCTATTTAGCCGTATTTAATATACAGAAATAACCTGTACTAAACATCAAGAGTTTCTTGGGGCTACCATGTTGTCGATGGCCGATGAGCTGGCAGTTGAGATATGCCACAACGTTGAAGGTTTTGAGTCGCAGAGCAATATCTCATCTAAACTATCAGGTGGTAGAATTTAGTAATACAGTGGATGTTTGCTTCCGAGTCTCCAGGGCAAACAGGGTAGTATACTTCAAGAAAACCCCCATTTGGTGCAGATCTGGTGACCTACGGACTATAAATATGTAGATGCTGAGGGAAGGAGTAAGTAATATGAAAACGACGGAGAAAGAATGAGGAAGAAAAATTGGCCTCGCAGTTGTAATATTTTAGGCAATACTTGTGCGATGGTCAAAAGCTCACAGTACATATTTGAATGATGTACCGTTACCTGTGCGTATGGCAAAAAGTGCGAAGAGTTGACATCGCGGATATGACTCAAGTGAAGAGTTTGTATCGTGATAGTATCTTTGTTCGTAAGAATATGCCCCAATCTCCATGGGATTCTTACAGCATAGTAAATTCAACAGCAAACACTGCATAGTCAATCGGTATCTCTTCTTGTCATCTGTAAGGATATATGGTGAGTAGTGTCAACAGCTTGCCATAAAAGGTCATATATACACTTGCCCAGGGACTTGTTCATCAAGTGACTTTCTCCCAGGCTACTAGAATGTAATATAACGATGATTGAACATAGAACAACTGCCGTTGAACCTGTTGAGGAGAGGTCGAGAGTGTGGTCCACATACATTTGGGACGGTGAAGTGAATGCTGATGACTACGAGAAACAGCGGTGGACTATCGTGTAATGGAAGAAGCCTTATGAAAAACAGTTTTTGAAGATGATTAATGTTGGAAACCGGCCAGGATGATGACGGAGGAACAGTGAAGGAGGGGCAGGTTGGATACTATCACCCTATGCGGGTCCTTGTCCCACTGCATGGACTCCACTTCACTTGAGTAAATATCCTCTTAACATAAATGGAATTAAGAAGCCCATTTTAACAACAACTACCAGGGGCTGTAACTCAGTGGTAGAGTGCCTCGTTTGCATCTTCAAGACTCCGAAGGGATTCCCTGATTCTCATCGATGAAGTCCAGGGTTCGACTCCCTGCCGCTCCAATGTTTTTGCAAGTTGCATTGATGTCAGAAAATGTTGAAGTTTGAAGGTCGAAAAGTTCTGATCAAAGTTTTTTGGTGTTCGGCAAGCGGAGCATGATATTGGGATCTAGAAGTTCGGCGGAGGTTTCTCTTGCTTGTCTGAATTGTATCCTACTATTTCTGATCATTAATGTGTAGATTTTTTGATAATGATTTTGGTACATGTTTTTTGCAAAGATTTTCATGTGCGTGGGGTTGATATTTCGGAGATAAGGTTAGATAAAAAGCCCCGCTCCACATTTGAAAGTCACACATTAATAATCTTGATTTGTTAAGGCCTCATTTAAATAAATATAATAAAACCTGATTATAAAAGGCTATATATATATATATTATAAAAGATAATTCTATTCTTTACAAAAAAACAAATTTTTCAAGTTCCTTAACTTTTTATAACATTTCTCAATTTATAAATCATTTTTTATTTTAAAAAATTATAAGTTAACGTTATATAATTATTTTTTTAAAAAAAAGTTGAAAAAAGATTTAGAAAAGAATTCGCTATTTCAATCTCTGGGAAAGAATTTAACTAGTTCTTTTCAAGCAAGAGGAGTTGCCCCTATTTTTATATGACATTTCAATCAGAGTACAGGCATGCGTCATTCAAAGAAACGCAATGAAGCCCTAGTTAATATCCAGGATTTTCCGACCACAGAAGAGCTTGCATCGACACCCAACAGCATATAGCAGCGCGGACATCAACAGAGCTAAAATCAGCCCTTGTGAGAATGAAAATCACGCTTGGGTGAAGGAGTCTGATCCAGTAGTGGGTGTGAGTGAGACGAGAATTTACCACATCTCGATTGCCTAGATACCATTTCCAGGATCTGAAAGTTGCTTGCGGGACTCAGAGTGCCTCGCTGGATAAACGCAGGCCTCTGTCGATTGATTGATTGATTAAATTAACGTCTACACTGAGTCTATGACTATCTAAGACGGCTAGGAGCTTTGTAGGCTTCTAACAATAATAAATGGGGGGTGGCTGGCCTTATTCGACCGTAGCTAATACAGGTTGGGGAGATTGAGAGCCTCAATCTTCTAATGTTTGAATGGGGGAAGTGAAAACTAATACTAGGGAATGGAGTGGGCAATAGATCTGGTTGAGGAGAAGTCTTTCTCAGGATTCGTGAGGATCCAGGGTTCTTGAATGACTATGAGATCAATTTTGAGTTCTAAAGCAAGTTGGAGAGCACTTTCGGTTGCTTGAGGGCTCTTGTTTAGATTGATTTGAAGAATGCGAGTATTGTTGTACAGCATTAGTTGGATTTCTTGATGGTTGATAGATATACTTCACATACTTTCGAGTTAGCTTTGTGTTCTCCTTTGCAATTAACACATTTGACACTTAGATGTTGACATGGTTTGCCTTTTGCTTGGCAGATTATAAGTTGAGTACCCCACTTTCGGACCACCCCTCTTTTGGACCACCTAGAAAAATATATATATATGAATTTTAAACTTTAATAACTCAACCACTATTCAACTTCAATGCAATCCCCTGTAGCATCAGTTTCATAAATACTATCAGAGTCTTCTATATCAATTTTCCGATCACCAGCTTCAATTTGAGCTTGATATATAGCTTCTATCCCTGCAAATCTCGAATTTGGACTAGTTTTTACCATCCTTCTTTTTTTAGGTATAATCTCTTCTAATTTTTGCTCCAATTGCTTTATTCGTTTCTTAGACTGTACAAGTTCATAGTCCTTAGCATCAAATCTTTTTTGTATCTTTCGAAAAAGCAGCCGGCGAGTTGGAATATCGGTCTCATCAACTTTCTCCATTATATCGGCATATTTTCGAATATCACTTCCTTTTTGAGGGGTTTTCCATGCAATAAAAGATGAATGTATATTCCACCGAAGCTCAGGATCATCATCTGAAACAGGATTTTGATATAAAACCTCTTGATTACTGTTTTCGAGCAATAATCTGGACAAAAGAGGTTTAGCGCGGTTTTGAGGCCATAAACCTGAAGCCTTCCACCCAGAAGTGATATTTCGAAGTGTTAAAGCTTTTAATCTAGCTTTCTGATAACAGGCAAGAAAGTTTCTTTTGCCAATGGGAGTAGAATCCGTCAACGAATCTAGAGTATTGAGGTGGTATCGATATTCTTTTTTCAGAGGTGAAAATATTGATAAATCAAGAGGTTGTAGTACATGCGATGTATGGGGTGGTAAAAATAAGAGGTTTATATTATTCTTGAAGCATTCAAGCATAAATTGAGTGGTTTCATGGCTTCCATGCCCATCCAAAACAAGAAGTCTTGCTTCTTCCGGTCGAGTTGGTGCTGATTGTGGTATGAACACTTCTTTTAGCCATTCCAAACCTGTAGAATCTGTAGTCCACCCATTATCTGTAGCAGTGAACTCCCACCCTTTATAGGTATCAAGTTTAATGGGAAACCACTGCTGTTGAAGTGTTTTACCTTTGAATATAACTAAAGGTAAAAGTGCTTTCCCTGTAGCTGAGATACACTCAATAAAAGAGGTCCACGTTCTTGAACCGGGTTGCTTTTTTTTGAATAAAACGTCGCTTTGAACTCCCAAGAACCATACCATTGAGACCCTGGCCTTCCATTATACCAGCTTCATCCATATTCCATCTGTTTTCGGGCTTAATATGCTTAATTGCTGGTAAATCCAACTTTTCGAAGAACTTGCTTATAATTTCGGTAGTTGCACCATTGATACGGGCATTATCGATTTTATATTGCCTTTTAGTCTTAATCTCTAGGTTTCTTTTCAAAAAACCATATATCCATCGCTTGCCAAGAGATAAATCACCTCCTTCGAGGTTGAGAATGGACTCTCCTAATTCTCGCATTTGACGATGGGTAGGGCTAGTTCCTAGGGCTTCCTGTACTAAAATCCAATCTGCTAGAGCTCTCTCCTGCACAGGAGCTATCTTCTGTAGGTTTTGTGCACCTTTTTTATGTGAAAGGTGGCCATTTATACGGTTGTGTAAAGTAGTGCGGGGAATACCATATTCTGAGCAAGCCTTACGCATAGACATGCCTCCTGCAATCGCAAAAAGTGCTGTAGCAATATCATTTTCAGTATAAGACTTTGTCATAGCTTAATTGATGATGTATTAAAATCTTATATCAATTGAATATGTGGTTGTCGATTTATTAAAGATGAAGTTGGGAGGTAGTGCTTAAAATGGGGTAAGATTTTAGGTGGTCCAAAAGAGGGGTGGTCCGAAAGTGGGGTACCCAACTTACAGAAATGACCGGCTGTAGCATGATTATTACTGCAAAGTCCGCAAGCTGGAGGTTTTTTGCAGTATGATTCGTTATGGCCGAATCCCTGGCATCTGTTGCATTGGGATGAAGGAGTAGATGGATAGAATCTTTCTACTCTAACACTAATGCCTGCAATATATAGCCTTTTCTGGATAGCTATATCTGCTTCTTTTTGTGTAGCAAATGCAATGATTATTGCTCCGTCTTGTTGTTTGGCTCTCTTGGAGGCATTATTAAGCCAGTAAGGAGTACCCATAATACTGAGCCCTGGGTTGAAGGTATTGACTTCCTCTTTGATTAGGTCCATACCGTTCAGACCTGAGAATTCCTGAATTGGGATTTTGTGAATGATGACTTTATGCCAGGGTTTATCGATTTGTATTCTTTCGGCATCAAGGATTTTGTCCCAGATCTCCTTCTTTTCGATCAGGAATTGTGCATTGAAAGGGCTGTTAGTGGTTAGTATAAAATTGCCGCTCCTTGTAGTAGTGATAGCTGAGATGATTGGTCCATTGATTCCTGCTTTCTTGAAGGCTTCGTTGACTTTATTCCTTGTATTTAATGGTGTAAAAGAGTGTGGCTGATAAATAAGGGGTTTGATGAGGATTAGTCGTTTGCTTGGGGCTTCTTCCTTTTGTTCTGTAGTTTTCTGTTTTGTGGGTTTTCCCTTTGTAACTAGGTTCCATTCTCCTGAGGTTTTGGTGATAGTGGCATAGCTGGCTTTGGTTCCAGGGGTGTTTATTGTAGGGGGGATTATATGATTGGGGAGGTTTGAAAGGTGGTTGGCTTGCTTTTCGATCCGTTTGGTAGCATTTTCTAGATGGGAGATTTGTGATGTGATGATATTTGAGGCTTTTGTGAGTTTTCCTTTTTCAAGATATTCACGAAATATTTCGATTAAGTCTAGGACTTTTGATTGTTCTTCGGTATCCTCTTCCAGGGAGGCAGCTAGAATGAGTAGACTTCTAGCTTTTTGGATAGCTTCTTTTGGTGAGTTGATATGGGGTTCTGAGTGGCTGGGTTGTCGTCTTCGTTTGTTATTGAATTGGAACGTTGGGCGATTGATTGGTGATTTGAATGGATCATCAGAGCTCAAGGTATTGCATTGGGTTTGAAAGTTGAAGGGTTGGGAGGGGGTAGGACTGGAAAGGATGAATGGCGGGCTATTGCCTCTTTCATGGGTTTGTTCAGTGTGGTTCTCTTGGCATGGAGTGCCTAAGATCACTTCTGGGAAGTTCGATTGGGTGGTCCCCGTCATTGAGTTCTCTTCCCTCGTAATGGAGGGATGAAGGGGGTGAAAATTTCACGCGTTTTAGCGTGGTTTCACGTGTTTTGGACGTCGGCGACAGTATCACAACAACTACTGGTTCAATTTCTTTGGGGACAATTGCATTCGATTGATGCTGATTTTTTTAGTATAATGGAGATATAAAAAGGGTGTATTTCGAAAAATAATTTTTCTTCAGAATTTGTTGTGTGTGTGGCCTCTGTCGATGCCACTGTGGTTGAGGGCCGTTGCAACGTAACTAATTCCCAGAGATTGTCATGATGACTGTGGTAAAAGAGCAAGTATGATCATGGGAACTAGCGGCATTTAAGTTAATAAACTCCCTATGACCTACCGCTATGTGTATCAGAAATCCTCAGTATATTGTATTCCAACATGTTATTGGTTAAATGGTCTCGAGATCGTCCGGGGAGTTTGTTCCTGGGTTATCAAGCAGGCGTGCCGGTGCAACGGGAGGTGGTTGGCTCTAAAAGTTCTAAAAAAGAGATCCACCGTGCACTCCTCGCAGGCTTGGGAGGAAATGTGAGATAAAGTTGGGAAGAGAATAGAAACGCAATGGAAGACAGAATCAAAGTTGTTGACTTGGGAGCAACTCGGACATGATCCCAAGGAAACTGCATACATGGAAAGAGACGTTTTGATGCTGGAATTTGTCATTAAGAGGCAGTAAATAGATCAAGTATCTGGATGGTATAGTTGTCTCCTCCCCAAATATCATCTTTTGGTTCTCCGAATCACGAGCCAGGACTGCAGAAGAGATCTACATTCTGATGACCCCGAATGGCTTCAAAACCAGCACCAACTAGGCTTTACCCATACCCATTGTATCGCTGATGATTTTCTTATCAATTCACATGCCCTGCACACACCACCACCCTCAAATCTTTAGTAGTAAATTGCACAGGGTACGGCAATTTCGTGACAACAGGATACGTACCGCAAATACTGCCTCCAGCCCTACGTAATGAGAAACCGATATTATGAGCAAGAGCGCCTGAATCAAGAGCCAGTCGCTTGTATTCAAGAAACTCGCAATCAGTGCTATTTCAAGAGCGTCAAAACTCGTCTCTTGACATCCTCTGTAGACTAGATGCGGTACATTGATAAAGTGAGTAAAGTCTGCATATGGAGGAACCAATTGCAGATAGTTGACCGTTAATGACGATAAAAATAATCGCACTCGAAACATTTTGACAACATGAAATTTGGGAACAGCGGCCTCCATGCACGCGAATGGTTGATGGCGAGAATGATTCGAAAAGCAGTACGGACCTGGGGTTTTCACGAGACACTTTAGTGAATTTCTCATCAAGCTCAATTCATTCGTGCGATTTCATGCGATCAATATTGCGGTTAGCATCTGCTGTATGTATACATATGTTTCCTAAATTAATATTTATTTCATAATTATATAATAATTAAATGTTATATTCATTTTAGATAAGGTGTAAAGATATAAAGAGATATGCTAATAACTCATATATTGAATACCTTCAGAGAGTATTTCAGTGAAAGATGTTTCAAATCTCGATATAGAATTCTAGATTGAGAGACTGACCGACAACATATTATAAAATTGTTTGAAAGGAAGATATTAATTATTATATACAGACAATATCATTATTAATTACATTCCAACAAATTTCAGAAATTTGTGATGTGATATCCACATTATTAGACTTCTCTCTGGTTCATACACACTTTTGAATAGTTTTGAGTCCATAGTGTTTAATCCAACAGTACACAATCTTAGAGATGACATCCTTGATATCCGTCCAACTTGAAAGCAAATTCGGATGATTAAAAAGATTCTTCCTTCCTTCCTTCATCTCAAACCCCGCGGCAAAAATGCAGAAAATACCAAGTCGACTCCACAGACGATCCATACCCGCCTTCAAGAATCATAATACGGTAATTGGAACCTGATTATAAGGGACTGGAAATTCGACCAATCGAATCCCTATAAAGAGAAGTCCCACCCATATATCTATCCAATCCCTCATAAGCCGAAAACCAGTATATATAATCCGAAAAATTCGTCGCCTCATTATAAAGAATGATCCCATATAATATAGACCCTTATAACCAGGATCTAATCACTGCAACGAAACATGCAATTCCCCCACCCTCTTAAGAGAAGAATTCTCCCCACTACACTCATCCCTCAACCTCACCTCAGAAACCCAATCCGATTTCCTCCTCCTCCAAAGCCCCAAACTCCACTTCTTCCCCCTCATTTTCTCCTCCGCCTTCCTCAAAATTCCATGCACGGTATTCGCATCTTTCCAACTCCCTAGAACCTTCGACCATTCCTCTACATCCAAATCATACAAATCATCCAATTCATGTTCTATGCTCCAATTTTTGACAATATCGTATGCGTTGTAATCTGGACGATTGCAGATCTCGACGAGGATTCGGAAGAGCCATAGTTCTTGATCGGTGTAGGTCCAGCTGGAGAGTGGGATACTGCTGGGTTTGATGGGGCGACGGCGGTCTGATGCGGATTGCAGGAGTTTGAGGTAGGTGGGGTTGGATTCGGAGTGGTATTGTTCGTCGGCTTTGCTTTGGTGGCGGATGGTTTCTGCTTCTGAGATTGAGATTGAGGTGCGTGAGCGCAGTTTTTGGAATAGGTTTGTTATTGGCATTTTGAGTTGGAGGGTGTGTTGTGCTGAATTGGAGTATTTTATAGTTTTCTTTGGAGATGTATTGACAATCGTGCGAAGAGGTGACGAGAGTTTGGATGAATAGTTTGGTGTGAGGAGGAATGCGCTGGGATTGTGGACCATGGGATATGATATAGATGAGAGACATCTAGTTACTGATAATCCGAATGAAAACTCTTCCATTTCAAACTAAAACAGCACTTAACCTTATACATATTGATAGTCGGCGGTTGCCAAGTAGTCTGAAAATCATGATACTAAAAGCAAAACTAAAAAGACACTTGAGCTTCATTCTGGTATCGTGGTATTTATAGCTCAAGAAAGATGACTATATACCGGATCTGCCAACCACTCAACTATCGACATACGGAGAACTACCCTTGATCTCGATGCACCACACTATTTCGTGCTTGGTAGTATGAATCCAGGCCTCCTAGTTGTCTTATTAGACTTCTACATAGGATCATAGCAACGGACTAAACCCCACAAACCCCGCACTTATTATCAACGGTCATTGATAAATTTTTCAACACGACTTCGCGCCAGTAAGAATAGCTCTGTCATATATTCTCTAGGGAATAACATATAAAGGCGTGACTCTCCTACTGATTGCGAAAGTTTCCAAAAGCTCCATTAATATCCTAGATGTTGCGAACGAATTGGTCAACTACCAATGCCTGGTCATTTCATGTTTAAGAATTCAGCACTGAATGTGCGTCTCAAACAATGTGCTGACTGAATTGCTTCTATGAAAGTATGGTAGAAGTAAAGAGAACTTGGGGAGAGAGTTGGATAATAAGTTTATATCAAAAATCCCGTAGTTTAAGTGAAAGATTCAGAACACCTCGGTAATTTCAGGGGTGCTCATCTTCGCATATAAAGACTCTATGTATATTCCTATATCCTTATGTATTTCTTTTATTCCATTTGCATATATCTCTTTAGGAGTATTATATAAAACCTTGATAAGTTTTTAGCTTTAGAATAATTATTATAGTATTTCTAAGATCCTCTGAACTCGTCACTCTAGAGCTGATTTATTGAGGATGGACTTCTTGAAGAGATCTGCACGGTGACAACATGTGATCATAGATCGACCCCCAATTTTATCTCCGAATCTTTGATTTTCTCAAAATAACTATAATAATTCAAGAACCAGGGACTTCTCTCTACAAGAATTTATACGGGATTTGACCGAAACTGTATGGTCATCCTATATATACATATCCCAAAAGTCCAATATTCCCATATAAAATTTCAACAAATCGGGAAATTTTACGATACAACCACGCTTCTAGTACATCGGAATCCAGTGTAACCAAGTCCACAACCATATTCCCCGCTTCTCACTCACCGGCGAAACAAAAACCAACAGAAAAATCCCCATGTCAAAAGTTTCCTCACCCCTTCATCTAATTGGATTCGCTTCAACGGTATTTGTCTTGGGTCCCGAATGCTGACATTGTCAATCCTTCTTTTTATCATGATATGACGTAGTGGGTAGACCCTGTTACATTTTCATTCCTACCCTACTTTGCCCTAAATGCATGAATCTGCACGCCATGATCGGAAACTGGCTTTGTACGTGGATTAGATATTAGATGTTAGATTGAACTAGTCAGTATGTGTGTGTGATTTAGATGGCATATACGCGGTACAGTACGTACCGTATATAGATTCAAGAATCTAAAATATCACGGGTTCAAACTTCATACGCACGCACTATATTTATGGGAGTACAAATAACCAAGACGGCTCCACCGGCTGGCTTAAGGCACTTTAGTTTAGAAATTCTTGGAATTCTTGGAATCTTGGTTTTCCCACTCACTCAAATAATGAGGTTTCCACATTGGGATATGTTGAAGACTTAATGAAGGTACGGGTTTTCACGGTCGAAGGGATTGCTTATGTATCTATGTTGGTGGAGTAGAAAAAACAAGGCTAGACAGGTCAGGTCATTTGAAGATAGTGAAGTACTCGTAGGATCCCTCGATTTCCTTCCACTTTTGTTATACGCACCTAGTCATACATACATACAAACTTTAATACAAAAGCCATACAAACCCTTTGTTTATTTATTTATTCTTTCCAAATCTCAGCCCTTTATCTTCGTCTACTCTTCACCTTGCCAAGTACTCACTACTCTATTAATACTCGAACTATTTTCATCTTGGCAAAGCTTGAATAATCCACCATCTCATCTCTCGGCGGGAGCATTTCGTTTGTATTTTCCATACAAGCTGAAAGCTGCAGTTACGCTACACCACTACCAGAACATTGATTAGACTTTATAAAATAGAATCTCATATCCCTCGATCCATCCCTCCATCGCAATACTCCGTGCACCAAATCTTATTATTGCACTGCGCCTATCCCATTTCATTGTATTTACGCATCGGTAACTTTACGTTGTATGGATTCACGAAATTAACCCAATTAGACGGTCTAGTTCGAAGGAAAATCATTTCTTGCGCCTCATGATAAGACGACGACTACATATCTACCTACCTACCTACCTACCAATTCAACTTATTCTTTCCTCTCTATTCAATTGCTCGGGTTGAGAAAATAATACATCCTCTTCTTTATATCCCGAGGTCTTTTTATTCCCCTCCTCCCGCATTTGGTTATCACAACATAATCTTGGCTGTCAGCCCATTTTCATTATCTACCGGCACATCCAACCTTGATCTTCTTTGCGCGAATTGCGCATTCAATTCACCGGACCGACCTATATTATACTGGCGGAATATATAAAGATGTCGGAAAAGGTCGAACGTCAAGCACTGGGCGATATGTCAAATGATGCAGCTCATCCAGACTCAGCGCAAACTGGTACACAGCAAAACGGCGCAGCTTACCCAATCCAAGAAAAACCAGCGCAGATTGGTACACAGCAAAATGGTGTAGCCCAAGAGGGTTCGGCGCAAAATGATACACAGCAAAACAACACACCACAAAATGATACAAAGCAAAATGGCGAGACAGAGAAACAACATCCAGGTCAATTGAAAGCAGCCAAGGAAAAACTTACCTCGAAACAACAAAAGTTAAGGGATAAGAACAATCCACCTGGTGGTTTTGACGCGACGCCCATCCAAACTGCGCGAGATGGTTATACCGTGCGATTTACCTTTCACAGAGCGGAGAATCTTCCTGCGTCGGATCTCAACACTCGATCTTCCGATCCGTTCATTATAGCCAGTCTGACATCTTCTCTAATGAAACGACACAAGGATGATCCAGATCTCGTCCTGCGAACACGAACTATACACGAGAATGTAAACCCGGAATGGAATAAGACGTGGACGGTGGCCGGGATTCCTGGGAGTGGTTTCCGTTTAAAATGTCGTTTGTATGATGAAGACCCCGCGGATCATGATGATAGATTGGGAAATGTTACTATTTATGTGGAATCGCTTGGTCCAAATTGGCAGGGTTTCAAGGAGAAAGCGTTTGATGTTAAGAAGAGGATGGGTAGCAAGAGAGCATATGGTGTAAGGGCTTGCGCTGCTATGTTTGACAGTAACGTACATATGGATGGTACGCTCTATCTAAGCGCGGAATGCTTAGGACCATCGGAGAAACCATATGGCAGGATGTATACAATTGGGGAAACATATTTCTTCAAGCATTATTCACCCATGATTGGAAGATTGGCCGGCACTAAAGCTCCTGGAAGTTCGTCGGATGGAAAGCCCCCGACGGAGAAATATGAGTAAGTATTTTATCTAACTACAATGATACGAATGCTAACAACTTAGTTTTCAAGCAAATCAAATACAACTTCAAGGCCCGGTACCTGCCGAATTATACCATCGATTTGTCGAATTTAAACCTTTCGTAAAAGGAATGTTTTCCGGAGCAGGTCTTCGAGGACGAATCTTGAACAAAGCCCTTCATCACCAACATGCCCGTGTATATAATTTCAGCAACAGTACAGAATACGGAGTATTCCCACCCAAATCCGAAGAAGCCTCACTGCAATTCCTCAAGATGGTGCATTTTGACGAAGGAGGAAGAATATTCACTTATGTTCTCTCACTCGATGGACTACTTCGATTTACCGAAACGGGTAAGGAGTTCGGGGTTGATCTGTTATCAAAACATACCATGCATAGCGATGTAAACATCTACATAGCATGTTCTGGAGAATTTTTCGTTCGTCGTTTAAAGCATCCCCATCGATCGACCGATGATCCTAGCCAATCTAGTCATCCTATTGAAGAATTTCCCGGAGGACCACCATTCGAAGCTCCTCCTAAAGATCCCAGTCACTATGAACTCGTAATCGACAACGATAGTGGCACTTACCGACCAAATGGCTCTCTCCTTCCCCTTCTTAAAAAATTCCTAAATGAGAATTTCCCCGGTCTCCACATCGTTACGAAAGAATGCACGGATGAACATCTCCAAAAAATGAAACAGGGACAGCGAGAACGAAAGAAGAAGGAAGGAAAGGAAATTAATATGGTGCAGAATTCTGATGATGATATTAGTAGTAGTGATGAAGATGATTTGAATGATTTGACGAATAGGGGACAGAAAGGGAAGAGTAAGAGGGAGAGAATTGTGGCTGGGCTGGAAGATCCTAGTCAGGCTTTGAAGGATATGAAGAAGGAATTTATTCCTGGAAGAGAAAGGGTTGAGAGAGAGGAAAATGAAGATATTCCTGAGGTGGCTTGATGACGATGATTTATGGTTTTGGTGGAAAGGAGGAAGGAAAGGAAAGGAAAGGAGGAAGGAAAGGAAAGGAGGAAGGAAAGGAAAGGAGGAAGGAAAGGAAAGGAAAGGAAAGGAAAGGAAAGGAAAGGAAAGGAAAGGAAAGGAAAGGAAAGGAGGAAGGGGTTTGATCATCCCTTTTATCGTTTGATTGATCGAGTGAGTGATGCTCGGAACCCACTTTCACTCATACAGTGAAGTGATGTGTGCTTCACGATGGAGGGTTTTATTAATTAGGAATGTCATGCATTCTGATGTGTAGAGGAAGATAATGTATATGGCTGGATGGCTGGATGGCTGGATGGATGCTGGATGGATGCTGGATGGATGCTGGATATGAAGCTGGGTATAATTAATTATATTATGCATGGTGGATGAATGAAGAGGTAATTAATTAATCTTACATGAATAACTTCCACTTCCTCCCTTCGCGGATCAATAAGCCTGTAGTATAATCAACGAAAAACGGCAAATTTTCTTTTTCTTTTCTTGTGTTCTGTTCTATTTGTCCTGTTTTGTTTTGTTTTCCGCGAGTTTACTCTTTCTTTTTTTTTTTCTCTCTTCCTCTGATACCCTTTTCTAGGATTTTATCTATTTTTATTTTATTTTATTCTTTTAGATTTTTAGTATAGTGTAGTGTAATAATGTAATATGATATAAACATAAGATAATATAATAACGTAACTTATGGTGAACCGGGTCATATGGGGAACCGGGTCAGGTACCTTACACCAAAATTTTGGTGTAAAGGTACTTATAGCGATTTCTTATAACTCTACAAATATTAAAGATAAACTTTAAAGCTTTAATAATTTAGTTCAATATCCAATAAAAATATAGTATTAGAGTTATAAAACAATCATAAAGAATTTTGTTCTTGAATTAATACGATTTTAAAAATTCCCATAGTAATTTTTGTTAGGCAAAAATGAAAAATTTAAAGAAACTTTAATATCTTTATTATATATTTGTATATTTATATAATACTTTATCATAATCAATATTTATTATTATTATTATTATTATTGTGATTAACGTCTACTCTGACCTCCCGAGGGGTATTTAGACGTGCTAAGCTAAGGGGATTAACTACAGACAGCTGTTGACCTCCTTAATTAACAATTTAGCATCTGAGAAGGGGACTGTTCGTCCCTTTGCGTGAACGCCCTGTCCACTCAGTTGTGGCGAGTGTGTGTGACTGTTATTTTATAAGTGCGTGTGGAAGGGCTCATAAGGCCTATCTTTATACATTCCCATTCTGTAGCTAGAGGGTGGGGGAGTGAGGGGGGCGCCATTTGGTTAGCTAGGCGTCAGTGTTTGCACACCAGTGTGTGTTTTTAGTGAAATGTAGAGAGGGGAAGAGCTAGGTTGTCGGATAGCCCAGTTGGAGAAGTCAAGTGGATTGTGGCGTGTTGTGCTCTGCTTTTGAGTGAGGGGAAGAGAGGGATTTTGAGGGGTGGCACAGGGTCAGTACAGCGGGCATACTTGGGTATAGAACTTTGAGACCCGCAAGAGCTCTGCGAATGTGTCTGGAGCACGTAGAAGCTTGTGGATATACATGATCGTCTGCCAGGTGGTGGTGATGGCGCTTCGTGGTGCAGTTGGCCACTGACCACGTGTCTCATTGTTGATGGGGCATTTGAAAAAGTGGAAGGGTTCTTTCTCTTGCCCACAGGTGCATCTCAGCTGGTTGTCCCCGTGCTTGAACCGGCGGTGGTAGTCTGCGAAGTCGCCGTGCCCCGTTCGCATGGCTAACAGTCGATGCAGCACGCCCCTTGGCAGTGACAATTCCCTGGGCTCTCTCGTGCTGTATGAAGGATGCCATGCTGAGTAGGTGCTAGATAGCGTAGTCCTAGCTTCCCCCCACCAGCAGTCCTCCGCCTGAGTACAGAGTTCTCTGTAGAATGAGCGCACCCCACTTACCGTAGGGGTGTTAGCTAGGCCTCGATCCATCATGCCCACTGCTCCATCATTCGCCAGGCGGTCTGCCTCTTCGTTGCCTTCGATCCCCATGTGTCCAGGTGACCATTTAGCTTCTATGTCGTGTTTTGCCATCGCTCTGTGGCACTTGCGGAAGGCCCACTGTGACGTGGTCGGGGCATTACCTCTCATGCACCATATGACGGAGGTGCTATCGATGCAGAGCCATATCTTGCCAGAGGGCTGGTCCGTGGTCAGGTTGAGCAGGTGCTCGAGCCCACGCCACGCTCCGATCGCTTCCGCGTCGAACACATGTGAGGTCTCGTGGATCTGACCTTTCCCAGCTGCTACTCTCTGCCTGCCATGGTATATCGCGTAGCCGTACCCAACATGGTGCTGGCTATCGACCCATCGTTCTGATCCGTCCGAGAAGATCGTGTAATCCTCGGACGGTAACTGCGGCCACCATTCTTTGAACGCCAGCGCGGCCTCCTCTTTGGAAAATCCTTTCGTAGGGTTGGTCCGACATTCACGCGAGAAATGTGGCCTGAGCAGTTGGGGCCTCTCCGTCTCAGGGATTAGGCGTCCAAGTCGCTGTAGTCTAGTTGTAGGGCTTTTCGGAGTGCCTGCCCTCTTCCCCGCTCTCCTGATGATGGGTTCAAGCCGCCTTACCAAAGGGTTTCTAAAGTCGACTGTCTGGAGCCGGAGGGCGAACCTGAGCTTGGCCTTCTCCAACGCCACCCACCCTGAGGGGGAGACCTGCTTCCTTGATCAACGCGACTATCGGCGTGGTCTTGTATACTGGTATCGTGCCTCGTGCGGCAGTGTTGATGACCTTGTCTATCAGCTTCAAATGTGCTTTCATGCCCATGGAGCGATCAGGCCCGTGTTGACCTAAACCGGGCTTGGTCATGCCTGCGTACCAAACCTCGGTTCCATAGAGCGCTACCGGAAGCACGCAAGTGATCACTGCTTTCCTTAGATATGACGCTGGCGGCCCATGAACCGTTCTTGCAATCGACCTGATGTGAGCAGTAATCAATATTTATATTGATTATATTATACTTTAAAATATCTAAGCTATATCTCTAATATTCATAGAGATATAAAAAGTTACTATAAGTACCTTTACACCAAAATTTTGGTGTAAAGGTACCTGACCCGGTTCCCCATATGACCCGGTTCACCATAAGTTACGTTATATTAATTGAATTTCTACATTTATTATAATTTACAACCCATTTTTATATATTATTTATATCTATAACTACAATCAATCAATCAATCGATTAATTAATTATATAGATACACACACAACATAATAACATAATATACTACAAAAAATATCCATATTGACTACCTCTCAACCTCTCTACCTATCTATACATATACATATACATATACATAAGTATAACACCACCCATCCCCACCACCTACCATCCATCTATCCACCCACCCAACCACCAACCTATTCATATCCCCAATCCCACCCCAATACAATCCCTTTTCATCCCAAATAAATTCATACTTCATACTTCATAGTCATACTTCATATTCCTATTCCTATCATATTCCTATTCCTATCATACTCATCTTAAACTCCAACTCCAACTCAAACTCCATTAATAATTAATTAATCCACCCATTCTCATTCTCATCTCCTAACCTATACTATCCAAATCCAAGTCTAGTCTGCACGATTGTCGTATGACTTCCTTTCTTCCTTCTTTCCTTCCTTCCTTTCATACTCGCCTCCTTTTCCCAGTACATAATTCCTCAGGTGATAATTTTTAGGTAGCGAAATTATCGCTTACTCAATTTACATAAGCAAGCAAACCCCCTTGTCCCACCCCACCTCCTTAAGCAAGCCAATAATCACCAATCAATCAGCCATCCCTCCGCCAACCAGCCCAGCTTAATACCAAAATAAAATATTTCAGACCAAGAACATGAGAAAAAAAAAAAAAGAAAAACGCCAATAATGCTAATCCCATGGTATCTCCAAATCATCCATCATTCATCAACACACACACCATGCCATATCATTACTATTCCGAAAATTCCTCACTTCACGAACGTTCTTGAATAGGTGCTTTAGCTAATCGACCACCAGCACTAACACGTTTTTGCAATCTCGCCTCTCGTTCCTTAAGCTTCTCTTGTGGGGTCATTGTGGTTGGCAAAGCTGCTAGCGTATCATTAGTGCTTCCTGCACGGTGTGTCTTTTGTTCGATATACAGCGTAGCGCTTCGACTCAAAGGAAATGCAGGTAATACGGTCGGGATCTCAGCTCCGTGTTGTACGAGCATTTCAGCAATTGGAAACGGAACAATTTTTGCAGCATGTTCAACTCGAGTGGGCGATGCAACTTGTGTTGGTGATGCTGGATCGGCAGCAGCGAGAGCCAAAAACACTGAATGCGTTCCACGAGACCTGTCCGTGACATTAGGGTTTGCCTTGAGCGCTAAAGCATAAATCACTTGCTGAACATCATTCTTTTTGATTGCTGCAAGAAGGGTCTCGTCCGCCGTGGCATATCGTGAGAGAGTGGATGATATTGGTTCCACGAAGGCCCGATCAACATATTTAGCCGTGATAAATTTCAACCTTTGCTCCCGTGTAGCCTGTGGCGTAGGTTTTGTAGCCAGATCGAGTCTAGCCTCCCACACCATATTGGAAACGCGATTGCCAACTAACAAAAGTAATTCGACAATGTCCGTGGTAAAGGAATTGATATCGAGAGTCAAGGAGCGTACTTTGCTGATATGTGTTCCAAGTGAACGATGAATACCACTACATTCGATACAAAGTATGATGGCCAAGTTGATCGACACCCACTCGGTTTTAATTCCAGATCCACAATCTGCACACCAGCAGTTTCCTTGATCCGTTTCTCGTAAAAGCTGTAGTAGTTTATCTGGGCTTTCGTCAAAACTACTACTATTTGATCGGCCATACGCAGGTCTAGCACCAACGGTCGTTCTTCTAAACACATTGCTCGTATTCGAAGTGTTATTATGGTTTGACGAATGCCCCTGATTCATCGAAGAACTCTTTCCTGTCAATATCGAACCAATATCTCTTCTCATTGAATGAGCCTCGGATTGTGGTGTCAGAGAAAGATAGTCCTTCATACCTCTACCCTCAACTGCACTCTGAAGTGCATTGTTAATAGCGGAAATCCAATTTTTCATGTCATCCTCTGAGGTTGCCTGATATACTCTCTTATACTGAGGGGTGATGACCTCAAAACAAAAACGACGCTCGGCATCACGAGCCTCACGAACAGACGCCATACGTAGGTCTATGGGTTCCATGTGGAGATCCAGACGCTGTTTCCAGTTACTGTACTCGGAGAGTTTGCCGGCATCCAGTACGATCCAAAACCTATACAAATTAGTATTGTAAATTCCATTCTTGACACGCCTGACTTACTTGTGCCAAGCTTGCTTGTTCAGTCCTCTTGGATCAACATGACTGCCAGGCCTACTTAAAGCCCAGAGAAGACCTTCCTTACGTTGCGTGCCCAACTTTTCACTCGCCGTGATTTGACTATGGTCTTTTTCTTCAAGGTCCCGAATGCCACGAAACCGAGGATTTGCGGCCGGGCTTCCTACTGGTCCACCATGTACGGATGAGAGGCTCCCAGGGGTCCTGCTGAACTCCGTCGTGCCTCCATTAGCGACCGTAGCAATCGTACTGTTTGTTGGTACTATCCTTAATTGATGCCCTGTGCTGTCTGCTCTGTTGAGCTCAGTATCTGAGGTATATGCACCATTGCCTGAGCTCGACGTGCCAGGTGCGACTGTTTCAACGGGGACCGTCTCAGGTTCCACATATGTAACAGTACTTTTTTCGAGATTACGTCGCTTTTCTTCACGTTCAGTCCTCTGGTATTGAAATTCTTTATCCGCATCTTGCACTTCTGAGGTCAATGCTTCTAACTGTGGAAGCATCTGTTCTACTTTCTTCGCCGCTGCGAGATAGCTCCTTGTTTGAGCATCTGCATACTTGGTTAAATGCGACAACACTTCTTGTTCTTTTCGTCCCCCGTGTAAATCTTGCATGAATGAAGAATAATCAAAGCGCTTCAGCTCGAAATTGCGACGCTTCGTCTGATATTTGGTGTCGCTCTCCACCCGCTTTTTCTGCTTCAATGAGTCTTGACGCTGTCCCAAATATCTGGAGACATATGCATAATAATCTTTGCTTTCTTCCTCAAAATCCCGCTTCTTGGATTCTGCTTGCTTGATATCAAGGGTGTATAGTTTTGCGAGGGGCTCTATAATGACTTTCTCCAGATTGATAGCGTTTTGCTTCTCATACTGTAAAATCTCCCGCGCAATTTTATCAAAATAATGGTCCAGGGCTGGTTGGACTGCGTTTGCGTTTGAATTGGACGCTTCTCGAAGCGCTTGCATAAAACCCCCAATTGCATCATTGCATTGCATCTGGGCGATCTGTGCTGCCTCAGCCTTTCTAAGAACCTTCTTCATCCGTGTGCGCATGTTTCCAGTTTTTTGCTCCAAAGCTTTCATAGTAGCCCTAAATAAAGGTCCATCTTCCGTGGCACTCATATCTTCGCCTGGGCGCTGACAAGACACATCGACCTTCGGTGCATCCGTGAAATGGCTTTGAGGGACAACGAAATCGAGGCTAAGGGGATTTGGCGAAGGCGGTGCATCTTCAAACGAGTACGATAGCTCTTGCCCACTCACGCGAGAATCGAGGGATTGGGAAGAGGGAAGGCGCAACTTAGGAGGCGGGACGAGATGAAAGGGTGGAGATGGAGAACCTGGCATACTTAATGGTTGCGGATCTAAGAACTTATTAGCGGAGGATTGGGGCAGAGCGATTGTAGCTTTACTTGAAACCCAGAATGAGAAGCTAGCAAGCGTATTTAATCGATGCGCTCGCTGGTCATATTCGAGAAACTAGAGATTGTCAGAATGAGAACGTATGCGACTGAGTCCGACATACACTACAATTATTTCTCCAACCACCGCCGCGATCCTCCGTTGGCTTCGGAGGTCTCCATTTCCAGGACCATTCGAACGATACCGACTGACTACCTCCCGTAGAATAATCCCCAACTAATTGTACATTGGCATTTTTGTGTAGATTCGGATCGGCATGAAATTCTCGAGTAACTAGATTCTCTACCTCCCGCGCGGTCGAAGCTGATACATACGTGAGGCCATTTATAACGGTATCCATTAAGCCAACCACATCTTTTGCGCCATTCGTCGCAGGCAGAAAACCTTGCGATTGTCGTATAATAAATGTGAAGTGAAAAGTAAGTTCTTCGTCATTATTGATCTTGATGAGGAGATTCGGAGCGGCTCCAGGAAGTGTATCAGGATCCTGCAGGATTCTGATCAGCATTGTTGGTAGGACAAATGCAATGTATATGTATGTATAGTCGTTACCTGAACATATTCGACCACGGAGTTATCTCCAAGGTCGCGAATCGCAGAGACTCTTGTTGCTGGAAAGCCATTTGGAACAATGTTTAAGAGGGTTCTCCGCCGCTGATTGGTGATCGACAATGATGATATAGTTACTAGCAGTATATCCAAATCAGTCCCTTCCTTCTCCGCAAAGCTGATAGATATGCATGGAAGTACTAACAGCGATTTTGATCCCTCAAGTATAATGGCGCGCCATCATCTGGTCTGCTACTAACATTACCCATTTTCTGTGCTGGTATGTACGGTTCTTCCCTCTTAAAGCGTTTACCCCACTAAAGTTATCTCGTTGGAAGTTGTTGCAAGAGATATGGCCCTTGCTCTTGACAATATTGTCGAAGACTGTAAAGAAGATAATGTTTTTGGCATCTAATCTGTATATTGGGATATTAAGAACAAATGTTGGAAAGGAGGAGGAACTCGGGTTTGTGGAGAAAAGAGAAAAGAGAGAGAAAAAAAAAAAAGAATTATTAATCTGGTGTATAAAGGTTGATATGGATTTGGTATGTCTGTTCTGGATGTAGTAGTAGTGCCATGCAAAAGTCTAGGAGTTGTTAGATTGGAAGTAAAGAAAGAGTAATTAAGGTTCTCGCTCGCTACTCGAGTAGGCACGGTGATAGAAAAGAGCAGCGGTTAGTTTAGTGTGGTTCGTCTGTTTAAGGATACATGTGTATTTGATATTTTGAGTCGTTTTAAATATTTGTCTTATTAAGGTGGTCACCCATTGATTGTTGGATCTACTTTGAAGAAGATTAAATATAAGCAAGGCTCAGAAGGATTATTCAAGCATGTACTCGAGTAGATACATAGATCCTGTAGTAGATGTATGAGTAACCGAGTAATTGATCGAATGATAAGTGAGTGAGCAAGTAAATGAGTAAAAGTAGATGAAGCTTATATATGAGCAAAGCAAGGATATCAACAAAATCTTATTTATGTGATACGATCCTGTGGCATCTTTTCATTTTCGATTTCTTCGTGTTACTCTCCCTTCGTGCTACTTCTTCAATATTGTTCACAGCCTCTGAATGCTTACATACAATGTCATACATACTAGCTAGATATACGATCTTGCGTGCTGACGCACATTGTCGGGCCACCCACCAGGGCACTGTGAATGAAACTGACCAACAATGACAGGGCTATCAATGTATTTAAGGAATGATTGTGGGGGGCAGATAGAGTCTAGCCATCAAACGGGGGCCCACAGGCTTCAACTGGCATTCGGTAGTGAAGGTAGTCAGGGGGGATCTCTCATAAGGCCAGTTGTGAAGAGTTAAGATTCTTGGAGTATGTTCCAGTTTCAAGGTTCGACACGAAGTCTTATGCATGCGCCTCAATATCTACCGAAGTAGTTATTTAGTGTGTTCGTATTAATGGAGGTTAGAGTACAATACTTTAAAGATTCATTCTACTCGAGTATCAAGCGAAGGGCAAAATAGGAAAAAGACATCCATACGGATTCGAGCCAAAATGGATGATTGATTACTACACACACTAGCAGCACGTAAACACACCTGCTAATCGATAAGGAATTCCCACCAACCTCGGTACATTCCCTCCTACGGTCTACCACGGTTGTTGAACTCCGAACCCCCTTCTCCACAAGAATGAACTTCCCCAGATTTCTCACATTTGTATTTAGACCAAAGAGTTAACTTCCATTTCATCTATAGAATAAGATCTCTAAATTTGTTATTTGTCTCACATAAATTCATTTGTATATATACCCACGAGATGACAACTCCCGCTTCATCAACTGCAGGAACCACCTTTGCCGATGCGACCAAGGTGCAACAATTAACTTCCCACACTTACTCTGCGAACTTTCCTGATGTAAGATTCTTGAATACATGACTATGGCTTAAACAATGCTACTCCAACATACAAAATGTCCATTTACCAGAATAATCATACTAACATCAACACAGGATTGGTGCATAGGCACAGGTAAATAAACAATCCACCTTACCGCCTACCAAACTATCCATCCATTGTCTAAACAAACCATGTAGTTCCCCATGGAGGTTTCATAACCGGAGTCTTCCTCCAAGTCTCTACCCTTCATTTTAAGACCACCCTTTCCGCCCAAAATCAACCCAATCCCATAATTCTCCATCTCGAGTTCCTGCGTCGGACTGAAGTTGGTCCCGCCACCTTCACCGGTAAGCTTATCCCGTGATTCGTATGTTTCAACATGATCATATAATCGTCTCTGTTTATGTTCAAGACTGGATTCTATGTGCTAACTATCATTCTAGTCCAAGATACCAAAATCGGGAGACAAACATCTATTCTTCACATAACTCTATCACAAGGCGACCGAGTTGAAGTAGTCGGATATATAACTCACTCCAATACCAGTACTGAAGAAGGCGCTTCTTCACCTCATACTCATGTTCTTCATCCTGCCCCCCTTCCAGTGTCTCTTCCCCGTAAGTATAGGCGATTTTGTCATCACGACCCCTTCTACATCAGAGCCATCATCAACTTTGGCTCACCAATTCTAACTCTTCTCTCGATAAAAACCCACCAACTCTATCCCCTTTCCCGTCAACACCTACCAACACCATGTCCCTTCCAATCAATACACACTAACCCCCAAACCTCTAGTCCTAAAAACCAACACCGACCCCAACTATCACCTCAAAGAATCAGCCTTCTCCAACATCCGTAAAGCCACTAGAAAGGGGCAAATGTACCTCCCCCGCACTGAACCATCTCCCAACATCTCAGACGAATGGATTCGATTATCCACTGGCGAATACGTAAGCACCAATTCCCGCATCAGATGCAGACTTGCTCTTCCCGTCCCCCTTCCTCCTTAGCATCCCTCAAAACCTCTTCTCTACCACCCCCACCCCCACCCCCCAACCACAAACCCAGCCTATCAACCCAACCCAACCTTAACCACACAAACTAACCCACCACCACCCCAACAGTGGACAAACGAAAGCCTCGCCTTCGCCTGCGACATGTTCGCAATCCCCAGTGAAATCCCCAACTCACTCAGCCCCTCCACCTCCACCCCAGCCCCCGTCCCCAATCCCACACCCCACTCACCCTACCCATCCCCGCCCACCCCAGCCCCCGTAGCCAAATACTGGTTCCCCACCCTCGTCCTCAACATCGATTTCAAAAAATCCCTTCCACAAGAAGGCACCGAATGGCTCTTCATCCGCGTCGAGCGCAAACAGATCAAGAACGGACGCATGGATATCGAGTTAACGGCTTGGGATGAGATGGGGGAGTTGGTCGCGATTAGTCATCATGTTGCGTTGGTTGTGGGTTTGGAGAGGAATATGGCGGCGAGGGGGTCGAGTAAGATTTGAGATGTGAGATGTGAGATGTGAGGTGTGAGATGTGAGGTGTGAGATGTGAGACTTGAGATGTGGGAAGTTAGATGTTAGAAGTGAGGGTAACTGAGTATGGGACTTGTGGAATTGGAATTTTTGGGTTAGGGGATAGATTAGAGATCGAGATAAACCAAATATAAATTGCATAAAGAATCAGCAACCCAAACATACGAAATTGAAATAAAGAAATAAGATCACATCACTTCTTGCAACCACGCCCGTCAATCAGCCAAGATGACATAAACAAGATATATACGGAGTAGTATAGGTAGATTCCCAAAATTAAGCTCTCAATTGTATTTCGCTATGTCTATCCATTCTCATGCTCATGATTAAATACGACTTAACGCGTATAGTAAGTAAACCCTCCCGAATCGAGGAAGAACCCAAAGTGACCCAGAGTGCAACTTAGAACCATCAGACCAGCAATGCGATTAACCCCTTTCCCGTCGCCAATCCGACTTTATATGAATCCGACCCCAGCACGATTCGCCGCAATCTACCTACTAAAGTTGCTCAAATTCCTAAAGTATGCCTGCATTCGTGAAGAGCCCGCTTTCGCCTTTGGCAGGTCGTGCATATTCAGGTTGTAGGGACTGGCCGCATACTAGTAACTCGTTTGCACCTGACTACAGCTGCATGAAATCGACTGGGGATGTATTCTCATTACTAGAGGATGCTAGATAGATTGAGATATGATAACTATAGCTAAAGGCCCTTTCACATGAAATCCTCACTGCAGTTCGTCAGTACTTGCTGGTTATATAAAGGAGTTAACAAACTTACTCTCCAAAATCATCGTCATAAGCCTGGGTATCTTTGTGGGAGATGGCATCTCTGCTTGCATTCAAGGTAGTCTTGGTTTTTTGTGCTTTGGACTTCTTTCCTCCCTTTTCAGCTGCCTTCTCCTCCTTCATTTTCTCGTTACTCAAGGCCGTCAATGTACTAGCGATCTTCTTAATTTGATCACTGGGAAGATCTTTCGCAATCTGTTTGGTGAATTCTTGCAAGAAAATGATGTATTGTGCCTTCTTGACGTTATTGGTAATGAGAGGGACAAGAGTTTCGCGGAGCTTCTCGAATTGGGGCTTGGTTCTTGGATCGAAAAGTGGGAGGGTTGTCAAATCAACAGTGGCTGCTGGGTTCTTCTCATCAACTTGCACCGCATTTGCAGCACTTGTAGTCTTGCGAGAGTTGATACCAATGTTGCCAAAAAGGTCCTCAGCGTGCTTCAAGTCGGATTCTTGTTCAGTCCGTCTAAGGCGTTCTCTTCTTGTAGCCTCATCTTCACTGCTCTCGTCGCTATTTTCTGCGAGTTGACGTGCTCTCTCGGCCTGTTTTTCAGCGACACGTTCCTTTTTCGACTTCTTGTTCGCAGCAGCCAGCGCATCAGCCTTTGCTTTTCTCTCGGCTTCGACCTTTGCCTTCTCACGTTCAACTTCAGAGTCCTCGGCAGCACTCCAAGAATCTAAGACTTCATCATCATCCTCCTCATCGTCAAACTTTCTTCGGGTAGAAGCGGCAGTTTGTGCGGGCGTTGGATCGGATGACTCCTCGGAGGAGGATTCCTCATCTGTTAGGTAGAGTCGCGGTCAGTTTGGCGTATTCCTCTGCATTTGCATGGTGGTAAATCTTTTGACGAAGCCTTCTAAAGGCCCTCATGGATAATGACAATAACATTTTCAGAATGAGACAATGCCGCAGAATATGCCCAGGGGGAAAAAATAAAATATTCTGCCACTTACCCCACTTGTCAGGCATTTTCAAAACTAAATGCCTAGCGAAGATTCCTTTTTTATTGCTTTTGCTTTGATTGTCTCAAGTATTGAGTCTAGAGTCTCAATAACTTAGCAAGAATAGTTTGCACTATGTGTTTGTTGCTCAAAGGAATATCTTATGGGAAAGGTAGATAATGGAAAGTTTGACTTTAGGTTTTGCGCCCGCACGTATCAACAGGGAAATTTATTAGGGTGAGACTGGTCCGAAGCGGGCCTTGACTAATACTTTTTTGATTGGTGCATGACTTGACCTTATGATGGAGTTAGTCCATCGAACAATTCAATTTCGATCTTTCACATCCGTGACCATAAAACATATACAATAGTAAAGAAATTGCATTGTTTCTTTATATTCATCAAGTTAATAAGGTCCATTCACAAGATAAACAGTAACCTCATTGTAATCACAATATAACGCACTAGTATTTGATCAAATTGTTCTTCATTTTGTGATATCATTCATCATTAACGTCATGCTATGGCATCGCTCATCCCGCAGAACACAGTTACCAACCCAGCTTAACTTTTGGCGCAGTATCTTAAAATCGTTTACAAATCAACAGCAGTTCTGAAGCTCTCTCCTGCATAAACAGCCTTGTCACCGAGCTCCTCCTCGATTCTTAAGATTTGGTTCAACTTGGCCAAACGCTCGGATCTAGCTGGGGCACCAGTCTTGATTTGACCAGCACGGAGACCAACGACGATATCGGCAATGGTGACATCCTCAGTCTCTCCGGAACGGTGAGAAACCATGACACCCCATCCAGCGGCGAAGGAGTCCTTTGCAGCTTGGATAGACTCAGTAAGAGTACCGATTTGGTTGACCTTCAACAAAAGAGCATTGCAAGACTTGAGTTCGATGGCCTTCTTGATTCTGACCGGGTTGGTGACGGTCAAGTCATCACCGACAATTTGGAAGTCGGAAGACTTGTAGAAGTAGCTCCATGCCTCCCAGTCATCCTCAGCGAATGGGTCCTCAATGCTGACGATTGGGTATTTCTTGGCAAGCGTCTTGTATTGATCGGCGAGCTCGGCGTATGTGATCCACTTGGTTGGGTCACTCTCTGGGTTCTTGAAGTCCAAATCGTACTTCTTGGCATCCTCCTTGTAGAACTCGCTGGATGCAACATCCATAGCGATGTTCATCTTTCCGGTGTAACCAGCAGCCTCGATAGCCTCAGTGATGAGCTCAAGAGCCTCCTCGGCGGTTTGAATATCTGGTGCAACACCACCCTCGTCACCGACGTTACCGGCGGATTGACCGTACTTCTTCTTGGCAAGAGACTTGAGCTTTTGGTAAACCTCGGCACCATGTCTAAGAGCCTCAGTGAAAGATGGGGCAGCGCTACGAGTTATACATTAGTATCCGAATGGATGTGGATTTTGCAAATGATAACTTACGAAGGTACGATCATGAACTCTTGGAAGGCCAAACGTCCACCAGCGTGGGAACTATGCGCTATTAGCTGCCAAGCAATGATTTCAGACACGACATGATGCTTACCCTCCGTTAAGAACGTTCATGAATGGGACTGGGAGAACGTAAGGCTTCTTGGTTCCGGCAAGATCGGAAACGTGAGCGTAGAGTGGGATACCCTATGAATTATTAGGCATGCAAATGATGATGAAAATGAATCGTCACTGACCTTCTCAGCAGCTCCGGCCTTGGCGACAGCCAAAGAGACACCAAGGATGGCGTTGGCACCCAACTTTCCCTTGTTTGGTGTACCATCAAGGCTGATCAAGAACTCATCAATCTTGGATTGATCCTTAACATCAATGTTCTCCTTGATAAGAGCTGGGCCAATGATATCATTGACGTTTGCAACAGCCTTGGTAACACCCTTTCCGGCCCACTTGTCCTTGTCTCCGTCACGAAGCTCAACAGCCTCGTGTTGACCTGAAGTGGCATTCTCATCAGCCTTATGATTTTCTAGTATTCGGGGTGATGTACGTACCAGTGGAAGCACCAGATGGGACAATGGCACGGTGGAGACCAGTCTCAGTGACAACGTCAACCTCGACGGTTGGGTTTCCACGAGAATCGTAGACGGAACGAGCGTGAATCTTAGTGATAGCCATATTGACGTTCTGTTGAGAAGCTGCCATTAGTATCTATCTAAGCTTGTAGATCGATTTATATGAATGATGAAAAGAGCTCGAATCGTACCTTATCTTTCTTGATTATCTGGTAATGTTCTATACACTCTGGGTTAGTATTCATGCAGCGTTTGTTAAATGGTGGAGAGATGGAATGAAGAAAATATGGCCAGAGATGACTATGGTGGGGTTAAAGTCACCAAATCTGAGCTCCAAGTTCGT
Source organism: Sclerotinia minor (assembly GCA_025389075.1). Classification (NCBI taxonomy): domain Eukaryota; kingdom Fungi; phylum Ascomycota; class Leotiomycetes; order Helotiales; family Sclerotiniaceae; genus Sclerotinia; species Sclerotinia minor. The sequence goes on from QRFH01000003.1 coordinate 2,705,259, forward strand.
AGCTTATTTCTCTCTTGATTCACATTGATCAAGAGAAGAAATGAAGCTTTTGATCGTGGGTACAAAGGATAACTGGAGGCAGAAGGGACGATGTTGTCTTACCTTGAGTTGTATGTAGTTTACAAAAAGAAGTTGTTTGAGAAAGTAAAGATCAAGAAGTTTGGAGTCAGAGCAGAACGAGATCTTTTTCAACCCCTCGCCCCACCAACGTGCCAATGCATCGTCCCCTTCCCGCCCCAGCCTGTAATCCCTGTTTACCGGAGTTACTCTTAATAAATAAGTTACGCCGAACTTTTGACTGGATGGATGGATATCAATAAAGTACGTATAAATGGGTGTCACTGTCACCTTTTTTATGCATTTTGCACGTAGAATGTACAAAATGTATAAAATGTACAAAAAACGTGTAAAAACGTGTGGAAACGTGTGAACTATGAACCATTAAATCTTGGAAACTTTATATTGAAACCCCCAAGCTATCAACCAACCAATCAACCAACACTTAGTTCTGACTAACAACTCATCGATATTTGGAAGAGGCTCGTCCCGTAGCCTCAGAAGTTAGAACTCAACCCATCGACGGACGAAGGGCCGGATTGTTACTATCGTCAAACTTATTTTACTAGATATTCCTACCTACTACTTTCTTCCCTACAATATAACCTTACTCGTAGCTTTTCTTTTGGTCGTACTAATTGCGTCTCCCTCCGGTGGCCGGACCCGACTGAAGAAAGTTTCAAAAGTGCTCTTGGGTCTTTGGTCTTTAGTCGTGGATCGTGGGTCTAAAAGATAAACAGCTAGCTGCCAAGGTGATTGATTTACTATTCATAGTACTCTTTGTGACTGAATAGAAGATAGATAGTAGAGTAACATTGTACGTTGTCTACGAACTTAAATCGCCCTGAATGATCACACCATACCTTCATGGCTGTCGTGAGAGTCAAAAGCTCGGCACTGGAAGAAAGGCAAGATACAAATAAATATTGATCTTGTCCAAATCTTGAAAATGAATTGCTCCAAAAGGTATCGTTCATGCTCATACGAACCTCGATGCTCTTGAATGTCTAGTTGTAACACTTGGAACTTGTAGATATGTTGAAAAGGTTTCCTCCACTAATCTGAGGTACTTTTGGGCACTTGGCGCGATGAACTTGTGCAGGAAATGAGCGCCAGAGATGCACCATATTTCAAAGTGGACCATCTGGTACGAGGCGAGTGCAATCGAAAACAGTACAGTGGCGGAGGCAAGATTAACTTTGATCCACGGCTGAGTTGTAAATAATGAGGTTGATTCAAATCTCGAACTTTCAACATCTTATCCTAAAGGATTGATCACGTGCTAGCTCGTTCCACACAGGCAACAAGAGCTTCGCATGCAACTTAGTTAAGCAGTTGAGGAATCTTGATACCTCTACTTCCATCAAACACACCTTCCACGCAAATCTGAAAATAAAGCACATTACAATTCGGACATTTCAATCGCCTGCTCCTAATCGAATTTGTATAGGTACTAATTAATTCCTTGCGACTTTTAAGATGTCTACCAGCGGCGTTATGGATCGCGAGCATGCGCTGTCAATATTCAAGGAAAAGCTATTGGAGTCTAGAGAATGGGAGGCAAAGCTCAAGGCTCTGCGGTTAGAAATCAAAGGGTTGCAGAAGGACTTCGACCATACCGAGGATAATATTAAAGCTCTACAAAGTGTTGGACAGATCATCGGCGAGGTTTTGAAACAACTTGATGATGAGAGATGTAAGTAGTCCAGTGGGAAGCTTCATCCAACATTGCTAACATTGGCATTTTAGTTATCGTCAAAGCATCATCCGGCCCCAGATACGTTGTCGGCTGCAGATCGAAAGTCGACAAATTGAAGCTGAAGCAAGGAACCCGTGTCGCGCTCGATATGACAACTCTCACAATTATGCGAATGTTACCTCGAGAAGTCGATCCCCTCGTTTATAATATGTCTTTGGAAGATCCTGGACAAGTGAGCTTCGGTGGAATTGGTGGTTTGAACGAGCAAATTAGAGAACTACGAGAAGTTATCGAGCTGCCACTTAAGAATCCGGAGTTATTCTTGCGAGTCGGCATCAAGCCTCCAAAGGGTGTTTTGTTATATGGCCCTCCAGGAACCGGGAAGACTCTGTTAGCAAGAGCTGTTGCTAGCAGTCTGGAAACAAACTTCTTGAAGGGTAGGGACCTTCGTTAAATATGTTGTTCTCACAGTTATACTAACATGCCGCAGTTGTTTCATCTGCTATCGTCGATAAGTACATTGGAGAATCTGCGCGTCTCATCAGAGAAATGTTTGGTTATGCCAAGGAACATGAGCCATGTATTATCTTCATGGACGAAATTGATGCCATTGGTGGACGTAGATTTTCAGAGGGAACTTCGGCAGATCGTGAAATCCAGAGAACCTTGATGGAATTATTGAATCAACTGGATGGTTTTGATTATTTGGGAAAGACAAAAATTATCATGGCTACCAACCGTCCAGATACGCTTGATCCTGCACTTCTCAGAGCTGGGCGTCTCGACAGGAAAATTGAGATCCCTTTGCCAAATGAGGTTGGACGATTGGAAATCATGAAGATTCACGCTTCCAGTGTAGTCATTGATGGCGAGGTTGACTTTGAGAGTGTGGTAAAGATGAGTGACGGCTTGAACGGTGCTGATTTACGAAACGTTGTCACAGAAGCGTATGTATTTCCTCGACACAATTACACGATAGCTTGCTAACTTCCTCAGTGGTTTATTTGCTATCAAGGATTATAGAGATGCTGTTAACCAGGACGATTTTAATAAAGCAGTCCGCAAAGTTGCTGAATCAAAGAAGTTGGAGGGCAAGCTGGAATACCAAAAACTATGATTATTACATAGATTGTGTCTTAGCATGGCGTATCGCATAATTGAGGTTGGCTGGGCATATAGCTTGACTCTGTAAGAATATTACATGAATGAGAGCTTCCTTGGAATTCCATGAAGTTGTACCAATGCAGAAACTCGCCATAAATAAAAAGCTACTTAGTAATTTCAATCGATCATGCTTTGAGATCATCCCTCTATTGCCCCCAAAAGCCATATTCCATGCTCGCTAGAAAAGGGGGACTCCCCCGTTAGGTTCTTAGGGTACCGGTATATCCTCGATGTTGGACCCTGTGGGGTTGATTGGTGGGGAGCTCGACTATTTGAGGGACAAAGTGGAAATCAACATATTGATTCGTCAGAGGACAATAAACTAGTAGCCAAAACCCACTCAGATACAAAATATGGTAACTTGAAGAATCTGTATTTATCGGGACCGGCAGAAAGAAAAATTCTTTTGGGCACATCCCAATCCTGATGGACGATCAGAAAGTGCAAAATTTGCATAAAATGATTGCTTGGCCAGCAGGAATATCACAGCACACAGCACACCAATCTAAAGCCAAAAAGTCCCGCAGAAAGGATGGGTGCAGATTGTTGGCTTAGCTGGCGGTGATACGGTGTGGTTTGGTGGAATGGTCTGGTAACCTAAAACAAGGGGTTTTCGGTTTCTTTGTTGGTAGATGGTACTTAGCGAGTAGGTACTTATCGTCAGTTAACCTAGTGACTTTAGCTGTTGTGTCGAGCTTAGCTTTTTGATGGAATTTCTTCTATAAAAGTATTTCAATTGTAGTATGATACCCATGGTACAATATCGATAATCTCTGCTCACACACAAACGGATTTACCAACCAAAATAGTACGGAGTATAACACTCACAAAAGATTATACGTCATGACCAAGCTTCAATAGAAGGGACATTCATCTTGATAGAGCTACAATGCCCCGACGATCCTACTAGGTATGTATTAGTGACCCTGTGCCTGGAGAACTTGAAATGTTGCTTTATTTAGATTAAATGGTGGGTCAAGTGTGTGGCTCATACAGCTTTTAGCCTTAATAAGTATCCATTGAAGACTCCCTGTCAAGCCATCTCTCAATAATTGATACGGGAGTATGTCGAGTTGGAACGAGGAAAACCAGACGAGAAATAAGGAGGGAATGAATTGAATGGAATGGGACATACGAGATCCCAATGATCAAGAAAAGGCGTTTTATTAAATTCCCCAAGAGCGAAACTATTCAGAATTTAGATTGGCGTGGTAAGATTTTCTAAAATGTACGAGAGTTACAGCCTCATAGGTCCCCCCAGTCCCCCATCCCCAATCCAGTAACCAAGGCTGTAGGTGCTGTAGTCTGTAGTTATGGATGTTTGAGGTCCGCAGCCACGATCAATTGGCCCCGTATCGTAGGGAGAAATTGAAGCTAACAGAGGAAAAGATTCGTAAACACACATGTATCGTATTTTCTTTTCGTTAAGAGCCAAAGGCGGTGGGGGTGACCTGGGTGACAACGTGCACGTTTACGTTCAAAGAATATCAAGCCCACCATTCTTCGGTTTCCTCTCCCTCTCTCTCTCTCTCTCTCTCACTCTCACTCTTACTCTTCCCTTAAAACCATCTACATCTCCCCCAAACGAAAGGAAAGGAAATCATACGTCCCATTTTCATTCGTTTTCCTTTTCATCTCCAATCGTTCTTGCTTTCGATACCCTTTTTTTGCACATCCTACCAACACATCTAAACTCAAACAGAAAACAACACATCCCTTTTGATTGCAACAATGTGGTATGTAAGACTATATGCACCTGAACATGCATACAGATCTCGAAGACAATTAAAGAATTTATAATCTAACTTTCTTCTTTCACAGTGGAATTTTCGGATACATTAATTACTTGGTGGAGAAGGATAGAAAGTATATTCTTGATACACTTGTTAATGGTAAGCTCTTCTTCCCATTGCCCCTCCTTCTGGATTGAGGTTGTTATTTATACCGCCATTTCAACCAACACTTCTCTCTGGCCCCTTCACAACTTTCATCATCTCATTGGGATCTGCCAACTAATTCCTCACAATCTACAGGTCTTTCGCGTCTTGAATACCGTGGTTATGATTCTGCTGGTCTCGCCATCGATGGAGACAAGAAGAATGAAGTCTTTGCATTCAAGGAGGTCGGCAAAGTCGCAAAATTGAAGGCTCTCATTGAGCAGGAGAAGCCAGATCTCGCAAAGGTCTTCGACTCTCACGCCGGTATTGCACACACCAGATGGGCCACTCACGGTCCTCCATCTCGCCTTAACTGCCATCCTCACAGGTACGTATAAGCATTGTTGGGTTCTAAACACTGCTGATTTGAGACTCGTAGATCTGACCCCTCCTGGCAATTTTCAGTCGTACACAATGGTATCATCACCAATTACAAGGAGTTGAAGACTCTGTTGACATCGAAGGGCTTCAAGTTTGAGACCGAGACCGACACAGAGTGCATTGCCAAACTTGCAAAATACCTTTACGATCAACACCCAACAATTGGTTTCACAGACTTGGCAAAGGCAGTTATCAAGGAGTTGCAAGGTGCTTTTGGTCTTTTGATGAAGTCAGTACACTACCCACACGAGGTTATTGCTGCACGTAAGGGTTCTCCCTTGGTTATTGGTGTACGAACAGAGAAGCGCATGAAGGTCGATTTCGTCGATGTCGAGTACGCTGAGGATGGACCATTACCTGCCGAGAAGGCTTCACAAAACGCTGCATTGAAGAAGTCTAGCGTTGGAAACTTCCTCTCCGCCAGCAATGCTCTCGCCCCAGCAGACAAGTCCTTGTTGCACAGATCCCAATCTCGTGCATTCATGACTGATGATGGAGCACCAATGCCAACAGAGTTTTTCCTTTCTTCAGATCCTTCTGCTATCGTCGAGCACACTAAGAAGGTCATGTACCTCGAGGATGATGATATCGCACACATTCACGAGGGTTCCTTGAACATCCACAGACTCACAAAGGTCGATGGTTCATCCAACGTCCGCACAATTCAAACTCTTGAGTTGGAACTCCAAGAAATTATGAAGGGCAAATTCGACCATTTCATGCAAAAGGAGATTTTCGAACAACCAGAATCCGTCATCAACACCATGAGAGGACGTTTGGATGTCGAGAACAAGACAGTCACACTTGGTGGTTTGAGATCATACATTGCTACTATCCGTCGTTGCAGAAGAATTATCTTTATCGCTTGTGGAACCAGTTACCACTCATGTATGGCCGTTCGTGGTGCTTTTGAAGAATTGACCGAAATTCCTATTTCGGTTGAGTTAGCATCAGATTTCCTTGATAGACAAGCACCAGTTTTCCGTGACGATACTTGTGTCTTCGTTTCGCAATCTGGTGAGACTGCTGATTCTTTGATGGCTCTGCGATACTGCTTGGAGCGCGGTGCGTTGACCGTTGGTATCGTCAACGTCGTCGGTTCCTCCATCTCCCTCCTCACCCACTGTGGTGTTCACGTCAATGCTGGTCCCGAAATCGGTGTTGCTTCTACCAAGGCATACACTTCTCAATTCATCGCCATGATCATGTTTGCTCTTTCTTTGAGTGAGGATCGTTCCTCGAAACAGAAGAGACGTGAGGATATCATGGATGGACTCGGAAAGATCTCGGAACAAATTAAGGAGGTCTTGAAGCTTGATCAGCCAATTAAGGAGCTTTGTGCCCGAACATTCAAGGATCAAAAGAGTCTGTTGCTTTTGGGTAGAGGTAGCCAGTACTCCACTGCTTTGGAGGGTGCTCTTAAGATTAAGGAGATTTCTTACCTCCATTGCGAGGCTGTTATGTCTGGTGAACTTAAGCACGGTGTCTTGGCATTGGTCGATGAGAACTTGCCCATCATTATGATCCTTACCCGTGATGAGATCTTTGCTAAGTCTCTCAACGCTTATCAACAAGGTATGTTTAAATTTCCATTTTCCTGTTTCACTGAATTCAATTCTAACTTATCACAGTCATTGCTCGTTCTGGAAAGCCAATCGTTATCTGCAACCCCGGAGATGAAGAATTCAAGACCAGCCAAGCCGAGAAGATTGAGATCCCAACTACCATTGACTGCTTGCAAGGTCTTCTCAACGTTCTCCCACTTCAACTCATTTCCTATCACTTGGCTGTTGCCGGTGGTCTTAATGTCGACTTCCCAAGAAACTTGGCCAAGTCAGTCACTGTCGAGTAAATGTTCATTTGGCATGGCATGGCATGACTATATAAGGCTTCTAGTCTCTATCGCTTTGATGTTCTGCTACACTTCAGATGCATTAAACGGAGAGGCAAGGAAAGGGCAGGGGAGGATGGGTAAGAAGTTTAATACACGTTTCAAGTGTTTTGTGCTTCTTTTATTTTATTTTTTGCGTAGATAATGAGACTTAGCGAATTGTGGGCACCTAAAAATTAACGGGTTTGGGAATCTTTGATGGAGGGATGGTATGGTATGTGCTATTGTATGTAGCCAGCTACTATTGCGATGGATGCGATGGACGCGATGGACGCGATGGATGGGATGGATGCGCGCGATGGATATCTCTCTAGACATAGATATCACTTTTTTTTTACGCAAATGAAGAATGATTTGATTGCAATTTGCTTGAATGATAAGATATGCTATCTGTTTTTTTCTCTAAGTGTATCTACCTACTGTACTCTGTCTGTCTGTTGTGAGCTGTTAGATGCTTAGATGCTCACTTGTATTTTTGATCATCTCAGTTTCAGGTCAGGTTCAGCTTATCTTACATGTGGTGCCTGTGGCGGTGGTGATGGTAATTTTATTTTATTTTATTTTTACTTATTTTTACTTATTGTGTGTATAGTAGGTAGGTAGGTAGATAGATGGATAGATGGTATTGAAGCACTACGTATCTACCTACCTCCCTGTACCCGTGTGGAGAGAAGTAGTAGATCGAATACAAACAACATCATATAGGTACTATATAATCAAAGCACTCACTCCCCCCTACTTACCCCCTCCGCCGTCAGAAAGACGAAATCACGAAAAGAAAGAAAGAAGAGAGAGAATTTAAAAAATGTATATTTTATTATTAACAATATTTAGACTATTATCTATGTGAGACACTTCAAGAATCCGCATATGAATCTGATACATGGCGAGCCCAATCCGCAGTGCCCAGTCCCCAGTCACTCCTCAACTTTCATCGCCTCCCCTAATGCCAGTAGAGATCTCCACTTACATGTTACCCTACTCCACTTCATAATCATATATTAAAACAGGTTCTAGAGCATCCCAATGACTTTTATCACCCGCGTGCGCTGCATTATCCATTCCTCCTACCCTGCAGGGCACGTCAAACATATGCAAAGGTAGAGGGAGAGTAGGAACGAGAAAACATGAGACGAAGAACATTTAAAAAGAGGGCCAAAATACAATTGCGTAACTGTACAGAAAAAGAATAAATCCCATCATCGCCGAAATCGCCTAGCATAATTAATTCATTCATTTGCCCTTCTTCTTCGGCGTTTTGGATTTCGGAGTGATTGCTTTTGTTGTTTTGGACTGTGGGGTTTTGGAAGCGGGAGTCTTGGATACTGGCGCTTCAATCTCGGGGGACTTTGGCTTTGCCACTACATCCTCTGGATAGATGCTCTCCCCATCATTGTCAAATAAAGTTTGATCACCCTTGCCACCCATCTCAATGAACTCGTTTGGATTTCGTTTAGCTGCCGGTGCCTCTTCATTCTTGGGTCCGTTTTGCATTGGTTCTTTTTGACTGGCGGGTTGGTTGATACAATGTTTGGCGGTTGAATTCTTGACGTATACTTTGACCGGTTCCTTGTCAGAATTGATGTGGATGATTTTGGAAATCTTAACTTCGTTTATGTCGCTTAGCAGTGTTCTCTCTCTTACTATCTTGCGCTTGCTAAAGTCCAGATTTGCTAGCCCGCCGACTAGACCATCGGTACTATCGTGGAAATTGGTAGTCTTTTGGGTCATCCATGGATGCGCCAAGCACTCATCAACGGTGTAACGCTTCTCCGGATCAACCGTTAACATATGATCAATAAGATCTAGTGCTGGGTCGCCAATATTGTCCCAGTACGGAGAAGGATAGTCAAATCTACCCATCTTGATCTGTGCTTTGAGGTCATAAGGATTGTCCCGAGTATATAATTCATCTGAAAATGGTGGGAATCCACAGAGGCATATGTATAAAACAACTCCTAATGACCATATATCAACTGCACGTGTGTATCGTCGGTAGTTGTTGTCTTGAAGGATCTCCGGAGCCACATAGCTTGGAGTGCCGCAAAGCGTAGTCGTAAAAGAGGCCTCTCCAATAATCTTTGACAGACCAAAATCTGCAAGTTTTACATGCAGATCTTCATCGGTCATTAAAATATTCTCGGGCTTGATATCTCGGTGTACGATACCACGTTCATGCTATTTTTGATGAGTCAACAAGTGCCAATAAATAGTTGTTGGTTAAAAAGAGTACTCACCAGGTACTTTAAGCCTTCAAACAATTGAACGAAGACCTTTCTTGTTTCTTGTTCTGTAAGTTTGCCCTTCTTAACAATCCAGTTGAATAGTTCTCCTTCTGCTGCAAGCTCCAAAACGAGGTAAGTTGCGTCGGGTTCATCGAAGGTGTCCTTCAAGCACAGCATGTTCGGATGGCTGACACCCATAAGTATTGCAATTTCTTGTTGTAGACCTTCGATCCTCTGCTTTTCTCCCGCCCCAGGTTTTCTTGTAAATATTTTGACCGCGAAACGTTGACCCGTACACTTTTCGACGCACAAATAGACCGTTGCATAATGACCTGACCCGAGCTTTTCTAGAACTGTGTATTTTTGCAAGAATTTGCTGGTCTCCCGCAGCTTCGGGTATCGAAAGACAAACCTGGCATCATTCAATATTTGTATACCATCTCCATCTTCCAGTTGCCGACGCTTGTTTCGTCCAATCACACATTCGTTGACAAAAGTGCCATTACTTGATAAATCCTCTACGACCGCAACATTCAGACCTGCTTGATTCTCGGTGAACATGAGACAATGCCTATTTGAGACCCTGATATCATCAATGACGAGATCTAGAAAGATTATCAATATCACTCTTTCGTCTGATTGCCTGAGTTGCACTCACCACACTCCGGATGCCGTCCGATCAAGTATCCACCTGAAGCAATGCCCTTAAACTTAGTGGCTTCATAAGCATCTTCTTCTTTATTTAGATCTTTGCCTTTACCAGGGTTCCCAAGATCACTGTCCTTATCTGGTAACGGACAAGCATTTCTCCTCCGTAAAACAAGGAGCTTTCCATATTTGTTATTGAGCGGCATCAAGTATCCCCAAACACCCTCCTCTTCCTCATCTTCAGCTGGCAATTGACTTAGTTCTTGAGTTTGAGTGAGTTCTTGAGTCTTTGCTTGAGACTTGGCGATGGGAGATGAGAAAATTTGGGCCTTTGATCCGAAATTCTCAGTTGGTTCCGGAGTTCTATGTTGAATCTGGCTCGGCCGACCCTCTGGAGGAGTTGCGGTGCCATCTCTCAAACTATTGATAGAGGAAGAAGAATCTAGATGTGTAACTGGCGAAGGAAGATGTTGTTTATTCGAGATTGGGGTATGGCCTGGTTGTGAGAGTCTTTCGGATCGACGCGGTTTTTTGTATGATTCGCTCTCTTCGATCGTTCCTGCCTAAGTGAACCAATACATTAGTCTTCTGGAACTTGACTATTATTAGGAAGGAAATCATTTCGCACTCTGTCTCGCTTTAAATTGCCTTTCCCTCCTTTAGAAGGCATCTTGGTATAAATTGAAGCTCGATTTGATTTGTAATGCGATTCGAGGTAATTGAGTTACTTTGATGAAAGTAAAAGGTTAACTTGGGCTGAGGTGTTGGATTTATGCCGAATTTTGCAAATATATCAATGGAAGTAAATGTATATGTAGCAATTCAAATAATAATCAATTTGTGCGAAGAGTATATTTTCTTTTGATTAGAGAGTTGGGTTGAAATGTTTCGAAAATCAAACAAAATGGTTGACGTGAGAGTCGGATCTCTCTCCACTAACATTTGCTGGGGCTCGGGGATCTAAAAGCCAGGGACTTTTTCCTGCCTAGTAGCGAATCTAGCGACAGAATAAAACGTGTCGATCGAATCAATACATCCAGAGTCCAGACCCCGCCAAACCATTCACTCACTTATCGTATCGTAGAGAACTGGTGGAATACGTACAGTAGTATTTAATACTATTTTCAACACATGAGTACAATTTTAATATGAAAAAGAGATTCCCAAGGCAGCCATACAAACTCTAGCTGTAGTAGGAGAAGTTATCGCATATTGGCTGAGGTTAGTATCAACAACAAATTTACTTTATTGCGACAATATCGTACATATCAAAGAATAGGTACCGTGATGATATCGAATTTCGACTTTTCAGAACAATAGAAACTTTGTCTTTCCTTTCTCCAACGCACGGGCAGACGTCATCATCGTAAAATCACTTTTTCCCCGTGCCAGAGTGGAACTGTAACTAAACTAAATCAATGTGGATATGATGATATGATATGAATGTTTAGGATGCCATATGGTCGGTGCAGTGGAGTTTCAATTATAAGTCAAAGTCGAGGTCATGTGTATGATAAATTGATGATAAATATTGATCAGGACTACTGCAGTAATTGTTTCTGATACCTCGCCCTCATAAATTCAACATCACCATATACTCATGTCTTGTGAGGATATAAGTGGTAAAGCAAAATCAGAAGTCATCTGAAATATCTACCGAGCTATTCTAAGAATAGTCTCTTCATTATTCGATACCAACCAGGATTTTATTACCTCAAGAGCTACCTGATGATAGATATCTCGAGAGTGTTCTATGTCCCAAGGGTCTCATGGCTCTCCTTTCGGTCCATGTCTACTTCTAGACAAAGACCCAGAGTCATACTTCGTCCTCATTTGACTTGGCGCTTGAATATCGTGCTTCTTCCAACTTTGAATAGATCATATTAAAATGGCCGTAATTTCAGCTTTCGAATCTGGTTTTTCTCTTTACACCTTGCATGTGAGGTGAGTTCGACCTGCCCTTATCGAGTCCTGCCATTATACGCTCAGCAGTGCTTTGTTGCCCCTTTCCGTTAATACCGCCCGTATGTAGAGTTCCACCACGGCCCGCATCAGCTGGGTTTGTTGCAGGGACAAAATCCAAAGCTTCCCTCTGACCTCGAGCTTTCTTTTCCTCCTTTTCCTTCAAAATCTTCTGTTGGCTTTTCGCAAGTTCTTCTTTGTAAGCGTACTCAGGAAAACCGGCGGGATTCCATAAGTCTTTAGGAAGGGTTGTTGAATATTGTTCTGCCTCGTCAATATCTGCGAAGTCCATGAGCTTCTGCATCAAGCTCGGGTTCTTGAGCGCCGCCGATTTTGCAAGCTTTTCATTGAAATGAGTTCCCTGCTTCTTAAGCTCGAGGAAGTGCTTGATTTTCGCATTCGTACTTGCTACTGGTGAACCTGGTGGTGAAGGAGGAATATCGTAATTGGGAACTGTCGGGAGGGTGAGATCTCGTAATAGAGCTCGATTCGCGGTGTATGGTGATTGAGGTTCTCCCCCACGTTCCTCATTCAAAGCATCTTCTAATTCTGGAAATTGAGTTGCCTCAGCTGGCCCCAATTGAGGTCCAACGAGAGGATCGTCTGGTTTTGGATTGCTTGGTAGCTCAATCGTCCGTGAGTTTTCTGCAGATGGAAGCTTTGTCGCATGTGCCTGCACATCTGTCAAAGAGTCAGAAGGGCTAGATATCAAAGTGTGAGTTCTGCGTACCTTCCGTTGTACTATCAGTATTAGAATTATTCAACAGTGAACCTTCAGCAATCTATGGCCTGTGATGTCAGCGACCATTTTTGAGGGACAATTACAAGAAAGGTTAACTTACGTCTGATGATTTCTGGGGAATATCTAGATGGACAGAGCCCTCCTCATCACTGCTTCCGTAATCTACCAAGCCGGCCATAATTATTTTAAAGTAAAAATTGAGAGCTAAAAAAGAAGTGATTAATTAATTAAATATAGCTCTTAATACACTCACAAGGCGTGGTGGGCTATTTCCCGAAGTTCGGCCTGAGGTTGCGAAAGGCGCGTCCCGAGCTGCCTGGAACAACGAGAGCTTCCTCAAGCTCCAACATTATCTATCTATCAGTATCAATCAATAGTTACCCCATGAACTTTTGAAGCTACCACAATACTTCAACGACCTTTTCAAATCCCCAGACTATTTACACATCATGAATCACCTTCCACAAGCTTGGGGCCGTGTAAGTTCGAATATACACGCAAAATAACATAAGTTCGAGCTACTGACCATTCAAACAGCCTAGAGATGATATCTACGGTGCATATGATGCTTCATATCTTCAACAAAACGGACCAAATCAGCACACTCAATCACCCATTGTCACCGGCACATCTGTCGTAGCATTAAAATTCAAAGATGGTGTTGTAATTGCAGCGGATAACTTGGGTACAGCGCATGGTTGATTACTGCCAAAATGACATGTTACTAACGTTTCCATTAGCATCATATGGTTCTCTCGCGCGATTCACAGATGTAAAACGTCTTCGCAAATTCGCAGATACATCCGTTGTTGGTTTTGGAGGGGACGTATCCGACATGCAATATTTAGACCGACTTCTTCAATCCCTCGATACCGAAGAGGCATACAGCGCTTCAGGCCACACACTCAATGCCCGTAACCTCCACAAATACCTCTCCAAAGTCCTCTATAAGCGTCGATCCGATTTCAATCCTTTGTGGAACACTTTACTGGTTGCAGGATTGGATGAAGATGATAAGCCTTTCCTGGCGAGCGCCGATTTATTGGGTACAACATTCTCTTCGCCAAGTTTGGCAACTGGATTCGGTGCACATTTGGCCCAGCCATTGTTAAGAAAGGTTGCGCCAGATGAGGAGGCTACTTCGAAGTTGACCAAGGAGGCAGCTTTGGAGGCAGTCAAGGAGAGCATGAAGGTCTTGTTCTACAGAGATGCGAGGAGTATGGACAAATATTCGATTGCGGTTATCACGAAGGAAGGTATCGATTTGAAGGAAAATGAGCAATTGGAGAAGCAGAGTTGGGCTTTTGGTAAGATTTCAAGATTCAAACATTGCACCATGGCATGCTAACAATCCAATAGCTGAACAAATCCGGGGATATGGAACCCAGGTCAACTAAATGGATGATTTTAATTATACCTTGCGCTGTAAACTAGACATTGATGACATGAAGCATATCAGATTTTGAGGTGGCTTACCTCATGGTTAAAAAATACCATTCTTCCCACCGTAAATTTCTTTTCACTCCAGTCTCGAATGTCGCTCGAAACTTGGTTGGTCTGCGTCTGTGCATTATATCGTGGCATTTCTTGAAAGTTCAAAACCAGTGCTTGTCACCACTTGGGGGGATCCTATGGGTGGACTTCCTGCAATCTCGTTGTCAAAACACTCGAAGCACACCAACTGCTTGTTTCCGTCTATCAATTTGCGCCTTTCTCTATGCATACCTTCAGTCTGTGTCAGCCCTCTGATACACTTCACACATACTTAGAAGATCAACGGTGTAATAAATTCATTGCAGTGAAGCTCGTAAGTCGACACTGATAGGTCTAACAAATCACCAGACTTTACTTTCTGTCCAATTATTGTTCTACCACAAACTATTGTACTGTAAAGTAGCAAAAGAAAAGCCCAGAGTGATGTCCCTGCTCAGATTGCATCTTCACATAATCGCTTAGCAGTTGCATATTAAGGATTATTATCATAGAGCTTTTGTTCGACAGGAATAGCAAGTTGCGTTCCCCAAGTGACATACACATGTCCTTAGCCCCACTTCGCCTCAACCCTCCATAAATGTCACTACTTGACTCTGATTGGCCGAAGCTACCATCGCCAAAAGTGTAGGGAGACATCGAGTCAAGAGACTCCTACTTCTTCTTTCCTATAAAAAACATAAAGATGTTATAGTATATAGCTTTATTTCTTCATAAAATTTACAGTTTTTTTTTTTTTTTTTTTTTTTTCAAATTTTATGATTTCTATATCCCCAAGACGTTCAAATTCTCCTTGCATTATTAAAACCTTTGAAGTGTTTTGATTCATCCAAAGTCTACTTGCCTACACTACGTATATACACCTAGGTACTCAATATGACTAAAGTCCTCCCATCAGAAGATATCATCCCCTCGAAAAATATCAACCAACTCCAAAAATTGTCCTCGGATCTTCCTTCTCATTCTGTAGATATAGAGAAGAATTCTCATCTCCCGCCTCAATCTCCAGATGATGATCAAATAAATAATCATAAGAAAACTTCTCTGTTCAAAAGTCTAGGTTGGCTGGATTGTTTCCTCGCTTTTTGGATCTTTCTCGCTATGGCGGTGGGTATTATATTGGGAAATTTCGTGCCTAATACTGGGTCTGCGTTGCAGAAGGGAGAATTTGTGGGAGTTAGTGTGCCGATTGGTTGGTTTTTCTTTTCTTTTCTTTTGGATTTTTCCGTGGGAGAGTGTCATGAGAGATACAGAAGCGAATCGGCTCGAGAAGATGATTTGGGGAGTTCTTGGTATGTGTTGAGTTGTTCTATGTGCTAATGGAAGTGATATCTAGCGGTATGTTTATTAGCAATGATGTATCCGATTCTCTGCAAAGTCAAATTTGAAACGTTGCATCTTGTCTTTCAGAAGAAGGATATTTGGGTTCAGATTGCGTTTAGTTTGATAGTTAATTGGATTGTTGCGCCATTGGTAATGGTACGTATATCTCTCCAATTCTCTTTTAAGCAAAAATGTTCCATGCAAAATATTTAGCTGACGAAAATCCACATCAGTTAGCACTAGCATGGGCCTTCCTACCCGATAAAGAAGAGCTTCGCTCCGGTCTAATCCTAGTCGGAATAGCCCGCTGTATAGCCATGGTATTTCTCCGTCTCCCAAACCCTTTCCCACCTAACACACTAACCTCCACCAAAGGTCCTAATATGGACCGGTCTAGCCGGCGGCTCAACATCCTACTGCGCCATCCTCGTCGCCATAAACAGTCTCCTCCAAATGATCCTCTTCGCCCCCCTATCCGTCCTCTTCATCTCCACCATCTCCCACTCCAAACACAGCCCGCACTTCTCCTACCCAACCATCGCCTCCAGCGTCGCCGTCTTCCTCGGCATCCCCCTCGCCGCCGCAATCCTCACCCGTTTCCTCCTCCGCCACCTCACATCACCGCTATGGTACGACACACAATTCCTAAAATACCTCTCGCCCCTCTCCCTCCTGGGTCTCCTAGCCACAATCCTCATCCTCTTCGCCAGCCAAGGCCAACACGTGATTCAACAAATCGTCTCCGTGGTCCGCGTCGCTGCACCCCTAATCGTTTATTTCGCACTCATTTTCTTCATCACTCTGTTTATCTGTGCTAAAATGGGATTCGGCTATAAAGTAGCTACGACGCAGAGTTTTACTGCTGCGAGCAATAATTTTGAGTTGGCAATTGCGGTGGCGGTGGCGACGTATGGTGCGGATAGTGAACAGGCGTTGGCGGCTACTGTGGGTCCTTGTATGTATTCTTAAGATTTTGATGAGTGCTGTTGTGAGGATGTTTTACTGATGTTTTCTTTCTGTAGTGATTGAGGTGCCGGTTTTACTGGCGTTGGTATATGTGGTGAGATGGATTGGGGAGAGGAGGGGGTGGAGGGATTAGAATCTGGGATGGTGTGCGTATTGGTAGTGCATATATGGAGGAGGAAATGAGTGTTATTTCCATCCTCGATTCGACTCGTAGGTATATAAGAGAAGTAGTGGAAACCCGCCTACCGAATCTCGAAGATTCAGGAATCGAGTACATACATATATATTTCACGATCAGATAATGAACAACAATGGCATATAAATCTTGGAGACCCACGAACACAAAAGAAACCTGACGAAAAAAATCTCAAAATATATACTTTCAATTCTTCAAATATGTAAAGCAAATTGCCACATTGCCACATAATTACATGTATACATAATGACAGCCCTATCTATCTATATATAGCAAGCAGTAACACACACACACCCAGCAACACCAACGCTAAGCAAGACCATTCCGAAGCAAACTCCAAGAAGAAGGAATGTATGTATATATTCATATGTAAGAATAATTCAACATCACTCATCACTATCATCACTATCGATAATTCTCCGCTTCAATGCCCTTCCTCTTACATCACCATCCCTCTTCCTCGTAAACATATTTGGCGCCGGTTTTGGCGCGCTGCTAAATACGCTGCTGGATAGTGGATTTGCGTTTTCTCTTATAGTAGGAGTAGCAGTAGTAGTAGTGTCACCTCTGACGAGATCCTCAATAGTAGGAAAATCAATATCTATACTATCACTACTGCCACTACTCTCTTGAGTCATCGTAGGAGCCGCTCTCCCATAATAGGGATTCTTAGCTCTAGCCCTTTCCATGGCTCTTGCCAGCATTCCCCCTCCACCACCCCTAGGACTCCCATTTACTCTCTCATCCTCCCACGTTTCCATCAGCGGTGGGCTTGAAGGAAATTCGGATGTCCCTGATAACTGCGTTTGAGTTTGAGTTTGAGTTTGAGATTGCGTGGGATCAATAAAATCCGCCAAACTTCCCAGATCCGAATCGTCATCCGCTTCTAACTCTTCCATGTCACTCGTCCTATCGACTCTTTCACCTGGTCCTTCTTCATCGGAATCCGGTGTTGGTGGTGGGATTTGAGAAGAGCGAAGATTGGACTCCATAGCCATGGATGCGGTGCTATCCTCTGAGTCGGAGTTATCGTTCTGGAGAACGCAACTACGACGTGGTTTAGCCTTCTTGGGTGCAACTTTTTTACTTGCAGACATTTTATTGGAAGCGGAAGTTGTTTTAGCGACTCTAGAGGACTTCACAATTTGTGTTAAATCTGAAGGTTTGGGGGCTTTAAGAGCTCTAGCGCGCACTTCCGCTTCTAATGGCATAGTTGGCATACTACCGAAGTCAGATGGAGGTTCATCTCCATATGGCTTGTTATCACGATCCTCGGGTCTCTGAAGTCTCGAAAGTTTGTTGAACAGACTGACACAACTTCTAGTGTATCTTCCATGTGGCACCTTGGCTGTCCGAGTCAGAGATCGTTGTGTGATTGGTTGAGCTGTCAAGTCAGGCATCCCGATTTCCTCCAGAGCACCATCCGGTACTTTCAGAAAACGACGATGATGCTCTGCTTCGTCCTTCGCATTTAGTAACACAGAGTCGATCACTGGTACTGGCGCCAGCTCATCATCATTCAGCTCATCGGGTTTTCGCTTCGTGACAAACTTCGTTAAAAGGCTCTCGGCATTATTATTAAGCTTCGAGGCTTTGCAAAAGCCTGTCTCAACACCGTCAGGCATGTGTAATTTTTTGGCTGGTTTCTTCCTGGGTTTGGCACGTCGTTTAGGCTCAGGTAAGGATGGATCTTGAGTATTCTCCGGAGGAATTTCAATAAAACGTTTGTTTACCTCAGGCTTTACGTGTCTCGGAATAATGCGAGCCGATAAATCGTGACGGAAAGTAAAGCGAGACCTAGAACTAATCATCCTCTGCATCTGCTCATAGTTGCCCTTAGACTTCTTATACGAATCTTCCTCCTTTCCGCGCATGAGAAGAAGAACGATCTTACCAGCCCTCTTTCTTCCCGTACGACCCATTCGCTGTAGCATTCTAATCGGCGATGATGAAGAGTCATAACATACGATTAGATCGACTTCTCCAATGTCCAAACCCTCTTCACCGATACTGGTTGCAACTATAACATTTATACCTCCTGCTTTGAATTTGCGAATGGTCTCCAGCTGCTTTTCCTGATTCATGCCTTCTGACCGCTTCGAGTCACTTTGGCCTACAAACACAGATGCTCTAATCATGGGGCCATGTTTATTGAGTACACGTGCTATATCTTCAGCGCTATCTCGATATTCGGTGAAGACAATCACTCGAGTGCTTGAAGGCGGCATGTTATCACCCATCAACCCGTCGCCGGCATCGAGGAAATGATTCAACACCGTATCGCACAAATAAGTGAGCTTCGGGTGGCCAATGAAGTCATCTTTATTAATCCAACCTTGAATCCGGTCCATCATTTTCTTGAACTCCGGGGAATTTACAATTTGGTTTTTGTATTTCCCGCCCTTCCTATTTCCCTCAACCTCCGCTCGGAAGTCCTTAATATTCGAGAAAAATGGCCCGATTCCATGAAAATTGAGCAGTTTTATTGCATGACCCATACTCGTCAACACCGAAAATAAAGCATTCATCATCCCTTTGACGCTCATTTGTGCAGACTTGCCTGCACCAGATGCCATCCACGCCTTTCTAGCTGTGAGCATGCCAAATTGAGTCAGTCCCATAGGATCTTTATTATAATAGGCTCTATGGGAGCATAGCAGATTGACAAGCGGTTGAAGTGATTTGCTGAATAGTTCTCTTATCATGATTATTTCATCGGAAGGGTCTATGAGGATCTCAGTGATGTCTCGTCGGTGTACGTACTCCTTGATGTCTATAGAGTCTTCCGTTCGAATTTCGACCTCTGCAATCTCCAAATTATCAATTACCTCCTGGACTGCTTCAACGCTTGATCCAGGGGTGGCCGTCAGAGCAATTACACGAAAACTTTCATTGAATCTTCGTAAAAACTGTACAACTTTAGTATAAGCGTAATTGCCAGTTGCTCGATGTGCCTCGTCAACAACTAGTAGCGCGATCTTCTTAGGATCAGCTATACCAGTCTTCAGATCATTCTCGACTGTCTGCGGCGTCATAAAGAATACTCTCTTTTCAGCCCATTCCTCAGCTCTCAGAGCGGGCGACTGATCTCCTGTGAGCATGGTCGTTGATGATCTCGGTATCCCCGCAATCTCGAAGCAAGCTTTGACTTGCTGAGACACCAGAGGTTTTGTAGGCGCCATGAAGACTATTTGTGAATTCGTCGTCCACCGAAAGAAGTTGAGCATGATGGTTGCTGCGATGAAGGTCTTCCCGAGACCTGTTGGCAGAGCTACCAGGAGGTTGTTAAAGAGACCTTTGTGTACAATAGTGTATTGGTATCTTCGTTCTGCCCCGAGGTTATTTGGGTAAATCCATGTTTTGATAGCCTCTTCGTCCAGATTATGATGTGTTGGTGGCTCTGGTACCTTACCTACCAAATAATTATGCACTTTTTTGGCCTGAGTGGACGACGGTACCTGGTTCGGAGCACGCCCACCAAAGAGTGTAGTTTGGCGAAGGCCATTTTGTGGTGCAGCCAATCGTTGAGAACGAACTGATTGTGTTAACTCCAATGGTGGCGATGAGCTTATAGCAATTGGAGCACTTGACATGCGAACTTGTGGCGGACTTGGAGAAAAAGCATCAGAGGGCAGGTCCTCAAGCTCTCTATAGAAATCGTATTGCGCGGCAGGTTGGGGTGAGTGAACAATATTCTGCTTCTGAGTTTTGGCAGATTGAATCACAGAAGGCTGTGCTGGCGAAGAGTTTTGGTCTAGCTCTGGTGGAGGAGAGCGCCTAGGTCTTTTGTATATAGGCCCTCTGATTCTGTAAGGGCTTGAGTCCGGCATTCCATCTGCTTGTGTGGCGCCCACTATGACAGCTGCTGGTACTTCCTCGGCACCGAGATGTATCCTGTATTTGGATTTTTTTTCATCTCCCTCATCATTATCGGTACGTGAAAAGCCATGCGATCCACGTCGTCGCGCATTTAAAACATCATTGTCGAGCTCTTCGGAGCCGCGCCTTCGTTTTCTGTGATGGGGGATATTCGATGGCAGTGTTTGTGATGCTTGCGTTAAGGCTTCAGCCTCATACAAATCAGCTGCATCAATATCTCCATATTCATCGTCGGACATTCCGCCGCATATCATGTGTTATTGTTGTGTTTATTGTTCGCATTTGAGGCTGTCGCATTTATTGATGTTCGCCAAATCGCGTTGCTTATCGTGATGCCGATTGGGAAGTCAGAACGCGCTATCACGTGATAATTTATGATCTTGTTAAGGTTATACAACAGAATTGCTTGAAAATGATTAAGCAGCAGATATCGCCATCAACGGTAATTGTCGCCTCCCAAAGTCATTGATTATTTACTCATTTAGATTGTACTTGTAGTTCATAATTACAAGCAATTCGCGCTTTAATTTACGAGGTACACATTTCGATGTCGAATCTCAAAATGTACACCAGACAATTGCCCAGGTCGTTTGCAGTCATCAATACAATCAAATGTCTCGTGTCAGAGTCACGGGTTGAGGAGTTCAATAATCATAGGCATTTCTTGAAATGAGTGACCTCCGGAGTGCATGTGTTTGTGTGCAGTCCCAAACAGTCTAAAGCGTCAATTTCTCGTGACACTGCTGTCGTGCCCCTCAACAGATCAGGAATCTTGATCGCCTAATTTTCTGCTCCGTCATTGGAATTGTTAGCAGCAAGCAAAGCATACGGCGTTTCGTCAATCTTCCCCACTATCTGGGACGAAAATAAGCCGATGATCAGGAATAGTAGGAAATATCCTCAAGAAGCCCGCTTCCAGCCTCCGATTTCCCATCGGACTTTTTGCACTCTACCGATGGGAGGAGTAAATATCCAGCTCAGTGGGTTATTCTCTGCCTTTGTCGAAAAATAGGAATAGATGGAGACAACTTGTTCGTCATCATCGTTGTTTAAATCAATATGTTCTTATCACTGGAAGATGCACCATCCCTTACGCACCTTTCCTGCAGTGTATTCCTCAATTAGTGGAGCAAAACTCAAGTGTGTTTCTTCACCTGGACGCAAATCTCTGTGTTCCAGCGGTGGTAATATATCCTCCGAGCCAAGGGAAGTGTGTAGCTCCCGGTCGAATATTAAATACATTAGGAACTGCGAATGGATATCCGGTGCTGCGCCAACATCTCAGTCGGGATTTCAGCACTTTGAAAAACTGGATAACTATGCTCAGAGCCACATGTTTATCTAAATTGGTAGTACCAAGCACCGAAATCCTAAAATGGAATCTTGGAATGGCCCCCAAACACGACATAAACTATGGTGTATGCATAGAGGCTCTCTGCATCAGCTTAAGGATCTTGACTTATCCTTATCTGATAATTTATGCATGGTTGCAAACTTACCTTTCTATACTCCCATATGAGATTAAGCTTCTGGTGCATGATCATCCTGCCCGTTAAAATCCTACATCTAACTGTTTCCCTCGCGGTCGGCAACTAAAGGAGCATATTGAGACCGTCGGCTTTCTACATCATCCGGTAGTGCGGCCCGTCACACAAATTCCACGATGTTATTGCAGGTTGCGAGCTTCCGCTATGAGTTCAAGATTCTCATATGAAATGTTTCACGGTTGGGAGCGACCGAGGTGGTGCCGATGTGGCACAAAGTGTCACGAATCATGAGAAGGCTGGCGCAGAAGACATGAAGCTCGTACTATGTTACCTTGACTGCATTTTTGACAGGTGTAGTTTTGACATGTGCATTTTGACAAGATTATCTACTAGATCTAAAGCTACTTGCAAATTGCTGGCTAAATTCCAATCTACCGATCTCTACACGATCAAATCCCTCAATGTACCTAAAAATGAATGATCGCGCTGGGTGATGTTTCCAACTCTTTTTCTGAAAGCCCCCCTTGGGCTTCTTTCTTTGAACTTTTTGGAGCATTTGCCTTCTCTTCATCAATTTCTGCGAGCCCCACTTCTGTAGCTGTTTCTTCTCCAGCGGTTTCTTCCTCATCGACCTCATCTCGTATCTTGTAAATTATAACTGGCGCCGCTATAACCAGTGAAACAGCGAGAAGAATCCAGCAAATTAAGAATTCATTCATTGCAGAAATATCTGAGTTGTTTATGCGATAACTGATAGCGCCACCCGCGGACTGGATGCCTTTGTAGAAGCCGATGTAGATTGATGCTGTCCGAGTACTACTCGTAAATTTCCCTAAGATCCTAAGAAATGTCAGTTGATACCTATTTTCAACCGGTAAAATTCATGGCTCACCAATATACACAATTCTGCCATATTGCATTGAAAATTCCATAAGCCATATATAAGAACATCGGCCCAAGGTAAGCTGCATCATTAAAGTCTACTTTCTGGCCCTCTTCGACGACATCTATTTGATAATAATGCCCTTTCTCCCACATGTATCCGCCAGTCCAAACTCCGAAAGTCAAAAGTACAAGCCCGGTGACAAGTCCCTTCGCTCGACTAGACCGGCTCAGATGATCATTATCCAAGGTATGGCCCACAACTAGCGCACCCAGTATCTCCGATAGCCAGTAAAGGAAGTTGTTCAAAGCTCTGGTGCGGATATTGAATGTTTTAAGGTTGAAGGTGTTGAATTGGTACGGATAGCACCAATTTGAGGTGAGGAATAATGGGAATAGTAGAATGATAACATAGTCTTTGCGGATCACTTTACAGAAATGCATAACTTCGTTTCGCCAGTCTTTTTCAACAGTTACTGTAAGTTGAACACAAGACCCGTCTTCCCTTTTGACATTTTTGGGTTGGCAGAGACAAAGGGCTAATGCGGTCCCAGCAAATATTAGCGCAACGATAGTGATGTATGTACTGTCAGAGGCAACATTGCTAACGCTCGTTTGTAGTTCTTGACATAGAGTGACCTTTCCACAGACTGTCAGCTTGGTGAGGTTTGCATGAAGGAATAAAGTTACTCACAAGACTTCCTATTGCAGCTCCGCTATTATATATAGCCCAGAACCAGGAGGTAGAACGTCCTTTTTGCTCATCAGAAGGATACGATATCAACATGGCCCCTTGCGCGGCCCAGAACGGGCCTGCACATGCTCCCAAAAATGCTCCCCCAAAGACCAAAAAACCTCGATTCTCGATATGCTTGTAGGCAAGAAAGCTTCCAGCGTACACCACATATGATATGCCACCGATAAACAGCGATGACTTTAATCCAACTATGTTGACGATGAAGCCGGCAAAGAACCCCACAATTGCAAAGCAAGCGTAGAGTGCGATGTTCGACTCATTCGCCGGACCAGGCGAAACTAATCCAGCTCCACCAAGCCCATTGAGAGCATTGAACATACCAGGACATAGCAGGCAAATGACCGCAACTATTAATAACTGGACAGACGGTGAGGTAATTGGAGGAAGTTGTAAGAAACTGTATTTGAAAGAACGATATATCAAAGAAATTTCACCCGATAGACAAGGTGCATCGAGGTAAGTTGAAGTAGTACTATGCTCATCGCTAGGTCTACTTGCTGTCTGAGATCGCGTGACACTCATCGTTTAGAATCAATACTTTAACACGAT
Organism: Sclerotinia minor; assembly: GCA_025389075.1. NCBI lineage: Eukaryota > Fungi > Ascomycota > Leotiomycetes > Helotiales > Sclerotiniaceae > Sclerotinia > Sclerotinia minor. The sequence goes on from QRFH01000003.1 coordinate 2,729,495, forward strand.
GACGGAGAGATTGGTGTTCTGAGAAAGTTTAAGATGAGGAAAGAGAATATCATTATGTCCCCATGATCTTACTATATCAAGATAAGAAATAGCAATCATATCCCCTCGTACTTGCCTTTTAATTACAACAGGGATAATGTGAAAGTGGAGATACCAGCATAGTCTGTCAGCAGGCGAGTAGACATCGTGTTTGCACACTTCAATCATACGAGAGTATATAATGTTGAGACCAAAAACTCTATTTCTATCACGTTGCATGTATCTCTCTAGGATCTCTGCGGGTTAGCCCAGAATAAGCGGGAGTAACAGATCGACCGTTGAACATCGTCACAATCGCTGTTGTACTGGAGGGAGCTTAGCAACGCCAGAATATGATATCGGCCCCCACTATCCGAAAGTTGTGTTTTGATCGTGCTGAGAAAATTTACGATGAAGCTCTATTGTGATTAAATTTCAAAAGGAAATAAGGAGGAAGGCATAACGTGAAACCGGATACCTGGTAAAGGGGGAAAGAGCGAGGTTGAGATGCAGGTTGAGTGGAATAAGTCACGTGAAATGCACCAAAAGAAATTCTGCCCTACTTCATGTTACGTCGGTCGAGACAACAATAGCATCTCGTCGGTTTCTGGCCCAATTCTTTACGTCAGGATTGTTAAAAATCGTAATCCTACGCGGTTTAGTGATCTGCGCTCGGAATCAAGTCCTTCTGCTTCTGTTGCCCATTCTATATGCTTGTGCATTGCCAATCGTTCATAAGACTATCACTCCAGCTCAAATTGGTCGACAATACTTGAATACGAAGAGTCCCAATTATGCGTTAGCATATCAACGACAGTCAAGCTCCCTTGCCGATTCTATAAAGTTTTCTTGTAGTCAGATCTGTTTTGCAAACACAACATACTGTATGCTTAGGCTGTCTGCATTCTTGAGTAACATCACTATGGGAGGTGGATCGGGAAAGCAACGTCGTGCTCCACCAAAGGAATTCAACCTTCTTTCCCCTGATACCTCGTACTTTTTGTATGCAGTACGACTTAAGTGAACTTATAACAAAAAAGAAAAAACACATGGATCTGCGTATTGCTTTTGGCACGTGTGGAAATGCATGAAAGCCCGTCGACTCGGTTTCCATTCGCTTGTCATGTGGGGAGTTACACCATCTCAGTTTTTCACCTCATCGATACTGTTAATATATCTTCGAGCCGCGACATCCAGGAGATAGATACAAGTTTCGATACGAAAGGCTCTAGACTGCTCCTACGTGACACATATCACGACGACCCACACCTTCGCGTCTCGCCCCGTTTGTGGGTACTGCGACATCAATTTTATGAATAGACGCTTGAAAATAGAGTCGACTTAAAGTAACAAACTTTGCAGATGCTTAGAATCTCTTGCCTCAAGCCCTCCTGTCATGACTTCCACTTCCGATCATTCGAACTTGTCATCCACAGCAGGAGCTGTGCGGCAAAGGAATCTTGTTCCGCGCCCCGCCATGTGTTTCGTTGATGCAAACGCAAGAGATAGTAGCTCGGCGCATATCAAATGGGTCTTGGATCGAGATAGTCAACATGCATCTCTCTGTGGCACGAGGATCCTGAACGCCCCTTTACCCTGGTCTTCCGTACCCTTGAAAGACGAAAGTAAAGTGGACACCAAATACAGTTCAGCAGCCCCTTGCAACTGTCACTATTGCCTCTATCTTTCCTGTATCTTATATAATTCGAGTAGCATCGTCCGTGTCTCAGACTTGTTTTTCACCATTTCACAAACTTTGTGCTATTTCCAAAATACTTGAAAACCACCCACTTGGCCCCCAACTTTTCTTCCAACGAGCAGTATGAAGATCTCCTCCCTTGATAAAATGCTTCCAGCAATCCTTGTTATGAATTATCGTTATTATCCGAGTTCCACCAATTCCGCAGCTAAGGTTGGGGCGACCGCTTTTGCGTTACAAGTGATACGAGTTCTAGAGGATGCGGGGTTATTTGGCGGGGTGATTCTGTATGATCGTCAGGATCACTTAGTGGCGCCAGTTGTACAGCTCATGACAAAGGACTCAACACCATGCGTCAAGTTATCTTTCAGCTTCAGCATGAACACTGTACAAGTTCGATATGCTTTATACGCCTCCACAGCTCTACTCGTTGCAAAATTCTCAGAAAGCCTACCACCTATGCTTTACTACCAAACCGACACGCTCCTCAGATACCACCCGAAGCGTTTACCCTATTGCGTGACGCATCACGGCCCTTTCTATGGCGACTTTACTCGCCACTTCACAAGAGATCTCGCTGCTATAGCATATGGCTCTGAGAATAAGGCTTTTCATCTGGAGGCTACCCAAGAGGAGGGCTTGAGACATCTAAAAGCCTCTGACCGTGCCTATGTTCTACAGCATTCCAATAAACAAGGTGAATATCTCATGGAACGAGGTATTGATGCCGCGCGGGTTCGAGCACTCAATCCACCGATTCACTCGATGAAGATATACAGTCATCACAAAATGGGCGATGTCGAGGAACTTACATCCTTCTCATCGAGTAAAAGAACTCTGATCTTCACCGCAGTTGCTCGGCTAGATTACTTCAAAAACATAGAGTTACTGATAGACTCAGCAGTATCACTTCTCGATCGTGGTAAATTCGTGCGGTTGTTGATTGTGGGAGGCGAAGGAATCTCGGATATAGCATCATCGAGATTATTAGCCCGAGTCCCAGAAAAGCATATCGCTCATGTCAAGATCACTTCTAAAATTCCGAAAGACGACATGTATGCGTTGTTTGAACATGTTCAAACACACGGAATATTCGTTTGTACATCACGCTATGAGACTTTGGGGATCACGCCACTCGAGGCGGCTCTGAGCGGTGTGACCACACTGATGCCTGACTGTAGCCTCGTTGAAGCTTCTCGCTATTTCCCTTCGAGCTACCGCTTCGATCCCACAGTATTCGGACTTTCGCGAGCATTGGAAGGTTTTCCTCGGCAGGGGTTAGGGGACACTGGCACGGAGCTGCAGCGTTTCATTAACAGCTTAATTTCAGAGGAGAGATTCGTATACGACCTGCTGACTGCGTGGTCTGAGTTCTCGCAGCATGCTCTCAAAGTTTTAGCCACTTCAAACAGCACCGCTTGCAACAAAACCACTCGGCCATTGAAGATTAAAAGTCGGAGATATTCCATGTAACTTTTTAGAAATATCTTCTTCTGTATTTAGCAAAGTCCAAGAAGGCCCCGTTTCCATGAGTTTCGATAGGTGTTTGATAATAGCAAAGCGGGGTTAGCAATAGTGACATACAATTTTAGAATCGAGGCATTATGTCAAACTTCTTTGTTTCTGTACTGATTAACCAGTTCCGATTCTCCACGAATCAAGCCGTTTGAGTTGCTTCTTTACAGAAGATGCCACGTTTCATGGGCATTTTCGAGGCTGATCAAAATGGTGCTTCAATGAGATAGTTACAACAATGTAAGCCCTGATCGGCAACACAGCACGTCAAATCCTAAGGGTCGACATGAAAAATAGATATAGAAGTATTCAACATGGACAAAAAGAGCTCAAGAGACCCAAGCCTATGAGCAAACTGGGCCGAACAAATCCTGGGCATGCTTTTTACGTACCAAGTATCTTGAAAGGCTTGCAAGAATGATAAATAGATAATTTGCTCGATTTCGTGGGCATTTGGGGTGTATCGAAGTACTAGAGCGGGGTTGAATAAACGTCTTTAGGTTTGGGAATTATTGTAGGTATGATCAACAAGATCATCAACATACGTCCGTCTTCAGGATTGCAAGGAAGACAAAATCTATAGGTAAGTAAATTCATCTACATGCTTAGGTAACTCCAGATTCTCGGGTAAAAGTAATTCCTCGATGGAAAAGTAGATCAGCTTTGATTGGTTGAACCTCTCCGCCGATCCTAGCAAGTTAAAGTGCACCCGCGGACGCGTTCCTAGCTCTATGTAAATGTGTATCTGACGTTGAAGGAAGCGGGATTGTTAAACATGAAATTCTGCCCTTGTCAACGACATAGGTGAAAACTATGAAATTCATCAAGCCGTCCTGGCTTTCTCATAGCGGTATGTCTGTTTGTCTCATGTTTGCATTAATTCAATAAAGATGCACCGATCGTGTCATTTTATTGAGGTCGCGTTTTAGCTAACTTTTGCGCACAATGCGCCTCGACATTTAGGAGAGCAGAGAGACCACGAAGTCTACAGTCTTCATGTATCACCCGACGGTAAACGATTGGCGACAGCTGCTGGAGGTAAGAAAGAGAATTTGGCTTGAAATTGGAGTCTCTAGGAGCGTAGCTGAATATTGATATAGATGGCCATGTTAGAATCTGGTCCGTAGAGGCAATTCTGGAAGCCGCTGGGGAAAACCCTCCTGCAATACCAACACAATTATGCCATATGAGCTATCACTCCGGCACTATACATACTGTTCGATTCTCCCCGAACGGACGATGGCTGGCTTCTGGAGCAGACGATAAGATTATTTGTATTTATCAATTAGATACACAACCAGCAGCTCATTCTGCGTCTTTCGGTATCTTGAGTCCTCAATTATGCGGCAGGCAATAATATATGCTGACGAGGAATAGGGACGAATGAACCACCACCTGTAGAGAACTGGAAAATTGTTAAGCGTCTCATTGGGCACGATAGCGATGTACAGGATCTTGGTTGGTCTTACGATTCTTCGATCATGGTATCCGTAGGGCTGGACTCGAAGATTGTTGTCTGGTCAGGGCATACGTTCGAGAAACTTAAGACTCTTTCTGTTCATCAAAGCCACGTTAAAGGAATCACATTTGACCCCGCAAACAAGTACTTTGCGACTGCTAGTGACGATCGAACAATTAAGCTCTTTCGATTTACCTCACCGCCACCTAACGCTACTGCGTATGAGTGTATGAATAATTTTACTTTTGAGCACTCAATTGCGGCACCTTTTGCTTCATCACCTCTTACAACATACTTCAGACGATGTTCTTGGTCACCAGATGGCAACCACATAGCTGCAGCAAACGCGGTCAACGGGCCTGTAAGCTCTGTAGCGATTGTTAACAGAGGGGCTTGGGATAGTGAAATCAATCTAATTGGTCACGAGGGCCCCGTGGAGGTTTGCACATTCTCGCCACGCTTGTTTAGCAAAACCGAATTTACTCCAGAAACTACGGACCAAAACGGTTATAGCACACATCCTCTGGTTACGGTCATCGCATGTGCTGGACAAGATAAAAGTCTCAGTATCTGGAATACTAGCAGTTCTCGGCCATTACTAATTTGCCAACACCTAGCTGCAAAATCAATTTCTGATCTTGCTTGGTCGCCGGATGGGCTCTCCCTTTTCGTCGCAAGTTTAGATGGAACTATAATTGCTGCACACTTTCTTAAGGGCGAACTAGGACATATTGCACCATTGACTGAAAATGAAAAGGCCTTGAATAAATTTGGTGGCAATCGCAAAGGTGCTGGAGTTGTTGAAGACGTTGCGTCGATTCACTTAGAAGAGATAAGCAGGGCCGACGAACGTCAAAAGACGGAAGGAAAAATGAGCGCTCTTATGGGAGGCTCCGGTCCTGTTTTGGCCAATAATGGGAACCTGTCGTCGACCCCGATGACTGGTATTATCAATGCAGCCCCACCCACAAATGGCAATAGTCCCGTGCCACCGGCAGAGTCTCAACCGCCAGCTCCAGCCGATCCTAATGCAGAAAAACTAGACGCTTTGAAGCAACGAGTTACAATTACGAAAGAGGGCAAGAAGCGTGTGGCGCCATTACTTGTCTCCGCATCGAGTACAGGATTGTCATCTTTGCCTCAATCTCAGCTCATGGCATCGAGTTCCAATAATGTTCAGAATGAAGCCCCAGTATCAATACTAGATCTTTCCAAACCATACGATGGACTTCCGAGAGGCGGCCTCGCTGCTATGCTCTTAGGCAACAAAAGGAAAGCTATTGCTATGGAAGGCGATGAAGAAGAAGATGATGATGATCAATATTCCCACAAACGATCAACACCAGTTGTTGGGCCTGTTCCTATAATAATCAATGGGGTTAGTGGGCTAGAGAATGCTTTACCACTACCACCCGTAAACGGCGTTGTTCCAACCCCAGAATTTATTCGGCCAGCTGTTGTTAATCCATCACTGTCGGTTAGTCAGGTCCGTTTGGCTGTACCAAAAATTAGGAGCCATGTGGTCAGATCCCTCAACCGTGGTAATCTAGCGTCAACAAACGGTAATGGCGCCGCAGGAACTGATGAGGGTGCGAAATTGTCCGAGGATGTCATTCTCGAAGCTCGGAATCCGAATGTAACGGTGCCTGTTCAGGTCAAGGACCCGAGCCGAATCAGTACTATCAAACGAGGAATTACATTATGGCAGGATTTCCTTCCAAGAGCTGTCATATTAGTTACGGGTAACAAGAATTTTTGGGCGGCCGCCTGTGAAGATGGAAGCATCTATACATGGACCCCTGCAGGTCGAAGAATTTTCAATGCTCTCGTGACTGAGTCTCAGCCAGTTATCATTGAATGCCGAGGCTGGTGGTTACTTTGTATCACAGCTGTTGGGCTGTGTCATGTTTGGAATCTGAAAACTCTCGCTTCGCCACATCCACCTGTTTCAATGGCTCCTATTCTCGAAATTGCCATGCACTCCTTGGGCACGCATACTACATTTGCTCCGGGTGTAACCTCGGCTCATCTCAACTCAACTGGACGTATCGTTGTTACATTAACCAACGGTGATGGATACGTGTACTCACCTAAAATGTTTGTTTGGCAACGGTTATCTGAAGCATGGTGGGCTGTTGGTAGTCAATATTGGAACTCCAATGACTCCTCAATCAGTAATCTGCAATCTACAGGAGTCGGCCCTGAGAGTCGCAAAGATGGCGAGATTGATAGCTCGAACTTATCAGCAGGAATAATTCCTCATCTGGAAAGACATACTACCGGCGAAGTGCTACTTAAAGGTAGAGCCTACCATCTCCAACGGCTTATCAAAACCTTACTCTCCAAAGATGGTTTTGAGGGTTTTGAGTCAGGCGTTAGTATTGCTCATCTCGAAAATCGCGTTGCTGCCGCCTTGCAACTTCAAGCCAAGGATGACTTCCGTCTCTATTTATTCATGTATGCGAAACGCCTTGGGGCAGAGGGGCTCAAGAATAAGATTGAGGAACTTTTACGCAGCATCATGGGTGGCATATTACAAGAAAACAGTGATATCTCTGCAGCTGAAAAGGGCGAGGGATGGATGAGTGAGGATGAAAAATTGTGTGGATGGGACCGGAAAGAGCTCCTGAAAGGAGTTGTATTAATATTAGGTAAACCAGTCTTACCTTTACCCTTCCAATAATTGCAGAGTCCACATGCTAATACATTTGAACAGGAAAATATCGAGACTCTCAAAGGCTCACGGTGCAATATGCGAGAATACTCGATATGGTTGATGAAGAAAATATGTGAGCAATTTTTGGTTATGGAAGGATGTATTCATTACAAAGGCGTTGTGGATGGGCAATTGGGCTTGATCTGACGGCATTATTGAATCTGGTGTCCTCGGTCCTGGCTTGGCGATTCCGCCCTTGTGCGAGTATCGTGTAATCATTGATAATACCCTGTATGTGATTTGAACAGATTTCTGAGCATGTCGTTGGACGCTTGAGGTGTGTGACATTGTGATCCTGACACGCATATATTAGGTTTGTCCCACAGCGGCAATGGTAGAAGATGATTTCCATTGGCCACACACAACATCTACTAAAACACTCGGCACGAACTAAATAGCGGGAACTTGATCTTAGACTCAAAACCACATGGCTTTGTTGCATATCTATATGGTTGCACAACTAAAATGGCGGGGAAGTTACTTAGTTTGGTGTGGGGCATTCGCTAGTCGCGGATGTGAGATATATATTACTGGTGTGTGGTGTGCAGTGTGGATGCGCAGTGTAAAGAAGAGAGAAGTGATACAAATGATGTGATTCGTAAGATGGATATATGTGTGTATCATTGAAATCATACAAATGATCAGATCAGAATGTTGTATCCAAATGTATGTCAGTTGTGTCTAATGTTGTAGTCGATGTCTTGGGTAATTTAGCCTGATTAACCAATCACTGATCGCTATGAGTTTAAATATCCTGTAGATGGCAAAATCATTCATGGTCTAGAACGTAATTTTGGAAATCATAGGTAAGTTTTACCTTACTCTAGTAGGTATTCTTACATTATATTGGGTAGTCGTTTGATAAAAACGATGAAACCGATAGGCTACTATTTGTACGGGCATCACATCACCTACTGGGCTTTTGACTTTTCGACTTTTTGAATAACAGATTGGGTTATAGATGAAACTCTGTGGTGTACGATTGTAGAAATTTTGGGGTTTGAGGTTGAGCGAATTTATTTCGGTTTAGATGGATGCAATTTGATGATGTAGCTTTGAATTATAAAAGGATGCGGAATACACTTAATTACAGCTCTAGTTAATTGAGCGGCTTATCTTTTTTTCAACGCCGCGTTCGAATGGTCAAATAGATAGCTTTATTATTTATCATTGTAATTTCAGGTGATGTTTTACGAGGGAGCTCATGTTAAAAATATCCGAACGCGGATACGGCGAAGTTGTTCAAGGTACTTACTTCATTTTATGTACTTGTGGTTATACTGTAAGGTAATATACATACATATATCTGATGATGTAATGTCATGTCATCAGCATTCCCGGGTAGTTGGTTAATGATACCTATTCCTTACGAAAGTAAGCCAAGATTATATCTATTTTTCATATAACGTTTTGTCAGGTCAATTTGTTTCTATAAAACTAGCCTACGGAAATTGTATTTTCAATTCGAAATAGGGGGAATAAGAGCCCTACCGAGCCCCTGAGTCTTTTGATAAATGTCATGTAATTATTCCTATGGGTATTTCTGAGTATAGGTATATACTCTAAACCAGTCATAAAGTGTTCCATTTTTCTAAATTCATAGAAATCTCGGATTTCCAAGAGTCATAAGACTTTCATTTGGAAGATACAAAAAAGTGCAGTGTCGATGCTTAATTCCTCACATTCACGACTTCATTGAGCATCCATCCAGCGATATTTTGGAATATAAAACAGAAATAAGTCTTCGATGGAGATGGTTTTCGAATAGCTCAGCCTCAGTTTTACCTCCCTATTCTGCATTATCAAACTTCTCGCATCCTTCCAAACTTCATAAAGAATCCAATCTATACCTCCTCAGTCTCCCTCCCCAACCTCAGCACATATGTATCATATCCTATCCCATCTATCCCATAACAGAACAGAAAAACAATTCCAAACAAGCTTTCATCATATTCTACATCACCTACGCATTAGCAAGCTTGATACTATCTATCTCCCTCTATCTCTCCCTCCTCTACCAGCATAACACCAAACACAAACCCACTCACTCACTCACCAAGCACAACTCTCAAAAATCTAATCTTCCTTTCCCTTTAGCTCCCGACAAGAGAGACATTAGTCAGAAAACCAGTACCATCCATCTATCTATCTATCGATTCTTTAATAATATAAATTATCAATCCGAATCAACATAAAAACTCGCAACATCACATCACCAGCACTAGCACTAGCACAACCAACGCAAACCACACTTATACTAATACTAACACCGCACCGCATTTGCACAGTCTTCGCTCCAATAGATGGAATGCCATTCTAAATTCTGAATCCTACATCCTCTATCCTCTAACCTAAATCCTAAATCTAACATCTTCACCAAACCTAAACCTAAACCCAAACCCCATCCATTCCAGCATCCTTAACCAGCCTCTCAGCCCTCCAGACTATAAAACCCGCAATAAAAATCGCCATAATAGCATAATTCATAATCCATAACTTCCATCGAAAGACTCCAGTAACTCGAACTAGAACTAGAACTAAAACTAAAACGAGAGAACCCTTCATTGCAACCTACAAGGATTGACTGACCCACATCAAGGAATTCATCCATATACCAAGTACCACCGAGTACTTGCGTAACGAAACCCCAATCGATGAAACACTTTCCCCTCCAGTATATAAACCACACTTTTCCCGAGGATTTTTCTATCATGACATATACTTCACCTTACCTAACAATCCTTCCCCCAATTTCTCTCGTTCATCCACTGTTCCTCCTCTATTCAAGAAGCCCGAGTAATGGTTTCTAGGTCGAGACAAGTAGTGACGGTATTATTTATGACGATTTCAATCAATCTTGTGCTTAGTGGCTATGAATGAAACTACTGTATTACACTCTGGATTTTATTTTGAAACTTGAGGCAACTTTCGCCTTTTCTACAGTGGATCAAGTCCATCACAATCTCCAACTATCTTGATGATGAGCGCATTCTCGGAGCGTGACAATTATTTGTCATGATCACGAGAGGCTTATCGCTGCTCTTACTTCAATCAGCTTTGTCTTCCTTGTCTGCCAATCTCTTCACCATTTCAACATTAAGTCGAGTAGATCAATTTTCGCGGTAATTCGTGATGATCGCCTCCCACTTTCATCGCCCTACACCGGATACAACGGTAATTAGCTGACATATCGTTCGATTACTGCTTAAAGCCAGCCTTAACAATCTCTGATGTTGCATGCAATGATAGATATATCTATAAATGCCAAGTCATTCCCGTCGACGGGCACTCTAATGACCATCAGGTTTAGTCGACATAATCATGCTATTTTGATAAAACTCGACGGCATGGCATTGCTAATCCAATTCTCCAGACGGATACTTTCACCAAAATTCAGAAGGATCAATCATCCGCTGAAAAGTATCTCTTGGTCTTGGCCTTCCCCTGTTGCGCTTTCAAATCTTCTGGCACAACCGTATGATGTACAACATGAGGCCTATAAATCGCATCTACTGGCGGCATCCTATATTACCCTGTTAGCATACTCTTTTACACTGGCCGTAACCTCGATTCTACCCGATCCTCTTATCTCTTGACAACCCCATTCCTGAAGCCGGAAGGACGCATTTGAATGAGATTTTGAAAGATGGATTCACTTAAGGTCGAAGGAAAAAATAAGTAAACTAACCAATCATCCAAACTCAATGGGAAATATTCATAAAGAGCTTCCTCGTTATCCTCGGGACTACCCACACTGATCGCTTTCTTCGACGAACCGGTCCTCGCACTTACTCCGCCATCTTTCTCGGCATTACTTCTCTGACCTCTTCCACTCTCCCTATCTCTATCCGAAAGACCCGATGAATTCCTAGACGAAACCTGGGAGTTCGTGTACCCCGTATCATCATCAGCTAGAGACAGGTCTATTGGGGCTGCAGAGTTTTGGGTCGCCGGTCTAGTAGTTGAAGAATCTACTTTCCAACGAGCTTTGGGAACAGGGGGCCGATTATGAGATGAATTCTTCTTTGTACGTTGTGTAGGTGTTGGTGGCTGCTCTGGTGTTAGAGATGAAGATGGGAGACTGGTAGGCCAATCAGGTATTAGGTCTAGTGGTTGCTGAGAATAAGTTAGTTTCGTATTCGGGAAAAGAAAGTGTACTAAAGGGATGAAAATGTGATGTGACATACTTGAACAGCATTCGGAGCGTAAAAGCGATAGGAAGACTGAGAGGTCGCCGGATCAACTTTTACCGTCGTTCCAACTTCGTTGCTCATAGTCCTAGGTTTTGGTTCTCCCTTCTTATCACTAACAGGGACGTCTTTCCTGCTATCAAAATTTCGCGGGCTCCTTCCTCTCACGATAATTGCCCCGGATTGAATCTCAGCCAACTTTATCTTCTCCCCGGTGGCTAATGTAGCCATCAAATTAATTTGTATAAGATAATGCTGTTGTAGTCCTTTCCTTCTTCCATTATTTGCCGTCGCATGTTTGAATTGCAATCGCTTCCACGCTATAGGAATAGATACGCATGTAGGATCTAGCTCCGGATTGATGCTCAAGTCCAAGGGCCATTGAGGTGGTGCAGCGCCAGCTCTATCTTCAGAAGTCGTCACATTTGCCGTCTTCCATGGTACACTGATAATCTCGGTGCTCTTTCCCTCAATGCTTTCTAGAGCAGATATCGTCGCAATCAAATTATATATTGGAACATGTTGGCCTTGGTCATTTATTATTCTCGTAATGGATCTCGATAAGATAATGTTTCCAGAAATTTGAAAGAGATTCCGCCGATAACAAGTCAATTCCATAGGTCTCCCCGCAGTTTCACCACCAAATACATCCTCGGCCACAAAGAACATTCCGTATAATTCTGCAGTCATGGCTGGCCAAGTCTGTCCATTATCATCCAAAATTGGCACTTTCATTATCGGTGCGCCAAAGCCTAGTAATTTATTATCGGGGTCGCTAGAATTGGTATCGCCATTATTTTCTGGGTTGGGTTCATCAAGAAGTGATTCGAAAGGTCCAGCGTGATAGGAAAAGGGATCTTCGAAGGTAGTGGAAAAGGCGTCAGATAATTCGTACGAGGGCGTGAATGGTAATGAAGGCATTCCTGTGTTCACATCGTCCCTTCTCCTCAACCGTTAGTATACATGCTCTTCCATCTTGTATCCTTAGGAACTCCTCCGGAGCAAACATACAACAACCCATCCGCCTCGAAATTTAAATCATGTTCAAAGGGATCCATATTGAATTGATTGTTCCTTGAATCCGGAGCTGTTAATCGTAGAATGTTGTGAGACGAGGTTGACGATGAAATGGTCAGAGTATCATAAGCTGCCATGTTCGCAATCTTATGATTCGAGAATACACAAGAGCGTTGATTTATACGGAGGCGAAAATAGTCTTGTTAGCATTGTAGAAAATCGACACTCGAGCGGTTGAGAAGTATAACTTCATCTGTTTGGATCACCGGCGAAAAATCAAGGATCTCAATGATTAAGTTAAGTTCAGGCAGGCAAAGAAGCTGCAACTTGGCTGGCTATCAGTTCAAAGTTAGCGGGGATATGTGATAGGTAGGATGCCGTGGATGCATTCG